>CM065593.1:353895792-355095792 GCA_033119425.1 Bufotes viridis
GACCCCAGAGATGGAGAGAGTGAAGATCACGCAGCAAAATATCAGCGCAGTAAGAACCTCTGGTTTACATGATCCTTATTTCATCTGGAGATCTGTGGTCACATAGGTATAGGGGCTCCAGAGAACTCTGCAGTCAGATTAGTATTACATAGTAGCACCCTTAGAAATAAATCGGTGACCAATTGTACCTTGTAAGGCTCCATTCACACTTCCACATTCAGTGTCCGCACCCGTTCCGCAATTATGTTGGATGGGTGCTGACCCATTAATTCTGAATGGGGACGGAATGGATGCGGAGAGCATACAGTGTGCTCTCTACATCCGCATTTCCAGGGCGTGCCACCGAACTTCCGATCCGCGGCTCGTGACAAAATAGAACATGTCCTATTCGGCTATTAGGCTTTTCTATAGGGGTGCCGGCTGGGTGTTTTACGGACATGTGAATGGATGCTTATACCGATAGGGGCGGACTGGGAACTTAAAGCAATACCATATTGTGGCAGATTATACCACCCCAACAGAGCCAAATACCACAGTCCATCACAAAATACATCCCCAAAAACTTCCACTGGCCATCCGTGAAGAGGACTCAAGCGGCCCCCTGGGCATCGACCCACCGGGTAATTTCGCTGTAAGGTCTATGGCTAATCCCCCCCTGTATTCCGAGTCTTCGAGATGTTTGAACTACTTTTTGTAGCCATTTTTTGCTCTGGCTAAACAGAGAGGACCATCCCAATGTGATGTAAATATGCCAACACAGAGCATACTGTTTATACAAGGGTTGTTGTAAGAGGAAAATCCCTTCAAGCAGGAGAATGATACCATTCTGCAAAATAAAGGTGTTGTCTCGTCACAAACATTGATACTAGGATATGCTACCGACGTGTTATCAGAGAGGATCCAACAGCTGTGACCTCTACTAATAACTGTGGTAGCTCCGCTGCCATTATTTTAATGATTCGGGGGATAGTTGTCTCTTCCACTCCAATCTGAAATCAGTGGCATATCCTGGCCACGTCTTTGACAAGAGCACCCCTTTAATTAATCAGTTTGCTGTGCATCAATATGTATCTGTATACAGGGCCGGTTCTAGGTGAAATGGTGCCCGGGGGCGAAAAACAATAAGGGGCCCCCCCCCTCAGTGTCACGCCATCAATCACCCCCTTCGCGTCACAATTTCTCCCCGCCCCCTCCATTGCCGCATACTCCCCCCTCCCCCGAATGGCACATTTCTCCCCTGTATGGGCCAGTGGCAGCAGCACATCTCTCCCCCCCCCCAACCCCATGGCTCATTTCTCCAGCACATCTGCACATCTCCTCCCCCCCCAGCTCCCATCACTACAGAAATACAGCCCCACTTACCTCTTCCATCCAGTGACGTCTCCTGTGATGTAGATGTTCTCTTTCCTCATCTTCTCCTTTCAGACCTTCAGACCAGACCGTCAGGTTTCGTCTCTGCAGTTTGACAACAAAATAAATCTCAGTTACTACTTTTCCATCATCCTCCCATATTCTGGACTAATTATCCTACTACCCCCATATAAAAATACATCAGTAATGTCCCCATAGTGCCCCCGAGTCTCCTCTCTCCCCATCATGTCCCCCCACCCCCTCAATCATGTGCAGGCTCCTTTCCCACCCATCCCCTTCCCCCAAAATTATTTGCAGGCTCCTTTCCCCAGCCCCCCAAATCATGTGCAGGCTCCTTCCTCCCCCCAAAAATCATGTGCAGGCTCCTTCCCCCCAAAATCATGTGCAGGCTCCTTCTCCCAACTCCCCACCAAAATCATGTGCAGGCTCCTTCCCTCCCCCCAAAATCATGTGCAGGCTCCTTCCCCTCCCCCAAAAAAATCATGTGCAGGCTCCTTCCACTCCCCAAAATCATGTGAGGCCTCCACTCCCTCCCTCCCTCCCAAAATCATGTGCAGGCTCCTTCTCCCAACCCCCACCAAAATCATGTGCAGGCTCCTTCCACTTCCCAAAAATCATGTGCAGGCTCCTTCCTCCCTCCCTCCCCCAAAATCATGTGCAGGCTCCTTCCCCCAAATCATGTGCAGGCTCCTTCTCCCAACCCCCCACCAAAATCATGTGCAGGCTCCTTTCCCTTTCCCCCCTCCCTACTTACCTCCTTGCAGCGCTGGATGCAGGCCTCTCCTCCGGCCTGCAGTCCCGTTTCTATCCTCTGCTTCAGGCGGCGCGATGATGTCATCGCGCCGCTTGAATCCTGCTGATGGGCTGTCGGCACGAGGCCGGCAGCCTATCAGAGGAGCAGGGAGGGAGACGCCTCCTCCCCTGTCGACTGCACAGCCGATCTGTATCGCTGTCCAGAGGACGGCGACACAGATCGCTGATGGAGATGAACGCTTCCACAGTGGAAGCGTTCATCTCCTGTCTCAATTGCCCCGTTGCCCCCCCCCTGGATCCGCCACTGCTTGGGGGCCCCTAAGGACTCGGGGGCCCGGGGGCAATTGCCCCCCTTGCCTCTATGGAAGCGCCGGCCCTGTCTGTATATTCTGTCTATCTGGGGAAGCACGGTGGCTCAGTGGTTAGCACTGGTGCCTTCCAGCACTGGGTTACGAATCCGACCAAGGACAACATCTACATGGAGTTTGTATTTTCGCTCCATGTTTGTGTGTGTTTCCACCGGGTACTCCGATTTCCTTTCACGCTCCAAATACATACTGATAGGGAGTGGCAATTTTTTCTGTGGATTTTTACCACACTTTCTCCATGGAATTTTCATCAAAATCTAAGACAGATTTCTTTTATCTTGTGTGGATGTACGGGTAAGGTTCCCCCACTGGTGAAGCTAGAGGCTAAAAAACTATAGCCACACTTGGGCACATTTACAAAGGCCGGCGCCCTTGGCACAGCCCTTGACACAGCCCGGATACACCCTCACTCTGCTCAACTGTTGAAAACTTTTTGACACCAGCTGGTAAATGGGCAG
The DNA here is from genome assembly GCA_033119425.1 of Bufotes viridis. Classification (NCBI taxonomy): domain Eukaryota; kingdom Metazoa; phylum Chordata; class Amphibia; order Anura; family Bufonidae; genus Bufotes; species Bufotes viridis. Next base: position 353,898,743 of record CM065593.1, read on the forward strand.
TCAAAAAGGGGACTTACGACTATGTTTACTACTAACATAATCACAAGTCCCTTGATAATTGACACTGATTACAATTGAATACCACCAAGTTGGGTATCCTCCCCCTCCCTACATAAGTACACAGGTGCAGGAGATCCTGGCACCCAATCTGTGACCAGTGGAAATACTCTGTACCCAAATGATTTATTTTTTATTTTTGCAGGTAAAGTACAAAGAAGATATTGGACCTGCCACAGCGATACCTGACCTGCCCGAAATCAAGAGGGTTAAGGAGAACCAGAAAAACATCAGCAATGTAAAGGAGTCCATGAGCTGCCTTTTCAGGTTTTCTGTTATCGGACTATTGACGATTAGTAAATTGATCTAATCGCTGAACTTCCTATTAACAGGTTCATTATAAGGAGCCACTGAGCAGAGCGACCCCCATCAGCGTAACTCCAGAGATGGAACTAGCTAAGAGGAACCAGGAACATTTCAGCACGGCAAGAGTCTTCTCACCAATTTTATTGTATTTCCTTCTTTAGATTTTCTTGGTAGACATAAGAAACGGGGAAAGCGGTTGTAGGAGAGTACAAAAACAGAGGTTCTGTGCTTCCAGGGACTGCGACACTCATACATGGGTTGTGTTTTATTGGGGATCAATATCATTCACTTTAATGTGGCTAAGCTGCAATACCAGACACAACTCATGGACAAGAGTGGCGCTGTTTTTGGAATCACACAACCATCTTTTTCTAATTTCATGCAACTCCTTTAATTTATTTTATATGGAGCTATGAATTTGATTACAGTTTCTATTCTGCCATTGTGGCTGGCTAAGGCTACTTTCACACTAGTATTAATATTTTCCGGTATTGAGATCCGTCATAGGGTCTCAATACCGGGCAATAATGCTTCCATTTTGTCCCCATTCATTGGTACAGGGAAATCCCCCGGTGGGCCCCTGAGCAAGGTGGGCCCCTAGTCTCCCACCCCCTGCACAAGTTTCACATAACACATTAGATTTACTGCACTACATACATATATTCAATGTACAGCACCTCAACCAGCCTATGTTCATATAAAAAACTTGTTAGATTATTTATTGTATTTGAATGTATCCGTATGGTAGGCCCCCAAAATAAATTTTACTGGTGGGCCCTAGGTACCCTAGTCCGACACTGCCAATAGAGCCCGACAGACCTCACTGACGTATAATGGAATCCTTCAGGTTACATTGCGCTTTCCATCATTTTGACTGGAAGATTTGAGCTGTATGTAGTGCTATTCTTACCATCAACTCTGCCAATACTTCTGTCTGGGATCTGAACAACAGTGTGAACAGAGCCTAAAGTACTGTCATTGAGTGCTCATGTACAGTTCACTGCTGACTCCAACCACTTGGAAAGAGCAATTAGGTCATGTGAATTATCTTTACAAAGCGCCAATCAGCAGGATCAAGACAGGTATTATCTTAATTGGAAGGATCCACCCTACCACAAAACCAGGTTTAATAAAGTTGATCCTGCTGACATTTGCTCTTTAAATAGCACCTTGCAAAAATTCTCACAAAGTTCAGTAGGGTCCTTTCAATCTATTATGGTCCTATTAACCATGACTATTCCACGAATCTTTTATTATGACAATTATTTCTATATTTTCAGGTCCATTACAAAGAAAAAGTTGGCAAAGTCACAGCTGTCGGTCTTACTCCAGAGATGGAGAGGGTCAAAAAGAACCAAGAAAACATTAGTTCGGCAAGTGTCATTGACTGAGGTCTAAATGGAGAAGGGGGAGGTGGTTGCGTGCAATCTCTGAAGAGCTCAGAATAGGTGTGATCCTCACAGAGGGCTGGGAGTTCAGTTATATATTTCTGTGGTACCAAGCTTACAAACCCAGAGGTACTTACCTACTTTGGACATATGAGAAGAAGATGGCTTTGGGTGGATCTCACTTTTAAATGGCAGAGGGTTGTACTGCAGGCCAAAAATGTAGGTTTTCTGTAAGTTCTTATGCCTTTTTTAACAATCTGAAGGCATCTCTTCTGTTGAATCCCAGGTAGGCCATTATTTGCAGTGAGGCCTTCATTGTTACCACATATGACTTTATTAGAGTTGAATGAATGTCCAGGGTCTTCCTGGACATTGTCTTTAGGCAGCTGATCTGCTATTCCCTTCTAAAGCAGTATCCTAATCTGGCCTGTTACCCTTAAAGGGGTTCTCCCATGTCAATACAGGATAGGTACTAATTGCCTAATCCCTTCGGGTCCAAATGCCGAAACACCCACTGATCACAAGACTATCCCTTGTTTGAATGGACCGGTGGTCATACATGTGCAGTGCCACTCCGCTAGTTGAGTTAAGACTTTGAATGCAGCAGTAGTCCTCATGTGTGACCACCGCTCTATTCCAGTGGAGGACGAGGGACCTCCATTCTCTTGATCGTTGGGGTCACAATGGTTGGACCCCCCAGAGGTCATGGAGCTATACAGATACATTTTATTGAATAACTCAGTTGCTTTACAAAATTTTTAATTACATGCAATTACAAAAGTATTCAGATCCAGGTGCTGGTTTGAAAAATGTAGAATATTTTTCATGGCATGACCCCTTTAAATTAACACCTGCATAAAAAAGCTAAAAAATGCAGCAAAAAATAAATAAAAATGCTGCTATATTGAATTTAAAACCTCACCTAGAGCTATAGCCCATAAGTCTGTACCTTCTGTTTCATAGAAATTGGGTTTATGCCTTGTATTTGTATTGCTATTCTCCTCTTCTTCCTTATATCTTCTTGTTTCCTCCAGGTAAAATACAGTAATGACTTACAGCAGATGAAAGGCAGACCTAGCGTAATTCTAGATACACCAGAGCTGAGGCATGTCAGAGAAACACAAAATAATATATCAATGGTAGGATAAGCCCAGGTTCACAGAACACAACTGCACGTTGCTTTGCTGTGCGACCACCACCAGTAGATCCTGTGGATGCAACATCAGATATTTTACATAGATAATGGATGCCTTACGTATAATATCAGGACATAATAAAATAATTCTATTAACTCGTTTTTTGTGGCTTTTTTAAAAATTAACCTGCATGAAACTGAACCTGACACGATCTGAGAGTGATGTGCGTACCCTGTGTGATCAGGTGCACTGATGAATGGTTTGGATGTATTGTCACTGTTATTAGTATGAGATTATTATCTCCACGCTGCATGCAATGTGTGCTCATAAATGGATCACTGTATACTGCTATTTTTTTGAATTGCACTGACCATATATAAGATAATTAGTTACTTATTTTACAGAGCATCGCCAACTAAGGGCTTCTATATCTCCATCAAATATCAGATACTGATTTGTCTTCTTGTGTAACTCCCCAAAAATCCTATTCAGTCGTTCTTAGTTCTTCTCTTCGATTTTTTTTTGGAAATCACAGTATTTTAGCTCCTATAGGGGAAAAGGGGAAATATGTATGAGCTTTATTCCAAATTTTTACCCTGAATACTGCCATAAGATGTCAAATAATACTTCCGTACAGTGGCCACAATATACAGCCTTTCAGTACCAAAAAAGTACTGTCATATATTGACCATTGCCAACATTATACAGTATTCAAATGATACTACCATATAATGCCTGCATAAGATTACATTGTATTTCCTACATTGTACTGCCATATGGTGTCCAAATAAAACCTGATGGGTTATTGGTTATGTCTCCAGGCCTCTGAACAATCTTAAAGAGGACCTTTCACCTCTCCTGACATGTCTGCTTTAGTAAAAAAAAAAAAAATGGAGCATATATATTAAAGGGTTGTCCAGTGGGTGAAAATGTAAGTCTCACAGTGGGTTTAAAATATAATAGAAGTGATTCTCACCTCGTTGATGCCCCATGCCTCCTGTTCCAATGCTTACCTTGTCCCTGCTGCTCTGATCATCCTGGTCTCACCTTGACATACAGGAAATACCATGAGTTGTCTACACATCCAATCATGGACTAAGGTAGGTCACCATCCTGGCTAGTGATTGGCTGAGCAGTATTTTATGGCACTTCCTGTGTGTGAAAACAGGATCAGGAAGTAGACATTAGCAGTGATAAGGTTAGTACAGAGCAGCACAGGATTGGCAAGGTGGTTATTTTTCTTTTTTAACCCACTCTGGGTCATTTGCATATAGTTTTTCCCTGCTGGACAACCCACCATGAGGGGTTGTCACTCAGTGTTTTCAAACAAAGACATGCAAAATATGCTCCCTTATGCAACAATATTGGGTAAGTGAGGTATCACTTTGTTAGCTGGGTAGATTTGCCACCCCGGGGACAGGGAATGTTGGGTCAGGGTGTCAACATCTGTAGGAGCTTATTGGTGGTCATCAAACTTTCCTAAAACAGCTATATCTAAGAAACGACTTAATAGATTTTTTAACAAGTTGTCAGAACAAGACAAATCGTAGAATGACTAAAGATATTTTACAAACTTTTCAACACAACCTACAAGGTTCTTTTCAAGCTGCACATTGTACTTTCGGTATTACATCTGCATCACACACCATTTGTGACCTCCATGCCATGCACGGCCATTACTAACCATTTTCATAACTATCATTTTAGATAAAATATCATGAGGACTTTGAAAAGACGAAAGGCAGAGGCTTCACCCCAGTACCAGATGATCCAGTGACGGAGAGAGTAAGAAAAAACACACAGATTGTCAGCGATGCTGCTTACAAGGGTGTCCACCCCCATGTGGTGGAGATGGACCGACGACCGGGAATCGTTGTAGGTGAGTATTTATAAAAGCCTTAGTGGTTGGTCTACTCACCCCTTGTAAACACCCACCGTACTTAGGTGCAAATCAACGTTGATAATACATTGTAGTAGCATTATCACTAGAATACGTCTTCTAAGGAGGACCCTGGGCAACAGGTTTGGCAAGGCAAGGGGGGAGGGTTACTCCTCTCAGTTTTCTTGTTTTTGGAAGGATGGAAGAAATGCTGTAATAGTGGCCAAATAATGGTGCTGTCTATGAGATCCATGAGGGTATTCCAATCTTGCAGGATATGCCATCACTTTATGATCGGTGGAGATTTGACCTCTGGGAAGTACACCAATCCTGAGAATGAAAGGACCACAGCATTGATACAGCATCACGGCCCATCACATTTTTTCTCTACTCAGTGATGCTCCCAGCTATGATTCTGTCACACAGCGGCTGACCCAGCCCAACTGTGTAGGGCAAGACTGTGAAGCGATAAACTAGCTCTGTTTCACTTTCATTCTCAGAATCACTGATGGCATATCCTAATAATATCCCTTTAAATGGATTATGTTTTTATTGATATGCAAATTAGGTCATTGTAGCACCAAGTGGCAGTCCTGAGCCCTTGGAGCACCATATTGTCACCACGCTGCATCTCTAGCCACTCTCCCCCTTTAGCCTGATTACCAGGGCCAGACATCCCACCAGGCCCTGTATTCTTGCTCTGGAGACATTGTTCTGACTATCTGCGCATGTACAGAGGGTTTTCTGATGCTTAGGAAGCATCAGCAAATGCTCTGTGCATGCGCTGATGACACCAGTGAACACCCATAAGTGGAAACAGAGGCATTGGATAGAAGAGTTTAGCATTACTGCTGGGAGGATCTGCTCCATCCAAATCTGCTGCCTACACTTCCAGGTGTATGCTGACATCATCAGTGCATGCACAGTCGGTATGAAAGCAGCAGCATATCTTCTGAGTGTGTGCCAATACCTAGAACAACAGAGGAGGTGCAAGAATACACGGCCAGGTGACTTGTCTGGCCCTGTCAATCAAGGGGAAGGTGGCAATAGCTGGAGCTGAGTGGTGATGATATGATACTCCGAGGGCTCAGGCCAGCACCTCGTTGCTCCAATTACCTTATTTGCAGTTAATAAAAATGTAAATTTCTCAGGAACAGCCCACATAGAACCATAAATAAGTTATTGCTTGAATCCCATGGATCAACCTTATGGCAGGGTATAGCTGGTTTAATAGGGTTGATCCTGTTGGCAGGTGCTCTTTAACTCTCGGACAACCCCATAATGCAGTGGCAAATATCAAATCTATGTAGTGCTTTACTTACAAACTGCAGGGAACAGATAACAGTAGCATACAGTGTCAATTAATTCTACCATGCTGTGCTTACATAACAGTGAACTCACACAGTGCCCAAATATTACTGCTATACAGTACCTAAATAATACTGTCACTACTACTGTGTACAGGGTAACCTCTCTATCTTCATAGTTAGAAATGCAGTGTTACAGTGCAAGGCAGGTAGGCTCAACATTACCAAGGTCATCATTTTGCTACCCTCCTCCATTCAGTTTTTTTTCCACCTTTCCTGCCATTGTTTTATACTTTGTTGTCACCTGTACCTCACCTTTTCTTTTTCTGTTTTTACTTTTCTCATCTCCTGCTTTTTCTTTTCTCAACCAAGACCTTAAGGTTTGGCGTACTGACCCAGGCTCTATTTTCGACATTGACCCACTGGAGGACAATATTCAGTCCCGGAGCCTTCGTATGTTAAATGGTACAGCTGTTTGAGTTATTCCTCTGCATAAAACACAGGAAATTTTACTCTACGTATTTAGCTACTACTATAAATACACTACCGGAAAATATAAAAAGGACACCTGTAAAATGTAATGCGATTATGCTGAGATTGACAAAGTATAAACTGCTAGTGGTGTCAATGATCACACGACCAAGGTGGTGTCCCCTTTATTTGGGTTCTGCAGCAGGGTACATTGTGAAGCCGCTGCACATTAATACTGGGTGTCATCTCCCTTGCTGCCATACAGGATGCCACTCTGGCATGGTAATGGTCATACAAGTACTGGATATCTTTCTGTGATATGTCATTCAAAGGAGGGAAGGAAGAGTGAGAAGGAAATAAGGGAAGGAAGGAAATAAGGACGCAAGGAATGAAGGAAGGAGGGATGGAAGAAAATAAGGCAAGGAAGGAGGCAAGGAAAGAAATAAAGCAAGGGAAGGAGGCAAGGAAGGAAATAAGGCAAGGAAGGAAATAAGGCAAGGAAAGAAATAAGGCAAGGAAAGAAATAAGGCAAGGAAAGAAATAAAACAAGGAAGAAAATAAAGCAAGGAAGGAAATAAGGCAAGGAAGGAGGAAAGAAAGAAAGGATATAAAGTAAGGAAGGAGGCAAGAAAAGAGGGAAATAAGGCAAGGAAAGAAATAAAGGAAAAAATAAGGCAAGGAAAGAAGGAAGGGATTGCACTAGCAGAGCTGTAGAGGGGTAAGTAAGTTAACATAGTAACATAGTTTATAAGGGCCAAAAACAGACACTTATCCATCCAGTTCGGCCTGTTATCCTGCAAGTTGATCCAGAGGAAGGCAAAAGAAAACACTGTGAGGTAGAAGCCAATTTAAGGGGGGGGAAAAATTCCTTCCCAACGCCAATCAGGCAATCAGAATAACTCCCTGGATCAACGACTCCTCTCTAGTAGCTATAGCCTGAAATATTATTACACCAGAAATATCCAGGCCCCTCTTGAACTCTTTTAGTGAACTCACCATCACCACCTCCTGAGGCAAAGAGTTCCATAGTCTCACTGCTCTTACCGTAAAGAATCCTCTTCTATGTTTGTGTACAAACCTTCTTTCCTCCAGACGCAGAGGATGTCCCCTCGTCACAGTCCTGGGGATAAATAGATGATGGGAGAGATCTCTGTACTGACCCCTGATATATTTATACATAGTTATTAGATCTCCCCTCAGTCGTCTTTTTTCTAAAGTGAATAACCCTAATTTTGATAACCTTTCAGGGCACTGTAGTTGCCCCATTCCAGTTATTACTTTAGTTGCCCTCCTCTGAACCCTCTACAGCTCTGCTATGTCTGCCTTGTTCACAGGAGCCCAGAACTGTACACAGTACTCCATGTGTGGTCTGACTAGTGATTTGTAAAGTAATAGGACTATGTTCTCATCACAGGCCCTTTTGATGCAACCCACTATATTATTGGCCTTGGCAACAGCTGCCTGACGCTGGTTTCTACAGATTAGTTTGCTGTTCACTAAAATTCATAGGTCATTTTCATGTTAGTGTTACCCAGTGTTTTACCATTTAGTATGTACAGGTTACTTGCATTATTCCTCCCCATGTGCATAACCTTACATTTGTCTCACAGTGTTTGATAAATTTGACTCATTTTTTACACATAACAATTTTGTCTTCAGATTTTACTGTCGTTTTTTTAGGACACCCTCCACTGGAGTAAGGTTATGCCTTTTTTGCAACTCTTTAAAAAGTTGCAGCTGACAAGTCTGGGGACCACCTAATTTACATAGACAACTGTGGTCAATTTTCAGTTGTGGTGAGTGCAGTGTAAAAGGGCAAAAATTATAAGGGCTAGGTAGTAAATAATGGAAGAATAGACCGAAAAAGGCAGAAAATAAGGGAAGAAAGAAACATAAGGAAGGAAGGATGGCGAAAGGAAGAGAAGGAGGGGAAAACAAGGAAAGGCAGACATGAAGAAAGGGAGAGAAGGAAATAAGGCAAGGAAGAAAACGAGAGAAAGAAAGTAAATAAGGGAAGGCAGGAGGGAAGAAAAGAAGGAAACAACGAAAGCATGGATCCAGGAAGGAGAACTGAAGAAAGGGAAGGAAGGAAAGAAGTAATAAAGGAAGGATATGCATATATCTTTATGTGGAGTCTATAGAAAACCTTTATCCTGTATTTTGATTTTATTTCACCCACATCTTTCTCTGTTTTCTGCCATATCTATTTGCACTCCTTGGTCACTATAGTATTCCTTTATTTCTAGAGAGAGCTAGTCTTGGCCACAGGCAGTCTTGCCACTCTGCGGGGGCAGCCAGGGTGAGTCAGGCAGATGACAGGTCAGAAGCGTCTGAGATGAAATCTAGCTTCTCTTACTACAGTGAAGGGGCAAAGGCATCAGATGAAGGAGGTAACAAGCACAAACCCTGTGTTACTTAAAGCATCCGTCCCACCTCTACTAGATGTTTAATTACACCCTTTCTAAACCTCCTTGCCATCTTCTACCCATTGTCCCAAGTGCTGGTTAGAGTGCTATAAACAGTGGCCCAGATGTACTATTCATAAAGATGGCACAAGCCTAGACCGGCTGTCTAGTCCTGCACCAGATTTATGGTAGAGGCTCAGGCTGGATGATAATGTGTTCCAGGGAGAGACATTTTTCTCTGACTCTATAACAACTGTTGTCTGGCTTTTTGAGACAGATTTTGAATCCAGAATTACAGCAAAATTTTGGTGCAAAATAGCACATATTAGGTCCACCCCTCCCGTGCAAAGGTCCATCCACTTTCCAATAAGCGCACCCCCATTGTGTGTATGCCAGGAAAAGGTGTAGAAACCTTGAATGCGCCAAATTGCACCACTTTTTTTAGACAGATTTTTCGCGCAGACACATTAGTAAATAAGGGCCAGTATATGAGATACAGAAACCTCCCGTAATCTGGTACCTGTTCGCAAAAGCGTACATACCCCGGGTCAGGATAAGTATTTTCTCTGAATTGTGGTTTGACACAAAATGTATCAGTGTATGTATGAGTTTACAATCTACAGGCCAGGAAAGGAGGGAGACGCACACTGCTTCTCTATATTTTGATATATTTGATATATATCAATCCACTGCATTTAAGCAAGTTTCTTCTCAATAACAGCAAGCACATTAAGGCCGGCAAGGGACTGAAACACAAAGGGGGCCATTTGCTAACCAGAAATCTGTCTATATTAGGCGTATTTCTCGTACAGATTGCAGTGCAAAAGTTATTTGCGCTGCAATCTGCAACTTTTCCCCACTCACTCCAGGTCTCAAATACGGGGCATGGGCTGGGAAGGGGACGGGCTGGCAGGCCAGTCTCATTTAACATTTTCTACGTCTAGTTTTGGGTAGAGAAAATGGTCTAAATCTACACCAGCAAGGGAGCTGGTGTCGATTTAGAAGCAGCGGTCTTAATAAATGACCCCCAAAGTATCTTAGAGAATTGGATACCAACATGCTGTCACCTCTTCTGACTCATCTCATCAAATATTTGTATTCCCCTTTGTATTCCTTTTTTCATAGATCTGTGCTATTCTTCTGTTATGCCTCCTGGAAATGTATTAATACATATATACTCAAGGAGGTTTAGAGAACTTTGTGGTTACACATCAGTATTGTACATGGGACGACTGCTTTAAATAGCATTGACACCTCACTGTTGTGCAAAGCTTCACTCATAACACATTTTAACGTACAGGCTTGTGTGCTATCTTCTAATATATAATAACCCCCCCTCCCCCCAACGTAAATTTTTCTTCATACCATCACTGAGAATATATATTCCCTTTAATATATAGCATAGCCGCTGTACAGGATAAGGAAATTCATGCAAAAGCAATCTATGACAGAATGATTCTACAGAAAGAGAGGAGGTTCTGACATCATAATGTGGTACTGATGCAAATTAAAGTTAAACACATTTCTTGAAATTCACCAAAAAAAATTAAATTTGTAATACACTACTGGAAAAAAGATGTACAGGTCAGTTCTCCTATCAAAAGAATAAGAGTACTGAATGTCCCCATATTACAATCCTCTGAATAAGACTACAAGTTAGTTCTCCTTCCAAAAGGACAAGAAAACTGAGTGTCTCAAGAGAAAATTGATCTGATTAGCTGAGCCTTTGTCAGGGTCTTGGGGGTGCTCTTTCTCATTAGGGAGACCACCTAGTTTACATGAGGATTACTTTAGTCCAGCCAGTGCTGCCCTGCGTTTCTGGGAAAAATGTATGCAAGTTAGTATATAAGCATATCTTACTTCTACTGACATCAGATGAGAAACACTACTCCTCAATCAAGAACCCGACAAAGGCCACTCAGCTAAGGTTAAGTTCACATCAGCGCCATCAATTTCCATTCTTCTTCTCCATTATAGGAGCAGAATAAAAGAAGTAGCGGAAGTGCTGGGTTTGGCACATAATTTAGATGAATGGAAACTAACAGGGGCGGACTGACCATTAGGGCACTCGGGCATGGACCGAGTGCCCGTGGCCAGTAGGGGGCCCGTCCCCAGGGCAGATGCGACGGCAGGGGACATCAGGAGATGATTGCTTCCATTGCGCTCATCTCCGTGCAGCGGCAGAGGAGGGAGAGGCGTGTCTTCTCCCTGTTCCTCTGATAGGCTGCCAGCACTAGGCCGGCAGCCTCTCAAAGGCCGGTGCAGGCAGCGCGATGATATCATCGCGCCGCCGGAGAGGTTCAGCTTGAGACACAGGCCGGAAGAGGCCTGCATCATATCGCTGAAGGTAAGTATAAGTGTTTTTTTTTTTTTTCTTGGGGCTACTGGCACTTAAGGGGGACTAATTGCACTTAAGGGGGACTAATGGCACTTAAGGGGGCTGCTACTGGCACATAAGGGGGACAGCTACTGGCACATAAGGGGGACAGCTACTGGCACATAAGGGGGACAGCTACTGGCACATAAGGGGGGGCTACTGGCACATAAGGGGGCTACTGGCACATAAGGGGCTACTGGCACATAAGGGGGCTACTGACACATAAAGGGGACGGCTACTGGCACATAAGAGGGGCTACTGGCACATGAGGGGGGACTAATAACACATGAGGGGGGCCTAATGGCACATAATGGGGGGCTACTGGCACATAAGGGGGCACTACTGGCACTTAAGGGGGCTGCTACTGGCACATAAGGGGGACAGCTACTGGCACATAAGGGGGGACGGCTACTGGCACATAAGGGGACTACTGGCACATAAGGGGGGACTAATGGCACATAAGGGGGCTACTGGCACATAAGTGGACTACTGGCACATAAGAGGGACGCCTACTGGCACATAAGGGGGGACGGCTACTGGCACATAAGGAGGGACGGCTACTGGCACATAAGGAGGGACGGCTACTGGCACATAAGGAGGGACGGCTACTGGCACATAAGGGGGGACTACTGGCACATATGGGGGGCTACTGGCACATGGGGGGGAAGCACAAGAGAGGCACTTATTACTGGCACATGGTGGAGAGGCACAAGAGAGGCACTTATTACTGGCACATGTGGTGGCATGGAGAGGCACGTGTTACTGGCACATTATTATGGGGCACTAGGGGGGCTTCTACTGAGGCCACAAAGAATGGGTATTTTATATGGGGGGCTCTGTGTGGTACTAGTATTACCAGGGGTATTATCTGTTTCTGCAGTGTAGTATTGGGGAGCACAGCAGCACAGTATTGGGGGTAGTAGGATGATTTGTCCAGAAGATGGGAGGATGATGGAAAAGTAGTAAACTAAGATTTTTTTTTCTGTTCAACTGCAGAGATGGAAAATGGCAACAACATGGCGGTCTGGTCTGAAGGTCTGAAAAGAGAAGACGTGGACAGAAAACATCTACATCAAAGGAGACGTCACTGGACGTAATAGGTAAGTGCCCTGTATTTCTGTAGTGATGGGATCAGAGGCATAACGATGGCGGTGTGACCAGGTAGTGGAGGCGGGATATAGGTGTGGCTGGAGGTATAACATGGGCGTGGCTGGAGGTAGGGCATGGGTGGGGCCTGGAAGGGGGCCCTTGATTTATTTTGCCCGGGGGCCCTGAGGGTTCTCAGTCCGCCCCTGGAAACTAACAGATCCCATTGACTATAATGGGATCCGTTTGGTTTCCATTTGAAGAGAACAATGTTTTAGCTAAGAAAGAAGTCCTGCGTGCAGTACTTTTCTCTCCGTTATTTTTGACAAATTCTGTGACGGAGGCTTCTAACTGAGCCTTTTGAGAGAAAAACTGACTTGCATCTCTCTTTTCCAGTCTCTCTTTAGAAATTCAACTTTTATTTTTTTTGTAGTATATTACAGTATATAATATTACATAAAAAGTTACTTCTATGGAGATCTAGAGTGATGGTGATTACTGTGCAGAGGGTTTTCTACTTGCGCTTACGTTTAGGACACTACCGTATATGAATGTGGTAAGTATAAGTACTCAGAGATCATCAGCTCAGAAAAAAATGTTTCACAACTGCCGAGAACTCTGGGAGCCTATGGGAGCACTTATGGGAGCCATAGGTCGGTCACCAATGGCCCAACACATTTACCAATATGTGTGCAAGAAAACTGGTGCATATTACATCTAAAATCTACACCAGCTCCCTGCTGACATAGATGTTAATTTCTGCCACAAGGAACTGCTGGTGATATGCCTAAATGATCACTTATGTTATATCTGGTGCATCGTATGCCAGCAGTAATTGTAAGAAACCCTATTCTTAATGCATTCCCTCCATTGAGTTGAATGAAATATAAATGTGTGAGGAGTCGCTGCATACTGATTTGTTATTGAGTTCTACGAGAGATGTATAAAATCCCTATACAGAGAGCTCCCTCTACTGGTGGCTGCAGACAGATAGAAATGTATCCTTTAGGGTATGTCGATGCTGTGGATTTGTGTGCTCCTGCAAGTGCACTTAAGGCAGAGCTTCATTGTGAAGTGCTCTCTGCTCTAGGCTTCTCCACAGCTCTTCATGGATGCTATAGGTGTCACTTAAGCAAGGCAGGAGTTACGAAGCAGGTCAGTGATGAGAGCTCCGACTCCTGGACAGAATCGGGCAGAATAAAAATTCATACTCACACGTATAGTCAAAACTGCTGACAGACTCCCTTAAAGTGGTTATCCTCTGTGCTTCAGTGATAAGTGATTGGGGCCCACCAGCCATGACGAGAACAGGGCTCTGTGCTTCCATTTTAATTGGAGCATCTGTGGCGCATGTGGTCTGCCACTCCATTTGAAGTCTGAGTCAGAGGCTTTGTGTTATCAGTCCCATAGAAATTGAATAGAGCGGCTGCCCACATACTGTACGTGACCGTCACTCCATTCAACGGTAGGACCACCCACAAACACTTACCTCCTAAGAGAAGTCAACCTATACTTTTTAAAAATTGCTGTCTCTTTTTTTTATCAAAGCAAACTCTTAGTCCAATAATGTCCAAGGAACTAGACAGACCCTTTCTGGAGCAAAATAGGAAGTGTATTCATACAAACCTATGGATCAGTGCCATAGAAGTATTTCTCAGGCATTGTGGGTCAGAGAGATCTAGGTCAAAGTAGACGGTCCCTAGGGAAGTTTGGAAGGTATATATTTATTAATGCATGAACTTTAATATTTGCAAACATAACAATTACTAATCTGATTTCTGAATGCAGCCCCTGTAGGTGCCTACCATCCATCTCAGCCTCAAGGCTTTGGCTACATGCACCCGTCAAGTATGTCCTCTACGAGGTCAATGCATTCTCCACATGCACATTCAACCTCACCAAGTATGGTAAGTACTGAGAGTCATATCAGCTAAAATATATAGGTCAGGTGTTTAAAGAACGACACCCAAAACATATACATATATGGAGAATGCCGGGGGAAAAGTAAGGTGTCTAAAATGTTTTAGGGTTACTATAAGGTTTAGGGATAAAATAGGCTGATTGTGGCGAATTGTAAGATTCCTTTATTTCAGCAATAATCAGGGTGGATAAAAATCAATGATATTTAAAAAGAAAATAAAAAAAATCAGATTTTTTTTTATTTAAATCGGATTTTTTTTATTTAAATTGGATTTTTTTTTATATAAAATGGTTTTTGAGGAACATTTTTTACCATCCAAAGGTTATTCCATCATAAAATAAAGATTAGTTTTTTAATTATGTAGAATAAGGCTGTATATGTTTAATTTTTTTGGTAAATAAATTCAATTAATCCATTCACAATGTCAGGCTCTTCCAGAGGTTTTTGTAAGATTATTGGGCAGTTTCTCTGCCTACAAGACATTATCACAGATGCTTGGTTTGCTTTTGCAGTTCTTAGCAGAGATCACAGCCTCTTCTTCACAGCAAAAATGTTATAACATGAACAGAGTTGAGAAAAAGACCTTAATCCTAACTTCTACAAACGTATGACTACAGAATCAACCCCTTCAGTGCTAAGTTTAAAGAAGTTCAGTGAATATAATAGAAACAATGGGGGAGATTTATCAAAACTGGTGTAAAGTAGAACTAGTAGCCCATAGCAACCAATCGGATTCCACCTATTAGTTTTCAGAGCTCCTCCGTAAAATGAAAGGTGGAATCTGATTGGTCGCTATGGGCAACTAAGCCAGTTCTACTTTACACCAGTTTTGATAAATCTCCCCAAATATTTTTTCTCCTTCCTAAGTACAACAGAAAAGTTGTCCAAATAGGAATGATTAACCTATTAAACTGGGGATAAAAAAAAACTAATATGAACAGTTGTTATTCTAAAAATCTTCATCTACTTGCATATTATAAGTTATACCAGCAAGAATTAGTCTTTTTGTAGTAAACTATGATTTAAATCAAGCCTTACTGACTAGTGATTTAAATCGTGATTTAAATCAGTTTGATTTAAATCAAATCCACCCTGGTTATAGGGTTGTTATATTTAAATATGTTGAATATATTAGGTCTGCATAATATGCCATACATGCCTCATAAATGGTGTCCCACCTTTGGAACCCCATCTAAAAGAAGAATGAAGGCACCCTAAACTCTGCACTACATGCCAAGGTGACCAGAAGCTTAACTGTTTCTCTAATTGCCATAAAGGGAACCAGTCAGACTGTACATGCAATCCTATCTGCAGGCAACATGGGTTTGAGCAAGAGAAGCTGAGCAGATAGATATATTGAGAAAAGATTCAGTATCTGTCATTCACTCTTTCTTATACTAGGCTTATTCTTGACCAGTTTGGAGTCAAATAGGTGGCCTGACTCTGAATCCTTTAACAGTCACATTAAAATTGGAACCCCCAAAAATTTCACTTTTTTGTTGTAGATTTAGAATTTATGAGCCAGATTTATCATTACACTTGCATCTTACTCCACTTTTACATATGCCCAAAGTCACTTTTGGCTAAGTCAGATTTATTAATGGTCCTTTAATACTGTGATAAATGTGGTTTGACGGTAGCCGTTTATCCTTCAGTAAGCAGCTTTACAAAAGTCAGACGTCTATACAAAAAAGTCACATGTTCTATTAAAAAGTCGCATAAGATAAGCATGGTCCCCCTTGGAGTGAAATTGCGCATTTTTTTGTGACTTTTTTGCGACTTTTTAAATGGTCACAATAGTAAATCTGTCTAGAGATTCAGTTACATAAGAAAAGACGCCCACTTTCACAAAACTGGAGAGCTTAGTGCAGAGCTTGAAAAAAATGCTCAATTTTACCGATTGCTCATTTTTTGGCGACTTTTTCACTCCATTAAAGTGACTTTAGCTAATGATAAATCTGGCCCTATGTCTGAAGTAAGTATAGTTGGCGCAAAACTTGGGTGCAATAAAAAACATTGTTTTGCAGGATTTCTTTATTTCGGTGTTCACTGTGTGGCATAAATAACATGGTAACTTTATTCTGTGGGACACTACAGTTATGATGTCAATTTTTTATATTTTTCGATATTTTTAAATATTTTTTTCTCTTCTGCCTTCAGCCTGATAACTCCCAAACTGTCATTGCCCTCCTCCAGGCTGGTTAAAATCAAAGGGAGCTGAAGGGGAGAGAGTTGCTTTAACTCTTCACATCTTGGGCTGGGTAGCAGAGATGTGGGCCTTGTTTGAAAGCTGACAAATCTGACAATCTAAGCTTTAAAATGAGACCAGAATCATTGCATTATCTCTACTACTTTGGGAGATATAGCTGTTAGAAATTGGGTTGGGAGTGAAAGCAGCTGAAAGTTGCTTTGAATTTCAACTGTTATCACTCCAGACCAGATTTCTTACATCTATACAGTATCTCCTAAACTAGAGGAGATAATGCTGTAAATATATGATACTGTTAAGTCCTTTTCTCAAAGCCGAGCACTGACCAGGCAAAACTATTACGGAGTTAATTAGTAATTGACAGCTATCGCTGTATGCACAGTTGTACAGGAGAGGCTAGCAATAACTGAGTAGAACCACCCACTGGACTCCTAAGCGCACAAAGAGATTTAAATCAATAAAATACAAGTTATATAATTTATATTGAATCTTTTCCCATGAAACTATATCAGTCTGTTTAGCTCTGTAACAGGACAACCTAAGTTCTGTAACATGGCACCCTTAGAACAGAATTTTCAAGATGGAAACTTCACTTTGTTTGGAGAAAACCATAGACATCGGCAAATTCATTGCCACTTTTCCTCTCATTCCTTCAACAGGGGTTTTCAGGGACATAGATATTGATGGCTTATCCCCAGGATAGGTCATTAATATCATATTCGTGAGATGGTCCGACATCCAACACCCCAAGCAGACAGCTGCCAGCATCGTAAACTTAACAGTGTATGGAAGGCTCGATCCACCGTGCAATTTCCGGTGCTGTTGGCTGATTGGTGGAAATTTGGGAACCTCCGCTCTCATAATTGCTGGAGGTTTTAGTGGTTAAACCACTAGTGATCAGACACTTATCCCCTATCCTGTGGAATAGTGGAATATTACTTCAATTTAAGTTAGAGTAGGAATAAATAAGAACCTGTCACTGAATTCACATTGCGGCATAAATTAGTGACAGGGCTATGAAGCAAAGGCAGTAAGGTCTTTGTAAAAAAAAAAATTTTTAAAAAATAAGAGATACCATACCTTAAATGATGGCTTATGACTATTGTCATGAGTAGGATTTGGGTTGATGTATCCACTTAACAGCTTTATTTTGCTGTCCGTTGCCCATATCTCCCTATGCATGAATATAGTCATAGGTTCTCTGTAGGCACAATCTCTCTCCCCCCAAATTATACTCCCAGATGCCCAGGAAACAAAGATCAGATGTGTTCCCCTGCTGCATTTCCACAATGTAGTGCTGTCACTTTACCTGCTGAATGAAGAAGGGGGAACAATGATGACATGGTGACTCTGATATACAACACCCAAAAACTCAGCTTCCTGGAGACCATTCTATTCATGATTAGTAATGAGCGAGTCTATTTGTATGAATCAATTCATCTCATCAACAAGAGTTCTTCAGTTCTTCACTTGTGATCATAATTTTTGTTAGTGAACCCTTTTTATACGAAGGCATTGTCCAAAGGGGACAAACACTTTTGGGAAGGGAAGTATTAACTGCTGCCAAAACTGAATTTACAGGTTTTAAGTGGAACGTATAGTTTCAGTAAAACCTCTCCTCTTTCTGGACTTAGGAGTCCAGTTGGCGGTCCTTCTTAGGGATTCACAGCTATCTCTGTATAACTGTACATAAACAGATAGCTGTCAATCTCTGACTCTGAAGCCTATTGTGCATATGTCCATTACATTGACATGACCATTTTCAACTGGTTGCCCTAAGTCCCTAACTAATACAGACTGTATGATAAAGTATAACCTCTTCACTTCCCATTATTCTGTCTTGTGCAGAGAACATACAGAGCCATGTACGACTACAGCGCTCAAGATGATGATGAGGTTTCCTTCAGGGACGGTGACTATATTGTCAACGTGCAGCCAATCGATGAAGGATGGATGTACGGCACAGTGCAGAGAACTGGAAAGTCGGGGATGCTGCCAGCCAATTACATTGAGCCTGTTAACTGAGAGCCGCGCGTTCCTTCACCTTTGAGCACTCAGTATATATTTTATTTTTATGTAAGGATCACGATGATCATGAATTCTTTATTGACAATTATTCTTTTAAAACGCGTAAAATTAAGTTTAAGCTTATTTTTTAAGCACTAGCATAGAAACTATGAAATAGAAGAAGCTCTTACCGTAAGGAAAGGACTCTACCAACAAACCCTCATAGACTTAGTTGAATGTTGTATATTACCATATAATGGAATTTCTTTTCTCTTACATGACATATCCCTTCATAGTTAACCTCAGAGGGCTGGTAATTGCTGACAATCGCGGATATAGCAGTGGCATAACGTAGATTATATATAAGATTATGAAACATATTTAGCTGCTTCTGCTATATTCTATACTCTGTGCATTGTTTAGTATTGCACCTTTAGTCAAATGGAATCAAATCTTTAGAAATATAATTCTAATTTAATACTAAATACTATATAAAAAAGTTGCATTTATGATCATAATATAGTCAATAGTTTCCAAAGATCTTTGTGATTGCATTCAGAATGATAGGAGAGTTCCGCTGCACAAGAAAACATATCACTTTTTAAAAGGTAAATCCAAAGAAAATGGTAGATGTACAGTGCCGTGCAAAAGTCTTAGGCGTTGTAAAAATGCTGCAAAGTAAAAAATGCTTTCAGTTTTAATAGTTTATTTTTTATCAATTAACAAAATGCAAAGTGAATAAACAAAAGAGAAATCTAAATCAGATCAATATTTGGTGTGACCAGCCTTTGCCTGCAATACAGAATTGGTTCTTTTAGGTACACTCGCACACAGTTTTTGAAGGAACTCGGCAGGAAGGTTATTCCAAACATCTTGCAGAACTAACTACAGATCTTCTGTGGATGTAGGCTTGCTTAAATCCTTCTGTCTCTTTATGTAATCTAAGACAGACTGGATGCTGTTGAGATCAGGACTCTGTGGGGGCCGTATAATCACTTGTAGGACTCTACATTGGAGATAGTTCTTAATTACATTGGCTGTATGTTTGGGGTCATTGTCCTTCTGCAGAATAAATTTGAAGCAAATCAGATGCCTCCCTGATGGTATTGCATGATGGTTAGGTTTCCTTTCTCAGCATTACTCAGCATTACGGCTCCATTAATCCTGACCAAATTCCCAACTCCATTTGCTGAAATACAGTCCGAAACTTGAAAGGTACCTCCACCATGCTTCACTATTGCCTGCAGACACATGTAGTACTGCTTCCCAGCCGTTTGGTAACAAACTGCCTTCTGTTAGAGATTTTAACTCCTAATACAATGCACTTGCTGAAATTTTTCTGCATCCCTTTTGAGTCGCTTTGCCTTGTTGCCTTGTCAAAGGTATGGTATTTTGGCTGCAATCCTTTCATGAAGACTTCTCTGAACAGTAGATGGGTGTACCTGGTTTCCACTGGCTTCTGCCAGTTTTGAGCTGATGGCACTGTTGAACATCTTCCAATTTTGCAGGGTAGTAAGCATGAGGCGTCTTTTATCTGCTGTACTAAGTTTTCAGCACCTATCGGACATTGGTGGCATATCCTAGCAATATGTCCACAAAGTGCGAGATGGGCCAATCCCTTTAATGGTGTTCTTAGTGCTTAGTGCTGAAAAATCCAGTGCTGATACTTATCCATCATGCAATACCATCAGGAAGACGTCTGATCGGTCCAAAATTTATTCAGAAGCTGGACAACAACCCTAAACATCCAGCCAATGTCATTAAGAACTATATTTAGAGTAAAGAAGAACGAGGAGTCCTGAAAGTGATGATATCTCCCAGACAGAACCCTGATCTCAACATTACTCAGTCTGTCTGGGATTACATGAAGAGACAGAAGGATTTGAGCAAGTCAACATCCACATAAGATCTGTGGCTAGTTCTCCAAGATGTTTGGAACAACCTCTCTGCCGAGTTCTTTCAAAAACTGTGTGAATTTTCCACATCTGCCTAAAACGTTTTGCACAGTACTGTACATATACATACAGTTGTCAAGTTGAATTAATAGATGGAGGCCCCTCATGTTCAGGCCCTCTTCTATTTTCCAGAACAGAGAAAGTCTACTAAGCACACCTCCTACTCTCGAGGACCTTGCATAAAGAGCTCATTGATTAATTGCTTTATTTCCCCAGTGGGGGCACTGCAGGAGTTTGAAGATCACTGGGAGTTCTAGCCACAGAATACCCTATCTGTGAATTATATCTGCCACTTGTATAGATGAAAGAACTTTAGATTTACTTACTTTATATGCTTTACTTGGTATTTAATCACCTGGCTTTAAAACTTCTATGGTGATGAAGGCAGACTATTCATTTATATGTCACGCATTATCCCGCATTATTTCAATTCTTAGAAAAACACTTTGGTGGCAATGGTGAAAGGTATGCAGGCGTAAAACTCTCTTGGACAGACTCTTCTATAGATGACATTAGCTTAGATTGGCATTCTAGCCGGCACCAGATTTATCACAGGGGCTCAGGCGGGATGATAAATATGGTGCAGGGAGAGACATTTTTGTCTAACTGTATACTAACTTGGGTTAGCTTAGTTTGTATGCCAGAATTGTGTTGTAATTATGGCGCTAAATATTGCATATTAGACCACGACCCTTTTCTGAAAATCTATGCCCTATCATGAGCTAGATGTTACAAATAGTGCCAAAAATACACCAGACTGCACCAGTTTGCACCACATTAAACCATATTTTGTTACAGTTTATTACAGTGTGTCGGAAGAAGATTTTTTATCTTTCTGTGCCTCTATTTTGGTGAAAGAAAATTGGAAAACCTTGTGTTTGCGACTTTTGAAATGTCACTTGTGACACATTTTGTCGCAAGTGGTATTTCTGCTCCGCCATCTCCACTTTGTGAAAAGGGGGTATGGTGAGGACAGGGAGTGGGCCTGATACATTTATCTTCATTTGCGCCTGTTTTCAGGTACAAATGAAAACAGAAATCTACGGCAGCTGCGAACGTCCACAGATTTAATTCTGGTGCATGGCCTGCTGGGTGTTCTACCTAATATATGATGAGGCATAAATTAGGTGCATCGTCTGGCAGTGCAGAAAATTTCAAAGACCGGCATAAAATGACATTAAAATGACATTATTAAATGCAGTACATTGAATACAATGGAATAAAGCAGCAACTGTAACCATGGTCCAGCAGATGTGATCTGTGGACCAGAATATTACAAAATAACTATTACAAAATGTGACAACAGTTTTTTAATATATTCATATGCAGGTAAGCTCATGTGTGTGTTCTGATTCAGTTTACTTACAAAGATATGTAGTTAAATGGCTGCTTTTATGCAATATGGGTGGGTGGGTGGGGGGGGGGGCATTGAGCAGCTCATTGCATGATAAACAGTATGTAATAAGCTCCTAAGCTCCTCCTAGTGGTGGCTGACGGAAGCCATAATTTATATCAATGTTTGAACACTGAATTCAGGACTGCATTATAAAGAGAGCTCATACTGCTATAAAGATATGGGAAGACATTAAAGGGGTGATGATGACCTATTCTCTGGATAAATCAGAACTGATTACTTATCCTCTGGTCATCAACATCTGATCGTGGGGAACCAACCTACGGGGCCCCCGCTGCTTAGCTGTTTGAGAAAGCCCATGCGCTCTTGTGAGCACTACAGCCTTCTCACAGCTTACCCTAGCCCAGTGACATCAGGACCCCATAGGCCACGTGACCGATGGCCTAGGGTAAGCTGTGAGAAGGCTGAGGCGCTCATATCATTGTGAAATGTCAGAAATATTGATAGGTGGAGGTCCAGGTTCTAAGCCCCCCACAGATTACTAAAACATAGGGGCCAAAAGGCTCTGCTGAATGCTGTCCCCCCTTGTGTGGCTCTCCCAAGCTTCCCTCAGAGAGTGGAATAAATGGCATACATATTCATATAAAGTCTACGGATTCTACTCTCTGAGGTTAGAAGGATTCATAGAAGGTCTATGGACATGCTCAGTTTCAGATCCCTTGTTTCAGCATTGTATGAGGGTCTCCACACCCAGAAACCCCACTGACATGACAAAAGTTTGTAAAAATCACTAGTACCCTTTAAGCTGCCCATAGACACCGGAGTTCATCTGGCTGACAGAAAGATGACTGATGGTTATGCAGCTATACCGTTAAACACCCTTTTGGTAATATTTGGTAGATACCCTTCAGGTTATGAATTTCTGTGGGCTGGAAAAATCCAACAGAATACGTTGAACTTTTGGTATTTTCTGCATCTAAGTTGGTTTTGTGGCCTGATGCATAAACACAATAAATCCATTTTCAGATTCTCAAAAGTTTCTAATGAAATAGAAATTGCACAAAGATTTTAATGGTGTTGTTCATTGCTGCTCATTCCATTAGTATCACACAGGCATTACTTCCATGTGATATGGATCCTTCACAGTCTGCTCAATGCACATAAACTAGTGCTACAGGGTATATTGTCCTGGATGTAGAACCATAGGAAGTATCGTTCCAGCAACATCGATGGCTGAAGCAACAGAAGCACCTGGCATGTTACAGGCAGCAAGCTGTGGCCCCATCTGTATGCCTCTGTGACATTGCAGGCCAAGATCATTGAAATAAGGAAATGAGAGAGGATTGATTCAGTTGAAGGAATCTGTGAGATGGATGTCATATTTTGCAAAATCAAAGCCTACATCTTCTTTAAAACAAACTTGGAAACTTGCATCTTCAGTAAGCCCCTGAGGATCTGGTGCAGAGGATGGGAGTGGCAGTGGCCCTAATGAGATTCTGTGTCACAGTGTGCTCTCTCAGTCGGTTGCGTCCTGGGGTTCGGTGCAGTGAAAATGTGGATTAAAGGAATCAGGCAGACATAATGAACATAAAATGGCTTTCTTGAGTGCAAAGGATAACTTGTAGTACATCCAGCAATAATGAATACAATGTGTAGTCTCTGTCACCTGAAGATGAGATGTGGTGGCTGGTTAGATGGAATACAGAAATACATACAAAGTAGTTGTCTCCTGATTCTTATTTACTATGGCTATAAAGCTGACACCTGTGACTGCAGGTAATGCAGGCTTTCAGATTTGCCTATCCTTCCTTGCGGTGATTGGTGTCTTAACTCCTTCTCCGCCATCTCATAGAGACTTGGTGATGAGTGTCTTAACTCATTATCCTCCACCTTGCAGCAGTATCTGAAAAGCTGATTGTAGCTAGTCACTCTGATGTCTGGAAAGCTGTAGCTTGATGGGTTTCTGCAGCCCTTGGACCCTCCTGTTCCTCTGCAGCAGTGGTCCTCACAGCGGAGAAGGATTCCTGGTCCTAAGGCCTTAAAGGGGTTGTGCAAGAACGGGTGGGTTTTTGGCAAGACCCTCCATTCTGTGGCACCTGCAAAGGGAAGCTTACTTACCTGCTTCCTGGCGCTGGCTCCCTGATCCTTCTTCCCCCTGGCTTACTAGGCTCCTGGAGGCTCCAACATCCGGTTTGACATCACCGCATCCAATCAGTGTCAGGCTCCCCCTGCGAACATGTGACCCTTTCTCATGATGCAAGGGGAGCCTGGTACCATCATGACCTGTGATTGGCTGTGGCGAATTCAAACTGGATTTTGACATTGCTAGAGCCCCAAGGAACGTCACAGGCAAGGCAAAGAAGGAGCGGTGAGCCTGAGCCAGGAAGCAAGTATGTAAGTTTCCCTTTGCAGGTCTTGCAGAAGGGGGATGTTTGCCAAAAACCCTCCAATACTTGCACAACCCTTTTAAGGAGCAGGAGCTGATGGAATTTACTCCCTGTCTCCTCACTAGTCTAGCCAGCTCTGTTTCCGACAGAAAGTCGGAGCAGACTACTGCTGGGACAATT
This sequence comes from Bufotes viridis, assembly GCA_033119425.1. Lineage (NCBI taxonomy): Eukaryota > Metazoa > Chordata > Amphibia > Anura > Bufonidae > Bufotes > Bufotes viridis. Next base: position 353,923,168 of record CM065593.1, read on the forward strand.
CTTCAATATACTCCAGACACACGCCATGGACAAGAGTGGCAATATTTCTGGGGGAAAAAAGAAATCACATCTTTTTTGTATTTTCGCATATGCCTTGCAGTCAGGTCTCCTGAAGTCCCTGCTTTGTTCTCTGCATAAATTGTGAAAATCTTGACAGGTACTGGTATTCCCTATAAGCAGTCTGGATGTAATGATCTTATTGATTGTAATATAATCCATACAGAATTGCGATTATAGCAGTCAAGGAGAGAGAAGGTGTTCTTGGTTAAGACCCTCACAGTTTCTGCTGAATATATAGCATGGAACCCAGGAGGTTTGGCTTTAAGAGATACGAAAAGGAAAAGAATGAAATGGGGTTTCAGAGTAGCAATATGGGTGTCATTTTCAGACAGAAAAAAGTAACACTCTTGTCTATGGGTATCGTCTGGTATTACAGCTTGGCTTACATTAGCTTGACAGGAGCTGAGTTGCAAACCCAGATGCCACCCATGAACAGGAGTGGAGCTGTTTCTGAACCTGAAGGTTATTGAGCTACTAATGTGTCTCCCTCTCTAATGTGAACATAGGGAAATTAGATTGTGAGCCCCTCTGAGGACAAGGTCAGATGTGAATGGCAGCTGCACCGTGAAATATGATGTGTCAAGTTAATAATAGAGGTTTTATGGGTTTTCCCACTGTAAACCTAACTCTATAAAAGTCAAATACTGGCCGTGCACTTCAGATAAACAAATATTTAGCCCTTTTTTCCCGGCTCCTCCATGTGCATGCATGCTCCAGTGAGAATACATGCACTTTCAATAGAAGTGAGGAACAGGCCACCGCCGGAGAGAATAGGCCAATCCATGACCAGATGAATCCGTGGGGCTGTGCATGTGTGGTTACTGACCTTGGAAGAAAATAAGAATTATAAAAAAGACTTTTTATATTTTCCGTTGGTAAGAGTCCCATCAGTTTCCTCCTTCTGATTTTAGCCCAGATTTTGATAGAATAGCTATGTTATAAGCCATAATAGTCTGTAGTGGAAAAACTCCTTGAAGGCAAGTAAATTTTGACCTGATATCAGATAGAGCTAAGAAACGCTGGAATTGACCCTGATCATGGAAAATACAAACACCGCCGCCTGAAGCCAGCCTTGAACTCAGAGAAGCACAAGATGTAATGATCCTACCCACCAAAGTTGAGTAAAAAGACATGATTTCTATTGCTGTGTTGCTTCCTATATAATAAAGCTTTAATTGAGGAATTGACTACTGACTGCATAGTAATACAGCACCTAAGTGAATAAAAAGAAAATAAATGCATAATAATTATTTCAATGGTCTAAATAAACAAACTGAATTTATTTTCTTATTCTAATATTTAAAAGTGCCTTCCAGGATTGTGATATTGTTGGCCTATCCTAGAATAGGTTATGAATCAGAAGTGCTGTTCCCATTCACTTCAATTTAACCGGACCTGTCCACTACACAATGGACGGAGTTGTGTTGTTCCGGCATCGAAGCTACAAATAAACAGCTCATCGATGGGGGTGAGGGGTGTAGGACCACTGCTGGTCTGATAGGTGGCCTATCCTGATATAAGGCAATAAATATCAGTATCATGGAAAACCATTTTAATCACATCTGTACAGTGGTGTACATAAAGAAGATGAGGTCCACTGCAAAATAACCACATTGGGCACTCTATTGTGGAGCCAGGCTTTGCCACCCTGGACTGAAAGGCCTCATGTATGTGTTCTCTCCACACCCTAGATGAAGTTGAATATTCTGCACAGGCTCTTGAAAAGGCCCCGTTTCTCTACGGTCCTATTGCAGTAGCATATCTGCCTCTATGGTGTATACTTCTTTGGGTCTGAGCAACTCGTGGTTGCATTAAAGTTGTTGCTGTGATTTATTGCTGACTAAAAACCACATCTTGCACACTAGTCGTTCAAGCCATGGAATTAATGGAGGGTTTTCCATGGTGCATTTCCTGGCTTGTAGATGGGAATAATATACCATATTTCCTGCACCATAAGACACACCTGACCATAAGACACACTGGCTCCCAGTGGGGTTTTAGAGGAGGAAAAGAAAAAAATATTTTTTACCAGACCTAAGATCAGACCCCTAAATCACATCAGATCTCAGATCAGACCATCAATTCCTTATCAGACCTCAGATCAGATCCCTTTAGACCACAGATGAGACCCCTAAATCAGACTCCCATTTGTCATCAGACCCAGTGGCGTAACTAGAAATGACTGGGCCCCACAGCAAATTTTTGAATGGGGCCCCCTCCCCCAGTAATTTCCCCCGGGGGTACCAGTAGTCGGATCCCCACCAATCTGATACTGATGACCTATCCTGAGGATAGGCCATCAATATCTAAATGTCTGACAACACCTTTATCCAAGTCAATATATTTATGTTTTTAAAGATTAAATCCAGATTTAGTGAGGGTTTTTAGAAGATGCAAAAACAGATATTTAGGCAGTCAAATAAGTTTCATTGCCACTGAATTTTTTTTTCCCTTTTTTTTTTACTGAAGGTCAAGAATGCTAATGAGGGATGAGCGAATCGACTTTGGATGAAACATCCAAAGTCGATTTGCATAAAACTTCAGTCCAATACTGTACGGAGTGAGCACTCCATACAGTATTAGGATGTATTGGATCAGATAAGCCGAAGTTATTACTTCGCGAAGTCCTGCGTGACTTTGCGTAATAACTTCATAGATTAGTTTTTACTGTTGAAAAAAAACATTTCCCGAACTCAGGTTCGGTTCCAAGTGGTACCTCGGATGTTTCATCCGAAGTCGATTCACTCATCCCTAATGCTAATGTGCTTCTAAAATATATCACTGGATGTACTTATTATCTGTGGATGTGGCATTATTTAATTTGTGTTTGCTACATCCTCACACAAGTACAACCAGTGGGATACCTTTGCAGCCCCATCTTCATTGACGCCAGCTGTTTTTCTTCTAACCTCACCTGTTCTTCTGCAGCCAATGCCCAATACTAGTGAATTGTAAGGTAGGCAATCTCCACTACCCATTGTCAGTCATTGGGTTGAGGTGATGTTCCATGGACAACAGACGGCAGACATCGCACCCTAACAATTCACTGGTCTCCTAAAAGAAAAAAGGGAGAAAAATGCTGAGCTGTCGTACTACCAACCGGATAATACTGTACGTCAGATGCAGGCACCAGATGAAAAAGTGGAATTAAGTCATTAAAGTCTGTTCCTAAATAAAACCTGTTCATGCGAAGCCTTATTCCTGCTTTGATGAGGGGATTGCACCAATAATAGATGCCACTGTTTCTTCTGGCACCTGCGTCCTCAAGCACTAAAACTAATGGTACTTATTGTGGGCAAATGGGGTAGGCTAGAAGAGAAAGAAAAGGAGCCCCTCAGCTGTCAGGAGTTCAGAGACAAGGTCTATACATCCAACAGTTAGGGCTGCAACCTGATGGGCTCAGTATAACACTGAAAGCAAAGCACTCTGCGGCTATACTGAAACTTTACCCTGTAGAACAAAAACTGTTGAAAATTTTTAATAAAAACCAATTGAAAAAATGATTTTAGCCTGAAATGAGTAAAATACAAAAGCCTACCCTCTAAGGTGTTCATAGTCTTTAAGTCTGAGAAGCACATTAAATAAAGGTGAACTCGTATTGTTTTAGATATCATTCCCAAAATTAATAACAGACAAGGGCACAATGTGGTAAAGAAGAAAAGTGAATAGCTGCAATATATATACATTATTCTAAAATGTTATTAGAATGTAATAGAATGAAGAGTTTGTGTTCCAGGGTGCCAAAATGATTTTTCTGCTGATTAACACTACTATGTAATTCAAAATCCAGATACAATAAAAAGTCTAATTGCTTATAATTGCTTATATTTTCTATTCAGTTGTATATTCAGTTGTCAATTATCAATGATGTTCCATGGGAAATGTTGCAACATGCCTGCATAGGGTGCATGGGTACAATTATATGAGGTGGTAATGGCACAGCTGAGAATATCGCAAAGATATGCCATTAAAGTCAGATAGGTTTGAGCCCCACCTCTGGAATGAGGCTCCCATAGTGAAAGACAGCACACAGCTCACTCACTGCTATGGGATTTCCAAAAATAACCGAACTAGTGCGCTTGACTATTTTCGGAATTCCCATAGTGGAAAATGGAGAGCACACTGCGCATGCTCTTCCACCTCTCCATTCACTTCTATGAGACTTCCGGAAATAGCTGAACTAGTACGCAGACATTTTTAGAAATCCCATAGAAGTAAATGGAAGGGGGCTGCTCTTGCTCTGTGGACTCTCCGTTACTTAATGGGGGGGCCTGTTCTGGAGGTAGATGGGAGTTTCAGTGGTGGGTCCTGCACCTATTTGAAATTGATGGCATATCTTAGCAATATGCCAGCAATGTCTGAGATGAGACAACCCTTTTAAGGTTGCTGCCCAACACTGGACTGTAACCATTAAGATAGTTGCCTCTTCCCAGTATTTTGTAACCATCAAGCTTTTTGCCTGAAGTGAGAACAGTAAAAGCCGTTGTTCTAGGATACATCTCTGCCCATCTGTTTCCTACCACCATCTACTCATCGGCCAAAAAAGTCCTTTGGCAAGGTCTGACCCCTAACACACATTTGACCAAGCCAAGCGAGCATGTATCGGGGGGAGGGGTCTGGAGAGAGAGCTGTCAGCCATTCAATTGACAGCTATCTAATATGCCCTCCTCACCAAGGTGAAGGGGCTTGTTCTAGTGACAGATCTGCTTTAAATTCGTCAAGGCAAGAGGTTAAATCCCAGACTGAACCTTCAAACTGTTCATCTACAAAAATCTGATGCGATATAATTGTGCTTTTTTTATTTTTTATATAAGATGATTTAACCAAGGTCATATTTTTTGTTCTAAAGTCTTCTGGCGCCATCTAGAGTGCAGCGTCTTGTAAGCCTCAATTGCCCGGCATACAAAAACCTGTCTTTCTAAGCAAGTCACTTTGTTCATTTGCTTAAATACAACTTTTTTAACTTTTTTACAAGTGAGCTATCAGTGTTCATTGGTTTATCAGAGAGTGGCGATTTCATTAGGTGTTCCAGTCTGCTCACTACTTAAGTTACCAAATCATTAAAACACCAATAAAGTGATTTGGCACCACAAAATCTGACTCAGATCTGCCAATAAATCTATGTCTATTCCATTAATGGCCATCTTGTGACTTTCGACTGGTCGCTTGTGTGTTTGACTAACAATCTGTAATTGTTTTTACGGTTTCACAAGGCCTAATTTCAGCCTTGCCCCCTTTATGACTTAAGCTGTCATAAAACAACCTTTCTCAACAAGTAATATAGTCTTACCGCGCTGAGACTCTTGTTACAACGAGTCATGTTTGCTTATTGTAAATTTCCAAATAAAAAGGGTTTTAAGGATCATGCACACTTGGATTATTGGGCTGTTAAGAGTTCCAAAATGCAGGACAAAAACTTTGTCAAAAAAGATTGGAGGCAATAAATGCTTAATGAACAATGGTAGGTTTTCTAATATTGAGGTACCCGGACAGGTATGAAATGAGCTCTATACCCTCACCAGTGATAGGTTTGCAATTTTTCCACCCAAATATACTGACCACTGTGGGGGTATATTTACAACTGACAGAATTAGTAAATTTTGCTACAAGTTTGAACAATCATGGCTAAAAATAAAATTACAAAACTGGTGTGTATACAACCCAACTTGTGTAAAAAGTTGGTGTTGTTTTGAGGGTATGCGATAAATTCAAAAGGTCTTTACAGTTCAGACCCTTTCAATTTTTTCACATTTTGTTATATTTCGGCCGTTCTTTCTGCAGTCAATACCCCATAATGAGAAAGTGAAAACAGAATCTTAAAAATCTTCGCTAATTTATTGAAAATAAAAAATAAAATCTTGCATTGATGATGCAGCTTTGGCAACAATTACAGCCTCCAGTGTTCTTGTGTATGATGCCTCAAGGTTTGCACACCTGGAATGGTTAGTTTGGCTAGTGACCGTCTGTGGACAGCCATTTTCTGGCGTCTCCAAAGATGTTTGATTAGGTTCAAGTCAGGGCTTGTACCTAAGTCACTCTGGATCAGCTTTTTATTAAGAATATCTCTGTACTTTCCTCCATTCAGTTTTCCCTCAAGCCTGACAAGTTTCTCTGTCCCAGCTGTTGAAAAACACACCCCTCCCAGCATCATGCTGCCAACACTATGATTCACGGTGAGGATGTTACTGGGCAGGTGCTGAGTAGTGCCTTTTTTTCTCTAGCCATTGCACTTGAGGTTAAAAAGGTCAATTTTGGTTTTATCAGACCACAGAATCTTGTTTCTCACAGTCTGAGAGTCTATTAGATGCTTTTTCTTTGGCAAACTCCAGGTGGGCTTTCATGTTTCTTTTACTGAGGAGAGGCTTCTTTCTGGCCACTCTGCCTTAAAGCCCAGATTGGTGGAGTGTTACAGTTATGTTTGGACTTCTAGAAGTTGGGTTCTTGGTCATCTCTTTTACCAATTCCCTTCTCCACTGATTACTTAGTTTGTTGGGAATGTCAGCTTTAGGAAGAGTCCTGGTTGTTCCAAACTTCTTCTAGTTACGAATTCTAGAGGCAACTGTGGTCTTGGGAACTTTCAGTGGATCAGAAATGTTTTTGTCCCCTTCTCCAGATCTGTGCCTCCACACAATCCTGTCTCTGAGCTCAACAGGCAGTTCTTTCCTCCTCATGGTTTGGTTTTTACTCTGATTTGCATTATCAGCTGAGACCTGTGTATTTCCAAATCATGTCCAACAAACTAAATTTACCACAGGTAGACTCCAATCTAGTTGTGGAAACATCTCATAGATGACAAAAAGAAATAGGAGGACCCCAGAGCTAAATTCCAACCGTCACGGCAAAGGGTCTGAATACTTATATCCATGTCAACTTTTTGTTCTTTTTAATATATGCAAACATTTCTAACATTCTAAACATTACTTTGCCATTATGGGGTATTGAGTGTCAATTAATGGGGAGAAAAGTGAAAGGGTCTGAAGACTTCCCAAATGCATTGTAACTTCACGCTGAGTGTAATTTGGCACTTAGGTCTGAAAGTTGCTCTATACTCTCATGTCTCCGTAGGCAGGCAGAGTGCACATGTCTGGTTGCTTAATGTTCTCTGCTGTCTTGTTCGTTGCAATCTTTTATTAACACCCATATTCAGTTCCAGTCAGTGCTAGTGCCATTTCTAGGGCTGGCCAGGCCTGGTAAAGGAATAGTATTCAATCCAAATATGAATAATAGAATAATATATAAAATTCTTCTCAATTGCTATTGGTGGTAACATATTTTACTGATACTGGCCTCCCAGTGTAAATACGAGTTGGTGACAACCATAACTAAAGAGAATGTAAGATGCTCTCTTTAGAAATGACCCAATAGCAAAACAATTGAACAGATGACTTTTCTCACAATAGTGACACAAATGCTTGTGGCTCAATGTGCTTTGTGATTACAATTTAATTGAAGTTGCAAAATATAACTTTAAGACCATTCCTGAGTGGGTCCACCAAGAGCCCGGCTGAGCCCAAAGTAGCTGCTAACTTGCTCTTGTTTTACACTAGGTTTGGAGGGCTACCTCCTGCTACAGGCTGCCCTGTCTAGGTGTATCTCATGGGATCACCCCTGCCATCAAAGAATAGGCACAATGACTAACACAAACATAGTAGTTCAACTGGAACAGTCGTTTAGTCAATAATCAGACAACTAGAGTGGTGGCTACAGCACTCAGTATAGAAGCAACAAGAGTCATGGTTACAGTATCTCTTAGAGGGCAAAGGCTTAAAGGGGTTGGCACATCTCATACATCGGTGGCATGTCACTAGGATATGCTAGGATAGGTATGGGCTCGACCTCTGAGAACAAGGTATTTCAGTGTCTAATATATACTGCATTTATATATATAAACCTTCCCCACAATACAGTAGTTCCAGTATATAATAATCCTCCGCCCCCCTCTGTAGTGCCAATATAGATATATACCCCTCTCTAGTGCCAGTATATAATGCTCCCCCCTGTACAGGCAATATATGATGCTCCCCCCTCTACAGCCAGTATACAGCACTCCCCCCTGAACACCCAATATAATATACTCCCCCTGGTACAGCCAGTATATAACCCCCCCCCCCTCCACAGCCAATATATAACGCTCCCCCTAACTTAATTTTTTCAATCCCTGTTGGCTAAGTGAAGATTTTGTGAAGATCGGTCCAGTCGTTTGGTCGTGCATAAAGAACGTCCAGACAGACGTCTAGACGTCTAGACAGAAATTCATTTTTATATATATAAGAGATAATTATATTATAATAATAATATTATTATTATAAAAAAATAAACATATCAGGTATCGCTGCATCAGAAAATATCTGAACTATTAAAATATTGTTAAAAATTTCTTGGATCAGCAATTTTGGTCACCTTTTTCCCCCAAAAAATGTAATAACAGTGATCACAAAGTTGTACATACCACAAAAATGGTACCAATAAAAACTACAGTTCGTGCCACAAAAAATAAGTCCTGAAACAGCTCTGTGGACGAAAATATAAAAAATTCTTGGCTGTCAGAAAGTGGCGATGCAAAGGAAATTTTGATTTAGATTGGTATCACCATATTTGTACTGAGCTGCTGAATAAGGATGTCATGTCATTTTTAACTCACAGTTAATGACATAATGTCAAAACCCCAAAAACCTTGGTGGGATTGAATATTTTTTTTTTTCAATTTAACCCCTCAAATATTTTTTTGCCCATTTTCCAATAACAGAAATGGTAAATTTAATAGTGCCTTTAAACAATACAGCTTATCCCACAAAAAATAACCCCTCATGTGGCTATATGAACGGAAAATGTAAAAGTCATGGCTATTGAAAAGTGGGGATGAAAAAAAAGAAAATAAAAATAAAAAATGGGCCAGGTACTTAAGGGGTTAATATTGCAGAGTCTGAAAATGCCCAATCAATCAAATATAATAAAAAAATTATTCAAACTAATGATCACCTGGAAAAAGTACCCACACACAGCTCCATAGATGGAAATATAAGATCTTATGGATGTCAGAATACAGCAATGCTAAAACATTTTTTTTCCTGAATTTTATACCTTTTTAAAGGTAGTATAACATAGTAAACTATAAAAATGTATTGCTGTTATCGTACAGACCGGCAGAATAAAGATAACATGTCGTTTTTATTACATAATAAAAGCTATAAAAAACAAACAAACAAACAAAAAAATTTAAACAATTGCATTTTTTCCAATTCCATCCCATTAAACAGGTTCGATAGGTCAGTGCTATTGGTAACAATGATCCAGGTGAACTTATTACTTCACATTTTTAATATAAAAACTCTACTTCTGTTATGTTTATATTTTATTTTTTAGAAACAAATTCCATTTCATTTAATTAACTACTAAAATGTGACACTAGTGTGAACAAACCTACTTTATATTTAGTACAGTACATTTCCACCAGATGGCAGCAGCGCTCCAGTTTTCGGTAAAAGTCATAAGCACTTGAGTTTGAATCGATAGTAAATCTGATGCGCGGTCCTGACAATATGCGGGAAGCTCGGTTAATACATCACAGGACAGAGCGCTGTCTCTGTAAACCTCAGGTTCTACAACCAAAAGTTCTTACATTCCGGTAGGAAATTTAAAGTGAGAAAGGAGATATGATTACTACTGTACAATGCCATAGCAAAACAAAGTCAGAATGAAAAACCATAGGAGAACAAGTAGTGTATGGTAGATGTATCCACGGTAAAAATCTATCTATTTACAGATGTAGCTGAGCTAAAATTGACTCATGTCACAGTGTTATCTCGTGACAAAAGCCATTGAAAAAGTCAATTAACATATTTTTGCTATTGTTTACTTAACTTGTAAACCATCAAGTTTAGCTCGACTTCATCTATATCTATCTATCTATCTATCTATCTATCTATCTATCTATCTATCAGGGTAGATGGCAGCACTCCCGGTTCCCAGGTGCAAAATCGTCTGAGAATCCTGGACAAAGATCCTCCACCATAAATTAATGAATATGAAGAGGCACCACTCCGGTAATTTGTGAAAAAAGTGGATATTTTTTAATCACCCAATGCAACGTTTCATCTCATTGGAGCCTTTGTCAAGCAGTGACTTCAGTGCTCAATACAATATCTATGGGTATACAAGTAGGTGATCATGATCACAAAGTGATTAAATCAATGAACAAATAAACTCAATTGAGGCCAAACAAATAAATAAATATATGCAGAAACAATGTAAAAGTGCTAATTGATAACTCATTAGTTGATAAAGTGCATCTGTGCCAATAATTGAAAAACAATACATAAATAATTCACTCACCGCTCGCTAGAAGTCCCAAGTGGCAATAACTCAGCGTACTCAGACAACTATTGCACATGCATTAGTGCAACACCATGACCGAAAGAAAACAGCTAAACGTGAGATCAAAATCCTCTAATGCACTAGAGGAGATTCACTTTTTTCACAATTTACCAGATTCATATTCATTATATTATCTATCTATCTATCTATCTATCTATCTATCTATCTATCTATCTCATCGATCTATCTATCTATCTCATATCTATCTATCTCATATCTATCTATCTATCTATCTATCTATCTATCTATCTATCTATCTATCTATCGAGCTTTATTGGCTGGTCTATCTATCTATCTATCTATCTATCTATCTATCGAGCTTTATTGGCTGGTCTATCTATCTATCTATCTATCTATCTATCTATCGAGCTTTATTGGCTGGTTTAAAATTATACATTAGCATTGCCAAAGCATGTGGGAAATAGGGGGTTGAGGAATGGCGACACACCCGGTGTCGGTGTATAGGAGACTGTGGCGTATCATGACAGAGGGAAGGGGTGCGGACACCCCCCCTTTCAGGGTATCGGAGTCCGTGGCATATCTCGCTCCTCTCAGTCTGTGGCAGGCACTGATATATTGTGCTGCTATGTCCACAGTGTTCTCTTCCTCTCCCAGCAGGATGGGCAGTTTCTCTTCCTCCTCCATGGAGCTGAAGTCTGGGAGTAGATTGGAGAGTCTCCTAAAGTGGATGCCCCTCACTGCTGAGTATTTGGGACAGTATATCAGGAAGTGGGCCTCATCCTCCACCGCCTCCAGGTGGCACTGCTGGCACAGTCTGCTTTCTTTAGGCATGTAGCTCTGTCGATGCCGTCTGGATTCGATGGCCAGGCTGTGGACGCTCAGTCTGTAGCGGCTCAGGATTTTCCGGTCTCTGGGATTCCCTAGTTTCTCCAGATATGGGGCCAGTTTGTAGTCTCTCTGCAGGCTCTGGTACACCGTCAGCTTCTGGAATGCTCTCACCTCCTTCCTCCACCCACTGACGTATTCCTCTTGTCTCTTGTTTACTGTGTTCCTGATCCCGGCCTTTGTGAGGTGGTGTGGGGGGATTTTCTAGTCAGGCTGGGTTTCAGTAAGTTGATTTTGAGGCTTTGCCTTGCCTGGGATCCCTTGGTGTAGCAAGGCTTTATAGTGATGGGAGCTTTCACTACTATCATGTAGATGGCCCCAGAATGATAGCGCCCTCTTCTGGATTGTAAAGTGTAACGGGAATCTGCTCAGCTCCCCTCGACAGGCACTGTTAGAAGTGCTCCAATGGATGTGCCGGATATATATTGCGCTCCACTGTGGAACGCACCGGAGTCCTCTATGGTTGTTCTCTGCGGGGTCATACTGATGAGTGAGGGTTATTCTTAAACGTGCTGGGCACTGGGTATATAAGTGTAAATATAAACTTAAAAATAAAATAAAAACATAAATATAAACATAAACATGCGAATATATATATATATAAAAAAATACATACACATAACCATAACCCTAAAATTTGACTAGATGTTGGCTTTAAAAACGGTGTGTTCGCACGATAAATATATAGATATATAAATATAGATATAAAGATAAATATATAAAAAAAAAGGGAGAGGGGTGTATATAAAAAAATGTATATAAAGCAAATATAGACTCCCGTGATCCACTTAATGCATTTCAAGATAATAATTTATTGAACAAGCTGAGTTCCAGTTTTAGAGTGACAAAACGTTTTCGGTGTATAGCCTTCCTCAGTACAACTGGAAAATATATGAACATTAGAGTAAATAAGCACATCTCATATTGTTAGAAAACAAGATCAATAATGTCTGTACAAAATACAAGGAGAGAGGGCTTCACACAAGATAATGTAAAACGGTTCCAAGAATTTGAGATCAAATATCAACAGTTCCTTGGCGGCAAAGCATATGTTGGCAACGCGGTGTTCACAAGGGTCCGGTGTTCACAAGGGAGAGAGATACCCAGAATGTGCACGGAATAATATATTAGGTAATGGGCAGTTAGGAGTTCAGCCAGACAAAAAATTGGGTCACATGATGTCTAAGGAGGCAGTAACAGTATATACATCGCTGACCAACATTCAATTGTATTAGAACAAGGCTAGAAAGTATATAGTCATTACAATATGGTCTGGTATACGCCATATACTCATAGTAGGTTGTTTGCCATAGTCTACACCGTAGTCATAGAATATCATATTTGGGGTAACATGGTAACTAATCAGGTAATGTCATGACCTAGAGTGTACAAGTCAGTATGGTATATATATATAATATAGCAGAGGCTTACCTGGATGAGCCGCAGAGAAAATAAATAGCAGATAGGATGAAGTGTCCAGAGTGGGCCGCTGTACGCTGTGGTACTTCGGTATGATATGAAGTGCCTAAGGTCGCTTTAATGGGACTGTAAAATCATTATTGTTATTGCCATGATAATGTGTATACGTTTGCCACTGGGTCTGAGCCAATCAGAGGCTTACCTTGGTGGGCTTATGTTTAGGGGAGGGCGGTGTATCCTCCATGGACCGCTGGGCGCTGTGGTGCTGCAGTGCACAAGGGCCCTGCTCGTTGTAGCTAGATGGGCTGCTGCTCTGTAGTGTGCGCGCCATTTGTGCCATTCGGGGCCTGACCTAAGGTATAATAGTGGGTTGCGGGTAACCTCATGTGAAAGTAATAGAACAATAAAGCTCAGTAGATTCAGATATTATTATGCCAAAGGGAATGCATATTGTCCGATTATTATGTCAAAGGGAATGCATATTGTCCGATTATTATGTCAAAGGGAATGCATATTGTCCGATTTAGGGGGGAAGAAGACTCATATGTTCCACAAATGATAGTGTAAGTGCATGGCATATCATTTCAAATAGAGGGGACTGGTCTTAAAGAAGACTACCAACTTCATACTCTCGGTTAAGCCCCTTGGGTTCTAATGTCTGCAACCGGTGAATCCACAACGCTTCCCTGTTCATAAGGATACGTGGATATGTCCCCTCTTCTAGGGGTAGAAATTTGCTCTACCACCTGGAAGTGTAGCTGGGAGATAGTGTGTCTCTTGGACATGAAGTGTGCCGGGATAGGAAGGTGGATGCTTTGACAGCGAATGTTGGATTTATGCTGGCATATTCTGTCCCATATTCTGTCCAATTCTGACAGTTGATGACATAGATAACATTCGAGGAGTCGCACGTGAAGAAGCCCTGTATGGGATAACCTTTTCCAGGGGGTGATAGACCTTATCACCTTTCGTAACATGGGAGCACTGTACACAGTGGAGGCAAGGGAAGGTTCCTCTGTGTTGTGTTATGATGTGCAGTTGTTTTGGAACCTTGATATTGGAACCTTCATCTGCTCGAACTAACGTGTCCCTAAGATTTTTTGGTCTTTTGTGACAGGGCAGTAATGGGGAGGCAAAGCCCTTGATTTGTGGATATGCCTGGTGTAGTAAATGCCAGTGTTTGCATAGAGTATGTTGAACTTTGGAGGCAAATGGATGGAAGGTATGTATGAAGGGAATTCTCTGGGTCTGTTGTGGTCTAGTTTTGTAGTTGGGGTTCAGGCCCTCCCTAATAAGGAAGTCTGGATAACCTCTATCTCTGAAGCGGGAAGACATTTCTCTAAGTCGTGATTGTCTGGTTTCCAGGTCATCGACAATTCTAGAGACTCTCTGGAACTAGGAGCGTGGAAGAGATTTTTTAATGCTCCCGGGATGACAACTAGAATAATATAGTAGACTGTTCCTGTCAGTCGGTTTTGTATATAGATCAGTATGTAGTTTACCGGATAGATCTTGTGGATTATGGTGTCCAAAAAATTAATGGATGTGTCGCTGTGATGTAGGGTAAATTGTAGTTCCTAGCGTTTCCAGGTGAGGGCGTGTGATTGAAACTTGGTATTGGTGTAGAAGGCCATATAGCTATTTGCATAAGGGGGCGCCATATGTGCCTCCATCGAGGTCCCTTGTCTATGGATGTAATAGGTGTCCTGGAACATGAAGAAGTTTTCTGTCAGGACTAAGTGAAGGAGGTCTAGGCACAGTGAAGTTCACTTATCCTGGCAATAACAATAATGATTTAACAGGCCCATTAAAGCGACCTTAGGCACTTCATATCATACCGAAGTACCACAGCGCCCAGCGGTCCATGGAGGATACCCGACCCTCCCCTAAACCTAAGCCCACCAAGGTAAGCCTCTGATTGGCTCAGACCTAGTGGCAAACATATACACAATATCCTGGCAATAATCATGATTTTACAGGCCCATTAAAGTAACCTTAGGCACTTCATATCATACTGAAGTACCACATTCCCAGCGGCCCACTCTGGGCACGTCATCCTATCTGCTATTCAATTTCTCTTTGGCTCATCCAGGTAAGCCTCTGCTATATTATATATATATGTATATACCATACTGACTTGTAAACTCTAGGTCATGACATTACCTGATTACCATGTTACCCCAAATATGATATTCTATGACTACGGTGTAGACTATGGCAAACAACCTACTATGAGTATATGGCGTATACCAGACCATATTGTAATGACAATATACTTTCTAGCCTTGTTCTAATACAACTGAATGCTCACCCGGGGCATCGCCTTCTCAGCGGACTTAAATCAGGTCGTAGGTTTCGCGCCTACCTTCTTCCCTGAGGCGATCAAACTTCTGAACTCTTCCAACACTTTACCCCCCAAATGCGCCCCCCACTTACCCGTGGAATCCTACCCGGACTATCTTATCGACACCCCTACACCCCCCTCTCCCAGACTACTAACCCCCCACCAATTGTAAACTTGATCATTGTAAGTGTAAACTTGATCCGTGTAAACACTGTTCTTGTATGTCATTGTGCCAAACCAAATTGCGGACACGACCCTGTCGTGTTAGGCGAAATAAACCTTATTCTGATTCTGATATTTGATCTCAAATTCTTGGAACCGTTTTACATTATCTTGTGTGACGCCCTCTCTTCTTGTATTTTGTACAGACTTTGTTGATCTTGTTTTCTAACAATATGAGATGTACTTATTTTCTCTAAAGTTCATATATTTTCCAGTTGTACTGAGGAAGGCTATACGCCGAAATGTTTTGTCACTCTAAAACTGGAACTCTGCTTGTTCAATAAAATATTATCTTGAAATGCATTAAGTGGATCACGGGAGTCTATATTTGCTTTATCACTACGGCCTGGGAACCGTCAACTCTTGTCCAAGAATTCTATTTGGAGTATCATCCAACCTTCTATAATTTATACATTTTCTAAATAGATAAGCATATCTACAAATACATTTTATAGACATAATAAAAGGAACTTTCATATATATAAGAAACCATATGGTCTACGGTAATGGTAAGGGAATCTCATATTGTTGTAATAATAGTTCAGTTGTAGTGATGAGCAAGCACCAAAGTGTTCGAGTGTTCGGGTACTCTGTCCAAACACATAGCAATATTCATGCGCTCGGCCGAGCACCCGAGTATAATGGAAGTCAATGGGAGACAACCAGGCACCCCCTGCTCGGATGAGGGAAGGGTGCCTGGTCCATTGGAAAAGGTCAGAAAGTGACAGAAACACCACCGAAATGGATTTCAATGGCGGAAATGGAAAGTGCAAGTGTGAAAGTAGCCTAGGATGCTTTATTAACACTCAATGCGTTTCGGGGTTCTGTCATAACTCCTTCATCATGAGCAAAACAATGACCATAATATTCACAAACAACATTCACATTGACTCACTATAAATGCCCTGATCCCGCTCAGACATCACATGGATTGCCACAGTTAAAACACTATATATATGATCGAGAGTCCATGTAAATTACAGTACATTGGTCGCACTACACAGACATTATTAGAGAGAATGAGCCAACATCGCTGCAAGACTAAAAAAGTCTACACTTCACATAGTGTCTCTAGACTTTCAAAGAAACACATAACAGTGACCCTCAATTCATTTCAGTTCCAGAGATCACTATTTCAGACGGAGATGTACTGGATCTTCAGGTTCAATTCACTTGTCCCCTTGAGGTTAAATAAATCACTTGAGTATACCAACTACTGATGAAGACAACAATCAGAATGATAACTACGTAAAAAACATTTTTTTACATTTTTTATCGATTTTTTATTTTTTTCATGCAGTTATATTGTCTTTTTTAGATGGCCTTAGTAAAAGTTTGATACATATAAATACAAATCATTCTTTTTTTTTTGTAATTTTATTATCATGCATTTGATGGATAGTATTAGGATTTTTATTATCTTCTTGATTATCTATCCTAATTTTTTTTTTCTCCTACTTTTAACTAATTACTAATCTTATTATATGTCACGATAACCTTTATATTGTTTTAACACAGTTTTTTAATATTGGTTCTTTATTTATGTAGTGGCATCAATATTATAAATAATTTTCTGCTCAAGAAACTGACGTGCACTGATAGTCCCTTTATTTTAATAAAAGTTTTTTTATTTAAATTTTAATTCAGGTTATTACATAATGAGTAGGCTAATACGTTTTTATTTTCTTTTGATCCATGCTATATATTGGTGTTTATTCTGTGCGGTTGAGCTTGGAACGCATAAAAAAACCCCAAAAAATAACCAAGGACTTGTATGAACAGTAATTGGAAATGATGTTATGTGCTTTGCATCTACTCACCACCTATCCTCCAACCATCCATCGAAGTACCAGAACCGGAAGTTACGCCAGGCTGAAGTGTATTGATGACCTCCTTCATTCTCTGCACTAGACATAATTGAAGCAGCTGGGACCGGAAGTGGCGTCATGCTCTTCATGTTGAAGCTCATCAAGAACTCACATCCCCAGACGTGAATTAGAGATATTAGCAAGTATCGAGTAAAATATATATGTTCTTCATTTGAACCCAATTAACCTTGTTATATTATGATTTTTGTAATTATGCTTATGTATATGGATATACTTGCACCTGAAGCTAAAAGTGTACTTCCACTTCCTGGGGATCATACAGGATGTGATCTCATGATGCTTCCTCTTCTGATACTCACCTCCTGGGGATCATAACCTCATGATACCTTCTCTTATGATACTTCCTGAAGATCATACAGGATGTGACCTCATGATACTTCCTCTTCAGATACTGATACCATGGTATTTAAAGTGAGTCAATGTGTTTGTTGTTTGTGGATATTATTGTCATTGTATTTCTCCTGAAGGGGTTATTACCGTGTGTTAATAAAGCATCTTATCCTCCTGAACTAGAGTCCTGATTCCAATTGGGTATTGGGGAGAAATTATATTAACAGTGGACTTGGTGCAAGGTGGTAAGGTACCAGGTGTATTGAGTTTATCCTGTGTACCTCCCCCACAAATGAAGAGAGTAAAAGGCAAAATTTTTTGTATTTTGCCATATATTTTATTTTATTTGTTTCTCTTTATCTCCTAAATTTGGTCTATTTTTAATGTAATATGTTTTGAGTATTTGTACTCTGCTACTCTTTTTAGCAACACCCCCAGATTTTACGGTACTAGTCATGAGCATATTATTTTTTTTACTTCTACATTATATATAGTGAGCTGAACCCTCACCGTACAACTTTTTTACCAATAGTGCAGCTGCGGCGTAAACCCTTGGAGGGATCTGAGAAATTACCAAAAAGTACCTGTGATATATTTTTTATTGGTCTAACACCGATACATTTCAAATTTTTTCTTTTTTCTATCTACCTAAGATTTTATCAGTTCATTGTTACAACATATATACTCTAAATTGGCGCCCCCCCCCATACCCCGACATTAATTGGGGAAAGGGGTTCACTTTGACCTTTTTTCTTTCCTGGTTATGTCTGAGGCCTACTCCTGGTTGCTGCCTCCTGTTGCCTAGTAGTTATGCGCAAAGACTTTTGTGGCATATATCAGCCACAGATTATGTCGTAAGCCATTTTGCAACATAATCTGTGACTTTTCCCTGCTCATGCTACTTTCCCAACAGGACAAAAAAAGGGATGTGTTGTGGGTAGGGAAGAGGGCAGGCCGGCAGGCCCCTATCATTCATCATTTTATACTCTAGTTTTTGGCATACAAAATGACTTAAATATACACCAGCAAAGGAGCTAGCATAGATTTAAGATTCTTCATATAAAGTTTGACAGCACACCAGGAGATTCTTTGCAAGTGTGAATTTATTTAGCCGGATTGCATAATTATATAATATTAGCAACGTTTCGGGCGATTTTTATGCCCTTCATCAGGCTATGATTCTTAGCATGTTGGTGTGTGCAATCACTTGATTTTAGATTGTCACACATACTCCAAAGTCCTCTCCAAATAGGGCTGTCTTCTGCAGGATCCATCATTACACCCACCTATAGCATCATCTGCAAGTAATTAAGCAACTAGTGGGGTAAAGATGATGATGTCATATATGCTGATCCAGGAAAATCTCTTGAATAGGAGTACTCTTAAAAGGGACCGCACCTGGCATTACAGCTTAGCCTCATTCCAGTGTATGGTCCTGAGCTCCATTACCTGTCTATACAAAAAACAGATGATGTCTCTTAAAAAATAGCAGACTGTTTTTTCTAGCCTCAGCAATTTCTTTATAAAGTTTATTTTTTATTTTTACTAAAGCCGCTCAACTATGTTTTGTGAACCAACCAACATCACAGATACTTAAAAACATTCATTTACCTTCCAGCACCTGTGCAGAAGAGGATCTATACAGGGACAGATGAGAAGGCGGTCATGCGGTTGTATCACTTGACTTCTATGACCTTACACCCTATATACACTGCGACCGAGGCTTGCTATGTTTATATCACCAACAGCTGGGAACCCATGGGCCTTCTGATGATCAGCTTGGGCAAAGTATGATGAGACTTACAGATTTCAATGTCACAAAAAATGTTGGCTTTAAAAAAAACATTTAGGAAAAAAGTCACCACTTTAATTTGGCTCACCACTTTAATTTGCTCTCATAATGAGCTTAAGCAAGAACACACAGTTGTGCCATTCATATCTTTTATTGTGTACATTGGGTTAATGACTTCTTTAAGAGCTAATTGGCTAAAGGTGTTACAATTAAGTGGCAGGGATTGGATTTCCCCAGGTGCTTTGCCCCTTAAACAAAGGAACCCAAAGCCTGGTTACTGACAAAGCTGTTCTTCTCAAGAACAATTGGTTAGAGTGAACAGCCCACGATGCAAACTTTTAGAAGACCTCAGAAGATGTGTTGTAAAGACATATGAAGCTCGAAAAGGCTACAAAAGCATTGCTAAAGACCTCAGTGTACCTCAACCCATGGTTAGACAAATTATTCTGTCAATAAGTCATAAGTTTTGATTATGAGAAAACCCCTTTAATAACTTGTGCAGCGGCCTATTCCCAGCGTCTGGGGGATCCTTTGCCCCTTAAGAGGTATCTACGATTATATGTCCCTCTATTAAAGTAAGTAGTCGTGATGCCATTTGCAGTTAAACAACGAGGACTCGGAGTCCCCTTTGTAGATGGTAGTGTTGGTACCCAGGGGTAGGATTGCCAGAGTGTTGTAGAGTGGCCTACAATGTCTCTGCAGATGTTATAGGCACGTGTCACAGTGCTCCTACCTGGATATCCTTGGATCTCAGATGAGGTGTAGTCCGAAGCAAGTGCAAAAAGGGGTTGTTGAACTTTGGTGATGAATAAGTAGGATAAATGGAGTCCAGACTTTGTAGTAACATTGAACACAGCTTTACTTGGCATAAACGGTAATCCAAACAGTTTCCAAACTTTATCTTGGTCATCGGCAGGTAGTGACATCTTTGGCAGGCAAACACTTCTGCAACAATCTCAGCTTTGCTATGCGGTAGATCTCTCAGCTCTGCTATGTAGGCTGAGCAAATAGGAACTTTTCCTATTCTGCTGAAATTTAGCTGTCTGTAGTCTGCCTCTTACTTCAATCCTAGGAAATTGATCCTCGCATCAAGCTCTCTTAGCTGACTAACTCCTCCCTCTCTAGAGAAACTAGCTCTGCACAGATTTGCTGCCACCTGCTGATAGACCAGGCACATTACATGTTAACAGCAGTTTATTAGGAAATACATACACACATTGCAGGAAATGGCAATAAATATGAGAGATGACACAGGATCACACATTACAGATAGAGGTGGTAATGGCACTCTGGGCCATTATACCCTGCATCATTCTTCCTTCTATACATCCGAGTAATGGAACTGACTCGCAGATAAACTGCAGAGAAGCAAACTCCAGCACAAGTTGTCATTTTTGATTCCACGGCAGTGTTATAACGTGCGCCATTATGAAAGGGAAGCAAAGAAGAGGAAACATCGACTGAGGGAGCTCTACAGGGAAATGAGCTTTCTGACCAATTAAAGATAACATTATCATTTAGTAGAATTCATCCGTGTTTCCTCGCTGCCAAATGAGATGTTTACGACTCAACGGGGATTAAAAGATTCAACTAGGATTGAAGACAACTTCTTAATTCAAAAGAGGAACAATAACAGGCGCATCGATGAACTGATTTACAGCTGAAATTCTACATCCTGGTAAATAATTTTAAGTTTTGTTTGCTTGCAATCCCGTGCATGCTGAGGTAGACATACTACTTGTACAACTGATGCAGCATCACAGGGGCCCCAGACAATGGTGTCCCTTTCCTCCAAAACAGGACAAAGGAACAATGTTTGACTGAGCAAGAGCGTGGGCAGCATTATCTACAACACTGCCGGAAGGTCACCTGTAATTTTGTGATGTCTATTAAAGGTTTTGCACTGGGCTGTGAAGTTGCAAGATATACCTCTGGTGTCCAACGTGAGTACCATGTGAGTGGCTATGGCCTGTGGGATTCTTTCTGCTCAGCAGAGGCAATGGGCCATTGGTCCAGCAGCTTATTTCCAGCATTGCCTAATCTGTCCTGCCTATGTGCCTATGTGCAAGTATCTGCATGGATGGTATGGTGTTATGTCGGGTGCAAAAATGAGGGAGAGAGCATTTCTGTCTTTTTGTTCTGCTGATAGTATCTATTGACAAGGGAAATGGTAAAACCCAGTTGTCAATGAATTAATGCATTGAAAGGAGGTCTAACAAAGGGGAGACACAATACAGAATTTTGTTAAATGTTATTTGATGAAGAATGCAAGTATTTACTGAAACGGACACGTCACCAGAACTGTCAGGTCCCCATCAAAATGGACTTGTTAGTTGATTCATGCTGTCCTAACTGACAGCAGATAGAAAAGGTGGATCAGCACTCACTTTTCATCCAAAACCATCTTTACTTTATTGCCATAAATAGTGTTGAGCGAACAGTTCGAGAATAGTTCGGGTTCGTACCGAATTTTGGGGTGTCCGGGACCCGGACCCGAACCCAGACATTTTCAAAAAAGTTCGGGTTCGGGTTCGGTGTTTGTCGATTACTTCCCGCTTTCTGAAGGGCTGCACAGCAGCCAATCAGCTAGCGTTTTACTTCTTGCCCTAAGAGCCCATCACAGCCATGCCTACTAATGGCATGGCTGTGATTGGCCAAGTGCAGCATGTGACCCAGCCTCTATTTAAGCTGGAGTCACGTAGCGCCGCACGTCACACTGCTCTGATTAGTGTAGGGAGAGGACGCAGCTTCTGTCAGGGTGAGATTAGGCAGGTTAAAGTCAGCAACAGCACCTAATGAACGGATCAATTTACAGCTGAGAATCATTGAACTTCTGCTAGTTACTTGCTCGCTGGTTTTTAGGCTGCACAGAGCGTTTTTCTGTCACTTATTTTCTGGGTTGATCGGCGGCCATTTTGTGACTTGTGGTGCGCCAGAAGAAGCTGCCACCAAGTCCATCAATCCATCAATACTAGTTTTTTTTTGCTATATCCTACATCAGGGGCTTGGCTGTGCTAATTGTCACCCCTAGAAACTCAGGAAAGAAATTTCTATATTTTATTAAGGGGTTAAATACAATTGCCCAAATACCAATCCCCTAAATCTGGTGTTCCAGCTTTGGTTAGACAAGTATAATACTGTCTGCTGTCTGGCAAAGGATAGATTATTTTCTGGGGTTAAATTCAATTGCCAAAATAGCAATACCATAAATCAGTGGTTTCAGCTGTGGCTGGCAAAATAGAATAGTGTCCGAGGTAACGCACACACGTACAGACGCACGTACACGATTCTTGAATAGTTGTATTATCGCGATAATAAAACTAACAGTGTAAAGTTGACTGTATTGCTCTAAGTTATATTTACGCATCGAATGTAACTTCTATTACAGCACACCAATACTAAAACTGACTAAGAGACAGCTTTAAGTTCTATTCGAACGCGATTGCAACTTTGGAACTTAAAGTGGTGTACGATTTTAAAAGTTGAGTACTAAAAGTTGGAATCGCAATGCGATTCTTATGTATTTGCTTAATCGTATTGCGATTACAACTTTGAGCTACTGATCACCATGGGAACGCCTCCTCCAGTAGAATGTACTGTCGGATGTGAGAATTAAGTTGAAATCGCAATGCGATTATTATATATCTGCTTAATCACATTGCAGTTTCAACTTAGCATTGCTAAATAATTCCATCCATATTCGTTAACTTACTGACTCAGTAAGTTAACGATATGGATGGAATTATTTAGCAATGCTAAGTTGAAATCCCAATGCGATTAAGCAAATATATAAGAATCGCATTGCGATTTCAACTTAATTCTCAGATCCGACAGTACATTCTACTGGAGGAGGCGTTCCCATGGTGATCGTTAGCTCAAAGTTGTAATCGCAATGCGTTTATTGCGGTATATTATCCCTCTGGGTGTCTTTTACAGCCTTTTTAGTGCCCAAAAGTTAGGGTCCCCATTGACTTCTATGGGGTTCGGGTTCGGGATGAAGTTCGGGTTGAGTTCGGATCACGAACCCGGACATTTTCCGGAAGTTCGGCCGAACCTCTCGAACCCGAACATCCAGGTGTTCGCTCATCTCTAGCCATAAACAAAATACAGGCAGATGTGACGCGTTTCAACTTGTTTGAAAAAGGCCGTTTAGCCAACGAGTCACTTTTGTCTATTTTGTTTAAGTGAAGATTTTTTTGCACCAAAAGTGAGTGCTGATCCACTACTTCTACTTGGATGTATGGGCCTTCAACCCAGGTTATGAGCACCACATCCTTCCAGAATGCCGACTGATTAGGGCTCTTTCACACTTGCGTTTTATCTTTCCGTCCTAGAGTTCCGTCCTCGGGGCTCTAGGACGGAAAGATACTGATTAGGATTTATCCTAATGCATTCTGAATGGAGAGAAATCCGTTCAGGATGCATCAGGATGTCTTCCGTTCAGTATGTGAAAGTTTTTTGGACGTTGACAAAACCGTAGCATGCTGCGGATTTGTCTCCGTCCAAAAATCCGGAAGACATGCCGTAACACCGGATCCGGAATCAATGCCTATTGAAGTGCATTAATCCGGATCCGGCATTAAGCTAAACGTCGTTTCGGCGCATCGCCGGACCCGACGTTTAGCTTTTGTGAATGGTTACCATGGCAGCCAGGACGCTAAAGTCCCGGCTGCCATGGTAAAGTGTAGTGGGGAGGCACGGGAGAAGCATACTTACCTTCCGTGCGGCACCCGAGTTCCGGGGCGCTCCACAATGATGTCAGAGCGCCCCATGAGCATGGAGCTGCACGGACTGTAAGTATCTGCTCCCCTGGCTCCCCACTACTTACTATGGCAACCAGGACTTCAGTAGCATCCTGGCTGCCATAGTAACACTGAAAGCATTTTGAAGACTGATCATTCTTCAAATGCTTTCAGTTGTCTTGCGCTGTGACGGATGCGGTGGGCATTTCCGGCGACAGAAGTGCCCGCCGGATCCTCACAACGCAAGTGTGAAAGAGGCCTTATCTCTACAAACTATCTGAGAGCAGGACATGACAGATGGAGAGCAGCTGAGCTCTGTGATACCGTCTATAGGTCTGTATGATTTGGAGCAGGATTTCTGAGCAAAACAGAAGGCTGTCAATCATCCTATGTGGGCAGAGTAGTCAGGACTCTCACTCCTTGGAGTCCTGTCAAGATTTACTCTGCTTTATACTCAGAAATCCTGCTCCGAATCATATAAAGCTGCATACTGTATCACAGAGCAGAGCTTCTATTCCTCTATCATATGCAGCTATTAGCTAGGGCAGCAGAAATAGCCTGACAGGTTGTCTTCAAAGGGGTTTACTGGGAGTACAATATTGATGGCCTATCCTTAGATTGGATGGGGTCTGACTCATGGTATTTCCACCAATCAATTATCTGAAAGGGCCACAGCTAGTGTTGAGCAAATCAAAGCGTTCGAAGTGAAATTCGGTCTGAGGTTAAGGAGAACTTCAATTTGCAATGAATCCGAATTTCCTCGCAGTTTGCGGTAACAAATCAGGTTTTACTAAAATGGCAACTGCACATGTTGTAAAGGGAAAGTAAGAAGCCTGGGAACGTGAGATCACCCATAATGCCGTGCAGCCAGCCAGTCCGCAGATGGCCATCCCCTGTGATACCACAGCCCGATAAAACCCTCATCGAGCACAGTCTCCGTCATTGTCCCGTAAGCTGAGTATAGGGAGAGACGTGGCAAGAGCTCATGCACTAGGGACAGTGTTTCTGAAGATGATTAGTAGAATAATTCAATACCAATAAGATGGAAGGCTTTATTATTCCAGTGCCAGTGTGCTATCCAGTCTGCACCCCTTAGGGGGGGGCAGCTCTTAATGATCACCACCCTCATCTTTTGATGTCTTTACTTCTTCCAAATCATCCTTCAAAGTCTCCATGTCCTAGAAAAGTCAGCAAGATGCAGAGGGAGGATGTTCCTGATGACATATTCTCATCGATATTAGATGATGTGGAAAAGGAGGGAAAGCAGATGGCAGAAGGAGGGCTCCCACCTGTGGGGCAGAAGAGCGCTGGGGTTGGAGAAGTGGGTATGCCAGAGCTGATTAATATTCTATGTTTACTGTTAAATAACCTACAGGACATTGCAGGCAAGAACAGCAATAATATGCATATTGTCCCCCCACCTAACTAGTCAAACCCCATACCAGCAACAGCCCCTTTTAAAAGATGCAAGGTGCCGTGTGATCATTAACAATGAAGACCAACTATATAGTGCAGTCTTCATTATTAAATGAAAGGCAATTGGCCATGCGGTTCTTCACCGCAGCATGGCTGGAACTCGTCCGTAGCATTGGCGCTCCTTGTGGCCGAACCCTAAGGCAGAGTGGCCTGGGTATACCTAATTTATAACAATTTCTGACAAATTAACTTGTAATGAATCAAATTTCTTGTGGAACTTTGGCAAAGCTGGCAAATCTAATTTTTTAAAACTTCGCTTATCTTTAGACACAGAGCTTGAACATACCACAACATAGCAAGCACAGTGCCGTGCATTTTATAGTGGCTGTGCTTGGTATTGCAGCCCAGGCCCAATAACTTGAATGGCACTGAGCTGCACATAGGCCATGTGATGTCACTGGCTAAGAAAGAGGCTCCAGTGCTCCAGGGTGCAGCCAATCGGTGGGGGAGATGGGGGTCGGATAATGATGATCTATCCTAAAGAGAGTTCATCAATATTCTAATCCCTGAAAACCTCTTTAAGTAAATTTTCTTTGAAATTTTAACTGTCCACTATACTGCTGTGTGGTATACTTCTATATAATGGTTTACTATAATCATGAGCCCTAATTGTTTTATAATAGGTGTTGTCATTAAAAATTCCCTGACTGTGCATACAACCTAAAAAAAAGAAAAGTAACTGTAGACCAACGATGCCATTTTATCTTATGGCACGTCTTAATAAATCAGATGCCTTTAGAGGCCTAATTACATTTACTCTCATAAAATAATGACTTGTCCTAAAAAGCGATCCATTTTATCAGCGCAGGTCAGCCTCAAATGCACGGCTGGAGTGATGTTAATGGTTCAGCGCTAATTAATGCATTTATTCATTTGGCAGCTACGCAAATTTTTTACATGAACCCTGGAGAGCCGGGCGCAATGATCCGATGGTCTCGTTTGATAACCTCTCATTTTTATTAATAGTAGGAAACCACAACCAACCTGTACATCAGTTCTCGGCTGTCTTGTAGTTTTACAATAATAGAGGCAGGTAGGGATATGGCTCCAGCCGCGCCTTAGTTTCCATAAATCTCAACGTTCGGAAAGTCATGTAGATTTGGCAGCTACGCAAATTTTTTACATGAACCCTGGAGAGCCGGGCGCAATGATCCGATGGTCTCGTTTGATAACCTCTCATTTTTATTAATAGTAGGAAACCACAACCAACCTGTACATCAGTTCTCGGCTGTCTTGTAGTTTTACAATAATAGAGGCAGGTAGGGATATGGCTCCAGCCGCGCCTTAGTTTCCATAAATCTCAACGTTCGGAAAATCATGTAGATGTCTGGTGCTTTTCAACATTCTTAAATTTTACAATTTTGCTTCCTTGCAGAATAAAGTGTCACATCAGATTTCATGCAGCTAGTCCTGTATCAAAATCTGGAAATAGCTCCCCGCAATAAACAAGCACAAACTATTTCCTCGGCGGAGGATTTAAGAGCAGCAACATAAAGCTGAACTCAGCAAAAGCTTCGGTGGAGACATGGACTGGAGCAATGCCAGGGGTTTTATTGGTGACAAGCACAATTCTATCCTATTAACAGCTACAATTTAGGTGTCAGCTTCGGAAAAAAAAAAAGTGATTACTAAAAAAAAAGCTGGTTAGAGCAAAATGACAAAGAAAAGAAAGAAAAAAATTAAATAGCAACAAACAGAACATTTATTTGACTGGAAAGTATTACTAAATTAAGACGTTTAATAAACTCAGGTCCGCTTCATCTGTACCACATACACTTATCGACAAAAAACATAATGCACCCAGAGAGAAATGACGGATTGCTGCTAAACTCGGCAACGCAATTACGTTTCAGGTAGTGATTGTGAACTGTATCATGGCTCTGAAGTTAAAGATCCTTGACTGCCCTGGTATTGATGATCTTATCACAGCAGTCCGGAATCCTCCACATCCGGACTTATTCACAAAAGTGATGTTTCTAGCTTCCTCCACTACAATGCACATGCTGAAGATAAGTCATTATACGGTAGCATTACTCAGTTATTTTATAGCGGTATTACAACATACCTAGTATAATAGTATTAGTAAAAATACACTACGGTGGTATTACTAATTCACAGTATAATAGTATTATTTAATCAAAGGGTAGGTCATAAATATGACATTGGCGGAAGTTGGGCTACCAGGACCCCCGCCAGTCAGCTGTTTGAAGAGGCTGTGGTACTCTGGTTAACTCTGCAGCCTCTTCCTAGGCCTGTGAAGACATGGCCTTTGCACAGCTCAATCCCATTTGAATGAATGGGGTTGAACTGCAATACCAAGAAAAGCTGCTAAACAATGGATGGGCTGTGCTTGGTAAGCTGAGAAGAGGCCACGGTGCTCACAGAATCGCTGCACCCTCCTGAATCAGCTCATCGACAGAGGTGATGGGAGTTGACCCCCCACTAATCTAATATGATGTATCCATATGCAGTGAGCACCTAAGGAGCCAGAGCAGAGGATGGGAGTAGTAGTGGCCTTGATGAAGATGTGTCACAGTGTACTCACTCAGGCCGTCGCTACCTGGGGTTGGAGCACCCTCTGTTCCCTCAGGAAACTCCCTGTAGCCATAGGCTCCTGCTTGATGGTAGCTTTGGAGTGCCCTTGATGTTAAATGTCCATGTGAGGGCAAGGCACGGCTTGAAATGATGCAATGGTACATCCAGTAATTATCTGTAAACAGAGCAAATTCCACCCAGATGTCCAAGCATGAGATAAGCAAGTAGTTAGAAACAATGGCCCTCAGATTACTCTTCCTCTTGCTATAGTCTCTAATACTGGGATCTCTGGCTATAAATCGTAATCTGTCAGAATGTCCACAATTCGCAAGATGGCATGAAGTTCTAATAACACAACGGGCCAAATCGTACCAAAACGGTGTCTGAAAGTACTGTACGCTGATCACCTCAAATGTTGTAGAACTTGAATCCTCTAATTTGTGGTGCATTGGGTGTCTTAACTTGTTTCCCCGAAGCAGCAACAAAGTATTCATGCTCTACACTGGTTACCTTGCTGACTCTCATGCTGTAGCCATGAAAATTCGCCAATTCCTCCCTCTCTGTGATGATAGTGGAGGAGAGACGGGATTTATTAGTCTCCATAAGCATTGAAGCTAAATGCCTGAGAAGAGGAGCACATGCTGTTTGTGCCCTGACCTTCTCCAGGACCGTCCTCACACACCCCACCCCTAGAACAACAAGAATCTTCTTCTGGAACAATGGGAGGGGTCAGCCCACACCATAAACTCCAGAGAAGGCTGTGCCAGGATAGTTAACTCTGACCATGCCTGTCTCATGCTAGAACATTCTGAGCATACAGTGCATTACATTACATGAAGTACAGAACATTACTTTGATAGTACATTATCAAACAACTGCAGATACCACTGTCCACTGGGGTACTGCAGATGCAGCAGTGCAAGGAATTGTGGAAGTATAAAAATGGAAATAAATATATTAACTCTTTAAATAAATAAATATCCATTTTTATTTTTTTGCCTAAATGAAAGATCAATTATAATTAGTAAGCGCTGTTAACATCCAGGGCCCCAATCTAACACAGATCTCCTGGGTGGATTATGGATATCATTTTCACTTTGACATGATTACCTTAACCTTGACTTCTTTGGATTTTACATCAGTCACTCATTTAGCTCATTTATTCCTTCAATATGGTGTATTTTTTAGAGAAAAATTATGAATTGTTA
Source organism: Bufotes viridis (assembly GCA_033119425.1). Lineage (NCBI taxonomy): Eukaryota > Metazoa > Chordata > Amphibia > Anura > Bufonidae > Bufotes > Bufotes viridis. The sequence goes on from CM065593.1 coordinate 353,952,405, forward strand.
CTTAATCAATAATTAATTTTGAAGCAATCATCCAGATGTTGACGAGAAGGCAAAGCATCTTTGATATTGTTTAAAATCATTATATCGTTATTATTATCCCCACATGTATAAAACCCCACGAACAAAGGCAGAAGAAGCAGATTACGATCATGAATATTCCACTACTATAAACAAATAGAGAAGAGGAAATTTGGGTATTTCTGAAGAGGCTCTTAGGTAATTGATAGTGTTTTCTGTGAAAGCAGACAAGTCTCATACACATACACTCTCATATTAGAGCCACTTTGGGTACTTATTTGATTTGTGCCAGATACTTTGGCAGAAAATGAAATCTAAAGATGACCTATTACCAGGGGATCATTATTATTTTAATTGACAAGTAATAAGTCGTCTCAAAACAGAAAAAAATCTAAATAAAGCTAATCAAAAAGTTAAAAGAAGGTCTTTGTATGCTGTGCACTTTTTATGCAAAGACCAGTGCTGCCAATATCATTTTCCCATAAACCCTGGCCGCATATGCTAGTAGTTAGAGTTGTGGATGTTAAAGGGGTCCTCCGGGCATTTAATCTAATCAGTAGTTGGTACTAACCTTTGGAAGGAAGATCTTAGTACTTGTAGTACCCCAGAGTGGCACTACCATTCCTACATCCTGCTACTGTCTCTAATGGCTAACAATTATGTCATCTGTGTATTTATTCCAGGTCCTCCTACGCTGTGCATACATAACGTTGCTATGAAACTGTTATGTTCATGTAATGTGCCTGGTTCCCCAGCAGGTGGCAGTGTATATGGCAGAGAGACCTTTAGATAGAATGGAACTTACCATTTCATTCTCCCCCCTTTTTGGGCAGAAGTGGGCAAGTCCTGTTTCTTACCAAGGGAGGGGTTGCAGAAAGTTCTAGTTGAGTTAGAGTCTAGTGTTGGAAGCAGATGAGTCAAGATGTCGCAGTGAGGGGAAGGGACCCCTCTTGCAGCAGGAGTCTCCCAAGAGAAGCAGCTCATAGAGCACCATGACTCCTTACAGATTTAGAGAAAGAATATCACGAGGGGGGCAACAGCCAAAGGCACCCCACTCCGAAGGTATCAGAACCGCTACAAAGTCTAGTAATCAAACTGAAGTGTGAGTTTAGCACAGCAGGGAGAAAAAGTAGAATATTCAAATTTGCCTGCAAGTTTATTCCAAAACATGCTGGAACCAAGAGAAAGACTGAATATTGTCTGGATATAAATTTATTCAAGTTAAGCTGTTGAACATTCTAAAATCTGAACTCTTACTCCACCACTTATCACCTTTATTGCTTCGGAGCCTAACCCTGGGGAGCATCAGTATCCAGGTAGGAGCACCGTGACACACCACAAACTAATAAGGCTGCATCATCACCACTCGGCATTCCTAAAACCTGGGACACAATCGGCCCTGGGGGGGTTGCACGTTGCATACTTACACATCAATGTTGCCATCGTCACCGCACTCACACAGACTGTGGACTGTTCCAACTGTATGCGGCCGCTTCTTTTCCTGTTTAGCTCCATTTGCTACTATGTAACTGAACAGGTAAAGAAGCAGCCACATGGGGTCAGGACCCGGGAGGAAGAGCCTGCAGACTGTGTGAGTGGAATCAGCAGATAAAAAAATGGGAAAATACTGTCTAAAGGATCCTCCTTTCACAGGTTCTGTAAGCTGAATGTAGTGATACCCTACAGTTAGTGATCCTTTGCTCCATTCTGGAAAAAAAAATTACATTTACGCCATATGCAATTGAGCAGTTAAGTGCATTGAGGGCGCTACCAAGCCACTATGTACATCCTTGCTCCTCCCACTTCCTCTGTCAGTCCCTCTCTTTCCTTCTTGATTGACAGGGCCAAGTTCCTGCAATGTCATCTCTCCTGACCCTGTTAATCAAGAAGGAGAGGAAGGCACTGGCAAAGGAAGTAGGAGGAGCAAGTGTGCACAAGGTAGCTTGGGTCCGCCCTTTTTGCACTTAACTGCTCATTTACATGTGGATTAAAAGTACTTTTTCCTTCCAGAATGAAGCAATGGATCGCTAAGTGAATGGTATCATTACATTCAACAGAGCTAGTCCTACGAGGCATTGTACCTGGCTTAACAGTAAATTTCCTTGGTGAAAGACTCCAATTAATAAAAGGAGCGCTGATTTTCTGCGCAGCTGTCTTTTCCGCTCTACTTTTGGCTCCTTACAGTAACTGTGCATCTGCGCTCTTCTGAGTGCAGTGACCAAGTGTATAGGCGGAGAGGATGGGAGTGGTAACTGAAGTGATGATGGTGGTTGGAGTACTCACAGTGGCTCTGTTCCGCCCAGGAGCTACCTGGACCCGTGAACAGTGAAGAGAGGGTTCAACCTAATTCCCTCGGGGCACATCCTTTTTTTGGGTTCTCCTGCCTGGTGTTGTTCGGGGTGCTCTTGGTGTTGGCGGGTTTGGTGGTGTCAGGCAGATGGAAGGCCAAAGCAGTGGTAATGTAGGTGATGGCAAACACACACATAGCAGTTATTACAGTTTGGATTATGCATGGACTGACAGATCTCACACAGGTTGCAATTTCCACAGTCCTCATGGTTCTATAGGCTGAAAAGATGGTAGACAGGCCTAGATGTTTCCTCTTTAAGTCAATCGTCCCAATTCTGTACTTTCTCTGTCTAATCCAGCCACAAGGGTTCAATACATTTCTCTATCTCTCTATTTATCTTCCCTTATTTCCAAATGCACTACTACACATACCCAACTGTGAGGTGTAGTTTCTTCTATGTGCAGTGACTCGGTGGAACACTGCAAGTGTTAATTTCATGTTATCAAGTTAAAAGTTGGGATTTATTCGTAAAGTTCTCTTTTCTGTGCACAACGTATCCCACGTAGCTATGTATGGGCAACAGATAATTACCACTGGCAGTGTTAGCCTTCCAGTATGTTACCAGGGTGATGGGCTAGTCCTGTTGGTGGTCAGTCTAAGCTGAGCATTGCTGCTGACTCTACACAGCTATTGGGAAAATACCACTCTGCTTTATACTTCAGAACTGTGGTTTTGTTTCTGTATGAACTACTACTCCCATTATGTATTCAGTAAGGAAAAACGTTATTTATTGCAACCAAATGGGCCTGAATATTGACTCTACCATCATCCACCAGCCCTATACCTTCCTTGCATCCATCTACCTAACATTAAGGGACTCCACCTATCACCAGGCAGGAGTGCCAGAAGGTCCAGGGTGTGCCCTGTGAGAAGAAAGGGTGTGTCCTCCATTCAATGCATGGTCCTAGAGAGCACTGGACTGAGGACAGCCACTGTGAACCACTACTACTTCTATATGTGCCACCACAACCATGCTCTCCTCATCTCCCGTCTAGGTTGCCTCATCCATACACATGGCCAGTCTGTCTTCAACATATGCCAGAGTTTGCACTTTTTTAGGCAAGGTACTGTGGAGTCTAGAAGCTGTATGCAGGGTACCTCCACAGACTTTTTAGCACGTACCAATATAGGAAGCAATATAGTCTTAATTGTTTCCTCAGCGGTTGGTATCAACTAGCTTCCAAGGCCTGTTAACCCTTTGACAGCCTACAGAGTGAAAAATGAACAATGCAACATACCATACATTTTAACCTCTTTTTAGCAGTGGAACACTGGGTCACTGCATGAGGCAGAAGCCGGTCTGCAGTGAAAAATGCATAGAGCAACCGACCACAAGAAGAGGTATTTTGATTACAATTAGTAATCATTTATAATTTAATAAAGTTATTAAAAAAAAAAAAATGCAATGCTTTTGTCCTATAATGATAGATCCACTTTAAAGGGGTCCTCAACCTCTACTTGTTATAAAGGTTTCAAAGTGTCTCTACGCTTGGTCCTCCAGCAAAGTAAGTGTTTAGTTTTGCTGCAGCGCCACCACTGGGGAAATGAAGCACTACACAATGCTCACTCAAATGGAATGTCTGTGAAATGTAGAACAGGACAAGTCCTCCAATGTGAGAAATGCTCTTTGTAGCCATTCTACACTGTGGCCAAGAGATGAGGATCCTAAACAGAGGGCCCCCTCTACTAACTCCCTAAAATGATTCCCTGAAAGAGAGTATGAAAATGTACAACCCTGACAGCTGTATTTAGAAAGATGTAAGGTAAGCATTTACATGAGCACTTTGCTACTCAGTTCGGCAAAGTTGGTAACACTTTTGCTAAGGAAGTTCTCCACCAACATGGACGTTTTCCACCCAAAAAAAAGGTTGAGATGAGAAATGGTATGTCGTAACCGCTGGCAAGATATTGTCCGCTGTCAGCACAGTGCCAATCCAGGTTTGATTTGAACAGACTGGTAGGGATAGAGTGTCTAAAACCTATGGGTTGTCAGGCAGCTTATCCTCTGGTTTTAAAATTAAGGATGAATTGATACTAGTCCGAGGGCATAGCTTCAGACAAGCCGGCCAATGGTTGGTGTACAGCTAGACAAAAGTGTTTAGACATGCATCAAATTTATCATAGACATAGGGGGTCATTTAATAATAATTAATTTGTCCCCATGCTGCCCCATATTAATTAATTTGCCCCCACATTGCTCCATAATAATTAATTTGTCCCCACACTGCCCCCATATTAATTAATTTGCCCCCACACTGCCCCCATATGAATTAATTTGCCCCCACACTGCCCCCATATGAATTAATTTGCCCCCACAGTAATTGTAATGAACTTACCTGCTCCTCCTGTCCTGGGCTGGCTCTGTCTGGATGATGAGTCACCGTCTCTCCTGCGCTCCAGGCTCCGAGTCTCTCTCAGTTGAAGTTCTGGCGCGCGCATGTTCCCACAAGACCTGCTGCGAGAGTTCACAGGTCTCGCGGGATTGACGCCGTCCATCGTGCTCGCTGCTGTCCGGGCCCAGCGGCGCTGATCTGATTCTGTCAGCAGGGGTCCGCAGGCGGCCGGGCCCGGTCGCAACTGCGACCCCTATATGTACGCCATGCCGCCGCCACACACATTGCCCCGCTGGGAGGGGATTTGACCATGGCAGGTGGCAGAACGCCGTTCCGGTGCGTTCCGCCAGAAAAAAAGCCCTGCGTGTTAGCAAACTGCTACCAATGCTATATTTTAATGAGTTTCAATATCTAGTTTTACCTTAACAAAATTCTAAAGCTAATGAAACTTTTCTCCTTGTTTAGCTGATGGGGTCAGAGGAACAGAAGAAATTTCATGATTACATAAAGTGCTTGACCTTGGAAATCTCTGAGATTATTTGTATTAGCAAAGTAACAGCGATCGTTTTCTTGAAAAGGTTATGTGAAAAGGTTGGAAACTTCTTAAAATAGAATTAGTTGAAAAGGACCCTTGAGGAAACCACACTCCAGAATTTAATCAATAGCCAACGTCATGTCAAAGTATTTCAACTTATTAACGTTTTCTGCTGTGAGGAATAGATGGAAATCATCCCATTATGCAAAAAGTTTTTTTGAACTTTTGAAAGGCTGAAAAGAGTTGATGTAAAACCAACGCAAAATCAAATTACAGCTCATTCTGACGAAAAATGCACGTAATCTGAATGTGTGATGTGTGTTCTTAAAAAATCTGCACTAATTAGTGGTAAAAGCATTTTGGGATGCAGGTATTGGCCCCAACATGGCCTCACCTTGGGCCGATAAGTGTGACCTAACCCTAACCCTAAGGATATGAGCCATACAACTCTTTTTAAATGCAAGTTTCACAAAATCCAAGCAAAAATGAATACTTAAACTAAATGGCTATTAGCAGTAGTAACAATCAGAGGTGTACACAAAACTCATTGGGCCCCGAAGCATAATATAGTATGCCCCCCCCCCCTTTACCCAGTTTGCTAGTAAACGTGTGTCAAACACTGCCAGGCAAGGCAGAATGCAAAATACAATATATCAGATTTCTGATGAGTTTACATTTTTTTAATTGAGCAGAAGAATTTTCAATAAAATAAAATAAAAAATAGTCACCCTCGGCCTCACCAAGTTTGTCAGAAAGACATTGAAAGACCAGAAAAAGTGGAACAGGTGCTTCATAAATATGGTGCCCATTCTGAACAACATATGTCTCAATTAATTTACACCTGACAACTAGTATAAATTCAATAATACAGCTCCCGAATACAGCCTTAAATCACTGCTTCCCTTCACATAATATATTCAAAACAGTCTGCCTACAGCCACCACTAGGGGGAGCTCAGTGCATAGGAAGTTATACAGTTTACTGTAATAATCTCTTTGCACTGTGCTCCCCCTAGCAACAGCTGCATGAAAATGCAGTGCTTTCATGTCAGAAAGAGAGGAAGTTCAGTGCCAGGGATTGTTTACTGTAGACGTCTTCTCCTTTGCTCTTGTAGATGATGTTCAGGTGATAGAGGGGGTATCCCGAAATATGTGATGCTTATGTTGTTTTCTCATTTGTTACTTGACTCACAGTTACAAAATATTTGTTAAATACAGAATATTTAATAAAGTTATGTGTACTTTTAACCCTTTCCCAACATGTGATGTAATAGTATGTCACATGGTGGGTCTTTTAAGATGGAGCCCTCTCCGGAGCAGAGTAGACGCCATACCCACCAGGTGCCTGCTGTTTCACACGACAGAAACCTAGGGCTAATGTCTTCAACTTGCTAAAATGCAGCTTGTAGACATTTAACCCCTCAGATGCCATGGTAAAATGTGACTTCAGGATTTGAAGGGAGAAAATGCCACATTTGGCTTGGAACAGCCTCCTTTACTAAGATCTACTAAGATCGGGGAAGCTGGTATGCTGTAGTAATAGGCCAGAGCCTGCTTGAGCCTCTGATGTCGATAACTAGTATTTCCCAATATGGCAGCACTGCAGCATTGGAATATATCAAGTTTTGTATATTGTGAAGGATAAAATTCCATTACTTTATACACATTCCAATCCAACAATTGTATGTTATAGTCACCTAGGGTGACTTAAATAAAGTAAAAACAAAAGTAAAAATGAGTTTTTAAAAATAAAAAAATAAAATAAAAGTTAAAATCATCCTCCTTTCCTCAAATACAAAATAAAATAAATAAACAATAAAAAAAAAAAAATCACAGGCTGTGTTTGAAAATGGCCGTCATCTAAAAATACTTATCCCATGCTGCAAACTCAATTTGCCATTTTTTCCGTCATTTCACTTCCCCCAAAAAATTGTAAAATAAGTAATCAAAAAGTCATACTCACCCCAAAATGTAAAAGTACAAATCTCACTACAAAGAACAAGCACTCACACAGCTCCATAGACGTAAATTTGGAAAAGTTATAGGGGTCAGAATATGGCAATAAAAAGAAAAAAATATTTATTTTTCGAAAGGCTTTATTTCTTTTTATTTTTTTTCAGTATTAAAAACAAGTAAAGTTACACATATATGGTATTGTAATCATACTGATCTGGAGAATGAAGAGCCCGAGTTAGTTTTAGCTGTGTTGTGAGAACTGTAAAGACCAAACCAATAAAACTGTGGCGGAAATGCGTTTTCTTTCCAATTTCACCTTATTTGGAATTTTTTCCCAGCTTCCCACTACATCCTATTCAATATTAGAAGGTACAACATGTTCCGCAAAAAACAAGCCCTCCTTCGGGTATGTGAACGAAAAAAAAAAATAAAAATTGCCTCTAAGAAGTCAGGAAATCAAAAATGAAAGTTAAAAAAAAGCAAAATCCCTTCGTCAGAAAGGTCTGAATCTTCTGTTATTTGTAATAAACGCTTGCTGCTATCATCAAAGGAAAATTTATCCTCCGAAAATTACCCATTGGTGGTGCTTTTCATTTTCAATGTCACTGTCTATATTATCCTGAAATGTTGTAGTTTCCACGCATAACATTAACCATTCTAGAACAATAGGTGTATACATGGGGGTGGTATCCGCAGTCATCTCATTATCATCAGAAGGCAGGACTAAAATGAAAGGTATGAAACCTAGTAAAAAGCTACGGGCAGATAGTACAGGATCACACCATTAACAATAGGTCAACACCATTGACAACAGCTACTCAATCCTCCACCTTGCGCAGTCACTACTTGTTCTCACAAACTCTCCCAAAGAAGTCATGTAGAACAGCTTGCTGCAAAGCTCTGGAAGCTGGAATTTAATATTACTACACAACCCCTTTAAAATCAGATTCCAGATCGGATTATGATAAATAATACGAAGCAGTCTTAATAAGATGCGCTGTACTGGAAAGGAATAGGCTATTAAATCACATTAATTTAAGTGTTTATTTCCAGCTCTAATTAAAATATAAAAACAAGAAAACTATTTGTATGCAATTATTTACTACCCTCACCCGAAAGATATAAAATGAAATTATCACCGTCGTATTTTTGCAGTGTAAGCACTATTCATAATTAAAATAAAAACTGTAGAAAATGGCAGAATTTATTACAGATGAAGTTAAATTAAATATAATATTTGCCCAAAATCCCATTGCACGTCAAATAGTACAAATCAGTTGTCTGTCTATTGATCTATCTATCTATCTATCTATCTATCTATCTATCTATCTATCTATCTATCTTTCTACAGAATATATATATATATATATATATATATATATATATAAATAAAAATTAAAGGATTGTTAAACGGCATCTGTCAGTAGATTTGTGCCTATGACACTGGCTGACCTCTTACATGTGTAGTTGGCAGCTAAAGGCATCTGTGTTGGTCCCATGTTCATATGTGCCCGGATTGCTGAGAAATATAATGTTTTAATACATGCAAATGAGCTTCTAGGAGAAACGGGGGCGTTACCATTACACCTAGAGGCTCTGCTCTCTCTGCAAATGCCACTCCCTCTCCACTTTGATTGACAGGACCAGGCAGTGAAAACTTGATTAGACCTGAACCTGTCAATCAAAAGTGGAGAGGGTGCGGCAGTGGCAGAGAGCTGAGCCTCTAGGTGTAACGGCAATGCGCCCAATGCTCCTAGAGGCTCATTTGCATACATTAAAACATAGGGGCACATTTATTAAGAATGTTGTTTTAGACAGCAGTCTAAATAAAGCCCCTGCACTGGTGGTGGTTCGGTCGCAGTTATGAACATGGGACCAACACAGATGTCTTCAGCTGACAAGCGCACATGGAACAGGTCAGCCAGTGTCATAGGGACAAGTCTGCTGACAGATGGCCTTTAAACATCAAAGTATAACGAATGGAGATGATAACAAGACACAGGCCATAACACGAGGAGAGCTGGACGGGGTCGTAGAAGGGCATCAACCCAGCATCAGGAAGCACAACCAGGGCTTTACAAAATGACTTCCAGTGGGCTACTGGTCTAACTAGAATATCAGAAACAGATTCCATGAGGGTGACATGAGGGACAGACATCTTGTAGTGGGACCTGTGTTCACAGCCCAGAACTGCACAGCTTGATTGGCATTCCTCAGAGAACACTAGAATTGTCAGGTCCAGCATTGATGATGACAGCAGGTTCACCCCATATAACAGACATGAAAGAGTCTGGAGACTCCCCCGAGAACATTATGCTACCTGCAACATCATTTGGCATGACTGGTTGGTGGCGATGGGTCATTAATGGTCTGGGGAGGCATCTTCTTGAAGGATTACACAAACTTCCATGGGATAGCTAATGGTACTCCGACTGCTGTTAGGAGCCAGGATGAAATCCTCTGAGCAACTGTAAGACCTTACACTGGAATAGTGCACCCTGGGTTCATGTGGCCAAGGTCTGTAGGTATTTCCTGGATGATGAAGTCATTGATGCTATTGACTGGCCCTCATGTTCCCCGGAACTGAGATGCTTCCTACCAAATGCCAAAAACATACGGATTATGAGCCCCACTGAGGGGACACAAACCACTATGAGCAATGAATTTTGTACATCGGTGCAGAATATGTGGGTGAAAAAAAAAGTTAGATCAATATATTCATACACTATACATACACTCTATGCAGGACTATTCTGTGAAATTATCATATTTTTCGCTTTATAAGATGCACCTAATGATAATATGCACCTAGGTTTTTGAGGAGAAAGAGGAGAAAAAAAACATTTTAAACCAAATAGTGTGGTTTTAGTGGATTTTGAACTAATGGTGGTCTGAGGATGACACTGTTATGGGGGATCTGTGGATGACACTGTTATGGGGAATCTGTGGATGACACTGTTATGGGGAATCTGTGGATGACACTGTTATGGGGGGGGGGCTGTGCATAATGCATTGTTATAAGGGATCTGTGGATGACACTGTTATGGGGGATCTGTGAAGGACACACTGTTATGGGGGATCTGTGGAGGACACACTGTTATGGGGATCTCTGGAGGACACATTGTTATGGGGGGGGGGGGCTGTGCATAATGCATTGTTATAAGGGATCTGTGGATGACACTGTTAAGGGGGATCTGTGGAGGACACACTGTTATGGGGGATCTGTGGAGGACACACTGTTATGGGGGATCTCTGGAGGACACATTGTTATGTGGGATCTGTGGATGACACTGTTATGGGGGATCTGTGGAGGACACATTGTTATGTGGGATCTGTGGATGATGCATTGTTATGGGGTATCTGTGGATTACACTGTTATGGGGGATCTGTGGATGACACACTATTATGGGGGATCTGTGGATGACACACTGTTATGGGGGATTTGTGGATGATACACTGCTATGGAGGATCTGTGGAGGACACTGTTATGGGGGGATCTCTGGATGACACACATATATGTGAAGACTGCTGTGAGCGGGGCCTGGTGTAATGGAGTACAGTGTCTGCACCAGGCCCTGCCGCGAGTGCAACAGCTGTTGCCGGCCTCCAGCCCCTTCTCCCACCCCGCGTGATAGAGCTGTAACTGGTACATCGCAAGCCACTATGCCACACAGTGCGGCCTGCAATGTATCAGTATCAGCCATGTAAAAATTGCACTATTCGCTTTATAAGATGCACTGCTATTCCCAGAGTCACTTGGCTTGATGAAGTGCTCGTGTTCGGAGGTTTTAGTGTCATCAGTTGTGTTACAGCATAATGGATGCTTCAGGCTACATTTACACAGTATGAATGAGTCCGCATCCGTGTGAATATAGCCTTATGGACGTTTGTGTGAATGTAGCCTTATGCTGTAGAAAAGGGTTGCCCAACCTGCGGCTCTCCAGCTGTTGCAAAACTACAACTCCCAGTATGCCTGGACAGCCTACAGCTATTAGAGCATGTTACGAGTTGTAGTTTTGCAACAGCTGGAGGGCCGCAGGTTGAGCATTCCGGCTGTACAACGATGGGGTTCACTTTTGTGGCATATATCGGTCGAGGATTTTATCGCAAGCCATTTTGTGACAAAATCTGCGAATTTTCCCCTCCTATGCCACCTTGCTGACAGGTGTAAAAAAAAAGAAGGCGTGGTGTGGGCGGGCCCATCTTATTCATCTTTTTGTAAGCCAGTTTTTGGCGTACAGAATCACCGAAATGTACGCCAGCAAGGGAGCTGGCGTAAATGCTGGTGAGGAATAACTGCAAACCACATTCTTCCAGTTATCACTAAGGGAGATATGAGTTCTCCTAGCCAGAGTACTGTACAAGGAGATCAGACTAGAAGGTTTGTGTGTGGGACACCTTAGCCATTAAACAGCCCAGGGTTGTATGCAACAGTTTCTCTAGGGGTTTACTTGCTGGTACAGCTCCTCCCTGTTTTTACTTTTCTTCTTGCTGTCTGGCCATGTCAGGACCTGGAGACCTCATTTGTTGTTTGCTTCTCAGTAAATGAACAGTAAGGCCTCTTTCACATGAGGTGCGATGCGTGACGTAAACGCATAGCACCCGCACTGAATCCTGACCCATTCATTTCAATGGGTCTGTGCACATGAGCATTTCTTTCACGCATCAGTTCTGCATTGGTTAAAAATCGCAGTATGCTCTATATTCTGCGTTTTTCACGCGGCCCTGGCCCCATAGAAGGGAATGGGGCTTCAGTGAAAAACGCATTGCATCCGGATGTAATCCGGATGCAGTCCGGGTGCAATACGTTTTTCACTGATGGTTGCTTTCAGTTTTTTTTCACGCACATGAAAAACGCATCAAAACTGATTTCAACCGTGCGGAAAAATCTGAAACACTGAACGCAAATGCCGACAAAACTGACTGAACTCGTTTGCGAAATGGTGCGGGTTTCACTGAACGCACCCTAAACGCATCGTGAGCCAATCCATATGGTTCGTGTGAAAGGGGGCTAAGATATTGTCTTTGCACTAACATGGTCACTCTTTAGTTCCTTGAGCAGATAACAGGTGCAAGTGATGTCTAGCAGTAGCTAAGGGTCCTTTTACAGTGGCTGAGGATCTTGCTAATTATAGGGAATTAATGTTCCTTTAAATACTTGTTTCCTTTATTTGGCCTGTGCAAGGTTCTGCCGCCCACCCAACAAACAATCAAAATGAGCATCTTTCATGCGTCACTTGGTAGCAGCACTTGTCCCTGTGTTAACAAATGATGTGCTACCAACAATATGCAAATATGAATGGTGTTCCGACTGATAGGGATCTGTTGCCTGTTTCTCATTTACTTTCTTTGAGGCAGTTGTTATACGTTACATCTGAATCTGGTTCTTTCAACTTGCTCAGTCTGGTCTTTACCGGGTGGTTATTTTTTCTATCATCAGTTTAAATACCTTTAGTTTCTGTGCCTCTTCCCTGGGTATAGCGATTGCTCTGTGCAGTTTGTTTCCAGGGTCTTGAATCCTACCATTGGCATTGTTTGAGTGCCTCCATTGACTTCTGGTTGTTGTCTTTATTGCAGTTGTGTTTGCTGTGGGTTCGGATTTCTGTTTGCTGTTTAGGTTTTGATTTTCTGCCTGTTGGACTTAGAAGTTCAGGGACAGTTTCTTTTAGGTTTTATTTCTCTTACCTACACTCATCACCCTCCAGTCTCCCCACCTGATCGCCATTGCTGTCTACCGTCCGTTCCATTTCTGAATTCCATCTTCCTCATCCGTTGCCATCTTTATCCAGTTTTCTGTCATCTATTGTTGAGTTTATTATTCTATATTTGTTGACTGTGAGTCTGAGATGAGCTTTGTATATCTTTTCTGCTCTAATTCTGCTCTACTCAAGTCTTGGGAGCATACGAGTACAAGAGCCCATAGTTAGGATTTGAGAAAGGTGATTACTATAGGTGAAGTCAAGTTCTATACTTTTTAACAACAGGCGTTGTTGCAATGGAGAACAAATGATTGAAATAGTGATCATTCATGCCCTGATGACATAGCATCATGCTATGTGAAAGGCTCTTTAAATCAACTCTCATTTATTGCCAGTTGGCTTTTATTTATTGCCCGGCATCAGACCATGTAAGAAGATCCATATCCAGTGCTTCAAATTCTGACGTACAAACATTTTCAAAACGTCATAGAAGGGTTGGTTGTATACATATGTAGATACCTATATTTAAGGGTATATAAACTGTGCACACCACAGCAAACAGGGATTGCGAGTTGAATGAACGAGATCTAGAACCACATTTTAAAGGGAAACTGATAAAATTGCCTAAAATTGTTCCCTACTGTAAATGTACAACAAGGCATTTTACCTGATCAATATTCTTCAGCAGCAAGTTCTGTATGACCCACAGGGCACCCACTTAGGCCAGATCTCACCTGACCTGGCTCTAATGGCTATTTTTGTAAGACTGGAAGTAATGTCATGCCCATTAATCACTTAACCACTCAGCCATTCACTGGCATCAACAGTCACATGCAATTCATGAACACAAGACCTCTTATGCCAATGATTGGCTTAGCAGTCACATGAATGAAGGATGTGACTGAAGATGAGCAAATCGCACACAATTTGATTCGAGTCCAATATGGCTGAATCGATTGGTTAGATTCAGGTTCAAATCCTACCTCAATTGAAAGTTCCCAAATGGTCTAAAAATGTGTCTACGGCACTCTGAGGTCCCCTAGGATTCATTTTTTTTTTTCTCTCATGTTTCTCAATTTTTCCTTTGCTGATTTTTTCCCTTTGCTCTCTCATCTCTCCATGAAAGCTGCTCGAATCGAACCACCCAAAATCCAGATTTTTCCAAAATTCAGGTCAAATCCAATTCCTTTCGAATCGATTTGTGCATCTTTAGACGTGGCGGTCTGATGCAGACCCTGGGACCAGGCCCATAGTGCTGGACCTTCAGCAGGTGAGTTAAGCTTTTCATATTTCTTTTAAAAGCTTGCCTGCTTCCCGAAGTACTTTAAAAACTGAGAACCCCTTTAAAACAACTTTCAGAACACTATTGTCTCACCTAACCATACACTGTGGCAGAAATCATTTATAACATTTGTTTTTACAGGTCTAATTTTCCGGTCCTTCCGACAGATGTTTAGCATTAGTTAAGCCGCACTGCTCTGATGTTCAGCCATTGAGGAATTGATTGATGATCCTGTCTTCGATGGTACATAGGCTGTCAGTGAACAGCGTAACTGAAATCCTTTCCCGTCAAAGTCTTCCATCAAGACGTGTAATCATCATTGTAACTTTCACTGCTGGTATCATTTACGTCCCAGTATGGCACATGCTAATGGTAATGTGACCTGTCTAGGCCCACAATAGAAGGCTTACATGGCAGGTGTGCAAATTTGAGTGAAATACGCACTTGCTAGATGAAGCTTCTCGCCATGAGTCAAGCAATTGTGGGAAATGGAAATTCAAACCATACGTTATCTTTAGCTAAAATGGCACTTACCTGAATGGCTCAGTGATCCATCCGGCCCGAGCTATCTTAAGATAGCAAAAAAACAATTGCGGTCTGTCAATGACTTGACAAGCAGTCATTCTTGTTAAATGCTCAGATACCCATAAACTTTTGTATGTGGCTTTAAAAGTATTCAAAATATTATTCACTCCTGGATCTGAGTGAAATAATTCCATCCTTGGTTTTGTTACCGTACTATCATTCCTCAGAAATAACTTATAACTTCTATGATTCACCACAGTGTTATCTCAGGTTTTCATCTTGAAAAGAGCATTACTATTGTATTATATTATACTGTTCTTTTCTTCCAATAAAAATCTTAGGAAAAAATAGTCATAGACCACGAAGCAATTCATAGCAGGTAAGGCATTGAAACCGCCTCCAAAGGACCACCTTTTTGACAAGATCACCACCTTTTCCAGACCGTATTTTCTGTAAAAGAGTTTCATTTCCACTATATTCTGTATAACTTAGAAAGTAATATTTTTTTTTGGGAAAGAGTTAAAAAAAAACACTCACTCTAATTGATCCACCACCACTGCCATTCTGACACTGGTCTGATGCCCACTGCTGTCCACTCAGCTGGACACGTTGAAAACACCAGGAAAGGCTGAGATGGATCACTGCATTTTCTGACCATTCTGTCATGTCAGCTTGGACCAGGAGTTGGAGAGCAGCAGGGACAATCATTTTTAACCCTTTATAGCCCCTTTTGTTAATAAAATTTTTATTTTTTTTGAAAACCCCTATTTAAGCTATATTGCTTCGATGCCCACCACACTTCTGGGACAGATTTGCACCCGGCAGACTGAACATTTCAGAAAATTTTAGAGAGAATGGAATTGCACACCTTTGGTCAGTTTGGGAAGATTGCAAAGTGTATTTAGAAAGAGACTCAGATATAGCTACTATGCAGCCTGCTTTCCCATATACAGCCTTGGAAAGATTGTGTGTGTACCCTGAAGAGACGGAACTGATCCTCCCAAGAGTGATTTGCCAAGATAACTTCAGTACACCTTGTTGGACTTGTTACCTTACATTGCAATCTTTATTGCTTTGCACCAAACGCCTGCACTGCTGGCACCCTTGTGTTGCCTGCACCATGAGGAAGCCCTGCCTTGCACCTCTAAAATTCACAACACCAAGGGCACACTATTTAACACCATACAGGGCCCACACTACCAGGATGTGGCCTAAGAGAGGCAAGTGTGCAGTCTCCAGACATTGCACTCGAGGCCCAAGATGCGCTAAAGGGAGAGGGATTCGCCACCATGAGGATAACAACCACCCTCATTGCCACCGCCACTTCCATCCTCTCCAGCTGCCAGCCACTGCGCCTCACCTGTGGCCCTGGCATGCTGCACAACAACAGCTGCTGTGCAGCACTTCACTGTGTGAACAGATATAAAAAAAACTCACTTTTTCACGTGGTCTCAGAGACTAAACTGAGTCCAAGTAGGTCAGGGATCAGCAACCTTCGGCACTCCAGCTGTGGTGAAACTACGACTCCCACAATGCACACCTCCTTGGCTGTTCTCAGAACTCCCAAAAGAGTGAATGGAGCATGCTGGGAGTCGTAGTCTCACAACAGCTGGAGTGCCGGAGGTTGCTGATCCCTAAAGTAGGTATTAACCCTAATGCAGTCTCCTGAAACACTATGAAAGGAAAAAAAGGGATAAATGAATATTTAAAATGAAAGAAAAAGCATGGGTCGCACATCCACATGCTATGCATTGACCTTTTGCTCCTCAACATAATTCATAAACTGAACATGAGGCACTTAGGCCTCTTTTACACGGGCGTCGTGTGTGAGGGCCGGACAAGATGCGGGTGCGTTGCGGGAAAATGCACAATTTTCCCGTGTGAGTGCAAAGCTTTTTAATGCGGTTTGCACACGAGTGAGAAAAATCGGTATGTTTGGTACCCAGACCCGAACCCAGACTTCTTCATAGAAGTTTGGGTTTGGGTTCAGTATTCTGTAGATTTTATTATTTTCCCTTATAACATGGTTATAAGGGAAAATAATAGCATTCTCAATACAGAATGCTAAGTAAAATAGTGATGGAGGGGTTAAAAAAAACAAGCTCACCTCATCCACTTGATCGCGCAGCCCGGCTCATCTTCTTTCTTCTTCTTTGAGGACCTGGAAGGAAAAGGACCTTTGGTGACGTCATCACGCTCACCACGTGGCGAGCGCGGTGATGTCAGCGCAGGTCCTGCTGAATGAAGACAGAAGGATTTTGTTTATGAGGGAAAATAATAAAGATTGGGTCCCCATCCTGATCGTCTCCTAGCAACCATGCATGAAAATCACACTGCATCCGCACTTGCTTGCGGACACTTGCAATTTTCACGCAGCCCCATTCACTTCTATGGGGCCTGCGTTGCGTGAAAAACGCACAATATCGAGCTTGCTGTGATTTTCACGCAACGCAGAAGTGATGCGTGAAAATTACCGCTCATGTACACAGCCCCATTGAAGTGAATAGGTCCGGATTCAGTGCGGGTGCAGTGCATTCACATCACACATTGTACCCGCGCGGAAAACTCGCCCGTGTGAAAGGGGCCTTAGTATACTTTTTGATCAAAATGTGTAGACCCACTCACCACCTAGTTAGTTTCACCTTGTTGAACTTTTTTAAATGCCCCGGACAACCCCTTTAATAATCTTGGCAAACTTTGTAGAAAACTTATGTTAAAACTTCAGACACATTGAACTTAGTGCAAACCACTCTTTCTAATCAAATCAGACATCGGACAAGGCGCAGATATACATTTTCTACAATTTTTCTTTGACACAAGCTGTGATTTCGAATTGAGGAGCTGGAGATAGATGGCAGAATATGTATATTGGATGGTCACTAGGCTCTTTCATTTCCTCTGCAGAGGGCCTTTTACAATGCTTCAGCAGAAAATAAATAGATTTAATGACGGCCACTTCAGATAACCTACCATTAAGAGAAGACATTGACAACTGTGTAAATTGCATTTCTCCGTAGCAGCCTTCTGCAGCGGCTCTATATTGCTTTTCACTGTTCAACATACTGGCTATAATAAGTCAAGCTGAGGTTAATTTCCGATCTGTAGATTTGGCTTTCTGAATATTTTCACAAACACAGTAAGACAATCTAAGACATGTGCTGACCCCCAATCCTCAGCGGCAACATTTCAATGTTATTTCTAATCTAAACCATCAACAATAGAGACTGACTGTGTGCAAAAAGACTGCATTTATGTTGGAAAGTGCATCTGGAAGTCAAAACGAGCAATCGTTCCATTTGTGGAGTCACCTCCCCTCGACCCACCACTGATGAATCCAAGTCAATGTTGTATTTTTAGACTTAAAATGAAAGTGGATAAATCAGAACTGTCACCACTTTGGCTGTAAAATCTATAAATTACAGAAATACAGTACACAATGAACACTGAGACAATAGCATTGGCTCTAGTTACCTTAGAATATTTGCCCTATAAGGGTATATGGATGTCATAGAGGGGGAGATCTCCCACTTACAACACCCTCTATGAACCAGAACAGTGAGCTGTGGGCTTTCCATCTCCCAAGTCTGGGAAGAAGAACAAGAACAACAACAACAAGCTCCTTGATGTAAGGTAGCTAGCCTATAAGTTAACGTACAACCTTTTAGGAGGCCTTGAGACATGATGGAAAATAAATAAGCCAGCATCTCATCTGCCGACAGCTGTTTTGGGGTTATGCCCTTCATCAGTGCAGAGTTTCAAGGGGACTAATACCTGGACTGTGGCATGCCGGAGGGGGATCCATGGCAAAACTCCCATGGAAAATTACGTAGTTGACGCAGAGTGTGGTAAGTTGTAATCGCAATGTGATTAATACAGGTTATATTAATCGCATTGCGAATTCAACTTAGAGCTGGGTTCCTAATGGTTGTTGTATTGCTAGAATATAATGAAGATTGAGAATTTAGCGCTATATTCGTTATTTTCGTTATATTCTAGCAATACAACCATTAGGAACCCAGCTCTAAGTTGAATTCGCAATGCGATTAATACAGGTTATATTAATCGCATTACGATTACAACTAACATTACAGCTTCAGAATGAATCTAAGATGGATGCTGTCCTTGCTTTTTGATAGAAGGTGGGAGGGTCTGGGAGGGAGACTGATGTACTAGCCCTAAAGAGGGCTTTTTGGGGTGCTGTCAGGACGCTGTCCTTACAGCAGAGATCAGATGAGTCTTTCAGGACTGGAGTGGACACTGAATACACTAGCCTAGCTATCGAGTTCCCTATTAAATGAGCAGCAGCTACACTGTCCCTCCTGTCACTAAGACTGCAGCTTCCGAATGAATCTAAAATGGATGCTGTCCAGGAGATGGGAGGGTCTGGGAGGGAGGGTATGCAGCTGATTGGCTGGAATGTGTCTGCTGACTGTGAGGTACAGGGTCAAAGTTGACTGAATGATAGGGGGTGGATCGAACATCGCATATGTTCGCCCGCCGAGAAGAACGCGCACAAGCTATGTTTGTCGGGAACTGTCCGCCAGTGAATAGATTGGGACATCTTATTTGCGAATCTAATGGTTGTATTGCTAGAATATAACGAAGATTGAGAATATAGTGCTATACAACCATTAGGAACTCAGATCTAAGTTTAATCGCAATGCAATTAATATAACCTGCATTAATCGCATTGCGAATTCAACTTAGAGCTGAGTTGCTAATGGTTGTTGTATTGCTAGAATATACATTATATTCTAGCAATACAACCATTAGGAACTCAGCCCTAAGTTGTAATCGCAATGCGAATAATACTTACAATTATTAATCGCTTTCTGAATCCATTTGATTTGATTGTATATGACGGTTGACTATGACTACCACCAACGTTCTGCTGCCTCCAAGGTAAGATATCTGAACCCTCCAGGGGCCATTTGGGCGTTTTTGATAGAAAACGCATCAAAAACGCATCTGCGTTTTTATCATTTTTTTTATTTTTCATTTAATTTTTTGTGCATTTTGCCACATTTGGTTGCATATTTACATTTGGTATAGGCAAATATGGTAGTCTAGAATTCAGTGTTTCCCAACCAGTGTGCCTCCAGCTTTTGTAAAACTACAACTCCCAGCATGCCCGGACAGCCTTTGGCTGTGCAGGCATGCTGGGAGTTGTAGTTTTGCAACAGCTGGAGGCACACTGGTTGGGAAACACAGGTCTAGATCATTACTCTGCGCAAATCTATATTCAGCTATATGGCTTAGAAAATATGCTGTCAAACAATGATCCTAGGTTTTGGTATAGACACATGATCTAGACTACCATATTTGCCTAGACCAAATGTAAATATGCAACCAAATGTGGCAAAATACACAAAAAAATAAAATAAAAAATGAAAAAATTATAAAAATGCAGATGCATTTTTGATGCGTTTTTGATGCGTTTTCTATCAAAAACGCGCAAATGGCCCCCGGGGGTTCAGATATCTTGCTTTGGAGGCAGCAGAACGTTGGTGGTAGTCATAGTCAACCGTCATATACAATCAAATAGAGGCATCAAATGGATTCGGAAAGTGATTAATATAACCTGTATTATTCGCATTGCAATTACAACTTAGAGCTGAGTTCCTAATGGTTGTATTGCTAGAATATAACGAAGATTGAGAATATAGCACTATATTTGTTATCTTCGTTATATTCTAGCAATACAACCATTAGGAACTCAGATCTAAGTTGTAATCGCAATGCGAATAATACAGGTTATATTAATCGCATTGCGATTTACAACTACTAACACTGCAGCTTCAGAATGAATCTAAGATGGATGCCGTCCTTGCTTTTTGATAGGAGGTGGGAGGGTCTGGGAGGGAGGGTATGCTGATTGGCTGGAATGTGTCTGCTGACTGTGAGGTACAGGGTCAAAGTTTACTCAATGATAAAGTATAGGGGCGAACGCGAACATCGAATATGTTCGCCCGCCACGGCGGACACGAACAAGTTATGTTCGCCGTGAACTGTTCGCCGGCGAATAGTTCGGGCCATCTCTTTTCGGGACATCTCTACAATTGAGCTCTTAACAAGCTCTTCTCCACTGAACGAACAGCCAGTTGTTGGGAAGGAACGACTACTTCCCGATAATCGGCTGCTTCTTGGCACGTGTAAATCCACCATTAGGATTTTCTTGGTGCTACACACTTAGTTAGATGACCTCCCTCTATGTCTCTGGACAGCAGATTCTATCCTTTGACCCATTCAAAGGTTGCATAAAGGCCCCTTCACACTGTACAATTTAGCAGACGATTTTCAGGAAGGAAGCGTTCCTTCCCGGTGATCTCCTGCTTGTCAGTGGAGGAGACTGCTGCATTTACATTCAGCGATCTCCTCCATAGTATGAGTATGAGCGATCGCTAATGCAGAATCATTAGTGTCCCCTTGCACAATCAATATTTGATGGCAGCAGATTGTGCCATCTAAACAGCTTCTGCTGACGGCAAATAATGATTCTGTATGGGGACGAGCGATGGCATTAGCCAATGAAGATTAAGGTGACTGCATGAAAGATATATTATGGGGGCTAGCAGATGGAGTCTACCTGATCAAGGAACCCTTGCCTGTTTATACAGGCCCATCTGCTGCAAGGAAACTATGATTTTAGGTGCCGGCTGAAAGACACAATCGCCCAATGAATGGGCTGATGCTTGTTCATCATGTAATCGTTGGCACCCTTTACTCTCCAGGTGGAAGGTGCCTGAGTTTTTAGGTTTCTAGAGTCTGGAATACCAGCGACAGTGCTATATCCTGTCTGCCTGAGTACTGAACTCCTGCCTGACAACTGACTCTGACTCCACGCTGCTTGCTCTGACCTTTGCCTGTTCCTCGTATTGATCCTTAGCTGCCTACCCCAACCTTGGATCATTCTTAAGTTACACTAGTGCTCCGTCTGCCCCGATTTTGGCCCATATTTGGACTATGCTTTTTGCCTGACTCCTTGGTGCTGCACATCAGTGTCTGTGACTCTAGTGGGTCAGCTGTCAACGACACCATGGCTATCTCAAGAGGCAGCAGCCTGGTGGCTCTCCGCAGTGAAGTCCAGATCCCTATATAGTAGTTAAAGGGTGAAAACCGGCATAAAGCCAAGATAACACCATTAGAGTTAGCATATAGTCAAACCAGTTGGTTGGTACAGTAGGTCCACGACCACAGCGTAACAGTCTTGAAGTCCAGAGTGAGTCATTAAAGAGTACCTTTAACCTCTCCACACATGTGTGTTTTAGTAAGTACTTGAGTTCCCCATGTAACAATTCTGGGGCATCTATTCTTATGACTCTATGTTGCACCATTCCTCTATTATTCCTGGTAGAAGTTATGAATGAATTGCTAGCAGTTTGAAATGAAGGTCCAGATGGGTGCTACCAGTTAGGAGTGTGTCCCTGCACAGTGTGGCACTGGCAGCACTGATTAGAGAGTGTCAGGCTGGGCAGGGACACCCCCCCAACTGGTAGCATCCATCTGGACCTTCATTGCAAACTGCTAGCAATACATCCATAACTTCTACAAGGAATAATAGAGGAATAGCACTATATATATATACATATATATATATATATATATATATATATATAGACTGTTTTGCATTACTATGGTTATCCCTGACAACGAAATAACTTTCTGGAGACTGTTCTCATATATAGCTTTAAGGGACATTCCAGCCAGCCACCTGCAACTTTACAATCATTGAACACATTAATCTACCGTAGGAACAGAAACATCCGTACAACATTGTAAACGAAAAAGAGCAACGAAAAGAGTAAAAGATTTTGTTTCAATATGTAAGTGTAGAAAGCAGAGAAATAGACTGTGTGGAGTTTATTGTAGCGCTTAGAAATGAAAAATCTGTGCTGCAGCCTTGGACTCTGCACCTTCTCAAAAAAAATGCTGCGGGATGTAATCAGCGGAGGCTTCAGAGCCTTTCCTGATGTACTGATTTTACCTTGGGCAGAAGAAATGCAATGAATTGGACAATGTAATAATTTGTGCTACACAGGTCTATAGGTCTGTATATGCTCCTAAATGGGGCAGGCCTGTCTAGCAAGCAATGATGATGATGATGTGCTCCAGAATTGTCCGATTTAATGAACCTCTGTAGTCATCTGAGGAGACAAAAAGTGGCCTTTAGAAACTTTTAAGGTAATTGTAATTTGTGGCTCTGGAGAAAGGAGCAAATCAGAGCTCCTCTCTCACAGCAAGTCAGTACAGGCGGAGGCTGCAGCTGCATCCCCCTCCACCCATTGACTGTTTTATATTAGTCCAAGTTTTGGTGACTGAAGAGGTTTATGAGCACTTACCTGTACTAACCTGCAGTATTATGGTATATCTTACATGAATATATTAAAATATATAATATATTCACATACAAATATATGAAAAAATGTAATAAAAATAGAAATGATTGAAACTCTCATAAAAAATAAAGAGCAGTAGGTACTCCTGCAGTATTATGGTATATCTTACATGTACCGGTATATATTAAAATATATAATATATTCACTTATACAAATATATGAAAAAATGTAATAAAAATAGAAATGATTGAAACTCTCATAAAAAATGAAGATTAGTAGGTACTCCTTGTTAGGGTATCCTACACATACACTGTTTATTATCAGTGGTGACTTCTCTTAAAATCTTGCGCTGCACTTCAGTATATGGTGCAGGCCCAGCACAGGAAGAGAACTGCTAGCGAGCCTTTTCCTTGTACTATACCTGTGCCGAATACTAAAGTGTGCAGAGTGAGACTTTAGGAGAAGTCAGGGCCAGTCCTGTCAATCAAAGTGGAGAGGGAGCAGCAGTTGCAGAGAGAGCAGAGCCTCAAAGTGTAACGGCAACGCCCCCGTTGCTCCTAGAGGCTCATTTAAATGTATTAAAACATCATTTCTCTCAGGAATGCAGGCACAGATGAACATGGGACCAACACAGATGCCTTCAGCTGCCAAGTGCACATGTAACAGGTCAGCCGGTGTCATAGGTACAAATCTGCTGACAGATGCCCTTTAAAGTCAATGGGTATGGCTGCTGTCATGTGACAACCAGATTTAGGTGAGAAACTGATAAAGTTAGTAGGAAACAGGCAGGAGATTTTTATTAATACTACCTGGTAAATCCCTTATGTTTAGGCATGGCATTCATTTAGAAACATTTTAAAGCCAAGCCTCATATAGCAGGGGACGCAGCTTACAGTTGATTGACAACCCATTGATTCTAATTATCCTTTTAGCTCAAGTGATAATCCTTGAGGTTCTCAAATAGAGATGGTAGAATTGATTCACTAGGTTTCAGATTAGCAATGAATACTAATGATTCTTGTTCTGGAAAATTCGATCATCCCAAATTCACAAATCTACTAATAAAGCAGGACCCATCAAACAGAAAAAAAAAAAACTGATTTAATTTCATGCCATCTATTTATATATAGTATCCATATTATTAATTGCAAAAAAAATAAAAAAATAAACAGGAATAAGCGGCCTAAGTGCTAGCCTCTCCATACAGCTGATTGGCGGGGGAGCGGGAAGTCGGAACCCCCAGCCGCCAGTCTCATATTGATGACCTATCCTGGGGATAGGCCATCAATATGAAAATCCCAGAGAACCCTTTAATACAGTCAAGGCTGCGATTTACTGCATATGTTTAAAGGACACTACTTAGGCTCAGGTTTGTTACCTGGTTACATAAGCTGACAAAAGACACAAGTCTATTGAAAGGGGTTATCCCATGACTAATCTAAAAGATGAAAATCAGACATCATAAAGAACGTGACAATACCTTTCTAACAAAGCCAGAACCGGCCCTGCACCTCTCATGGATCCAGAGATCTCCCCATTCATTGCTCTGCTAGATTTATATCAAGCTGGCAGCTGAAGGGGAGTGTCTTTTCTGCTGCAGCTCAGGGGGCGTGTCCATGCTCTCCCTATCACAGCTCAGGGGGCGTGCCCATGCTCTCCCTATCACAGCTCAGGAGGCAGTTAAAGGATTAAACTGAGCATGTGCGACCTTCTCAGAGAGAGCAGGCCAAAGAAAAAAATAAAAAGATGGCACTATACAGATACATTGTATTGAATAACTTAGTAGCAGTACAAAAATTTTAATTAAATGCAATTACAAAAGTATTCAGATCCAGGTGCTGGTTTAAAAACTGTAGAATATTTTTCATGGGACAACCCCTTTGAGTTCAACCTTTCCCAATCAATTATGCAACATTAAATGTTAGGTTAAATATGACCCAAAGTCATTCGCTATTAGATAAGGATTTCACCTTTCTTTTTAATGCTGATACAGTATCTGCTATTGCTAACGCTTGGTGTAGGGCATTCTATAGTTTGACTGCTGTAACAGAAAAGAACCCTTTCCTATATTGATGCCTAATTTGCTTTTCCTCCCCTTTCTAAAGTCCTTGTAACACAAAACATCCCGTGTCATTTCTTTGTATTGACTACACAGATAATAAGCTTAACAAGCACAATTTTTGATCCTCTCCTCAGTGCGGAAAAACCGCAGCATAGTACAGTACCAGCAAAGTGTATGAGAGTACAGAAATCTCACGTACACTTTGCAGATTGTTTCCGCCTGCCGTGTGGATTTCCAAATCTGCAACATGCCAATTACGTTTGCGGTTTTAGCTGCGGATTTCACCCTTCTCAATGAAGGGTGAGATCTGGCGCAAAACTGCATCTAATCTGCACTGAAATCCACAATTAGAAATTCCCTTTCATTACACTGCACGTCGTCTCCTGTGGAGCGGCGGCGTAGTGTATTCACAAGTACTCGCTCCATTCAAGTGAATGGAGCACGTAATCATCATTACACTGCACTTCTGAGATGATGGGCAGTGTAATGAACAGGAAGCGGTACTCGCAGGGAGCGTTGCCTCCTGTTCAAAGAGCTGATTGGCAGAGGTCCCGGGTGTCAGACCCCCACCAATCAGATATTAATGATCTATCTTGAGGATAGGTCATCAATATAAATCGCTGCACAACCCCGTAATACTTTCACTCCTGTTATGCTCCACATCAAAAAGCCTTAACGTGTGGCCGTACCCTCAGAGAGACCTTCCATTCCATTTCATAATCTGGTCACCCACTTTTTAACCCTCTACTGCTGTATATATGAGTAGCCTAAAACTGAATCCCATATTCAAGAACAGATGTGGCTTCACAAGGGTTTTAAAAAGGGGTAATATTACATTGAGATCACAGGTTTTTATCTCTCTTTTTATACTCCATAAAATCTTATTTGCTTTTGTAGCTGCTGCCTGACATTGAGTACTGCTGCTTAACTTACTTGTAACCAGAATACCCAAGTCCTTCTCTTGTTCCGTTGTCCCTACTTAAATCCATTTTAATGGACAGGAGCCATAGGATTACTGTGGCCTGTGTGCATTACTTCACATTTATCAACATTGAATGCCATCTGCTGTGTTCTTACCCATGGTGCCAGCTTATCTATGTCTTTTGGCTACTAAAATCATGTCAGTGTATACAAAGATGTGTCCTAACTCAACTTTTCTTTTGGTTCAACATACCATATCCCAAGATGAGATAGCTGAATTTGAAAAAATATGATTTTGTGATACTCTGTCAGGACATGTTTATGCTATTAGTGTTTTCACGGAGACAGCGAGCTTCAAAGTCTAAACTCTGCTTTATTTAGTCACTTTAGCATAAAGAGTAGTATCTAAGTTATAGTGTCACTTGGAGCGGTGAAGTTATAGCACCAGCATAACATATCATAAAACAAAGATAAACTTCTGCCCGTCTGGGCTCTAGTACTTAGGCAATTCCTGTCTAAAGAGTCCTGTTCACACCAGGGAAGCTCAGGCTTCTCTCAGCCACGGTCTAACCACACAGGTCAGCTCTCCGGGCTTCATTCCCCCAGACTGGCATCTGAGATCTGCTTTATTCCCCCCCCCCCCCCCAGTGATGATCCCTACAGGCCTCACCTGGGATCACCTCAGGCTGGGGGAAAAACATATAATGGAGGGGTGTGGACTGGGAAATCCCTCTACCAAACCAAATCTCCCAGTCCGAAGAAATCCAGCCCGTATAAACTTAAACAAAGAGCTCCTGCAGACTATGCTCTGCTGAAGCAAATCCATTTTTCTGGATTTCTGCTATCTCACCCAGCTAAGGAACCTGGGTGAGATATACTGTACACTTCCTCCACTACTTTCCCACACACATGACCACAGTGTCTATCTGTGGCCACCTAGTGGTTGTGATGTGTTTTTCAGGCTGTCAAGCATATTGCGAGCTTGTTGTGATAATGTATTGAATTTGTATCACGAGAAACTGGAGATTTTAATGGGGCTGTCTTGCCTTGGAGCCTACAACCCCTAGGATCCTCCCCTGTCCCCTAAACATATAAATAGCCACTCACCTGTCCTCTGCTCTGTTCCCGGTTGCCTCCTGTCCCCACAGGGCCAAGAAGAGTCTTGGTCCTGTGACTGCTATGGCCGATTACAAGCTTTAATAGTCACAGTGTCTTGAACGCGGAGTCAGACCAGTAATACATCAGTAAAGCCACTGTGACCGCTGGGGGCCTTTGATTTGCCGAAGCGATCATGAGACTTGCTGGAATCGGAATCGGCCAGGAAGAGCAGTAGCTCAACCTCAGACAGGTGAATGGCTTTTTTATGTTAAGGGGGACAAGAGAAGACCCCAGGGGTTGTCGGCTCCAAGGCCGGACGACCTCTTTAATGAAAACATACACCATGAGTATAAATTGCAAGCATTCACTACAGACCTGATGTGAACTTAGCCATTTTTGCAGCTTGAAAACCTCTCATATACAGAAGTCCTGTGTCGTTGTTCAATTGCATTTTTTGTAATATCTCACTGCTTATTAAACTGAGATGCGATTTGGACACAAAAGACATTTGATTAGCTGTTCTTAGACGTATTTTATGATTTTCTTAGGTTCAATGTGACAGCATCAATTTCTGTCAGTGTCAGAAATACTGACATGAATTTTGCATTTATTGGCACACCGGCTACAGCAACATCTGCCAGAAAATCAACTTTACCCTTATACATAAACAATCTTACCCCAACTTATAAATCATAATTCAGAGCTCCTTCTTCCCCTGTCCTGTGCCATTTTTCAAGACATCATTCACAATGTAACATCTCCCTGGCTTAGGTTGCAAATATTAATAACTCAGGCTGTTTTTTATATTGTTTTATGGTTTATAACTGTCCTCATAAACTGGGGCAAAAATATGAAAAAGCAAAAATAAAGTGGATTTCAAAAGTGTGTCTTAAGCTAGTTTCACACTGGCGCCAGGACGATGAAACAGCCTGCCGGATCCGTCCTGCCGATAGTGAACATGTGCCCCCGACTACCACTCCGGCCCCATTGACTATAATGGGGACAGCTTGGAGTTCCGACAGAGGCACGGCAGCGCATGGCGAGGGGCTGCCGGAATAAATGTCGAACATGTCGTAGTTTTATTCCAGCAGCCTCTCGCCTCACGCTGCCGTGCCTTCGCCGGAACTCCGCCCCACCCTAATTATAGTCAATGGGGCCGGAGCGGTAGTCCGGGGGCACACGTTCACTAGCATCAGGATGGATCCGTCAGGCTGTTCCATCTTCATTCAGCAGGACCTGTGATGATGTCACTGAAGGTCCTTTTCCACTCAGGTCCTGCAAGAAGAAGAAAGAAGACGATTCTGGCTGCGCGATCAAGAGGATAAGGTGAGTAAAATTATTATTATTTTTTTAACCCCACAATGGATATTTTACTTAGCATTCTGAATTAAAGAATGCTATTATTTTTCATTATAACCATGTTATAATGGAAAATAATAAAGTAAATGGGGTCCCAAATAACTGATCCCTCATCTCCTTAGCAACCATGTGTGAAAATCGCACCGCATCCGCACTTGCTTGCGGATGCTTGCGATTTTCACGCAGCACCATTCAATACTATGGGGCCTGCGTTGCGGCAAAAATGCAGAATATAGAACATGCTGCGATTTTCACGCAACACACAGACCCATTGAAGTGAATGGGTCAGGATTCAGTGCGGGTGCTTTGCGTTCACCTTACGCATTGCACCCGCGCGAAATTCTCGCCCGTGTGAAAGGGGCCTAAGGGTACATTTACATGAACATGTGACAGCCGTGACTGTGTTGCTGATCACAAACCGTGGATGCACACAAAATGGGGACCAGCTGCATTGCGATGGAGACCCATTGACTTATATGGGTCCTTTATCCGCATGCTGCAGAGAAAAATAGGACAAGTCTTATCTTTTGTAGCGCGGAGGCATGGACCCAAAAGAACACGGAAGGGCTGCCGCGCGCTTCCATGTGCTTCGAGGTCCATACCTCCAGCCGCAAAAGATAGGACATGTCCTATATTTCAGAGCATCTTGTAGATGCAAAGTGCAAGAGGCTCGTGCCCGTGTTTTACTGATATTAAATTTGCAGTCGGCAACATGGGCATGGCTGTCCCACGGTCGTGTGATTGCAACCTAACCGAATCCTGACTGACCACATAATGAGCTAACGTGATCCATAGAATTCATGAGAACAGATCCGCCATACTAATTAGGGGAGAAGTAGAGAATAGCACCCAAGTCTTAATGCCTGAGGGTGTCCAAACAACTCTCTACTACATTAGAGGACACCAGCATTATTGTACATTTGCCACATATTAGGCCCGGAAGATTTTGTATGTGGTGTGGTAAGGTGCAGGGTGCCGTCGTGGATGGCAGGTATGTGTCACCGAGGTTCATAGCCTCGGTGAGGTAAGAGCCCGTTTTTGTTGATGTCAGCAGCAGCTAGTGCTACTGACATAGTTTAAATAGCATGGCTGCAAAGCCGATCCGGGCCGGCTCTTACCGGGAGCAGCTAAAGTGTAGGGTGGGTGGCTGCTCCCCACGACCCAGTCCTGGTTTTGGGCTGGGTTTAAAAGCTCAGCCAGCTCAGCAGCTGGAGGCTGTGATTATCCTGGAGCTGCTAACAGGGCTGAGGAGTTCTCTGTCCTGGAGGAAAGAGCTCAGCAAGGAGGTGTTTTGTTCCTGGCTACCTGAAGCTGGATTCTCCTGCGGCTGGGCCGACAGCGTGGTGCGAACCTGTACCTACACCTCCCAGGTGACTGAACCTGTGTTGGCCTGTTTTTGTTTTGCCACGTTATTTCCGTTGTGTGTGAACTGTCACCAAAGAGACTGTTTTTCATTTATGGTGTGCAAGTGTGAATAAAACACTGTTTGTTGCACAATCTGGACTCCTTGTTTTGCCTCTAAACTGCACCCGCACCGCTGTCTACCAGAGCGACTCCCCACATTTGGTGTCGGATGCGGGCATGCGCAGTGAGGCTGGCGTGAACGCCGAAGTTTTGTTTTTCTAAAGTGCATGGAATATATTAAGCCAGCAAAGCTGCAAGCAGGAGTTTCTGGCAACATGGAGGCTGCTGTGAAGGCTCTCATAGAGGCTAACGTGCAGCAGCGGGAGACCAACCAACTACTGCTACAACATGTGATGGCGTTACAGGCGGCAGGAGCGTCCCACCACGTCCATGATGCCCGGAAGCGGTCCGTGCGGCGATCCCAAAAATGACCCCGCAGACGACGTTGAGACGTACCTGGCGGTTTTTGAGAAGGTCGCCGTGAGGGAAAAGTTACCCCGTGACCAGTGGGCCGAGGTGGTTGCTCCGTTCCTGGCATCCGGACCCCAGCAAGTTTTTTTGATGTGGCAGGCGACCAGGCTGCTGACTATTCCACGGTGAAGGGGAGATCCTGGCCAGACTGGGGGTAAGCGTGTTGGTCCGGGCTCAGCGGGTCCACCAGTGGGACTTCAAAGTGGCTGAACCCGCCAGGCCGCAGTACTATGAGTTGCTGCACAGGTTGCAAAAATGGCTGCAGCCTGAGGTTCTAAGTCCGACTGCTATGCTGGACCGGCTGCTGGCTGACATGTTTTGGAGGGCCTTGCCTTACCCCCTTCAACACTGGATCGGCCAGGTATCCCCACCAATGCCCTTGAGATGGTCGACCTGGTGGAGCGATATGAGGCCACCAGAAACCTGCAGGGGGTTCTTTTGGGAGGGGGCCAGTCAAACCCCGGAAATCTCCACCCCAGTCCCGGCGGCCGGCCAAACCCGCCCGGGATGTACCTCTTGCAGATCCGTCCCCAGTGGTCTGCTGGCAGTGTCGGGAGCCTGGACACATAAGGGCCAACTGTCCACAGTGGGGGAACCCATGGAGACTAATTATGGGTACCGGGCTTCCATGTATGCCCGGAGACTGTGTGCGACCGGCATCCCCGGGACAATAGACAATCGTCATCTGTGCCAGGTGCAAGTCGGGGATAACCTGGCAGTGGCGCTGTTGGACTCAGGGAGCCTGGTAACCCTGGTAAGTGCTGCCCTGGTACAGCCCACCCAGTATACGGGCCGGACAGTGGGTGTGGTGTGCATACACGGAGACTTAAAGGACTATCCCACTGCTGTAATGTCTCTGTCCACGGCGGTCGGCACCTGGACTTGTGAAGTGGCGATCTCCACAAAGCTGCCCTATGAACTAATAATTGGGAGAGACTTCCCTGGTTTTCCGTCACTGTGGCCTGAGATGAAAGTGACTAGTAGCCCTGAGACAGGGGTAACCCTAGCAGAGTGGCCTGATACCCCTGGAAGGCCAGAACCCTGGGAGCCCGAGTCTGAAGGGCCAGCGGTAGGGGTGACCACTGCTGCAGCGGTAGTGGGGAGACAACCCCACTGAGTGTAATGGTGGGAGACACGGAGGACTTGCCACCGGGACCTGAGTTGGCAGACCTCAATGTCTCCGGGGAAAATTTTGGGACCGCACAACACCGGGACCAAACCCTAACCAGGGCCTGGGAGAATGTGCTGGAAATTGATGGTAAACCCCAGAAACCAGGGGCTGAATTAATGTTCCCACGATTTATTGTTCTGCAGGATATGTTGTATCGGGTGAACCAAGTCCGAGGTGAACCTGTTGAACAGTTGGTGGTGCCCACAGCGTATCGCAAGCTTGTCATGGAGCTTGCCCACCAACATGTTCTTGGGGGACACCTGGGGTGGCAGAAAACCCAGGACCGCATACTGCAGCGGTTTTATTGGCCCAGTGTGTTCAAGGAAGTAGAAAATTATTGTAAGTCCTGTCCAACCTGTCAGGTAACTAGCCCCCAGCCACATTTCCGTAGTCCTCTGGTACCTCTGCCAATTATTGAAGTACCGTTTGAGCGAATTGCTATGGATTTAATTGGGCCTGTACCAAAGTCTGCTAGGGGCCACCAACACATTCTGGTAGTTCTCGACTATGCCACTCGGTATCCGGAGGCGGTGCCTCTGCGACATACCTCAGCTAAGCTCATTGCCAAAGAGTTAATGGAGATGTTTTCCCGTGTGGGCCTGCCAAAGAGGTTCTGACAGACCAAGGGACCCCTTTTATGTCCAAAGTAATGAAGGAACTGTGTAAATTGTTGCGTATAAAGCAGTTACGGACGTCCGCTTACCATCCGCAAACAGACGGTCTTGTTGAGAGGTTTAACCAAACTCTAAAGAATATGTTAAAAAGGGTGGTGTCTAGAGATGGGAAGGACTGGGACCTGCTTCTGCCCTATCTCATGTTCGCAGTGCGAGAGGTACCCCAGGCCTCTACTGGGTTCTCGCCCTTCGAACTGCTTTATGGCAGACACCCTCGGGGCCTGTTGGATATCGCCAAGGAAGCATGGGAACAACAGCCTGTCCCCACAAAAGTGTCATTGAGTATGTCACCCAGATGCAGGAACGGATAGAAAGGGTGTTGCCGTTGGTCCGGGAGCATATGGAGGCAGCGCAACAAGCCCAGAGTAGGGTGTATAATCGTCAGGCTCGGGTACGGGGCTTCAATCCGGGAGATCGAGTGTTGGTTCTGGTACCCACCCTTGACAGCAAATTCCTAGCTAGGTGGCAGGGCCCCTATGAGGTGGTCGAGAAGGTAGGGAAGTAAATTACAAAGTACACCAGCCAGGGCGGCGCAAGCCGAGCAGGTGTACCATGTGAATTTGCTAAAGCCGTGGAAAGATAGGGACACGGCCGACGACCACAGCCCCCGGCCAGGGCTTCTAGGTGAAAAGGGTCCAGCCCCACAGTTCGAGGCCTGCGAGCGGTAACCACGGTAAAATTGCAGACAGCCTGTCTTCCACACAAGTTCAGGAAGTCAGGAGTTCCTCAGTCGGAACACTGATGTGTTCTCGGACCTCCCTGGCCGCACGTCTCTCATCCGACATGACATCGTCACTGAGCCTCAGGCCAAGGTCCGGTTAAAACCATACCGGGTACCCGAGGCTCGGCGGCGGGCCATCGCGGAGGAAGTGCAGTTAATGTTGAAGCTCGATGTCATTGAGGAGTCGAAAAGTGAGTGGGCCAGTCCCATAGTCCTAATACCCAAGCCGGATGGGACGTTGCGGTTCTGCAACGACTTTCGCAAGTTAAATGAAGTATCCAAGTTTGACGCGTATCCCATGCCCCGAGTAGACGAGCTTGTTGAAAATTTAGGACAAGCCCGTTATTTTTCTGTGCTGGACCTCACTAAAGGGTACTGGCAGGTACCCTTAACGGAGGCGGCTAAGGAAAAAACCGCGTTTGTTACCCCGCAGGGCCTGTATCACTACAAGGTGTTACCCTTTGGCCTGCATGGCGCCCCCGCCACTTTCCAGAGGTGCAGGCGGTAGTGGATGCCCTGAGGAAAGCTGGACTAACCGCCAATCCAAAAAAGTGTGCGATTGGGTTGGAAGAGACCAAATATCTGGGATATGTAATTGGGCGGGGAGTCATCAAACCTCAGGTAACTAAGGTAGAGGCCATTCGTAGCTGGCCCCGACCGGTCACCACCAGGCAGGTAAAGTCGTTCCTGGGGATTGTAGGATACTACATGAGGTTTGTGCCCCACTTTGCCACAATAGCAGCGCCATTGACAGACCTGTTGAAGGGACGAAAGTCTGGGAGGGTTAGCTGGAGTGAGAAGGCGGAGGAGGCTTTCTCCACGTTGAAGTCGGCCCTGTGTGGGTCCCCGGTTTTGGTGACACCCGACTTCAACAAGGAGTTTGTCGTACAGACCGACGCCTCGGAGGTAGGCCTCGGTGCGGTACTGTCGCAGGAGGTCAACGGGGAAGAACATCCCGTTGTCTTCCTGAGCCGTAAGCTCAGTCCCGCCGAGTCCAGATATAGTATAGTGGAGAGGGAGTGCCTGGCTATCAAGTGGGCACTCGAATCTCTCCGCTACTACCTGTTAGGGAGGAGGTTCCGTCTGGTGACCGACCATTCCCCCCTCAAATGGATGAGTCAGGCCAAGGAGAGGAATGCTCGGGTCACCAGGTGGTTCCTATCCCTTCAAAATTTCAAGTTCTCCGTGGAACACAGGGCAGGCCGCTTGCAGGGTAACGCAGATGCCCTGTCCCGCGTCCACTGCCTCACGTGTGTTCACCCCCTCAGGGTTGAACAAAGGGGGGGGGTGTGTGGTAAGGTGCAGGGTGCCGTCGTGGATGGCAGGTATGTGTCACCGAGGTTCATAGCCTCGGTGAGGTAAGAGCCCGTTTTTGTTGATGTCAGCAGCAGCTAGTGCTACTGACATAGTTTAAATAGCATGGCTGCAAAGCCGATCCGGGCCGGCTCTTACCGGGAGCAGCTAAAGTGTAGGGTGGGTGGCTGCTCCCCACGACCTAGTCCTGGTTTTGGGCTGGGTTTAAAAGCTCAGCCAGCTCAGCAGCTGGGGGCTGTGATTATCCTGGAGCTGCTAACAGGGCTGAGGAGTTCTCTGTCCTGGAGGAAAGAGCTCAGCAAGGAGGTGTTTTGTTCCTGGCTACCTGAAGCTGGATTCTCCTGCGGCTGGGCCGACAGCGTGGTGCGAACCTGTACCTACACCTCCCAGGTGACTGAACCTGTGTTGGCCTGTTTTTGTTTTGCCACGTTATTTCCGTTGTGTGTGAACTGTCACCAAAGAGACTGTTTTTCATTTATGGTGTGCAAGTGTGAATAAAACACTGTTTGTTGCACAATCTGGACTCCTTGTTTTGCCTCTAAACTGCACCCGCACCGCTGTCTACCAGAGCGACTCCCCACAGTGGTTATTACTCTTATACTGATCATGGGTCCATTAGGAATGGAAATCATGATGGTGATGTGGAAGGAACCTTAGAGAAGATTTTTTTGGGGGTTATGCTGCAGGTGACTGGTTTTGTTAAGCAGAACTGCTAGAATGAGGTTCTGCAGCAGCTGTATTATTTAGCACTGTGCCGCAGCCCCTCAGAGCTTTCCCTGATCAATGTCCCTAGTATTCTACAGAATTATTTCTTCTTTCTCTACATTGCTCCTGTTACACTAGATTGCTTGTGCCTTTGTATACTGCATAAAATTAAAGTTTTCTGTCAGGAACTGCATAGACCCATCCATCCACATCAACAGCTCAGAACAGAATGACATCTTCTTATTCTGCACAAGCATCTCCTTGCCTGATACCACCCCTGATCGGCTAACGAGACAATTTTTCGGCCTCAGAGCCAATCAGAGTAAGCCCTCCAATTTCCTCCCAGGGTCATTTGAGCATCCAGCTTCTTCCTCCTTTGTGGTTTTGTCCATCAACATGTGCAGTAAAATGGCGCTGCACATCGTTTTACTGGAGTCTTTCAAATCGAACATGAAAAGCTTTGGGTTTGTTTTTCAAATTTTTGTGAAATTTGTAATAAAGTTGTTTTGTTAAGAATCTTTCGATTTGCTCATCTCTATTTCAAATCAAAACAATAACAAAATGTATCCACTTTGTGGAAATCCTTTACAGAAAGTAAAGAAAATGGAATATTAGGCTGTCAAAAATAGCAGTGACAGTATTTTTGTTTAAAGACTCAAACATTTTATGTATAAACTGAAAAAAATGTTGGAGATTTCACTTTACTTTTAATTATTGAACTGCCATAACCAGTGTTTCTAAAAGCTGCTTGACATCTGTGTTGCATGGCGTCGACCAACTTCTCGCACCTCTGAACAGGTATTCCAGTTCTGCATTTTTGAGTTTTGCCTCATACACTGCATTTTATGACATCATCACAGATCCTACTGCTGAGCTCTGCCCTCTCCTGCACTGATCAAATGATGATGACATCATCACAGGTCCTTCAGATTTTTCAGTGCATCAGATACATAGCAGGTCCTGGTCGGACTCATTGCTTTTGTTCCTTCAGTCAGTCTGTGTCAGTGTAAAGCTGCTGTCTGAGTGCACAGAGCCACAGAAAAGAAGCTGTTCATCCAGGCCCTGAGGCGGTCAGAGGACCAGCAGCCAGGAAGCCGTACAGTCCAGCCTGAAGCCAGACGTCTGGCCTGCCAAGTCAAGTCTGAAGATCTGGTGGAGGCTCCTACATAATCTCTAGTGGTGGAGGCCCTGGTGCATGCGCCCCCAGTGTTCTTCCTTTTACGTGGTTCTGAGAATTCTAATAATGGGAGGTTAACTACTCTGACATTAAGTGGGGTCATGTTTCTGCTTCAGCAGCAAAGTGAAGAAAATTCCTCAACTTCCTGAAGGACCAGTTTGTAGAAGATCCCACTTGGGGCGAGGCTATGCTGGATCTGGTAATTTCGCACAATGCAGAGATTGTTGAACGTATCACTGTTTGCGAGAAGCTTAGTAATAATGACCACAATATAATTGCTTCCCCCAAAACTGTAAAAGATAAACTCTGGCTGGGAGGACAAAAACACTGACAAAAAGGCCAATTTTCTTCAGTTGAGGGCAGCACTTCAAGGCAAAGACTGGGAACGGCCATGATCCTAGCAGTTTAACCCCCTATGGATAAGTGGAGTTAAATAGTGACTGCAGCATTTGAGCAGTTAGACATAGGGAGGGACAAAATTGCTGGGTGCCAAGTACTTGGCATGGCAGCCACAGGGTTGTAATCTGTAGGAGCTCTGGCAGTTAGACCCCTGCTGAGTAGAGATGAGCGAATTTTTAAAAAATTCGATTTGATACCAAAACGATTCGATTCGATCCGAATTTATTTGCGGCAAATCACTTTAAAAAAACAGCTATTTCTTGGCTGCAGAGAGCCTGTATAGTGGTGTAGAACACTGTGCCTTCCAGTAACACGCATAGGGAGTCTGACATGCAGATGACAGGCCAACGTGTGCCCCCGGACTACCGCCCTGGCCCCATTGACTATAATGGGGGCGGTGCAGAGTTCCGGTGGAGGCACAGCAGCGCACGGCTAGAGGCTGCCTGAATAGAACTAGGACATGTCCGACATTTATTCCAGCAGCCTCTCGCCGTGTGCTGCCGTGCCTCCGCTGAAACTCTACCTCGCCCCCATTATAGTCAATGTGGCCAGAGAGGTAGTCCGGGGGCACACGTTCACTAGCGGCAGGACGGATCTGACAGGCTGTTCCGTCGGGTGAACAGGCTGTTGGATCCGTCCTGCCGCTAGTGTGAAACTAGCCTTACTGTTATTCTGCTGGAGTTTCCTTTCTCCCATATGCATCCATGATCCCTGGGTCTGTAATGGTGTTTCATCCCATTGTGCCTACTGATATCTTCTCTCTGATTGACTCTGATTATTGATATGTATTGCATGAACCTCAGACACTTTTTGTTGTTCTATTGTTACCTTATAAAGTCCATATAAATTACATTCACATTATTGATGACCTCTGTACATCAGTTTTTCACGTTACCGTAAATCAGTGACTCAGTGTGCATATATGGTAGAGGATCACTAGAATTAAATCCACCATGTAGTTCTTCTTGTATTGTGTACACATTTAGTTCAGTATGGATTTTTTCCCTATTTTGTCTCTTGTCTTACTGTGATACTGTCATCAGGGTCCAGGAGGACCGGGATGTCAAACCTTTGCCATATTACTATCATGTGCTCCATTGATTGTTTTCCCTGTGTGAATTGATGATAAATCTAATACCTAATTACAATTTAAAAATTTTCAGGTGTGCCGGGATTCAGTCAATCATTGACAACTATGCAACCGTAATATCTAGACATAAGCACATTTAAAAAATGTGATTCCTGTTGAAAAATAGAGAGAAATATTAAGGGAATGTGTCATCAGAAAATAACCTATTGTTTAAATCAGGTATTTATAATAAACATGTTTTTTAAGAATTTTTTTAGATTTTTTCCTTTCATTTCCAGGTCATTATCAATATTTAATAAAGAACTTTAAATTCTACAGGTCTCTTAAAGAGGATTTGTCACCTATAGTTTCTTCTGCTGGTTAGGACCAGATAGTAACACATATAATTTTTTCTAAACAGTTTTTATTCTTATCTATTTATCGGAACATAACTATGGAGGCTGCCAACTTGTCTAAGCTGTTAACAGCATTTAAGATATACTTTACAGCAGTCACCATGGACCATAGACAGAATAGACTGGAGGGACTCACTGACTTCTACAGGAGATTTTTGTGGCCTGTGCAGGGGTCAGTATACAAGCAAGTACAGTGATGCTTGAGAGTTTGTGATCCCTTCAGAATTTTCTATATTTCTGCATACATTTGTCCTAAAACTATGATTTGCACACAAGCCCTAAAAGTAGATAAAGATAACCAAATCTAAAAAATCTGTCGAAACTGGCCTAATATCAAATGTCTGTGAGTGGCAAACGAATGTTAATGCTTTCAGTATCTGGTATGACCCCATTGTGCAAAAATGATTTTAACTAAACATTTCTGGTAATTGTTGATTAGTCCTGCACATTGGCTTGGAAGAATTTGAACCCATTCCTCTGTGCAAAACAGCTTCAACTTTGTTAAATTGGTGTGTTTCCTTCCATGAACTGCTCACTTTAGGTCCTTCCACAACAGTTCTATTGGATTAAGGTCAAAAATTTGACTTGGCCATTCCAAAACTTAAAATTTATTCTTCTTTAACCATTCTTTGGTAGAATGCCTGGTGTGCTTAAGTTAAGGTTGTTGTTGTGCTGAATGACCCACCTTCTCTTGTGATTCACCTCACGGAGATATGTCCTAATACCCTCCTTTAGAATTTGCTGGTATCCCCAGATGGGATAAGGTGTTTAGGCTGGAAGGTAGTGTTTTCTTTTCTCCAAACATAATCATTCTTATTTAAACCAAAACGTTCTATTTTGGTTTCCTCCATCCACAAAATATTGTTCCAAAAGTCTTCTGGCATGTCCAGGTGATCTTTAGCAAACTTCAAATGGGCTGCAATGTTCTCTATGGAAAGCAGCAGCTATCTCCTTGCAGTCCTACCATGCATACTGTTGTTCTACAGTGTCCTCCTGATGATGAACTCATGAACATTAACATTAGGTAATCTGAAAAAGGCTTTTAGTTGCTTAGAGGTTACCTTGAATTCCTTTGTGACCTCATAGACTATTATATACCTTGCTCTTGGTTTGAGTTTTGTTGGTCAGTCACTCTTAGGGAAGTAATAATGGTCTTGAATTTCCATAATTTGTACACAATCTGTCTGACTATGGAGTACAAATTCTTTATACATGGGTTTGTACCCTTTTCCAGCCTGATGATCCTCAAAACTCTTCTGCTCACTGCACGTGTAGCATGAGAAGCGCCGCTGCATGGGGATCTTCCAACCAGCAAGCCCTCTAAAAGCTGTGCTGACCATCACTACCTTAGGCAAAGGAGCCCATAAGAGATCTACTATTAAGCTTATGGTGATACCCCGAAACTTGTCGTTGATTCAAAAAGACACTTTTATCCACACTGGAGTTGCGTTTTGCGCCTTGTGTCCGCCCGCTCGCCGTACAAATCTAGTACAAGACGAGCTCCTCTCTGTACTATCCATAACATGGCTGCTGATGGAGAGTCATAAGACCAGACACCTCACTCAGCTTCCTCCATTCATGACTTATGAAACACATAAAATGTTGCAGAATATCTACAAAAGATAAATTAGCAAGTGCCATATAGTCTTACATACTGTGGCCAATCCCTTTAACTCAGCAAAAGCAAAATCTATCAATAATGAAGCAGCAAAAAAAAAAAAAAAATCTTCCATAAGGTCATTCAAACGCATGAAAAATGAAATCATTAGCTGAAGAAACTCTAAACAAATATGTTGAGAAAACAGATTGTTTTGGAGGGCATTCTGCATGAAAGCAAATGCTAGGGGGCATTCTGCTTAATAGTTCCAAACAGGACATTCTTTTATACGGCATCTTAGATTGATGAATGAAAATGGATTCAAAATGGAGGTGACCTGACATTAAATTAAATCTATCTTTTACGCCATCCATAAAATTGGATTATGAAATATTTTAGGTTAAGCACTTTGCCGAATCACTCTGATATCAAAGTGCTTAAAATGGATCTAAGTGCGAGAGAGAGATGTTCAAAGGAAGATTGGAATCCATTAAACATTGATATCATATAAATGATCAAAATCATTCTTATATTTTTAGGTGGAATTTATTATGACTATAAGATGAAACTTCAGAGGTGAATACACAAGCTCTAAAGTCATCTTTCAAATAGCTAGGTGGTCCTGTATAAAAATGAATGCAACTGAGAACAGTGGCAGAGAAACCCTTGGAAAACCAATCAGCTTCCAGCTATCATTTTAGGGCCTCCATGCCACCTCTTCAACATGGACCCAATCTGATGTCCTCTCAGCCATACAGGACTGTTGCCATGTGTGGACATCTCCATTGACGTTTACGTAGTTACGTAGAGCCAGCAACTCCCTAAGACTCCCTTAGGGAAACTGTCAGCTCAATTTAGCCCTCCAAATCCACCAGATTGCCTTTATAGTAGGTGGTTCTCGATGGTGTTCTTCTATGCTTTCTGAGACTTCAGATTGCAGTTAAAAAGGATGTTTATTGTGCACTCCTGTCAAATGCCAATGAGCTGTCTCAAGTCAATGAGGATGACAACGTCTCCCTAAAAGTCAAGCTAACCCCCGAAACCCATTGCCCCTCTCTAATTATTAGCCTTGCCAGTACTAGACCTCCAGAGGCCAGGGGATATTGTTCCCAGTGCTGGCAATATCAATTACATGAGAATAGTGTTGATCGAGCACCCAAGTGCGTGGGTGCTCGGGCCGAACAGATCGGGATGCTCTGGTGCTCTGCAGAGCACCCGAGTATAATGGAAATCAATGGGAGAACATTAAACCAGGCACCCCCTGCTCTGAAGAAGGGAGGGTGCCTAGTTCATAGGAAAAGGTCAGAAATTGATGAAAACACCACCAAAATGGTTCGGGAACAGCATGGGGAGGATGTCTGGATGCATCTTGGGCTCCCAGGTCAGTGCTGAGAGCGAGGTTGCCCGAGTAGTGCGCCACTTTTACAGACTGACAATAATATGCACAAAGCCAAAGATAAAATCGATTTTAGAGGAAAAACGATTCATCTGTATCGCTGTCCTGAGGACGCCATATGGTCGTGTGCATGAGCCCTAAACCGACTGGAAGCATTATCTGCTGCAATCCAACCGACCACCTGGTCGCACTGGTGTGACTTCAAGAGTGGTGTACTGCACCGTACTGCAAACTGGGACATGAAGCTAGGTATCGTAGATGATTGTTTATCTTGTGCTCTGGCAGCAGGCACAGTTTCAGCGTGCCCAGGGCCACGGCCTCTGCGTGCACCATCAGCATCATAGCCACTTCCGCGTCCCTTAGTGCTCGCCTTCTTCATTTTAAATGTTATATTTGCTTGAAAGTATGTCACACGTACAGTAGCGTAGGTTTTGGAAGTGTATGCACAATTTTTTTTAAAAAGGTATTTGGGATGTGGAAACGTCACACAGGAGATATCCCGCAGATAATGTCAATGCTGTCACCAGCGGCTAATAAAAAATTACAGGGAATGTCACAGGTATTTGGGATGAGGAAACGTTATACAGGAGAGGTCCTACAGGTAATGTCACTGTCCGCAGTGTCTACGGAAAAAGTACACTGTATGTCACAGATACATTTTTTAACCGCACACGGCACACTGGAGATATAGCACTGGTAATGTCACTGTCAGAAGCGGACACTGTCTATTGACAAAGTACACTGTATGTCACAGACACATTTTTTAAACACACACGGTACTCTTTAGATGTGGCACTGGTAATGTCACTGTCAGAAGCAGACACCGTTTATTGAAAAAGTACACTGTATGTCAGAGATTAATTTTTTCAGAGCACATGGTACACTGGAGATGTTGCACTGGTAATGTCACTGTTAGAAGCGAACACCGTCTATTGAAAAAGTACACTGTATGTCACAGATACATTTTTTAACTGCACACAGTACACCGGAGATGTCTCCCTGGTAATGTCACTGTCAGAAGCGGACACCTTCTATTGAAAAAGTACACTGTATGTCACAGATACATTTTTTAACTGCACACGGTACACCGGAGATGTACCCCTGGTAATGTCACTGTCAGAAGCGGACACCATCTATTGAAAAAGTACGCTGTATGTCACAGATACATTTTTTAACTGCACATGTTACACCGGAGATGTACCCCTGGTAATGTCACTGTCAGAAGCGGACACCGTCTATTGACAAAGTACACTGTATTCCCCCACTGTGTGATCCAAAACCTATTGTCCAGAAATTGAGAAGACATCCTGGAGTCCTCTGCATTATTTGCATGTGCTGGTCTATTCTCTCAACAGAATCCAAGGCCAGTTTGAGGGGAACAGATGTGAGGATGGACATACAAATTAATGATCTGAGATCAGTGGGAGCAGTACTATTCATGCAAAAAAGCAAGTCATCTACATATTTTGCTGGCTGGATAGGATGAATGAATGGCCCTCAGGAAGAATGAGTGGTGGAAATCCTCTAAGGTGGTGAAGACACCGGGGCAGGTTACATCCTATAAATATAGGTATAAGGAGAATATTTTGATGATTGGGAGACTTTTTACCAAGATATTTGGAAAAAACATATTACAGATAATAATATACAGTATATGTATAGCACATAACAGAATAGCAGACTAGCTTCATAACTTTTGATAATTTCATAACTTTTGTTGGAATTTTATGTTTTGAGGTACCACGAGAAAGAAATCCTTGTGATTTTTGCCTTTTAGGCTCGCAAGAGAAGCTGTCAGGCCTTCTTCTCCCCATACATTCCCATCGTGGGAAGTACTGCTACTGTATCCAAAACTGAGGTACCTATTGTACGTTTTTGTGCTTTCAAATTTAGAATAATCGTGGCTCTAAGGATGTTGTAAGTAATGAGGATAAAATATTAAAAAGTATTTAAGTTATAGCAAGAATTTGATGAAGCGTTCATAAACTAT
The DNA here is from genome assembly GCA_033119425.1 of Bufotes viridis. Taxonomy (NCBI): domain Eukaryota; kingdom Metazoa; phylum Chordata; class Amphibia; order Anura; family Bufonidae; genus Bufotes; species Bufotes viridis. The sequence continues at coordinate 353,995,382 of CM065593.1, forward strand.
AGCAACTAATCATTGGTTGTAATGGACTAAAGGTATACCTTCTGTTTTTATGAACAGAAGACGCTTCCTCACCTTTGCTCTAGTTTTTAATCATCCTTAAAGGCTATGTACACCTTCGAGGACAATCTATTTATGATTTTTAATTAGTTTTTATTAAAAATATTGAGTCATATCCTAAGAGAATTAAGTAATGTCATAGCCAGACCTTTATTTCTAAAATATTTATGGACTCTGTACTTGCAGTGTCCGACTACCCACGTGGGTACTGCAAAGTTGTCATATTATGCTTAATATGCTTTATATAACCTGTTTTATGCTGCAGTGCATCTTTATGCATAATCCCTGCCTACAGGTGTATTAGATTACATTACACTGAGCCTACCACTAGGGGGAGATAACACATCCTTGTCTCAGTTTCCAAATGGTTGTACCACCACAAAAGGTATTTGCGTCACGACAATCAGGGACCTTGCCATAGGCACATTAATACAGACCACCAAGGGCACCTCGAGTGTGCCAGAGCGTGCCCCAGAGAATCATTGTGCCGTTCTCCTCATTACTTGTGCAAGCCTGCAAAGGGACGACATAACCGTGAGTAACCAGAACTGTATTCACCTCTGCCTACCTAATGCTCACTCCTTGACCTGACATATATTTCCCCTGTCGGTCTGGCACACTGCATACTGACAGGGAGTGTTCCACAGGATTGGCACATAGCAAATGCGGTGCCAATATTCAAAAAGCAATAACAAATGACAAGATAGGTGGACTTTGCGGTCTTACTAACCCCTCAAACTGATGTTAAAATTGAGAGATTAGTCAACATATCCTGCTGTGGAGGACATGTCTAAGCCCGAGCACCACGCCAAGGTTTCTCAAGTAGCTCGGGACCTAACACTCACCTACCTGCGCCGTATGGGCAATACCAGGGGCCAGTGGGCTAAATTATAGGAATGTAAAGGCCGACTCACAGCAAACTCCTCAGTTACCTCCAGCATGTAGCCATGCCTGCAATGGGAGGAGGGAGAAGGCTGTGAGCCCCACCCAAGACTGGCTGATATGGCCCAGGCCCTACAGGTGCACCTATATAAAGCCTGTGGATGGAAAACAGGCTACATTTACATAGGAGGTTATACACCTCCAAATAATTTTATATACAAAACAACTGAAAGGTGGCATGAAGCAGGATGTGCTCAACCCAAAATGCAGTTGTGCATATATATACAGGGGAGCAGATGTATAAATATCTCAGGAGTCAGTACATAAATCTCTCCCATCATCTATTTATCCCCAGGACTGTGACTGTGACAAGGGAACATCCTTTGCGTCTGGAGGAAAAAAGGTTTCTACACAAACATAGAAGAGGATTCTTTATGGTAAGAGCAGTGAGACTATGGGACTCTCTGCCTGAGGAGGTGGTGATGGTGAGTTCACTAAAAGAGTTCAAGAGGGGACTGGATTTATTTCTGGAGTGTAATAATGTTACAGGTTATAGCTACTAGAGATGGGTCGTTGATCCAGGGAGTTATTCTGATTGCCTGATTGGAGTCTGGAAGGAATTTTTTTCCCTTTAAGTGGGGAAAATTGGCTTCTACCTCACAGTTTTTTTTTTTTTGCCTTCCTCTGGATCAACTTGCAGGATAACAGGCAGGACTGGATGGACAGATATCTTTTTTTGGCCTTATAAACTATGTTACTATGTTATGTATTCTGTCACAAAGGGTTAACTGTTTGTCTAGCTGTGTGCCTCCTAATTTTACTTTCACTTTGTGCCAGTCATCTAATAAACCTTATCTTTAAATTACTAAGAGGTCATAAGCCCATCAGCTCCCTGCCTGACGGAAGAGAGAGAAAATTCAGATCTTGCAAGTAGAGTATCTCAGCTCTGTACAGAGAAAAGGACTCCATTTTTTTTTTTAAAAGACCAATTGAAACAATTATTTTAGCTCATAATGAGTGCAATGCAAGAATAAAAAAAATACCCTAAAATGTGTACATAGCCTTTTAGGTTTTCCACATCATTCTTTATCTGTTCGTCGGTGATGCAAACACAATTTAGTCACCTTTTATTGTTATGTGAACCTAATGACCTTAATATCCCTGATGATACTCTATCGTGTCACACTTTAATCTCATCTTCATTTATTTTTTCTGTTACTCACACTTCTTTTTTAGCTTTACTCTTAGGACATACATATTTGACTTATATATATTATTTAAACATAACATAGAAATCCCATAGTATATAGATCATTCTGGTAGATCTATTGAGTTTAATATGTGGAACATTTCAGTTAAAAATAGACCTCAATGCAATACCAGTATTATATACAGTATATTGTCTTTATAGCATATATATATTTTAAGGCAATTATTTTGGCAAATAAATATTTTGTATGCTTTATTGAATAATTATATTTCTTTTTATATCTGTTACACTCCTCCAACACAGTTTTCAACCCTGGAGGACTCCCATTCAGAACAATAGATGCAAAGATAAGCACTTGAGTCCAGTGCATGTCCATCCTTTATAGAAAAAATCATGAAACGCATCATGTTCCCCCGTCCAAAATAGCTAATTATTGTTATCAAGGCTGTCAATAACTGGGGTTGTTCAATGTAGATAAGAACTTTAGAATCTCATATGCATGTATTATTTTTATACTCTTGGCCTCTGTTCACGTTCAGGTCATAGCTTCCATTTTTACAGGATCCATGGCAGTTCTATTATGATAAGTCATGAACCATCATAATCATCTGTGATCTGTTAGGATCCATTGTTAACCTCTTTACTTGCAATAAACCCAAAAGGTTTTCAACCATCTGTTTTCTTTTACTGCATGGAGTATAGCATGCAATCAATACAAATGTGGATCTGACAGAAAGCATGACCCGTAGGTGATCTCCACCGAACAAGAAAAATGACATGTGAGTGGAAACGTCATATCACCACTTCCAGTCTGATGAGCTTGGGAGTCATGGCACTTGATCGTCAGGACCTTCTCCTTAATTTTTTATTGGACAGCCCATTTAATGTCTGATAAATCCCCATATATCTCAATCAGGAGGTTCAAGACTATCAAAGTTCCACATTTATTGCTTATAACATCATATATTGGTAAGAAGTAGTGATGATCAAGCACCAAAGTATTCGGGTGTTTGGAGTTCAGGCTGAACACATTGCTAAGTTTGTGTGCTCGGCCGAGCACCCAAGTATAATGGAAGTCAATGGGAGTCAACCAGGCACCCCCTGCTCTGAAGAGCGGAGGGTGTCTGGTCCATTGAAAAGGTCAGGAAGTGATAGAAACACCACTGAAATGGATTGGGAACAGCATGGGGCCGATGTCTGGATGCATCTTGAACTCCCAGACCGCTGCTGGGAACCATGTTGTCCGAGTTGTACGCCACTTTTACAGACTGACAAAAATACGCACAAAACCCGCCCAAAAAAATTAATTTCACAGGAAAAATTGTTAGGAAACATTCTTTCCTATATACTCAATTGTATGTAAAGTGCAAGTGCTGCAAAAAATAAAATAAAAATTGGGGCCATAATTAAGATGGACGGCCGGAGGTATCTGTATTGCCCTGCTATTTGACTGGTGCCAGAAGAACCACACTCTCAAGCATTTGCCAAGAATGTTTTCATTAATCTAAGATAAAATTTGTAGCCTGGTTTGAAAACGAGCCAACACACGATCCGGCGGCATTATTCCCATTACCCACCGAGCATTTTTCTAAAAAACCAATGTCTTTGTGTTCTGAGGGGAGTATGGTTGCAATGCTGAAACTTAAACTAATTGTCGGAAAGGGCACCACCAGGAGTGGCTTAATTTGATTCCACATGGGAAACTTCACCCGGCCCGGACACTGAAAGAATTGACAGATTGATACCTCTTTCTCGATTCTGTGGGTGATGGTGCATGGCCGTTGTGAGTGGGTGGAGCGATTTGCCTGGTTCATTCCAATAACCAACGAGATTCCTCCGTGGTAACAAGTTACGTCAACCCTGGATGCCAGTGCAGGGACATTGTAGAGATATTATCAAAAACACTGACCACGATAAAATATTATAGAAATTTATAAACAATATTTTTTTCATTGCGGTAATGTTACATTGCAGAGTTAGCGCAGGGAATGGCAGTCAGCCCTGTAAAAGATTGTAGGTGAGGGCCTGCAGGTGAGCTGACCCTCCCTGAAGAGGACATGAGGAGATCTTGTGCACTGATCCCCAAACTCTTCAGCATCCACAGTTAGAAGAAGATGACGGTGGGGAATGGCAATTAGTATTTCACGACGTGGATGATGCGGATGAGACACAGTTGTTAATGAGTGAGGGTCTTGTTAGGTCAACACAAGTGAGGAGGATGACCAGAGTGAGGAAGTGAAAGAGGAGATGGGGGACGATGACATCACTGACCCAACCTGGAAAGGTGGCAAGCCAAGCGAGGACAGCAGGACAGAGGGGGAGGGATCCATAGCACCGCAAAAGGCTGGAAGAGACTGTGGGGTACCAAAAGGGAGAAGGCGGGCTACACCAAATAGGCCCGCAACTGTTTCCCCTTGCGGAAATCTCCCTTGCCAAGGGGTAGGTGTTCTGCAGTCTGGCACTTTTTTGAGGAAAGTGGGGGCGATAAAAGAATTGGAATTTACTAACTGTAACTGTGCTATACCAAAATAAGAACTCATAATAAACAAATAACCATAAGATATCTTACATCCTATTCGTTAACTCTAACTCAAACCATAACAATAAAAACTCAAACCCGGGAACATAATGGGGAAGACAGTACACTGGAGGCAAAATAAGTAGGGGTTGTGAACACTAGCAACCTCACCTTCTGTGTCAAAGCCCAGCATACAGAAGTCCTTCCTTACCCCAGGCCTTTGAACGTAAGCACAAATACCAAGCCACCCACCCACAGGCCATAGCACTAAATGCGCACTTTTCACAATTTCTGGCCCTAGAAATGTTGCCCTTTAGGCCTGTGGACACTGAGGCTTTCCTCAGCCTCATAGCGGCGGCCGTACTTCATTACTCAGTCCCCAGCCGCCATTATTTTTCTCTGTGTGCCGTCCCTGCATTACACAGGCAATTGTGTCACGTAACATCACCAGTGCCCTGACCAATGCAGTTATTGTGAAGGTCCACTTAATGATGGACACATGGACAAGTGCTTTTGGCAAGGGACGATACATTTTCGTGGTGGCACAATGGGTGAACCTTGTGGAGGCCGGTAGCGAGTCGTACCCTGGGATGGCATAGGTTCTACTGACACCAAGGATTGCGGGCCCTACTTCCATCAGAATTTCTGCCACCACCTACATTAGTGGCTGCAACCCATCCTTCTCCTCCTCCTCCTTCACCCCTCCTCCACTGCAAACTCAGAATTCTCATCTTGCAGCAGCAGTCAACCATCAGTAAGTAGCTGGAAGCAGTGTAGCACAGCAATGGGGAAGTGGCAACAAGCCGTGCTGAAGCTCATTTGCTTGGGTGACAAGCAGAGCTGTGGCAGGGTATAAGGGACCAGGTTGGTTGTGTCTGATAATGGCCATAACTTGTTGGCAGCTTTGTCGCTCGGCAAGCTCATACAAATTGCAATCATACAGCATATATGTACCATACAAGAAACATTCCAAAATTATACATTAATATATTCGAAAACATAACACACAAGAGTGGAGGTAAACTAATGGCATGGCCTGTTTAAGAACTCATAAATAACCAAGTAACCATAACATATTTTACAGCGTAGTCATAAACTCAAAAAAAACTATAACAACTCAAACACTGGAACATAACTGAGCCAGCCCTCAGGCAAGCACGGCCCTCACCAGGCAGAATGACAACTCTGCCCAGTGACCACAGCAAAACGTCGGGAAATTGTCCCTCAAAAACCTGCCCTAATAATATAATCTTAATAACTTGGCAGAAAACAACCTCTGCCCAGTGAAGAAGGCAAACTTTTAAATAGGAAAAATGCTGATATGGCCATGTGGATCCCTCCTTAATGTCCAGGATCCGGCCATACCATGCCTAGCCCATGTGTTCTCAACTTTCTCCAAACCTACCCCAATTTGCCTGAGCTACTGGTGAGGGTGCGCCATGTGTGTGCCCATTTTAGAAAGTCATCTACAGCTGCTGACAGTCTGGCAACGCTGCTGCAGCGCTTGTATTTGCCAGCTAACCGGCTGTTGTGCGACGTGAGCACGCGCTGGAATTCCACATTAAACATGTTGGACATGCTTTGTGAGCAGCAGAAGGCAGTAGTGGAATACCAGCTGCAACATGGTCTAGTATGTCTGATCTCTATGAGGTTTTACGCAACTTTGAAGGATAAACACAGATGGTGAGTGGCGATGCAGCTATTATCAGCCTAACCATCTCACTTCTGTGTCTACTGAAACGCTTGCTGCTAACAATGAAGGCGGACGCTTTACATGTGAAAGAGGTGGAACTAGGGGAAGACATTACAGCGGGTGATAGCCAGACCACCCTCAGTTCATCTTGTTAGTGTGAATTGGATGATTATGATGATGAGGAGGAGGAGCAAGAGACGGTTGCCTCCGCCACAGAGGGTAGTAACCATAGCAGGTTTATTCCTTCTGTTTAGCTTAGATGGGCAGGAGAGGAGGAAGAGGATAAGGAGATTGAGAGTCATCCTCCTGGTGAGGACAGCAAAGTCTTGTCTGTTGGAAGTCTGACACACATGGCTGACCTTATGTTATGCTGCCTTTCCTGTGACCCTCGCATTCTACGCATTTTGCACAACAGCGATTACTGGCTGTTCAGTTCACCCTTCTCAACCCCCGCTACAATGAGAACTTCTCATCTCTAATTCCTGTGGTGGAGAGGACTAGCAAAATGGTGCAATACCAGAAGGTCTTTCTTTAAAAATTGCTCAATAAATTTCCATCTCGTCAGCTCCTCAGTAATCCCTCTGTGCCTTACAACTACTGGGTGTCCAAACAGGACACGTGGCATGAACTGCCACTCTACAGCTATAGCTAAATGATAAGGAACATGGAAGATATACTATATTGGACTGTAGTATTCAGGGTAAATGACCATTTGGGCACTTTGCGATAAATAAGTGGCTTTTGGGTTGCAGTTTTGGCACTCAGTCTCTGAAAGGTTCGCCATCGACATCACTGTTTTAGAGGGTTAGGGTACTTTCACACTAGAGTTTTTTTTTTCGGGCATAGAGTTCCGTCGTCGGGGCTCTATGCCGGAAAAAAACTGATCAGTATTATCCACATGCATTCTGAATGGAGAGAAATCCGTTCAGTATGCATCAGGATGTCTTCAGTTCAGTATGTAAACTTTTTTTAGACAGGGAAAATACAGCAGCATGCTGCGGTATTATTTCCATCTAAAGTTCCGGAACACATGACGGAATGCCGGATCCGGTATTAATTGCCATTGACTTGTATTAGTGCCGGATCCGGCATTACAAATACCGCAACAACTGATCCATCCTTCCTGTCTGAAAAAAAATAAATAAAGACTGGTCCGTATCTCCATCTGAAAATGGAGAGACGGATCCACACTTGCAATGCATTTGTGAGATGGATCCGCATCCAGATCCATCTCCAAATACTTTTAGTTGTCATGCGGTATGACGGATCCGGCGGGTAGTTCTGGCGACGGAACTACCTGCCGGATCCCCACACTGCAAGTGTCAAAGTAGCCTTAGCGCACCTGTAGGCCCTCAGCTACATTCTTTTACTCAGTTTCATTGGGCCGAGGGCCACGGCCTCTGCGTGCACCATCAGCATCATGGCCACATCCCGTACTGGCCGCATTCTTAATATTAAATGTTATATATGCTTAAAACTATGTCACATGTAAAGTAGAGTAGGATTTGTAAGTGTGTGCCCCAATAAATTAAAACAGGTATTTGGGATGCGCACACTTTACACAGAAGATGTTGCCCTGATAATGTGACAAATTAGCATACACCGTCTTTGGATAAAGTACAGTATATGTTAGTTGATATGTATGAAATGCACACACACTACATGTTTCACAAATAATGTACATTGCCCCAAAATACAGTGGTTTCACCTGTGGTACAGTATTTGACACAGAGAGGCACACGCTGTGGACACTAAATGTTGCACAAATAATGTACATTTCCCCAAAATACACTGGTTTAACCTGTGGCACAGTATTTGACACAGAGAGACACAAGCTGTGGACACTAAATGTTGCACAAATAATGTACATTTCCCCGAAATAAATTGGTTTCACCTGTGGTACAGTATTTGACACAGAGAGGCACACGCTGTGGACACTAAATGTTGCACAAATAATGTACATTTCCCCAAAATACATTGGTTTTACCTGTGGTACAGTATTTGACACAGAGAGGCGCACGCTGTGGACACTAAATGTTGCACAAATAATGTGCATTTCCCCAAAATACACTGGTTTCACCTGTGGTACAGTATTTGACACAGAGAGGCACATGCTGTGGACACAAATGTTGCAAAAATAATGTACATTTCCCCAAAATACAGTGGTTTCACCTGTGGTACAGTATTTGACACAGAGAGGCACACGCTGTGGACACTAAATGTTGCACAAATAATGTACATTTCCCCAAAATACATTGGTTTCACCTGTGGTACAGTATTTGACACAGAGAGGCACACACTGTGGACACTAAATGTTGCACAAATAATGTACATTTCCCCAAAATACAGTGGTTTCACCTGTGGTACAGTATTTGACACAGAGAGGCACACGTTGTGGATACTAAATGTTGCACAAATAATGTACATTTCCCCAAAATACACTGGTTTCACCTGTGGTACAGTATTTGACACAGAGAGGCACACGCTGTGGACACTAAATGTTGCACAAATAATGTACATTTCCCCAAAATACAGTGGTTTCACCTGTGGTACAGTATTTGACACAGAGAGGCACACGCTGTGGACACTAAATGTTGCACAAATAATGTACATTTCCCCAAAATACACTGGTTTCACCTGTGGTACAGTATTTGACACAGAGTGGCACACACTGTGGACACTAAATATTTCACAAATAATGTGCATTTCTCCAAAATACACTGTTTTCAACAGCTATACAATATTTGACACAGAGGCACACGCTGTGGACACTAGATTAGGCCCAGGTTATTTAGATTTGCGCATCAGACGCTCTTTTCGGATGATGGACAGTATATGTCCCAAAAAAACACAGAATATGGACACTATATTAGACCCAGATGGTTTCAATTTAAAAAAACAGACACTTTTTTCGTATGCCGGATGGTATATGTCACATAAACCCACAGAATAGACACTATATTATGCCCAGATTAATGTAATTTTAAATGCAGAAGCTGTTTTCGCATGACGGACACTGTCTGTCACATAAACCCCCAGAATATGGACAGTATATTATGGCCAGATTAATGTAATTTGATATACAGAAACTGTTTGGGGAGGCCGGACAGTATATGTCACATAAATCCACAGAATATGGACAATATTAGACCCAGATTAATGGAATTTTCGCTACAGACACTGTTTGCTGATGTAGTACTGTATTTTTTTACACAAAGCTACACACTATGGTCACTAGATGTGAGCCAGATTATTAAAGACACAGTCTGCAGATGATGTACACGATATGTCACTAATAGGTACAAAATAAAAAAATCTTGCTGCTGTGAAACACCCCCAGTAGTCATTAAAAGGCATCGTGGGGTCTTTGAAAAGCTTTTGGTAGTAAAAACAGCAAATTTCTCTCCCTGCACTATCTGTCCCCTCCTTGACACTGCTGTTAAATATATTGTTGATTAAAAGCCATGAAATGTAAAGGACGGAGACTCGAGCATTTCGCTTGAGCACATGCGGTACTCGGCCGAGTACTGCCATGTGCTGAGCATTGAGAAGCTAGAGCTGAACAGATATATTCGGCCGAGCATGCTCGCTTATCACTAGAAAGAAGTATGGTACTATAGAACAGTGTCTGACTGGAGTTCCATGGGCCCACCAGAGAAAATTATTCTTGGGGCCCAAACTCCAATATTACCAGTAAGCTCTAATAGTTTTCGAATCAAAGATATCAGCCCTAATGGCAAGTAATTATCTCCAAAGTCATCTTCAAATGATTTTTGTTTCTTCTGGACCACTGAGGCTCACAATTGTATCACAGCCTGGGCCCACCAAAGGATCCTCTGGTACTCTAGTGGGCCAGTTTGACCTTGCTTTAGAAGGACATTTCCATGTTATATGGAAAATATTGATCCTGGCTGTGAACATCAAGGACAATTCTAAAGTTTTATGATTAGCATTAAGTGACACATTATGTACTGTCCCTTGCCTAGAATTATTTGCCATTTATCATTCTCAATACATCCTAACTCTCCTCCCATTTCTCCCAGCTCCTAAAATTAATTTTTTCAGGAGTGTCATTTTAGCCTTGAAAACAGTATTAAAAAGGATTTCCAAACTGTCCACTCTGTTTTATGGAAGGCATCATAAATCTGATTATATTGAAAGTAATTATTTTCTGGTGTCGAAAGTTCCATTCTGATCGTTTCAAATGCTCTTAATTTACCCTTCAAATCTACATTATACCTTTTCATCCCATCATGCTTGAAACTATTCCAAATTGGTGACTGTAAACTGGCTCCAATGTAGCCATAAAACTTTTTAATCCAAAGTCATATTTTATTTCTCATTGATTCTTGAACCCTTTTTTTTAAATATGAGGGTGGGTAATTCAGAGTCACCTGAAAGTGGCCCGTAAGTCTAATTTGGCTTAAAAGTTTCAGTAACAAAAATACTCTGGGCATGACCAATGGAGTTTATACCTCTCTATAGAGACCTTTCGTTTTGGAATCAGGAGTGTTTGTGTATCACAAACTTTACCAATGCAATCTTCTTGCAATGTATGGAAGATATTTTCGAAAATCATTTTGACCGAATTTTTCCATTAACTCTTCACTCCTACATGCATGGCACAACTAGCAGTAAGGTGATGTACGGTGATGGTAGATGTATGGAGCACTGGTGGCAGTTGATCAGGAGTTGACTGGGTGCCATAAGCAGAAGGTGTAAATTGTAGCATACAGCTGGCGCAATGCCCAGGATCAGAGATAGCTCTGATCCCAAATGTTTAACCCCTTAGATGATGCCCCAACAACACCCCCCCCCCCCACATACACACACAATTTGATGGGTTCTCATGGCAGCCAGAGATCCAATGAAGGGCCCTGGCTCTGCCAGTTTTGCAAACACAACACACGAATATTGGCAGCCTCATTTATATCACTTGGTGAAAGTGATATACCCTAGTATAAAAGGGTATTTGTAATTGTTTGGTAATACACTGTACGGTAATGTTATCTTATACACTGCTATGTAATGTGGCACACTTAGTATGCTTAAGTATAAGGCAGGCATGGCCAGAGTTAACAATCCTGACCCAACCCTCTCTGGAGCTTAGGAATTAGACTGGCCGCTCTCACTAGTTCCAGAAGAATCTTGTTGTCCTAAGAGTAGGGAATGTGGGGACAGGCTTGGAAGAGGCAGGGAACAGACAGTAGGTGCTCCTTGTTTAAGCTTTCAGCCTCAATGCTTCTGGAGACTAAAAGATACCCAAGTGTCCTCCACTACCATCAGAAAGAGAGAGAGAGAGAGAGAGAGAGAAAAATTGGATAATTTTTATGGCTAAAGTGAGAGTCAGCAATTTAACCAATGTAAATGATTAAAGACTTTGCTTCTGCTAAGGGGAAACATGTTAAGACACCCTAGATCAGTATACACAAAGGCTTTAACTTTTTAGCCAGCAAGGTGGTAAGCATACAGCTTTTCAGACTCTGCTGTAGTGGAGGGATAACAAAAGACACACTGCACACTTCAGGTACGATTTTGGCCAGTCAACTTATTGGAACCGCATGCAACCATGTGAATTGCGTACATTGTGACAGATTAGTTGCTAGCCAGCAATCTTCGTATTAGAGACTGAATCAAGCGAAAGATTATTCAAGGGCCATTGCTTCAATCTCTTTGTTTAATTCATGCTTTGACATCTGAGAAGAAGTTGCAATGTGTACAGATAACTGGATGCACTACAACTCCTATTTGGTACACAATAAAAATTGACTTTCATTTGGTTAATCTGGCCTGGTTACTGACTGGCTACATGGAGTACCTTGATTGAAAAAAAATGTATGCCCCTCTTTCACTGCATGGACCCCAAGGAACAACGGCTTTAGGGAGTACACTGTGACACATCATCATCAGGGCCACTACCAATTCCATCCTCTGCTCCAGCTCCTCAGGGGCTCATTGCAGAAGATACAATTAACAAGTAAAAAATAATGCTGGATTCAATTTATACTCATTCCCCCACAAAGAGTGCAATTAAAAATGCAAATTATCCCACAAAAAATAAGCCCATAAAAGCAAAAATGAGTTATGGCTTTCAGAACATGGCCATGAAAAATGAAAAAAATTGACTTATTGATGATGCCATTTCTTTTTCTGGAGGAGGTAAATGATCTTAACCCCCAAGGTCATGGAAAAATCCTCCCAAACCAGTAAAATAAGCCATTTTTTCCTCCAGATGAAAAAAACAGCCACTTGGCTTGATTGATGCTTTCTTAAAGGGGTTATCCCATGAAAAATGTAAAAAATAAAAATCAGACATCATATAGTACATTACAACATACTTTTAACAAAGCTAGAACCAGCCCTGCACCTTACATGGATCCAGAGATCTCCACATTCATTGCTCTGCTAGATTTATATCAAACTGAAAACTCAAGGGCAGTGTCTTTTCTGCTGCAGCTAAGGGGCGTGTCTCAGCTCTCCCTATCACAGCTCAGGAGGCAGTTGAAGGATGAAACTGAGCATGTGCGGCCATCTCAGTGAGCAGGACAAATATATAAGAAAAAAAACAGAAGGTGGAGCTATACAGATACATTTTATTGAATAACTCAGTGGATATGCTAATGTTTTAATTACATGCAATTACAAAATGATTCAGATCCAGGTGCTGGTTTGAAAACTGTAGAATATTTTTCGTGGGACAACCCCTTTACGTTTATTAATTCGTTCACTTTATACTATCATTATATTATAAACCTTTTTGTGTCACATTTTTCTTCTATTGTGCTCAGTACTTGATGGAGAAAAGACAAATCTACCGGGGAACTATACACCTTAGCATAGCATCAATAAAGCTTTCATTTGTGTGAGTACAAAAGCTGCTCATTCCATACTCATTCGCTGAGACTAATTCCAGTAAATTCACTAACGTCCTCATTTACATTTTGTACCCATCTCTGCTTCAGTCCTCTATTATTTTGGTCGTAATAGACATGTATCCTTTCTCTCTCTAGACAAGTTAATATAATTACTCTCTCTCGAATTTCTCCATTGAATAACACTTATTTATTTAAGAACTACATTCATTTTAGAAGAACATTTAGTTTGTTATTTTACATTTTTTTCAGTTTACTCGATGAAAAATGTGTTCTGCAGAATTCTACATGTCAGCAATGTGTTCTCATTTGGAGCGATGTGACATGGCTTCTGTATATAAAATCTCCCTCCAGCAGCAGAATACATTCACTGCTGGGACAATTTCTTTATTGATGACAATAATTAAGAGAATTAGACAAGCTAAACAGTACAAATCGTGTGTTGGACTGAATGCTGTCATCCTGTGAGAGTAAATATAAAGGAAGCAAATTTTATCTTGAAAGCGGGTGTCTGAGATCTTAATATTGATGACCTTATCCTGAGGACAGGTCATCAATATCTTATTAGGGGTGGGTGGGGTCTTACACCCAGTACAACTGCTAAGCAACTGTTCGACATAAGCTTCAGCTCTGTAACTGTGTACCTCCGTCCATTGTGTAGGGAATGGAGCAGTAACTGCAAAATGGATGTGCAACGTCCCACTAGGCCGCACCTGGGGTATCCCTTGCCCCTTAGGAAGTTTCTAAGAAATATGTCCCTCTTATAAAGCAAGTAATTGTGATGCCAGCTGCCATGAAGCAGCGAGGACATGGAGTCCCCTTTGCAGATGGTATTGGTGGTACCCAGGGTAGGATTGCCAGAGTGGAATAGGGTGGCCTACAATCTCTGTAGATGTTGTATACATGTGTCACGGTGTTCCTACCTGGATACAGTTGGATCCCAGATGTGATGTTTTTACATAGCATAAATGGTAATCAAAACAGTTTCCAAGCGGTATCTTGGTAACCAAATTGCAGGCCACACATAGATAGACTGTTAAAGGATGTGGCACCTTTCACTGTGATAAAGACAACACCCAACTCCCGCACACACCTAATTCAGGCTGCAGCACACGGTATTATCTAACATGCCCCTGTAAATTGCAGTAGTGTGCCAATCATTGACACTATGTAACCTCAATCATCTATACTAATAGTGACCTGCGGGTGACTGTATTATAGTTCAGATACCACAAGTCCCTTAGTTGCCGCTAGAAACCACTAGTAGCTACTAATTAAATTGGTCTCACTTTTACTGATATTTTTAGAAACATTTTTTTCTTTTTCACTTTTCAGTTTTAAACAAGAACTAATAAAGATATTTTTTTTTATATTAAAACAATGTTAGTTAGAAACCCCTAAAGAGATTTTATTCAGGTCTTCTGACCGTTTAGTTTATTGGTTACTATATCGCGAGGGTCTCTATGAGGGCGTTTGATAATATTTTATCATCTTAATATGCAGCTGCATACCCTTGGTGAGGCTGTAAAATAAGGTCCTCTGGAAAGTGTCTGGGGCACCATGTAAGCCAAACGGAAAGAAAACATACTGGAAATGGCCATCGGGTGTGGAAAACTCATTTTTTTCCTTGGCCTCTTCAGTAAGGGGGACCTACCAATAACCTTTAGTGAGATCAAGAGTTGTTATATACCTGGCAGGACCTAACCTCTCAATCAACTTGTCAACCCTTGGCATAGGATAGGCATCAAATGTTGATATTTATTTAAACTTCCGGAAGTCATTACAAAATCTTAGACTACCATCAGGTTTGGGAATTAGGACTATGGGGCTTGACAAGCCACTTTGTGATTTCTCTATCACCCCCTAGAGACAACATTTTTTTTACTTCCTCTGAGGTGGCCTGCCTCTGAGCCTCTGGTACCCGATATGGCTTCTGTCTTACCTATTGTCCAGGCTCAATCACAATGCCATGCTTTATGACAAGGATTCGGCCTGGTAATTCTGAAAATGTCTTTCTATGTCTTGGTACAAATTCCCTAATGAGTTTGAACTGTGGACAGGGTTTCTGCGATACGAACCTCTGGTATATCATGACTAGAACCCTCCCTTGGCTGATTTATAGCTATGAGAACCTCCTGAATACGATCTTTCCAGAGTTTAATTAGATTTATGTGATATATTTGAAGGGGTTTTCTTCTCCCCAGTTGATAAACCCTGTAATTCACATCATTTACCTTTTCACAGATCTCATAGGGACATTACCACTTGGCCAGAAACTTACTTTCTACCGTGGGTATTAGTACTAACACGCGGTTGCAAGGTTGAAATGTCCTGACCTTAGCCGACCTATTGTAAACCCTGGCTTGTGCCTCTGGGGCCTGCTGGATTTTCTCTCGAACAATCAGTGTAACTGCTGTAATTCTGTCCCGCATTTAAGCGATATATTCAATAGCACTTTTTTGGTGGGTATGCTTTTATTCCCAGGTCTCTTTGGCTATGTCCAAAAGTCCTCGAGGATGTCTACCATATAGGGGCTCAAACGGGGAAAACACTGTTGATGCCTGTGGCACCTCCCGTATGGCAAACATAAGATAGGGCAACATGCAATCCCAGTCCTTTCCATCTTTATCAACCATCTTTTTAAGCATCCCTTTAAGTGTTCTATTGAACCTTTCCACCAGACCATCAGTCTGGGGATGATATACTGAGGTAAATAAATGCGTAATTTTTACCAGCCGTCATAGTTCCTTAGTAACGTTGGACATAAAAGGTTTTTCCTGGTCTGTTAGAATTTCTGTTGGGATACCTGTACATACCTGAACATTTGGAACAGTTCTTTTGCTATAACCTTAGATGATGTGTTCCTGAGAGGTATTGCTTCGGGATAGAGGGTGGCATAGTCTAGGACAACCAAGATATGCTGATGGCCTCTGGCAGACTTAGGAAGTGTGTCGACTAAATCCATAGCAATGCTCTCAAAACTCCTGCCTGGTTCCTGGGGTACCCCATTAATTACTTCCACATTTTTCCAGGCACTCGCTAGACTGGGATCTCTCATCTTTTCAGTACCAAAGCAGCCCCGGGAGACTTGTAAGTTTGAAAACTGGGTCCCCCGCCAGACCCTTTATTGGGAATTTATTAGGCTCCCCAAGCCCCAAAGTTACTGCATTATCAGGTGCCACAGAAACATCACGTATATTATGTGAGTTGTCCCCCACCTTAGATTGCCTATTTTCCCATAAATCGCAAAACAAAGGAAAATCACAACCAATAATAGCACAGTGTAACAGGTTTTTAACCAAACCAACTTCATGTGCCACTGACCCACATACAGTTTCCACAGTTAGCACAGCAGTGGGATAGTCTTTTATGTCACCATGGACACATACCACCCCTAACCTGTGGGAATGGAATCTCTCAGAGTGGACAAGACTGGCGTATACTAGGGTCACCAGGCTCACAGAGTCCAGCAATGCCATTAAAAAGTGTCCCTCGAATTTTGACCTGACACACTTGCCTGTCGGTTCTACTGTCCGCGTGTGCTTTACAGGAAGGTTTAGCGAAATAAGACATATGCCTTCCCAAGTCATATTCCATAGGCTCAAGTGCTAATGGGCAGTTAGCTGCAACATGTTCCAACCTTTGGCACTGCCAACAAACTATCGGGCCCCCGGCTCTTGTGTACCACCCTCTTCCTTAGGATACAGTCTCACCCCTTTAGAAATGTAGCAGTGTTACCCACAGACGGACCTCTCTTGCTCCTAGGAGCCACCCCGGTAGGATGTAGATCCTGGAGGTATTCCTCTGTAGCCATGTATCACTCCACCACGGACACAAGCTCATCCACACTTTTTGGGTTGGTGTATCCAATGCAGCATTGTATCTTCAGAGGCAGGGCCAGTATAAAACGGTTTGTGAGATCCGTTCAGGGCTCTCACAAGCGGTCCAAAACGGATCAGTTTGCATTCTAAAGCATTCTGAATGGAAAAGGATCCGCTCAGAATGCATCAGTTTGCATCAGTTGTGCGTAGACCCTCTGTGCCTGGACTGCTAGGGTAACCCCCAGACGGGCTAGGATTTCAGCCTTCAGTTTGGCGTACACCTTAGCATCTTGTGGCCTCAGATCAAAGTAGGCTTTTTGGGGTTTGCCTGTTAGGAAGGGGCCCAGCACATCCGCCCACTGGTCACCCAGAAGCCTTTTTCTCTCTGCAATCCTTTCAAAGGTCCCCAGGAAGGCTTCTATATCATCCTCCTTCACCATCTTTCCCAGGGCACTCTGCACTAACTGCCGGGGTGCAGGCTGGGTTCCTTGCGATACCTCAGGTCTATCCAACAATGCTTGGATCTACTGCGGTAGAAATTGGTTCACCTGTTGCTTTTCTTTCACTGAGACTTAGTGCGCCTGAACCAACAGACGATTAGTCTCACTCTGGACTTTCATGGCCTCCTCATGCACCTGTCGATGAAGAAAATTGGTTTGTTGCTGAGTGGTTGCTGGTTCTGCTGAAGGCTAACATTAGCCTGAACCAGCTGCTTTATAAGTTCCTCCATGTTTACTAGTGATGAGCGGCAGGTGCCATATTCGATTTCAACGAAATTCGTGAATATTCAAAAGAATATTCGTTTCATATTCGTCGAAATTGAATATTCGTCATTATTCTAGTTATTGCGATTAATATGCGATTTAAATAATCGTGTATTGCGATTTTAACTTAGGCTAATTTCCTATTGGTTTCATATCTAGAATTATAGCGAAGATGACGAATATGACGAATGTATTCGTCATATTCCTCAAAACGAAGATAACGAAGTATTCTCCATCTTTGTTTTAGCAACCTATTCGTCAACTTCGCTAATTCTAGCAATCAAATAGGAAGGTTGACTATAGAGACAGCTGTGTTTAATTCGCTATGCGATAATTTTACTTAGCTTCTTTTAATAGAATAATTATATTACTTGATAATTATTGTAATTATTCTATTTATTAAAAAAAAAAAAAATTATATAATCGCATAGCGAATTAAACACAGCTGTCTCTATAGTCAACCTTCCTATTTGATTGCTAGAATTAGCGAAGTTGACGAATACGTTGCTAAAACGAAGATGGAGAATACTTCGTTATCTTTGTTTTGAGGAATATGACGAATACATTCGTCATATTCGCTAATTCTACCAAGCCAAGAACGTCTCCATACTAAAATGTACTGTCGGATTTGAGAATTACGTTGAAATCGCAATGCGATTAATATAACTTGAATTAATCGCATTGCGATTTCTACTTAGACCTGGTTTACTATGGTTGGCTTGGTAGAATTAGCGAAGATTAGCGTTTTAGCAACCATTAATTCAAGTTATATTAATCGCATTGCGATTACAACTTAGCACTGCTATCTTACATATTAGGCTAGAATTAACGAATATGGAATATAGCAGCAGTGCTAAGTAAAAATCGCAATGCGATTACTTCAAGTTGTATTAATCGCATTGCGATTTCAACTTTGAGCTGGGTTTATAAATTTTAATGGGTAGGCTTGCTAGAATTAACGAAGTTAACGAATATGGAATATATTATAGCAGTGCTAATTGAAATCGCAATGCGATTAATGTAACTTGGAGTAATCGCATTGCGATTTCTACTTAGCACTGCTGCTAGTGCTATATTCCATATTCGTTAATTCTAGCCTAATATGTAAGATAGCAGTGCACTGCTAAGTTGTAATCGCAATGCGATTAATATAACTTGAATTAATCGCATTGCGATTTCAACGTAATTCTCAAATCCGACAGTACATTTTAGTATATGGAGAAGTTCCCATGGTGATGGGGACGCTCCATGAGCACGGAAGTCGGCAGAAGCGGCAACGGGCACTGACTGGAGCAGCCAGGAATCCTCAGGACAGGTAAGAACTACTTTTGGGAAGTGGGAAAGAAAAAAATATAACAAAAAAAAAAATTTTTTTAATTTATAGCGCTATATTCTAAATATTCGCAAATTAGCGAAGTGCCGATATTCGCTAAAAAAATTCGCTATTTGAATATTCGCGCTCAACACTAATGTTTACGCCAGGAGCTGGTTATGCCAAGTGCGCCGTCTCTTTAAGAGTTTTGTCTCTTTAAGGATTTGCCCACATCCTCCACCATACGTATGTGGACTTTTCTATTTAGCTACCTGGTCCTAGCAAGTCCAATGCTATAGAGACCCAGACAGACTTTAAGGTTTCAAATCGCGGTCCTTTCCGGCATTTATTGTCAGCATAAACAGGCAGCACATGTACAGGATGCACGGTTCAAAAAGAAATCATAACATAAAGAAACTCCTGCTTGTCCGAGAACTAACTAGACAGTAACATACCTGACTGTCCCAAATAAAACAGAGTAACAGCAACCTGTACCTTCTGCTCACACAGAGCAACTACCCTGTTTGACTCTCTCCCACATAATGCAGCCTGGGTCTTTAAATAGGCCTCACCCCAGCTACATAATCAAGTGGCTGCAGAGTAAATTGTTCCAGGGCTAGGAACAGAGCCCCTCACCATGTATAGGTGAGAAACCTAGGTGGAATATTTACCTGCTGCCACCTTACACTACATCAAGCGTCAACTAAGGCTACATGCACACGACAGTGTGTGTTTTGCGGATCCGCAAAACACGGAAGCCGCTCCGTGTGCCTTCCGCAATTTGGGGAACGGAACAGGCGGCTCATTATAGAGATGCCTATTCTTGTCCGCAAAACGGACAAGAATAGGACATGCTCTATTTTTTTTGCGGGGCAACAGAATGGAGCAACGGATGCGGACAGCACACGGAGTGCTTACAGACACAGATATGCAACAGCACTCTGCAACCAGCCCTCTGCCCTGCCTCTATGCTAGAAGCTATCAGAGGTCGTTAGTGTACATTTTGATCAAAAAGTAATAAGCCACTCGCCACGTCAAGGCCGCCTCTGTGAGTGGTCCTAACGCTAAATCCTACCTGATATGGGTCACAACTAGGGCCGGTGCAAGGATTTTTGCCAACACAAGCAAAGCTACATTTTGGCGCCCCCACCCCCACCCCACAGCTCACCTGGCCCTGGTCCTGTCTGCAGCAGCTGGCTTCTCCTCTGTGTGGTCCCGGTATCTTCGCTCTGCTTCAGACAATCGCTGGCTTGAGGACCGTATTTTTCGCCCTATAAAAGGCACCTAGGTTTTAGAGGAGGATAATAAGAAAAAATATTTTTCATTACACCTCAGGTCAGACCAACAATCATACCCCAATGTTAATCAGACCTCAGATCAGACCCCAAATGCCTCAGATCAGCCCCCCATGTCAGCCATCAGCCCCCCATGTCAGCCATCAGCCCCCCATGTCACATTTCTCCCCCTCCATGTCAAATTACCCCCCTTTGTCACATTAGCCCTCCATGTTACATTTCTCCCCTCTCCATGTTACATTTCTCCCCCTCCATGTCACATTTCCCCCCCTCCATGTCACATTTCCCCCCTCCATGTCACATTTCTTCCCCTCCATGTCACATTTCTCTCCCTCCATGGCACATCACCCCCTCCTTTTTACATCACCCCCATGACCTCCTATTTTGTCACATTTCTCCCCTGTCCCCCCCCATGGCACATAACCCCCCCCCAACCCCCTATGGCACATTTCTCCCCCTCCATTTCACTGCCACTGCCACAGACTTAATGTTGGTTAAGTTAAAGTTATTAAACATTATGCGCTCTGCGTGCGCTCACCTACCACTCCAGTCGGCAGTCTGGCTGTGTGTGACTCACAGCATGAGTGACCACCAGCTCCCTTCTGTCTCTGCTGCTGCCCGCCACCGCGGACCACGGCGCAACTCGCCATGCCAGTCACACACCCTAACCCCATAACCGGCCGTGCTCACTCACATGCTGCTCTGTGAGTCAGAGCTGCAGTGTGGGGCCGCACACACAGCACACACGCATGCAGTGCAGGCTCGGGCAGGCACCCAGCGGCGCTGCGGCGCAGGAACTACTTGGACTCAGAGTACTCGCGCGCAAGTTAATTGATTTATTTAAAAAAAAAGGTTCATTTTTACGCCCACCCCTTCACTGTGCGGGGTGCGCCATAAGGCAGCCACTTGGTCTGCCTTATGATAGCGCCGGACCTGGTCACAACAGCCACATAGAATCCAGGGAGTGCGGGCCCAGCATGCATGCTGGGATCAGCCATGCTTATTAACCCTTTCTCGTGCCATAACAGCCTCCATTAGATCCAGGGATGCAGGTACCAATATGCATGCTGAGCCCACTATATACTCATCCTGGAGCCAGATAGTTACTAGCAGGTACTATGAATGCAAGTTCAGTTTATATACTTACTCTAATTAAAACCAGCCTCTAGGGCAGACAAACTAGTCAAAAGTGCTGTCCGCATCTTTTGCGGCCCCATTGAAGTGAATAGGTCCACGCCCAAGCCGCAAAATATGCGTCCCGTATGTTGACCAAACATACGGTCATGTGCATGTAGCCTAAGATATGTAATTCAATACCAATAACATGGAAGCCTTTATTATTCCAGTGCCAGCGTGCCATGTCCTAGAAAAGTCAGCAAGATGCAGAGAGAGGAGGAGCTGGATGTTCCTGATGACATATTCTCATCGATATTAGATGATGTGGAAAAGGAGGAAAAGCAGTTGGTAAAATAAGGGCTCCCACCTGTAGGGCAGGAAAGCGCTGGGGTTGGAGAAGTGGGTATGCCAAAACTGACTAATATTCAGTGTTTACTGTCAAATAACCTGCAGGACATTGCAGACAAGAACTGTAATAATATGCATATTGTGCCCCCACCTAACCAGCCAAACCCTATACCAGCAACATCCCCTGTTTTAAAGGTGCCGAGCTGCCATTAACAATGAAGACCGACTATACAATGCGGTCTTCATTATTACAATGAAGGCAGCTGTGGGCTAATTGGCTGCGCAGTTCTTCACTGCAGCATGGCCGAAACCCGCTGCAGCAATGGCACTCCGTGCGGCCGTACCCTAAGGCAGAGTGGCCTGGGTGATTTATAGCGATTGATGACAAATTAATTCGGAATGAATTGAATTTCTTGGCTAACTTTGGAAAATTTGCTAAATCAAATGTTCGCTCATCTCTAGATGTCAGCAATGATGATGCGTCTTAGGGCATGGTTTTTCCAGCAGGGCTTCAAGCAGGCTTGGATCTGTAATGTCCGAGCTGGATGGGGAAAGAGAGTTAGAGACCTGATGCTACAGACACCCCCCTTGAGTCTTGCATCCAGATGTTAACACCTGGTACTGGTCACAGATCACAACTACGCTGGACCTTCACTCATATCACAGAAAAATAGTGGTGTGCAAAATATGGTACAGCAAATTGTGTTGTGCTTGTTCACGTCCCTTACTACTCCAGACCCCCTAAACAAATTCAGAGCGCAGATAAGACCGAATAAAAGAATCTGAACCCACACCCCTCTGTTTACCAATCACATATCTCACAAACAGATACAGTACTATATAAAACACACAAACAATACACTACATTACACCACCACATCACTTACACACTACTGACAACACACCAGTAGCATGCATCCTGCAGCTCCCCATATGTTCCCCACATCACTATAAATAAGGTTGGTTCTACACAGAAACATGAAGAATTTAGGCCTCTTTCACATGAGCGTCATGTTTGATGCCCGGATAAGAGGCGGGTGCGTTGCGGGAATATGCGCGATTTTTCCGCGCGGGTGCAAACGTTTGCGATGCGTTTTGCACACGCGTGTGAAAAATCGCCATGTTTGGTACCCAGACCCGAAGCTAGACTTCATCACTGAAGTCCGATTTCGGGTTGAGTCTTGTGGAGAATTTATTATTTTTCCTTATAACATGGTTATAAGGGAAAATAATAGCATTCTTAATAAAGAATGCATAGTAAAATTAAGAGGAAGGGGTTAAAAAAAATAAAAGTTAACTTACCTTAGCCAGTTGATCGCGTAGTTGCGATCTGTCATCTCTCTTCATGCTTTAACTAACAGCTAAAGGACCTGTGATGATGTCACATCACATGGTCCAATCACATGGTTCATCACCATGGTAAGATGGACCATGTGATTGGACCATGTGATGTGACCTCATCACAGGTCCTTTAGTTGTTAGCTGATGCTGGAAAAGAGAAGACAGATCGCAACTACGTGATCAAGTGGCTAAGGTAAGTTAACTTTTATTATTTTTAACCCCTTCCTCTTCATTTTACTATGCATTCTTTATTAAGAATGCTAATATTTTCCCTTATAACCATGTTATAAGGGAAAATAATAAAGATCTGGTCCTGTTGCTAAGCAACCATGCGGGAAAATCGCACTGCATCCGCACTTGCTTGCGGATGCTTGCGATTTTCCCGCAGCCCCATTCACTTGTATAGGGCCTGTGTTGCGTGAAAAACGCACAATATAGAGCATGCTGTGATTTTCACGCAACGCAGAAGTGATGCGTGAAAATCACCGCTCATGTGCACAGCCCCATAGAAATGAATCGGTCCAGATTCAGTGCTGGTGCAATGCGTCCTCCTCACGCGCGGAAAACTCGCCCGTGTAAAAGGGGCCTTAATGTTGCATTGATACATCACATGTAGTGTGTCTATGGAGTCACAACGTAACATGTGACCTGCTGTAATTGTGATGCAAAAAAGCAACATTGTTGGATTTTTGGTAACAGGTTGCATACAACCTTGTCATCGTTTAGCACAATTCAAATGTTTCAAGACTGCAACTTTCCTGCAACTTTTCTGAGATGTTGCTATATTTCTTCATTTGGACTTTTCTGAGACTTGTTGCATGACACGTCACCATGTAGCCCCACCCAGCCAAAAGAATACTGTTCATGCCCCCTCTTTCTCATTGTCATCACTTCCCATGACCCCATTTGACTACCTGCTCTGCATACTCAACTTTGTCACACACTACTTTTTAGTGATGGGCGTGAATATTCGAATCGTGAATTTTAATTGTGAATATTTAGAATATAGTGATATATATTCGTCATCTTTGAATATTCTAGATTTTTATTTTATTTAAACCCATGATCCCTCCCTGCTTCATGCATGTGGGCCAATGAGAAGGCAGCAATGTCTTTGTCTGAGCTTAGCAACATCCCTAGCAACCAATAGGAAAGTTGCCTACCCCTTTAGTATATAAGAACCCCTCCAGCAGCCATTGTATGCAGTATTTTGCAGATCTGAGAGATACATCAGTGTTATTGCTATGCTCTCTGCTTGCCTGTGTTATTATATTAGAAAGTTAGTTAGTTTATATGTATAATACAGATAGTTAGTGGGAGATAGTCAGTGTAGGTTAGAAAGTGATATAGTGTAGCTGACAGGTTCCAGTGCAGGGTGTTAGGTAGTGTGATATAAATTAATGTGCTGTGATAGGGATTAGTGTCTCTGTTAGACACAGTGCTGTGATGTGACAACAATACTTAATGTACCAATCAGTAATATGTACTCAGACCTGATAAAATGTGAAGTTGCACGTATTGCACAAAAAAAATGCGCATCATTAGGTTCCAATGCAGGGTGTTAGGTAGTGTGATAGGTTCTGCTGTACATACATACATGCTAGAGGCAAGTTCACAACAATACTTAGTGCACCAATCACTAATATGCAGTAAGACCTGTTAAAATGTGAAGTTGAACGTATTGTGCCAAAATTTTCGTATCATTAGTGCCGATTTCGCAATTGCGAATATATCGGAGCACTCTATCTGCATATAAAGCAATTGTTATGTTCTGCTGTGCCAACCATTTTCTCCAGTCTCAGGAAACTTCTAGCAGCTTGACAAATGTAGCTATAGTGAGTCCCCACGCCTGTATTGAACGCGCATATTACATTACCGATTTTTGCAAACAAGACAAAATTTGTGAATTTCGTGAATATATGATGAATATTCTACCAAATATTTGCGAAATTTAGCGAATTCTAATATTGCCCCTGCCACTCATGACTACTCTCTATGGCCCACCCTCTTTCTCACATAATGCTCCTCATGTAGGCCCCCTCCATTATTGACATAGAATGGTTCCTATGCTTCTGGTAATGTCATGCACTTACCTGTCTGCGCTCCCACAGTGAGTCTGGCCGCAATATGACCACGCCCAAGGTGTCATTCTGTTGCTATGGCAAATAGCCCCACTGACCAAGCTCTCTGCCGGCACATGATACCTGAGGTGGACTATTTAAACAGGCAGCTGCAGGCCACAGGTGCCTGTGATTGGTGTTCTATGCCTCTCTAGCTAGCTGTATGGTTCTACTCTGGATCACTGACTTTTGCCTGCTTACTTTGACATTGCTTCTGATTACAGATTTTGCCCCTCATGTCACCTCACGTATTTAACTCTGCTAGTTTGTGACCTTGTCTTTGCCTACTAACTTTGTCTCTGACATTTTCTCCTGGTTTCACTTTGCTGTGTATTTGTATCCAGTCCTGGTTTTCCCTGTCTGATGTTTACCTCTTTCTGTCTCACTACTCTTTTCCCATTTGCACTTAGCTAAGAAGGGACTGCCATCCAGTTATGGGCCATCACTTAGGAGGGATTGTGTAAGTAGGTAGGAAAACTCGTGCGTGTTGAGTATGTGGCTGCACTGTTCCCTACCTTTTCATGGCAGGTGACCTCTTCCAGCTCATGCCCACCCCATCCACCTTCTTCAGAACATTATCATCTCCTCCACCTTCTTCACTTTTTTCAGGGTTGTATCAACGTCCTCTACCTTCTTTCTGTATGTGTGCTCCTTCTCCATTTTATTCAGAAGTGAATCTTTAACACCCCGGAGTGGTGTTACCACTCCTGCATCTGGCTACTATCTCTAATGGGCTAACCTAAATGCCATCTTATGTATTTCTGTCCAGTTCCTCTACACTGTGCATTTATATTATTGTTATGCAACTGTTTTATTACCTGTAGGTAATACTGGTTCACCAGTAGGTGGCAGCGCAAATAGCAGAGCCATAGTTAGAGAGAGCTCACCATTCTATTCTCCTCTCTTTGGGCAGAAGTAGGCCAGTCCTGCTTCCTGCTGGAAGGGTGGGGCTGAAGGGTTCTAGTTAGTTCTACTCAAACAAAACAATAGCTTATTCCAGTGAGACCAGCTACAGAAAACACTGCAGGGCCTCATTTAAGAGTCTCAACAGAGCAACCCAAAGTGCAAAGCTCCCAGGGAAGCAGTAATATGCAAAATAAATGTGGAGCCCCAGTATTGGGTCTACAACACAATGAAAGCCAGATATCCCTCAAAGGAAGGAAAACCGAGCAAAGGGGTCTCTCCATTATAGAGATCACCAAATCCACCATATCAAGTGGCCTCTATGTCAAGATCCTGCTTTTTTACAAGCTTTAAGCATGTGACAGGGAAAACCTAAGCCAGTTATCCATCCACAGACAGCTGTCTCGGGGCATTGCCCCTCATCAGTGTGGAGTAGGATTCTGGCTAACCGGGAGCAAAGCCTTGGAGACTACTCAAACACAACAATAGCTTATCTCAGGGAGACCAGCTACAGAAAACACCGCGGAGCCTCATTTAAGAGTCTACTCTCAACACAGCAATCACAGCTAGTTAGTTCTAGACAGGAGGAGTGTGAGCAGGGGCATGTTCAGGCATGTCTACACCAGCCAGAGCACCCTAAGCTCTGCTGGTCATGGAGAAAGATGTCTGGAAGCCATATGAGCCAGAGGAATAGTTATTCGGGCACCATAAGAGTAATCAACAAGAGGAAGAGTTCTTCAGCTGAAGATAAGTTTTACTGAGTGTCAGGAGGGGAACAACAGTAGAAGGCACCCCATCCAGGGATACCAGAGCAGATCAAAAGTACAGACACCAGACTAACGCAGAATTTAGTGCAGCTTAACGAAACAAAGCTACTTTACTTTATTAAGCAAGCCTGTCAGGACAGCAGAGAAAGGGAGCAAGCAGACTTATTGAAGAAGCCTGTCAATTTATGCTAACACCTGCTGGGACCAAGACAAAGCCTGCAAATAGTTTGGACTAATGTTTACTCAAGTAAAGCTGCTGTTCAACTATATACAAGGTCTGGGCTCAATCTATGTTTTTCAAATCCCTCAATTATTTCCCCTTTTTATTGCTTCAGAGCCAAAGCCTGGGGTCCAGCAGTATCCAGGTAGGAGCACTGTGACACATATAAAGAGACATTTCGGCCACACTACACCACCCGGCATTTCCTACTACACCTGGGACATCCTCCTCCATTATATTTAGGGTTGTATCATTTTCCTCTTCCACCTTTTTCATTGTTGTATCCTCCTCCTCCACCGTCTTCTTTCTGCCTATGTCCTCCTCCTACATCTTCTACCCCTCATTGGCAATATTGCAGGACCTTTGACATATGACTATGATGTCTTAAAGGTCCTGCTCCCAGTTTATTTGTTTTGTTGCCATGATTTGTACAAAATCAATGCAATTTACTGTCATTTCAAAAACTGTGCTAATATCACAACCGTTTTTGAAGAGGTGAGTCATTTGTCCCACTAAGTTAATCCTCCACCAGGGATCTTGTTGGTACCGCAGATTGTTAGTCTGGCCTTGCTTTACATGCAAACTACTAGGAAGTCCAATCCCTTTGCATACAGAGCCATGGTACAACTGCAAATGCTGCACAAATGATATTGCGGCAATTCCCCCAAGGAACCAGTGCAGAAGGTGGAAGTGGTAGTGGCTCTGAAAAGATGTTGTTGTGTTATGGTATCCTACCTCAGGCCATCGCTCCCTCAAGTTCAATACAGTGAAAAAGGTGAAGATGAAAGAAACCAGGCACAGATGATTGAACAAATAACACCTTTCTTTACTGAGTGAAAAAAAACAAAAACAAAAAAGATTTAGCAGCACATTCATCAGAAGTTCATATAAAGTACAATATCTCTCCTCCCAGATAATAGGTATGGTGGCTGGCAATGCGGCAAAGATGACACTTATCGGCAAAGATGACACAGAAATATTCTAGCTTACGCTGTCTCTCTTTGGATTCCCTTTCCTACAGCTTTACTCTGGCACTTGTAGCTGCAGGTGTCCATTGTATAATGCAGGCTTCTAGCTATGCCTGTCCTTAACTGCAGTGATGGTGTCTGAAAAGTGTTACCCACCACCTTGTAGCAGAGTCTTGATAGCTTGATCACTCTGCTGACTCACATAAGTCATAGCTTACAAATTTTCCATGGCCTAGAAGCCTGCAGTCTCAGATGTCCTCCTAGATGAGCTGTCTCTGTGGCCCATCTGGCCGTGAGGAGGGGGAGATAGATTGTATGCACCCTATATCGTCACTTAGTACATTATCACTGACTTTAACTAGCTCAGCCCCAACCTTGGCAGGAAGTCGGACCAGCCCACTCCTCCCAAGAAGGGAGGAATGGAATGGTAAGTTCCATTGTTGTTATCAGACACTGTCAATCATACCCCATCTGCTGATGTACAAAGTGTATTTCATGAAAGGTCGCATAGCATGAATATTACAAAGCATTACATTACAAACCAATTGTAATACCCCCAGGTCTTGGGTACTACAATATGTCGGCTCATGAAGTCCACATTAGATGTCTTCTTGTTTTTTGCACTTTATAGCATCCATACTCTATATTGTAGGCTGGACAATTTTCCTTTCCTGTTGTCTCTATTGTGCAAACTACTTAAACAGAACAGCAATAAGTATATACAGTATATAAAATAAATGTTTATACAGTGAATGCATCTTGTGTACGCAGCAACTTGAAAGTTGCTGCATCTTGACAATAAGCAGTAAATAACCCTGAACTTGTGACCTTTTAGATAAGATCCTCTTAATTTTTGTTGGAGTTTGAAAGGTGCATGTTTGGAGGATTAACTGCGGGCCCCTGGAATGGAATTTTAATCAATAAAATAAATGGGTCTAATCAGGAAATCTATAGAGTTAACTGGAAAGTACTGGTGCGTGCAATGTTCCCGAGTACAGCTGATTTGTTAGAATCTTTTCAAGACCAGGAAAATGAGCTCAACATGATGTCAGAAATGTGATTCTTTAAAAAAAAGGATTATATTCCCTGCATCAGCCTGCTGTGGTGTATTTGTCAGAAGCTCTATATTTACTGATTTACCATTACAATGGCAGGTAATAAGTATTGATGACAAGCCAATCTTCACAGCGGAGAAAACAGAGGCAGAGAAGTAAAGCAGAACAACCAATGCCACTTTCCAGTCTCCTAGGCTTGGCCTTCAGGGAACTCCATCAGACCGGGTTCTGCGACTCCATCTCACAATGATATGAAGTAATAATAATAATGTTAATTTATATAGCGCCAACATATTCAGCAACACTTTACAATTCTGGGGTACAGAGTCAATACCATAGCAACAACAAGTCAATAATTAGAAGAAGAGGAATGAGGACCCTGCTCGCAAGAGATTACAATCTATGAGGGGAAAGGGTGACACTAAAGGAAAAAGTTCTTGTTTTGTACAATGGTCCGGCCATCTTAGTAACATAAGAGAGTATATATAAAGCTGCATGAGCCGGTCACCAGCCTATATATGAAGTGCTTCTGGGTGCATGGGTGCGGTGGAGAGTTTGGTGGAGAATCAGGTTCTGGAAATTATGATAAATGGTCTATATTTGGAGAGGGATTAGATCAGGGGATGTCAGAGGCATAGTTAAACACTTATGGGTCCTGGTCCAAATTCAGCTTGGGGCCCTTCCCCTCAGTGCTTTGCGGCCAGGGGCAGGGAAGCACATAGTCTTCCTTCTGCCTGAGGAAAAAATTGAAACGGCACCCCCCATCCCCCATGACAAATTCTTGACCTAACCCCTTCCCTCCAGCCAGAGGTATAACTTGACCAGCATGCGCTTTCTATAATACTGTGTCAGTGTCTTCTTATGCGGCACAAGGGTCTTTTGGCCCACTCAGGCTCATGGGCCCGACTTCTACCTCTGCGCCCCCTATAGCTACGCCCCTGGGGGATGTGAAAGGCCACCCTAAAAATATTTTTTTTAGGGAGCGCCTAAAACTCTGTATATTGTGATTTAATCTAATTTTTTGGGGTAGGGTCTGCGAGAGAACTGGTACAGCTCGGGAGAAGTCTTGAAGCTGGGAGTGAGAGGTTCGGATTACGATGGATGTCAGTCATAAACCCTTTGCAAAACGAAAAACATGGGAAAGGTGGTAGACGAGATGAGGGAGGAGATGTAGGGGGTGCAGCACAGTGGCGAGTTTCATGGGTGAGAACGAGCAGTTTAAATTGTGATAGATGTGCATTCCATTCATAGCAGATGTGCACCTCACAATAATTTCTCTTTGGATGGGCTAAAGAACTTTACGGGACATTTATATTTTGAGGTTGTTTTTGTGTCAGTTTTACCAAATTTGTAAAATGATACACCTCAATAATTTATGTGGCGTGAGTGTAATGTGGTTTACCCCTATATGTTTTAAAGTACACCAGGGAGTTGCCTTTCATAGGTTGCAATTATTTTGTGACTTTTGCAAAAGTCGTATATAGTAAACGTACCAAAATCCAGGTCTAATGTCACTTTTAGCTCTCAAACAACGACCACCAAATGATGCAAACATTAACCAAATGTCGCATAAACGGTGCAATCGCAATGACCTGTGATTTAATAAATGTCCATCTTTGTTTTATAGCTAGACAGATTTTGTAGGCAGCCAAAATGTGAAGTCAAACCCGATAAATATATTAGTGTGCACAACATTATGGTGAATATTACTGGTTTGGTACTGGTGACCTATCCTTGGGATAGGTCATCAGCATCGTTTCTGTTGGGATCTGACTACTGGCACCCCCACAGATAAGTTGTTTGAAGAATCAACTGCGTTTACAGTGCCGTGGTCTTTTCGTAGGCTAATGACGTGTTCATCAGTCACACGGCCTAGGTGCAGCAAAGTCCCATTCAAGTGAAAGTACTGAGGTGCAATACCAAGTACAGTGGTGGTGGACGGTGGTGTATACTCTAGGTTGCACGGAGGCTGCGACACTCACTAGAGCACAGCAGCCTCTTCAAACTGCTAATCGGTGAAGTTGCCAGGTGTCTGACATCCACCAATCAAATACTGATGAGCTACCCTGAGGATAGGTCACTAGTATTAAACACTCAGGTGACCTCTTCAAAGTGTTTTTTGGTTAGAACAAGTAACCCTTATCCACTGATTGGAACACCACAGATAACAAAATGGGTGTATCATGTCTCCCATTTGAATGGAGAGATGTCTACCACTATTCTATTTAAAATCTATGTCTTCTGGTTAGAACAAGTTACATTTATCCACTGGATAGGGTATAACTGCTAGATCGGTGTGAGTTTTGCTGCTAGGCACCCACAGATCACAAGAATGTGTGTTCCATGTCCCACATTAGAATGGAGACATGTGTAAACCAAGAGCTGTACTCTGGTGGAGATGAACAGAGTGGTAGTGTACATGCTCAACCTCCCGTTCTATCCAGGTAGTTGCATGGAACGGTTGTTCTTGTGATTGGTTGTACTAATGATTATTCACTATGTTGTGGATACTATTAGTGTTGAGTGAACTTGTGTTTCAAGTTTGGCGTACAAGGTTTGGGTTATTTAAGAATTCTGTAATAGATTCCGCTACCATGGACCATAAGTAATGGTCAGTGGTAGCGGAATACATAATGGAATTCTTAAAAAACCCTAACCTTGTTCGCTGAACTTCAAACACAAGTTCGCTCATCCCTAGATACTATGTTTTCTTTGTACACCCCTGTCATAGACTCCTGCGGATTCCAACAGAAGAGAATACATGCTGGAGAACACCACTGTTTTCGGTTCCTTTCATTTATTTCCTGCCTAGAACATTTTTCATTATTTTCTCATTTATGCATTTATTTCATTTTGACTATAGGTTTCCCTGTATTGGCTTTGACCCAACAACTCTTATCCCTCTTTATGATGGCCGGTCTGTTAAGACAAAGACCATTATTGAAATCTTCTATGGCAGAACCATCTCCAATAAGAGATATTATAAATCAGCATTCCTGTCTTAAAGTAAATTACAATTTAATAAGATTAATGTCAGAATGTGACGAGACAATTCAGTTTCTGCCAGCTCCTATTGTCTATGATGTTGAAGTCTTTGTAATTGAAATTATATTAAATTATTATGGAGCAGGTTGAATTCCTATTTTGTAGACATATGTGAAGCTTACATCACACATTACTCTCATAATAGTCTCAGTAAATGTCCCAATGCCCAATATGACATAAGCAATAAATATTAATGCCACGCTCAACACAAAAATGAAAGAATGCATATTAAGTCCTTAGAGAGGGCATGCAAATATCACCCTGAAATTGTGCATGAATAAAATGTATCTAGAGATAAGTCTATTTCCCTATCCTTTGTAAGAAACAGTGATGTAATGTCCCCAAGTTTCATTACTCTGTTTAAACTGTGTTAAAATTCAATGTATATGTATTTCTGTATTATTGTGATACTGGTCCTTTAAGGCAGCAGCTAAATGTTGAAGTGACACGCCCCCTATGATGTCAGCCTGCCTGGGATGCAGACAGTGTGAGCATAGAGAAGGAGGAAGTGACGAGACTTGTGCAGAAGCTGCAGCCATATTGGCAAGATACAGAACAGGTTTTGTGTGGAGATACTAAAGGACTTCCCTGTGCAGCCAGGCTGTGTGAACTTTGGTCTAGAGATGGCCGGAGTATAAAGAAACATGCCTTTAGTGGAGCCACGCTGAAAAGGACAGTGTGCAGTGGAGCTGACATTGGGCTGTGTGAATTGCCACCAACAGAAAGAGACACACAGTGCTGTCGAGGTATCGGACAGTAACTGTAAAATCCCGGATTACATCACACCCCAGTATATACTTTCTGCAGGAGGATCAGAGTGCCAAGAGGACATCTGCTGTTAAACTCCATTATATCCAACTGGTTTCCAGTCTGCTGAGGAGGACTCCATTGTTCCAGATCTTGCGTTCACTGAAGGAAAAGGACGACATCGGGCCCCACTGTGCACTTCTACGAAGTGTAAGAGATCCACTTGGACCACCGGGATAAGGGGGTGCACACCCAATTGTGAAGTTAGGGTCAGTTAGGGACAGTTTGTGGGACTATTGCTCATTGAGTGTCCGCACTGCAAATACGGACATAGAAAAGGTAAAAATTGTTGCAGGATTTTACTTGAATTGTTTATGCTATTCTGAATATTTTGCTTGTCTTTATCTCTGTTATCTCATCATTAACCTGCCTTTATTAATCTATAGTAAACACAATTTTCTTAAACTGCATACGCACTCTTTTCTGGTTGCGGAGCCAAACCACCTTCCTTACTCTCGGTTCATACCTTCTCTCTATTTCTCTTGATTCTCCTGAAATTAATAACAAAAACTTCAAATTCGAACCAGAACTTTTTAGAAAATTCTGGTCGATTTAGCTGTTTGAAGAGGCGACAGAAGGAGAAAATGCTTTGTCTGCAGGATTTCTCCTAAACTGCTATCTCCTTCCCCCACTCCTCTCCATCTTCGGCTACAGAACAGCTAGGTGGACATGACCTCACACACACGATCAACAGGAAATTTTGGGAGAGAAGCAAGGCTTAAGCCTCAGGCACATTGAAATGTCAGCTGAACAAAACGCTTCGGTTGCTCAAGAAGTTCGTGCTCTAACTCCAGATATAGTTTAGGAGTCCTTGGTCTGCTCTTTGTCTGACTCCATATATGTTTATGGTTTAGGAGTCCTTTTTATCTGGCTGACTCTCTAGAGTCAGCACTATGAGGATTAGGGTATCCCAATGCTTATATAAATCATAGAAAAAAAATAAAAAATGCACCAAACGGATATGCCACTGACTATACTAGCTAGTCATACAAGCAGATATTAAAAGCTGAGACTTCTGCCAATATATTCCTGTCAGGAACACATCGGAGCCCCTCATGTACCACGTCACGGTCGCTCAGCATGGCATGGGGTCCTACCACTACGCTAACTATGGTGTGAACACGGTCTGAGGTGATTGAATACTGCTCACAGCCAAGCTTCCACACAACTGTATAGCAGCACAACTAATGCAATGTGAATAAAGCAAGACTGCAAGCCACACCCATATCAGACCATGTGATGGAGGCTACCAGGTGCAAAAGAATGTTAAATGCCAGGTGAAGGCACATTCAATACATATGGAACAAGATCACAGAAATATAGTGGCCAATATGGGGGAACTGCTCAGACCCCAAACACTGTAGCGAGTTTCTCATTGGGGGAGCAGTCCCACTGCATGTGGACTGCAGCAAACGACCATCCCCAGAAAAAAATGCGTACAAT
The DNA here is from genome assembly GCA_033119425.1 of Bufotes viridis. Taxonomy (NCBI): domain Eukaryota; kingdom Metazoa; phylum Chordata; class Amphibia; order Anura; family Bufonidae; genus Bufotes; species Bufotes viridis. Next base: position 354,029,939 of record CM065593.1, read on the forward strand.
GGAGGATGCTGGCGCGGACCTCATACTCCGCAATACTCCGGTTGCTATGCGGTTGTGTGGAAGCTTGGCTGTGAGCAGTATTCAATCACCTCAGACCGTGTTCACACCATAGTTAGCGTAGTGGTAGGACCCCATGCCATGCTGAGCGACCGTGACGTGGTACATGAGGGGCTCCGATGTGTTCCTGACAGGAATATATTGACCAAAGTCTCAGCTTTTTATATCTGCTTGTATGACTAGCTAGTATAGTCAGTGGCATATCCGTTTGGTGCATTTTTTTTTCTTCTGTGATGTATATATTTACAGTTGTGTTCAAAATTATTCAACCCCCACTGAAATTGAGTGTTTTGGCCAGTTTGACATTGATTTTGATCATTTCAGTCATCTAGTTTACAATTAAATCAAAGAGGCACTTGTAAGTCAGACAAATATAACATAACATTTATAATGAAATAACCACAAATGTCTTTTCTGTGCTCACATTATTATCAGTTTTATTCAACCCCCAAGTGACATTCAATCTTAGTACTTAGTACAACATCCTTTTCCAGTTATAACAGCTTTTAAACGTGAAGCATAGCTTGACACAAGTGTCTTGCAGCGATCTACGGGTATCTATGGGCAAAAGCCTCCAGTTCAGTCACATTCTTAGGCTTGTGCGCTGCAACAGCTTTCTTTAAGTCCCACCAGAGGTTCTCAATCGGATTTAAGTCTGGTGACTGCGATGGCCACTTCAAAATGTTCCAGCCTTTAATCTGCAACCATGCTCTAGTGGACTTGGAGGTATGCTTGGGATCATTGTCCTGTTGAAAGGTCCAACGTCTCCCAAGCATCAGGTTTGTGACGGACTGCATCACATTTTCATCCAATATCTCCTGGTACTGAAGAGAATTCATGGTACCTTGCACACGCTGAAGCTTCCCTGTACCTGTAGAAGCAAAACAGCCCCAAAGCATGATTGACCCCCTGCCATGCTTCACAGTAGGCAAGGTGTTCTTTTCTTCATCCTCCTCCAAACATAGCATTGATCCATGGGCCCAAACAGTTCTAATTTTGTTTCATCAGTCCACAGAACACTATCCCAAAACTTTTGTGGTTTGTCCACATGACTTTTGGCATACTGCAGTCGACTCTTCTTATTCTTTGGAGACAGCAAGGGGGTGCGCCTGGGAGTTCTGGCATGGAGGCCTTCATTACGCAGTGTGCGCCTTATTGTCTGAGCTGAAACTTCAGTACCCGCATCTGACAAATCTTTTTTCAGTTCCTCAGCAGTCACACGGGGAATTTTCTCCACTTTGCGCTTCAGGTAGCACACAGCAGTCGAAGTCAGCATCTTCCTTCTGCCACGACCAGGTAGCGTTTCAACAGTGCCCTTTGCCTTAAATTTGTGAATGATGCTTCCTATGGTGTCTCTTGGTATGTTTAACATCTTTGCAATCTTCTTATAGCCATTGCCCTTCCTGTGAAGAGAAATCACCTCTTCTCTTGTCTTCCTGGACCATTCTCTTGACTTCACCATGTCTGTAAACACACCAGTAAATGTCTAGAAGGAGCTGAGTATCACAGTCATTTTACATCTGCCTCATTGGTGCTTATTATGCTTGATTGCTGCTCCTTGACATCCACAGGTGTTTTCAATACCTGATCGAAAACACTTGAATGAACCTCTGTTCTTAAGAGCGGTCATCTTTAAGGGGTTGAATAATTGTGTCAATGAAGAAATCACAAAAAAAACATTTAATACTTTATTACAAAAACAATTGATGTCATTTTAGTTGCATTTGGTTCTTTAAAAAGTCCTTGTAAGATTTCATTCTGAACACAATTACAAATGTACACGAAATGCCCTAAAACCCTTTACAGCATTGGGGGTTGAATAATTTTGAACACAACTGTATATATTTCATCCGCACAATGCTCCGTTTTGTGTAGGATGCCTTTGTGGTGCATGTGGTCCACGCCGGCATCCTCCATTGTATGCATTTTTTGCTGGGGATGGTCATTTGCTGCAGTCCACATGCGGTGGGACTGCTCCCCCAATGAGAAACACGCTACAGTGTTTGGGGTCTGAGCAGTTCCCCCATATTGGTCACTATATTTCTGTGATCTTATCCCCAATGCTTAGGCATACTCTTGTATATTTACATTTTATTCTGGTTCTACTTTTAAATTGTTACTGCTGGGTTTTGAAGCCTGGATGCAGATACTGTAACTAGTAAGCTACACAGCTCACTGATACATCTCTCTCTTAATATATATATATATATATATATATATATATATATCTGTATACACTCACCTAAAGAATTATTAGGAACACCTGTTCTATTTCTCATTAATGCAATTATCTAGTCAATCAATCACATGGCAGTTGCTTCAATGCATTTCGGGGTGTGGTCCTGGTCAAGACAATCTCCTGAACTCCAAACTGAATGTCAGAATGGGAAAGAAGGTTGTTGGTGCCAGAGGAGCCGGTCTGAGTATTTCACAATCTGCTCAGTTACTGGGATTTTCACTCACAACCATTTCTAGGGTTTACAAAGAATGGTGTGAAAAGGGAAAAACATCCAGTATGCGGCAGTCCTGTGGGCGAAAATGCCTTGTTGATGCTAGAGGTCAGAGGAGAATGGGCGACTGATTCAAGCTGATAGAAGAGCAACGTTGACTGAAATAACCACTCGTTATAACCGAGGTATGCAGCAAAGCATTTGTGAAGCCACAACACGCACAACCTTGAGGTGGATGGGCTACAACAGCAGAAGACCCCACCGGGTACCACTCATCTCCACTACAAATGGGAAAAAGAGGCTACAATTTGCACGAGCTCACCAAAATTGGACTGTTGAAGACTGGAAAAATGTTGCCTGGTCTGATGAGTCTCAATTTCTGTTGAGACATTCAAATGGTAGAGTCCGAATTTGGCGTAAACAGAGTGAGAACATGTATCCATCATGCCTTGTTACCACTGTGCAGGCTGGTGGTGGTGGTGTAATGGTGTGGGGGATGTTTTCTGGGCACACTTTAGGCCCCTTAGTGCCAATTGGCCATCGTTTAAATGCCACAGGCTACCTGAGCATTGTTTCTGACCATGTCCATCCCTTCATGACCACCATGTACCCATCCTCTGATGGCTACTTCCTGCAGGATAATGCACCATGTCACAAAGTTCGAATCATTTCAAATTGGTTTCTTGAACATGACAATGAGTTCACTGTACTAAAATGGCCCCCACAGTCACCAGATCTCAACCCAATAGAGCATCTTTGGGATGTGGTGGAACGGGAGCTTCGTGCCCTGGATATGCATCCCTCAAATCTCCATTAACTGCAAGATGCTATCCTATCAATATGGGCCAACATTTCTAAAGAATGCTATCAGCACCTTGTTGAATCAATGCCACGTAGAATTAAGGCAGTTCTGAAGGCAAAAGGGGGTCCAACACCGTATTAGTATGGTGTTCCTAATAATTCTTTAGGTGAGTGTATATATATATATATATATATATATATATATATATATATATATATATATATATAGTTAGAGTAGCTTCCTCTACTACAAATGAGGTTCAAGCGATTCACTGGCCGGGGGACAATAAGCACACACAGAGTTGGTGTACAACAGAGTCCTTGTTTCCCCTTCCTCAGTGTTTATTTATACACAAAGACACAAACACAAAGCCAATCAAAGGTTTATGCTATAGGACACTGACCAGTCAGATTACAGATAATAGTGCATGATAGCCTGACACAGGACAGAACAGGTTATGGTAGAATGTGTGGACAGGGTCTGTGTAGCCTTAGCCCTTGGCAACCTAAACAAGTCTTGTAGCCCCCCTCCCACACCTTATACTGGAATGTCCTTAAGCAGTTTGGAAAAGTTTGTTTAAAGACGAGATGGTATTAGTTACATTAAGAATATATACCCGGACCCGAACCCAAACTTTGCCGGAAAAGTTTGGGTCCGAGTTTGATATTCGGGCATTTAATAAAGCTTTTGAAAGGCTGCAGGGCAGTCAATCAACAAGCTTTTAAGCTGTGGGCACTAAGAAGCCATCACAGCCAAGCCTAGTAATGGCATGGCTGTGATTGGCTGTTGCATCATGTGACCCAACCTCTATACAAGCTGGATCACGAGTAGCACCGCCCATCAGCTCTGAGTAGTGCAGGGACAGGAAGCAGGCAGCTGAAGCGCTGGAGAGTGTTATCTGGAATCTGGCTATTTGTTTTGTGGGTGACCTATAATGATTTTTTGTGGTTGCTATACACCAGCTTTGCACCCCGGACAAAGAAATATAATAATAAATCTGGCTGTTATTCTGTGGGTGAACTATAGCGATTTTTTGTGCGTGCAATGCATTATCTTTGTACCCCTGAGACAAAAATGTAATAGTTAATCTGTCTGTTAGTTCGATGGGTGACATATACCCACTTTTGGTGTGAGATACACATGCACTTTATACGTGACAGAGAAATAATATAATTAATCTAACTCTTAGTTTGGCCGGTGACATATATATATATATATATATATATATATATATATATATATACCAATTTTTGGTGTAAGGTACACCTGCACTGCATATGTGACAGGGAAATTAACATAGTTAATCCGTCTGTTAGTTCGGTGGGTTACATATTACCATTTTTGGTGTGACATACACCTGCACTGCATACGTGACAGGGAAATGAATATAGTTAATCCGTCTGTTAGTTCGGTGGGTGACATATACCCATATTTGGTGTGAGGTACACCTGCACTGCATACGTGACAGGGAAATTAATATAGTTAATCTGTCTGTTAGTTCGGTGGGTGACCTCAAAGAATGAGGAGAGCATCAAACAAGGGACGTGGCCGTGGTCGTGGTGCTGCTGGTGCTGGGGGAGCTCCTGTTGCAGGGAGAGGAGGTGGTCGATCTGTGCCAGCTACACACCCAAATTAAACACCTTCCTCAGGTGCACGTAGGCGACAGGACGTTCAGCATAATTTTGTAGTCCCGAATACCGGTGTACGAATGTTGAGGCCAGAACAAGTAGAGGCGGTAGGAGATTGGATAGCTGACAGTGCCTTTAGTTCCTTCACAGTCTCTCCACTGCTGAAACCGCAGAGCTGGCACCTGCAGCCCACGGGCATCTGTCTTTCACCTCACCCCCTTGCAAATCAGCCAAGCAGTCTGAGCCCCAAGTCATGCAGCAGTCACTTATGCTTTTTGATGACTCTGCTGGCGGGGTTTCCGTGGGCCATCCACCTAGCCCAGGGGTCTGCAACCTTTAAGACAAAAAGAGCCACTTGGACCCGTTTCTGAAGGAAAAAAAAAAACTGGGAGCTGCAAAACCATTGCGACATTTAAAACAAATATAACACTGCATATATTGTTTCTTACCGTAATGCTATATACAGAATCGTGCAGTTAGCTGTCAATCTGAAGAAAAAAAGAACTATTGTGCCAGTGCCATCATTAAATAATTTGCCCCCACACTGTGCCAGTGCCAATCCCATCCATTAATTTGCCCCCAAAAGTCTGTGCCATCCATTAATTTGCCCCCACAAGTCTGTGCCATGTTTGCCATCCATTAATTTGCCCGCACAAACTGCAATCCATTAAGACACCCCCCCCTAACCTGTGTGCACTGCTGACAGACTTGTGGGGGCAAATTAATGGATGGCACTGGCACAGTGTGGGGGCAAATTATTTAATAGTGTCACATTGGCATTGGCACAGTGTGGGAGCAAATTATTTAATGATGGCTGTGCGGCACAGCCATCATTAAATAATTTGCCCCCACACTGTGCCAGTGCCACTGCCATCCATTAATTTGCCCCCACAAGTCTGTGCCATCCATTTATTTGCCCCCACAAACTGCCATCCAGACCCCCCCCCCCCTAACCTGTGTGCACTGATAACGGTTGGTCCACTGGGGCCTGGGCAGACGCACGCACACCACTATTCTGGCGCGCGGTGGGGTGACGTCATCACGCAAGGCGTGCGATAAAGTCATCGCGCACGTCGTGCCGACTAGGCCTGAAGCCTATGGCGGTAGGCGGCCGGCCGGGCAGGGAATTAAAGTTCCCATGCCCCGCTACAGACTGTAGTATGTGGGCGTTTGTCAGCCCTGCTGTCGGAGCCGCGCCAAAGACTCAAAAGAGCTGCATGCGGCTCTGGAGCCGCGGGTTGCCGACACCTGACCTAGCCCCAGAAGTGACAGAGATTGAGTGCACTGACGCCCAACCACTTATGTTTCAGGATGTGGACATGGGAGAACCACTGCAGCACTTCTCTAATGATGATGACGAAACACAGGTGCCAACTGCTGCGGCTTTCTGTCGTGTAAAGACCGGCAAGGAGGGCAAGGGTGAAGAGTGGGTGGAAAATGATGTGGAGGATGATGAGGTCTTAGACCCTACATGGATTCAAGGTCATTTGAGTGATGTGTGCAGTTCGGAGGAAGAGGTGGTGGTCACTAGAGATGTCGCGACCATAAAATTTTCTGTTCGCGAATGGCGAACGCGAATTTATGCAAATGTCCGCGAACGGGCAAACAGGGCGAACCGCCATGGACTTCAATAGACAGGCGAATTTTAAAACCCACAGGGACTTTTCTGGCCACAATAGTGATGGAAAAGTTGTTTCAAGGGGACTAACACCTGGACTGTGGCATGCCGGAGGGGGATCCATGGCAAAACTCCCATAGAAAATTACATAGTTGACGCAGAGTGTGGTAACTTGAATTCGCAATGCGATTAATATAACCTGCATTAATTGCCTTGCGAATTCAACTTGGAGCTGAGTTCCTGATGGTTGTATTGCTAGAATATAAAGAAGATTGAGAATATAGCGATATATTCTCGATCTTTGTTATTTTCTAGCAATACAACCATTAAGAACTAAGATCTAAGTTGTAATCGCAATGTGATTAATACAGGTTATATTAATCGCATTGCGATTACAACTACTAACACTGCAGCTTCAGAATGAATCAAAGATGGATGCCGTCCTTGCTTTTTGATAGGAGGTGGAAGGGTCTGGGAGGGAGGGTATGCTGATTGGCTGGAATGTGTCTGCTGACTGTGAGGTACAGGGTCAAAGTTTGCTCAATGATAAAGTATAGGGGCGAACGCGAACATCGCATATGTTCACCCGCCGCGGTGAACGCGAACAAGCTATGTTTGCCGGGATCCGCTAGCCGGCGAATAGTTCGGGACATCGCTAGTGGTCACACAGCAAAAGAGAGAGTAGGGTGCAAAAGCAGAGTGGCCGTCCCCTAGCTAGTACGCCTGCTACTGCCCACCGTACACAGAGACTGAGCACACCAAAGCCAGCTCGGAGGAGTTCCCTGGCGTGGCTGTTCTTCACACAATGTGCTAATGACAAGACACGAGTGGTTTGCACTTAGTGCAATCAGAGCCTGAAGCGAGGCATAAATGTTCTAAACTTGACCACCACCTGCATGACCAGGCATCTATAGGCAAAACACGAGCTGCAGTGGAGTACACACCTGGAAAACATTGTTTTACTCAGTGTAGCAATTACACCCAGGGGTGCAGATATGTTGAGAGCTTATGATTTTGTATAGTTGACTTTAAAGTTGGAGAATCTCCCAAACTCCTCTAATAGTGTAATAATACTGTATGTGGAAAGGCTACATCTGTGTTAGTGATCAATATTAATAGATCGTCTGCAAAGGCCGCATTTTGGTGAATCACTTCACCTACTTGCAAAACTTTAATCTGCTTGTGTTCTCGGATAGCCTGAAGAAAGGTCTCCATTACTAAAATGAATAATGTAGGGGACAAGGGACAGCCTTGTCTGGTGCAATTGGAAATTTCAAAGGAATCAGACAGATTCCCATTGACCCTAATCCTGGTACTGGGGTCTTTATAGAGGGCCATGATTGCTTAGACAAAGGTATATGGAATCCCAAACCGCAAGAGGACTCTTTGTAGGTATTCCCTATCGACTCTATCAAAAGCTTTTTCTGCATCTGTGCTTAGTAACACTAGTGGGATGTTTGGAAGAAGCATATTTTATTGCATGTGTGAGCCTTACTGAGTTATGATTACCCTCTCTGTTTGATCTGGTTGAACTAGTCTCGGAACTGGTTTGTCAAGGTGTAGGGCCAAGATGTTTTCCCAGATCTTTACATCTACATTGATAAGTGATATGGGGCAATATGAGGCGCACAATTCAGGGTCCTGCCCCTCCTTTGGTAAAATGGTAATAGTGGCATGAAGGGCTTGTTTTGGTAGTGAGTCCCTAACAGGAGTGCGCCACACCAAGCTACCAACCTGGAGATCAAGATGGAGGAGAAGGATCTATAATACCCGACTGGCAGTCCATCAGGTCCTGGCGCCTTTCCCAGGGGCATGGACTTCAGTGTCGTAGAGATGTCATCTGCCTTGATGGGCTGAGTGAGCTGGTGACTTCTTCTGAAAGGCAAGGTAGATGGAGTTTAGACAAAAATCTGTCTATTTTAGCTACTCTAGGCATGTCCTCAGGGAAAGGCAGGTCCTTAGGTAAGTTATATAGCTGTTTGTAAAAGGAGACAAATGCTTGGGCGATATCTTTAGTCTCTGTGACCTTACCTCTTTTACCTGTCTGAATAGAGTGAAAAAAAGGCTGAATCTTTGAGTTTTTTGATGAGATGTGACTTGAGTTTATTCCCCTTATCTCCATGTGCATAAAACTGATATTTAGCATATTGATAGTGTTTGCAGTATTGAACATTTAGGTGATCTTTAAGTTGTTGGCACAGAGACATCAGGTCTAGTGATAAGCGGCAGGTGCCATATTCGATTTCGACGAAATTCGCGAATTTTCGATCGAATATTAGTTTCATATTCATCGAAATCGAATATTCGTCATTATTCTAGTTATCGCGATTAATATGCAATTTAAATAATCGTGTATTGCGATTTTAAATTAAGGCTACTTTCCGATTGGTTTCATATCTAGAATTATAGCGAAGATGACGAATATGACGAATGTATTCGTCATATTCCTCAAAACGAATATAACGAAGTATTCTCCATCTTCGTTTTAGCTACCTATTCGTCAACTTCGCTATTTATAGCAATCAAATAGGAAGGTTGACTATAGAGACAGCTGTGTTTAATTCGCTATGCGATTATATTACTTTGCTTTTTTTTTAAATAAATAGAATAATTATAATACTTGATAATTATTATAATTATTCTATTTATTCAAAAAATTATAATAATATAATCGCATAGCGAATCAAACACATCTGTCTCTATAGTCAACCTTCCTATTTGATTGCTATAAATAGTGAAGTTGACGAATAGGTAGCTAAAACGAAGATGGAGAATACTTCGTTATCTTCGTTTTGAGGAATATGACGAATACATTCATCATATTCGCTAATTCTACCAAGCCAACCATACTCATTGAGCGTCTCCATCACCATGGGAACGTCTCCATACAAAAATGTCGGATTTGAGAATTACGTTAAAATCGCAATGCGATTAATATAACTTGAATTAATTGCATTGCGATTTTTACTTAGGAAGGAAGCCATCTCCCTGCTGGCCCCCACCACACCAGATCAGATCGTCTGGACGTCAGATAAGTTATACATACACATCTGCTATGCTATTGAGTGTTTGACGCCGTACTTGCTTTATTTATTTGTAGTGTGGGACCAGCTCCCAATGGATCACTGATTACTACCACCTGGCATTGTTTGGTGTGTTTTCATATGTTTTAGTAGTTGTGATCGCTGGGGAGAATATCTAGTTTTGTATCAATATTGTATGATCTTTTTTACATCTTTTACTTGATATATGAACCACCTGTGATCGTGATTGTTTACCCCCTGATGAACCTTCTTGGCAAGGGGAAACGCGTTGGGGTTTAATTTTTTGTGGCAGTATATATTATTATATTTGGTGATATTGTTGTTGTTTATTATTGATCTATTAGGGTGAACTGAGGGACAAAGCAGCCAAGGAACTAGGACAGGGGATCCCTACCATCAAGGGATGCCCCTGGACACAGCAGTGTTAGGGAAAGAGGAGGGATATTCCAGGCATTTCCGAATTTCATGTCGCTGATTGCTATCTATTATATCACACTGCTGTCCTTTTCCCCTCGGTAACCCGTGGTGAGGGTAATTTGGCTTCTATACAGTGTTTTGTGGATTTGGCTAGTATAGCTGGTTTTATCTGGATATTTAATAAAGGTTAATTTTTAGGGGTGTTTCCTTTTTTTCAGTGAAGTCAGTTTATTTGCAGCATCCTGAAAGAGATATTCACATTCAGTGATAACGATTTTTACTTAGACCTGGTTTACTATGTTTGGCTTGTTAGAATTAGCGAATATGACAAATTTATTCGTCATATTTCTCAAAACGAAGATAACGAAGTATTCTCCATCTTTGTTTTAGCAACCATAGTAAACCATGTCTGTTGAAATCGCAATGCGATTAATTCAAGTTATATTAATCGCATTGCGATTGCAACTTCGAGCTGGGTTTATAATGGGTCAGCTTGCTAGAATTAATGAAGTTAACGAATATGGAATATAGCAGTGCTAATTTAAATCGCAATGCGATTAATATAACTGGGAGTAATCGCATTGCGATTTCTACTTAGCACTGCTGCTATATTCCATATTCGTTAATTCTAGTCTAATATGTAAGATGGCAGTGCACTGCTAAATTGTAATCGCAATGCGATTAATATAACTTGAATTAATCACATTGCGATTTCAACGTAATTCTCAAATCGACAGTACATTTTAGTATATGGAGACGTTCCCATGGTGATGGGGACACTCCATGAGCACGGAAGTCGGCAGAAGCGGCAACGGGCACTGACTGGAGCAGCCAGGAAGCCAGGAATCCTCAGGACAGGTAATAACTACTTTTGGGAAGTGGGAAAGAAAACAATATAACTAAAAAAAAACAAAAAACGAATATTCGAAATAGTGAATTTATAGTGCTATATTCGAAATATTCGCGAATTAGGAAGCGCCGATATTCGCTAAAAAAATTCGCTATTCAAATATTCGCGCTCAGCACTAATCCGGTCAGAATGGGCATTGAGCAGTTTTGATCATTTGAGTAGAGATTCAATGGTCGATATCTGAGCTTTGAAGGAGTTTAGCAATTTCTGACGTTCTTTTTTATTCCTAGTACCTAAATCTATAAACTCACCCCTTACAAATGCTTTATGGGCCTCCCAGGTTATCGGGGTAGATGTGTCTTCTGGGTTATTGTCAGTGAAGTCATTCTGTAGCTTTTGGGAAATGACTTCAACATCTGCTTCCTTGTCTAACAATGTTTCATTCAGTCTCCAGACCCACTCCTTCTCTGGGAGACACATGATCTGACACTGTTATAGCCCCAATGTCGACCCTTTTGACTGAATTGATGAGACTGTTTGGGACTAGAATGTAGTCCAGTCTCTGGTATGAGAAGTGAGCTGTAGACCAAAATGAATAATCCCTGGGGGATGGATTATGAAGTCTCCAGGTATCTACTAGTCACAGGTCTCGTGGTACCTGTGGAGAAATCTAGAAGGGAATTAAACGCACTGTTAAGGCCCCTCCCCCCTAATAAAATCGCACTGCTTAAGTTTAGCCAATGTAGTTGTGATCCACCTAGATTTACCCTATGTTCGGGCATAAAGGCAGGCCAAAGTGAGCCTCATATTGCCCAGTTTTCCCTTAACAAACATGTAACTCCCATTAGCATCATGTAACGTCATCATGGAGGTAAAGGGGACATGTCTGCTTATTCCTAGGCTGACTCCTCTAGAGGCCGATGTGTAGGTACTATGATACCATTAAGGAAAAAAATGGAGGTTGCAGTCAGCACAACCCAATATGCAGGTGCACGTTGCTATGGTGAAATACACATACAAACGTAAAAACAAAGGTGCAATGGCACACTGCAGCTAGAGCTCCGTCCTGCCACTATGCTGGATGTTAGATGAGGCATTAGTTTATATTTTGGCCAAATTATGTAAGCCACCCACCACTTCACGGTTGCCTCTCGAGTGGTCCCTAACATTAATTCTTACCTTTTATGGGCCATATCAGCCACACAAAATCCAGGGAGTGCAGGTGCAGCATGCATGCCAGATACACTCTGCTTGTAACCCCGTCTGGTGCCATACAGCGTTCATCAGATCAAGGGATGCAAATACCAACATGCATGCTGAGCCCACTAGTACTTCTCCTGGAACCAAATGGCTTCTGGTAAGTTCAATAAAGCAGACTCAGTTTTATACTGACTTTAAAACCAGCCTACAGGGCGGATTCACTAGTCAGGTGTGCATGACTGCATGGAGGTCACCACGCCTTCCATATATGCTACAAAGGAAAAAAATGGAGGTTGCAGTCAGCACAACCCAATATGCAGGTGCACGTTGCTATGGTGAAATACACATACAAACGTAAAAATAAAGGTGCAATGGCACACTGCAGCTAGAGCTCCGTCCTGCCACTATGCTGGATGTTAGATGAGGCATTAGTTTATATTTTGGCCAAATTATGTAAGCCACCCACCACTTCACGGTTGCCTCTCGAGTGGTCCCTAACATTAATTCTTACCTTTTATGGGCCATATCAGCCACACAAAACCCAGGGAGTGCAGGTACAGCATGCATGCCAGATACACTCTGCTTATAACCCCGTCTGGTGCCATACAGCGTTCATCAGATCAAGGGATGCAAATACCAACATGCATGCTGAGCCCACTAGTACTTCTCCTGGAACCAAATGGCTTCTGGTAAGTTCAATAAAGCAGACTCAGTTTTATACTGACTTTAAAACCAGCCTACAGGGCAGATTCACTAGTCAGGTGTGTATGACTGCATGGAGGTCACCACGCCTCCCATATATGCTACAAAGGAAAAAAATGGAGGTTGCAGTCAGCACAACCCAATATGCAGGTGCACGTTGCTATGGTGAAATACACATACAAACGTAAAAACAAAGGTGCAATGGCACAATGGTTACATTGGTTGTAACTGTGTAGGAGCTTAGGAATGTGTCCATTCCTTAGGTGTGTCTCCTGCAGAAAACATATATCAGCCTTTGTTTTTTTGAGCATGGTCATGATCTGTGATCTTTTTTGAGGGGAATTCACTCCCTTCACATTAAACAAGGTTATAGTAATATCAGCTACCATTTATAAATTTTTCCATGTGCCACAAGCCCGCCCCCCCATGCATGCCCAACAAACACTAGTAGATTAGGGAGTTTGAGTGAGAGAACCACTATCCGTTCTACTTCTAATGAAGCAATATAAAACAAAATCAAAGAAATTACATAACCATAAACCATATATACTTATAGGAAAAAAAGCCAGCAGTATGCATTTTTTGCAATGTCAAAAATTCACAGAGGGGCTTCAGTAGACGTCGTTGTATAAGTGTGGAGGGAGCAATGGTTCTCTCGGTGGTTCTCCTTCTTTCATGACCGGAGAAGGATACAGTTTTTCTTCAGGTATTGTTCTATTTTTGACTGGTTCTTCTTGGGTCCATTAGACTCCGAACAGTCTCTTGGGCGGTCTTTGCCTATTTTGACCATGATAAAGAGCTCTGAGTTGTAGGTTTGTACTGGATGCTGACATATGTGATGGGAGCTGAGACTCAGAGCTCCGTCTTGTTGCTCTGCCCCCCTGCAATTGTGATATCTAATGAAACAACAGCAAATAACAAAGATGCAATAACAAAGATGCAATGGGATATATTATAATAATATGTAAAATCTGGATATGGAATAAGACTAAAATGTTGTAAAGAAGATATTTACACATTTATGAATTAAATATACAACTTTAAATTTCACATTGTGTGGTGTGCCATAGATCTCTACCTATTATTGTTCTATTCTCTATGAGCACCCACCCCGCCTTTGGTGTGCAGATGCCATACCTCCTTATCATTATTACTCCCCTATCACTGACCTGTCCATGGACAGCCCAGAATAGAAGAAAGGAACAGTAAAGATAAAGGAAATAAATTACAAAATTACAGCTGCTTTCATAAATGATTATGTTAAACGCTGTTGATGCAAACTAGAAAACCCCTTTAATTGTGCAGTCAATGCAATACTCAAAGAAGGGCAGCACTTTTTACAGTGACACATTAAAACCTGATAAACTTTGCAAAGAAAATAATTTCCTTTTTATTGTTATTGACGGGAATTTCCAACTGATAGCTGTTCTTAGTGCTTACTCTTCATTTTATTATAGAGTTGAATGATACAGCTCTGAAAATGAATTCAAGGCTTGTAAATTGCTGAGAGACTGAATAATAAGTGCAATAATGAACAAAATCTTAAGTAATTTTATTTTTTTAAATGATACCTTTTATAAGGCCCAGACAAAGAAATTAGCGCCATAAAGCAAAACCCAGAATAGGTCCTACTTTGGGGGGATTTAGCATCTGATTTATACCAGTTTTTTTGGTGTAGAGCAGTCAGAAATGTAAGTACCGTACATGACATATTTGTAAAAACATTAGCCCTTATTCTGAAAAGTGGTAAGAAGTGGATATGGTTAACCAGGAAGGGGTGTGACAAGCAACTTCGCGACAGATGTACTATTAAACAAAATGGACCATACAGAAAAGGAACACATAACCTTTCTCGTAAATACACTAGTGTGTAGAATAAGGTATGTGAGTAAACCATAGAATGGTTTTTCATATAATGTTTGGTACTTTGTGGCTCATTTTTGTAGTTTTTTTTTGGCTTTCAGATGCATTATTACTAAAGTCCAAAATGGCTGTGAAAATGTTAGTGCAAATCTATAGCAGACATAGATTTAATTTTCTGTCATTAGGGCAGTCCAAGATTTGAATAGACTGTCCCAGCAGCATTTTAGTTTAGCATCAATATATGGACCAAAGAGCCATCAGTCCCTTACAGGATAGAGCACATATAGTTATATGTTCACAACAGCTAGCTTACTAGCTTGAGGACCTACACAGTTATGGTCATGTGACCACAGTTCCTTCTGCATGTACTACAATGCAATAACATTTAATAATGTAATTTGGCCACTAGGTGGCAGCATAAGAATAATAATAATAACAATATACACAACAAATTATTATTTGTCATTCAAAAGTATTGGAACAGGACAGAAAAACATATAAACCGTCAATGGGATTAGTCAGGATTTCTTGAGATTAGAGATGAGTGAATCGATTCATCTCATCAACAAGAGTTCTTGATCTGTGAGGGGCTGTCCCTGCTGCTGAATAATCGCCCCCTGCCTCTTGATTGACAGTGCCTGGCCATCTCAAACCTGCGCAGCTACTTCGAGGGTAGTGGCACATGAACAGTCAGCAAAAGGTTGAATCTCGGAACAAAACATTCTTCCTCATGGCATAATTACTCATCTCTGAATACACCTTTATAGCATGTTTGTCGTAGGGGCATCTCCCCCAAGGGTGAATTCAGCAAGCTCAGGTGAATAAAATCAAAGTAGCAAAGCCCATCATGAGTGGATGGAAGTTGTTATAGCTTTTTAGCAGTTTACTGGACAAGCAGTTTACTGGACTTAGCTTCAATGGACAAAATCTATAGCAACCAGAGAATTCTGAAATTTGAAATTTCCGAAATTAAAAACATCTGAAAATTAATGCATGGTGCAATGTTGCATATCATGGCTAATATAGGTACATGAGGTCCATACATATGATTAGACTGTATATGTTAATTCCATACTACAGGGTGGGCCATTTATATGGATACACCTTAATAAAATGGGAATGGTCGGTGATATTAACTTCCTGTTTGTGGCACATTAGTATATGTGAGGGGGGGAAACTTTTCAAGATGAGTGGTGACCATGGCGGCCATTTTGAAGTCTGCCATTTTGAATCCAACTTTTGTTTTTTCAATAGGAAGAGGGTCATGTGACACATTAAACTTATTGGGAATTTCACAAGAAAAACAATGGTGTGCTTGGTTTTAATGTAACTTTATTCTTTCATGAGTTATTTACAAGTTCCTCTTTGTTTACAGACATTGACATGTCGCCGAGGTTAACACGTGAGGAGCGGATAGAAATTGTGTTGATGTCTGGTGAATGTAGTAACCGGGTCATTGCAGTAGATTTCGATGCAAGACACCCTACAAGACCACCCATCTCCCATGCTACAGTTAGCAAACTGCTTGCTAAGTTTCGTGAAACTGGTTCAGTGTTGGATTTGCCAAAATGTGAACGCATGAGATCTGTCACTGATGAAGAAACATCAGTGGCTGTCCTAGCTTCATTCAGCAAGAGCCCACAGCGTAGCACTCGCCGCATGTCACTGGAGAGTGGCATTAGTCAAACATCCCTTTGGTGGATATTAGCTACTCACAAATGGCACCCTTACAAACTCCAGCTACTGCAGCAACTCAACGAGGATGACCCAGATCGGCACACTGAATTTGCAGAATGGGCAAAACAAAAATTGGAACAGGACCCTCAGTTTACGCAGAAGATTTTGTTCAGTGATGAGGCAAACTTTTATGTGAATGGTGAAGTTAACAAACAAAACCACCGCAATTGGTCTGACACTAACCCACATTGGATAGATCCCTCCAAGACTGCTGGAACAAAAAAAGGATGGTATGGTGTGGTATATGGGGTACAAAGACAGTGGGGCCATTCTTCATCAATGGAAACCTAAAGGCCACTGGATATGCGAAATTGCTACATGAAGATGTGTTTCCCTGAAGCTGGCATGTTCCCTGAGTTTTTCCAGCAAGATGGTGCACCAGCACATTATGGGTGTCAGGTCCGAGCATTCCTAGATGAACAGTTTCCTGGAAAGTGGATTGGTCATCGTGGGCCAGTTGAATGGCCCCCAAGGCCTCCCGATCTGACCCCCTTAGACTTTTATCTTTGGGGTCATCTGAAGGCAATTGTCTATGCTGTGAAGATACGAGATGTGCAGCACCTGAAACTACGGATACTGGAAGCCTGTGCTAGCATTTCTCCTGCAGTGTTGCTATCAGTGTGTGAAGAGTGGGAGAAGAGGGTTGCATTGACAATCCAACACAATGGGCAGCACATTGAACACATTTTATAAGTGGTCAGAAACTTGTAAATAACTCATGAAAGAATAAAGTTACGTTAAAACCAAGCACACCATTGTTTTTATTGTGAAATTCCCAATAAGTTTGATGTGTCACATTCCTATTGAAAAAACAAAAGTTGGATTCAAAATGGCCAACTTCAAAATGGCCGCCATGGTCACCACCCATCTTGAAAAGTTTCCCCCCCTCACATATACTAATGTGCCACAAACAGGAAGTTAATATCACCAACCATTCCCATTTTATTAAGGTGTATCCATATAAATGGCCCACCCTGTAGAATGGTAACTGTTGTGATTTATTGCCTATTTTTCATGTGCACTGTGAATCCCCAATGGTTAAGTATGGGCAGAATATAGTAAAACTGGCAGTCGTAGTGCAGTTGCCAATGTGATGGGCTGGTCCCTCCCCCAGTTAGAAAGTCTTTGTTGAGCAGACCTAGAGAAAGAACTTGCTTGTGTGAGCTCCTGAAAATTAAAATTGCTAGAGAAGCAATTGAACTGAGAGACTACCCCTAAGGGAAGTAAACAGACATTTATATATGGTTGAGAACCAAGGCTGTGCTGGATAAAGACAGTAAGGTAACACTCGTTTATGGCAAAACACTTTACTGCATGTGGAAGGGGTTGATTGCCTCATGTACCTGTCACACTTTGAGATGGACTAAGCGCTGCACCCCGCAGAAAGTCTTAATGAGAATAAAATTGAATGCTGTGGTTATTTGGGAAGCTTGCAAAGTGTACTTAGAGAGAGACTAAGGAAGGATTACTACCATTATCTCTGCTGCCTATACACAACTATTGGGAAGAACCTACTATGCAATATACAATATTGTGACAATCACTGCTATATGTACTGCAAAGCTCTCCATTCAGTCAAGAGAGACTTTTTATTAAAACAAAATGGGCCTGGTCATTGACTTCATCATCTGCAAGCTCTTTACCTGCTCTCCTGCCTTGCACCCTGCTACTTATCCACCCCAGCCACCATCAGGCAGGAGACGCCAAAGCCAGGGTGAAGAAGGATTAGGCTCTAGGAATGAGGGAATCGATTTCGGATGAAACATCCGAAGTCGATTCGCATAAAACTTCGTTCTACTGAAGTGGTACCTTGGAACCGAACCCGAGTTCGGGAAATGATTTTTTAACAGTACAAATAAATTTATGAAGTTATTGCGGGAAGTCTCGGGAGGCTTCGCGAAGCAATAACTTCAGCTCATCAGAGCCAATACATTCTAATACCGTACAGAGCTCCTGCTCCGTACAGTATTAGAATTAAGTTTTATGCGAATCGACTTCGGATGTTTCATCCGAAGTTGATTCGCTCATCCTTATTAGGCACCGTAAGGACTGCCACCAACCTCACTTCCACTGCCCTGTGGGCCCGCATATGGCATTCAACATTTCCATTATTGGGTCTAAGAGATTTAAAATCTACTGCTCCAAGTTGATGTACTGTATATGCATCATTTATTTATGTACATAGTATTTTTGTCAAGTAGAAAATAAGGAATTGCAGAGATTTTTTATTACAATTTTTTGTTTTATATCTATATCTATATCCTTTTATAACTTCTTATTATATATAAGTATAAGCTGTTTTTGTGGCATTACATAAGAAAAGTCCATATCTTAATGAGCTGATCGTTTGTCTATAGTAACAGGCGTTGCAATTTAATAGCTTCCAAGATTACCATCTCATCAGCAGCAGAAAGCAGCAATCAATACTGAAAGTTATTTAAGCTGCATGACTCAGAAGGAAAAAAAAAACGTAAAGTTAATTTCATCCCACAAAAGATCAGGAAGTCTTATTTTTCTTACTCATATTATTAAAGGGTTTTTCCAGGATTTTACTACTAATGATTTATCCTCAGGATAGGTCATCAATAGCTGATCGGTGGGGGTCCGACACCCAGGACCCCCGAGATTAGCTGTTTTGAGAAGCAGCAGCCATCCCCATGCTTACCAAGCACAGCACCTTACATTCTATAGCAGCTGTGCTTGGTATCACGCTCAGCCCCAAGTACCAAGTACAGCCACTATGCAATGTACGGTGCTGTGCTTGGTAAGCTCACAGAAGCATCAATGCCTTCTCAAAACACATAATCGGAGGGGTTCCCGGGTGTTGGACTGCCACCAATCAGATACTGTTGACTTATCCTGAGGATAGGTCATCATTAGTAAAATCCCAGAAAACCTCTTTAATATAACACACCAACCTATACTGCTGCACTGAACACAACTTGGATAACTCACATTAATCATTGTCCCCAGTCAGGGTTACAATATAACTTCCCAGTCTCCTGGTTAGCCAATTTGATTCCTATTGTAAAGAGTGAAATGGTGCTCCTCCTCCATAATTAGAGATGGGAATGTGTTTTGAACGGCGGCCTGGAGGGGAGGTGTGAGGTGGAGAAGGTAAGCGTGGTGGTGGTAGGAGGACAGTGGTAGTAGTTACTCATGGTTGTTATCCTTCTCCAGCACTCTCTGGGCTGAGCACACACAGTAACAGGAGAGCACACCTTTTCTTCCCATTGAGGCAAACCCTGGTTTGGTGGTCTCCTGACTGGCAATTTGGATCTCCTTGGTATTGGTAGTGTTTATGCACACACATACTGTTAACAATAGGTGCAATACTTATTAATGGTTTACTAAAAAAGTGAACTCCACTTGCTACATCCAGGTACCCTCTTTAGGGATTACTGTGCTTCTATCTTGTCCAGCCTTGGTGATGCACTATATTCTTAAAGGCAATATCCTCTCACAATATGGTTGGTGTCACTACCAGAGTTTTGAGGAGTTCTCACAGCTCTGTTTCTCCGCCCCTGTGATGAGGTCTTTACTTTCATTTTCACTCCTTTCCCTCTTCCCAGCTGTTCCTTCTCTGATTGATTCCTCTTCCTTTAAATCACCCCTCTTCCTGTTTCACCTTGCGGGTTATATTTCTCATCTTGAGTTGTGTCAGCTGCTGGAGTATCTACACTGCTGTGGTCTCTTTACACTGGACGTGTGTTTTGCTGAAGCAAGCAACATCGGATATTGTCTGCTGAGATTGGATCTGTCTTCACTGCTGCTGCAGCCCCTATAGATAAGTTTGCAGACATTATCGGTTTTGTTTATTTGCTGACCCCAGTTCTGTCCGTATACTGAGCAGGGAGCCAGTGGCCGTGGCCCCCCCCCCCCTTTATCATAGGGGTTTTAGGTCCCTCTCAGCCTTGGGTACGCGGGCATGCCTCGACCCACCATCAGGGTCTGGGCATGTGCATAGGAGAGCTCTTAGGGTCTGACAGGGGTTACCTTTTATGCTCCCTAGTTTGGGTCCGCTCAGTAGCTTGTGCACTGATTGTACTCCTGTTGTTCGCATATTCCCGTGACATTTGGAGACTGTACAGGATGAGGGTTTTTCGGGCTGTGACAATATAGGGGATGGCTATCTGTGGATTGGCTGGCTGCACGGCATTATAGGTGATCTTGCGTTCCACGCATCTTACTTTAAGTTTGTAACACCTGCAGCTGTCATTTTAGGAAAAACTGATTGGTTACAATGAAGCACAAGAAAATTAGGATTCGTTGCGAATCAAAGTTTTGTTCTGCTCCGAATGCTTTGCTTCGCTCAAGAGTACCTCTAAACATTGGTATCCTTATTCTTGAGTCATACATTTATGGAGTTACCATACTTAAGAGAAATGCACAAACATCATGCATGAGCAAATAACTTTGAAATCCGTTGGTATAAAAGGTTTTACTTAGTCATGAATTGGTTAAGCCTCAATTATAAACCTAGATATTCATCACTAGTAACCTCCTGACTTTACGTGTCAATGTACTTATATTGTCAACACAAAACCACAATGAAACATTGCCTCTGCTTGAATAAGAAGAAAAAAAATGTTGCTAGCAATTAATATGCTTTATGCATGCTGCAATGCTAAAATACTTCATTTGCTGAATGCCATAAGTGCCCATTAAGGGCAGCATCAATTCTTGCCAAATGTTGGAACGTTTATGGTTTGTGGAAAATTACAGAGGAAAGAGTAAGAAATAAATCCTTAACTACTTTTTGCTGTGACCTGAAAATTCGCCTAGACTCTCACTGCAAGTCGCTATGTACCAATGAGCCATTCATTAAGAAATTTAGAGGGAGAAAGTTCCTCAGTCTATTCAATCTCCTGTAACATGAGTAAAGATGAAGCAGAGCTGCTGCATGCTATCACATTGGGCATATCTGCAAGGTCTGAGATAGAGTTCGCAGCTGAAATTAGTATAATAACGTTAATTGACAAAAAAGTACAAATGACAAAACAATTTGAATGTATAAATTAAGTTCATGGAGATCTCTAGACGTAGATATACTGATATCATACTTTTATGAGTAATAACCCCTAGATATGACTTTACAATCCTTTTTATTACTGGAATGCTTTAATAAAAAATGAAGTATCTTAGGCGTTATTTAAAATATATTGTTTTCAGTTCACAGCTTCTATGTTGACCTTAGTGTCTCCATGGTAACAGACTACAAATAAACTCTGCGTAGTCTCATCCTGCAGTCACACTTAAGTTCTTCAACATATTTTCAACATATTTAAAAATATTTGTTTGATGACTGCAGGTTGTGCTGTGTAATCAGCACTCTGCTGCCTGCAAACAATGATTCCGAGTGATGGCATTAACGATCGTTCCTCTCTATACTGAGAAGGAGATCACTGCATGTACGTTAATAGCAGCATTCTCCTCCGCTAGTGAGCAGTAGTGATGAGCGGCAGGTGCCATATTCGATTTCGACGAAATTCGCGAATATTCGAATGAATATTCGTTTCATATTCGTCGAAATCGAATATTCGTCATTTTTTCTAGTTATCGCGATTAACATGCGATTTAAATAATCGCATATTGCGATTTGTACTTAAGGCTACTTTCCTATTGGTTTCATATCTAGAATTAGCGAGGATGACGAATATGACGAATGTATTCGTCTATTCCTCAAAACGAAGATAACGAAGTATTCTACATCTTCGCTTTAGCTACCTATTCGTCAACCTCGCTAATTCTAGCAATCAAATAGGCAGGTTGACTATAGAGACAGCTGTGTTAAATTCGCTATGCGTTTTTTTTTTTTTAATAAATAGAATACTTATAATAATTTTATCAAGTAATATAATTATTGTATTAAAAAAAAAAAAATCGCATAGCGAATTCTAACACAGCTGTCTGGTAAGTCAACCTTCCTATTTGATTGCTAGAATTAGCGAATAGCGAAGTTGACGATGACGAGACGAATAGGTAGCTAAAACGAAGATGTAGAATACTTCGTTATCTTCGTTTTGAGGAATATGACGAATACATTCGTCATATTCAGCTATTCGCTAATTCTACCAAGCCAACCATAACTTCTGTGCTCATGGAGCGTCCCCATCACCATGGGAACGTCTCCATATACTAAAATGTACTGTCGGATTTGAGGAATTACGTTGAAATCGCAATGCGATTAATTCAAGTTATATTAATCGCATTGCGATTTCAACTTAGAGCTGGGTTTATAATGGGTCAGCTTGCTAGAATTAACGAAGTTAACAAATATGGAATATAGCAGCAGTGCTAAGTTGAAATCGCAATGCGATTAATTTAACTTAAAGTATTCGCATTGCGATTTCAACTTAGCACTGCTAGTGCATAGCTATATTCCAATCCATATTCGTTAATTCTAGCCTATGTAAGATAGCAGTGCTAAGTTGTAATCGCAATGCGATTAATATAACTTGAATTAATCGCATTGCGATTTCAACGTAATTCCTCAAATCCGACAGTACATTTTAGTATATGGAGATTCTCCCATGGATGGGGACGCTCCACATGAGCACGGAAGTCGGCAGAAGCGGCAACGGGCACTGACTAGAGCAGCCAGGAAGCCAGGAATCCTCAGGACAGGTAAGAACTACTTTTGGGAAGTAGGAAAGAAAAAAATATAACTAAAAAAAAAAAAAAAAAAAAGAATATTCGAAATAGCGAATTTATAGCGCTATATTCGAAATATTCGCGAATTAGCGAAGTGCCGATATTCGCTAAAAAAATTCGCTTTTCGAATATTCGCGCTCAACACTAGTGAGCAGACAATCGCCTTCTACATCTGCAATTATAATAGGACCTTTACTTTTATCTGTGCCTTAGTTAGTCTAGGAAGAAAAATGGCTATTTGTAGTAGCAATAGGGCACTTGCCAAATATCTGGGTTCACTAGAGGAATCATCTATAGGGGCCAACTAACATTTATACAGACAAGACATATAGTCAATCTACTAGGCTATTAATGATCTAATAGGCTTGTGAAACATCCCATAAGAAATGCTGTAGACCAAAGTGACTGACTCCATAATCAGTGTCAAATGGGGTTGTCTTCTGCTAGACTTTCCGGACAATTACTGTGTCAGAGACTGCCCAAACCAGAAGATCCTTTGGTACTCATGTGGGCAGTCTGATCTAGCCCAGAAACCACTGCTGTAAGGATATATCAGACTATAAAAGCATCTAAAAAGGATGAGTATTTCATCCACATAAAGAATAAGTAATTCACTTTGGATTTGCTATTGAACTGAGAAGCTTCAGACAGTGATGGTCCACCAATGATTATACATGGTAATGGGTAGGCCCAGCCTTAAAGGATGCATGACCTGTCTGGTTACACAAGGCTTATGAGAGGGTCTAGTATTAGAAGATTGTGACCAACCCAATTCTAAATATCAATTGCATGACAGTTTTGTTATATACTGCTATTAGATTACTTTATGTATGGAGCTGTTTTATGTTTCTTTTATGGTTAGTGTTATTTAAGCATTGTATGGTGGTATTTACTAGAAAACTAAAGGGTTTTACCAGAACTAACTTATCCTGCATTGGTCCACAATATCATATCGGTGGGGATCAGACTTACAGCACCATTGCCAATCAGCTGTTTTGGCACCGAAACTGCAATTATTAGCCACTACTGATATTATTCTATATCGTCAAGCTCCAACTATGTATCACATAGGGCACCATCCAACAGAAGTATGGCCAAGGTAACATACAGTACACCCCTGACTCCTGTAAACTATAGAGAAGCACCAAACTTTAATTCAAAGTCAAACTTTTTCTACTAAGCTCCCGAACAGCTGTGCTTTACAATGGACCATTTCACTTTTTTCTGCCCTATATAAAATTAAGTTATTTGCTTCTCGCTTTTTGTTTACTCACATCTGCTGGATTGTAATTGATCTGGCATGCTAAAATCAGAACAAAAGAGCTAACAGGTCTAATGACACATACTACAGGGAAAAGAGGAGAGGAACAAAAGGAAAGCAAAATAAATATTAAGCAGGAGAAAAGCGGAGCAAACAGCTGGGATAGTATTATTTTAGTGGTCTTTGACAAATATTGCCATTAAGTAATCCAAAGAAACAAGTAAACTATGAATGCAAACATGAAATTAGCCTGAGTAAAGAAAACATTTCATTCGGGTCCACGAAGTTGAACATTTATAGTAAAAGTAAATGTTCTTTGCTAAATTGCAGCCCTGCATTCTAAAATTAATAGCAAAGGTTATTTCCAGTAAATGAAGTTACACATTTAACTTAATAGAAAACACGGATTAAAACTAATCAAGGTTTTATTTGAATATTTTATCTTCTTTATTACATTTCAATTTTAGTCAATTTATTTATTTATTTCCTATTGCTTATTTAATGCTGACATTTTCCTTAGTGCTTTACACGGACTGTAATTACACAGTCCCTTATTCACATTCTTTCTTTTATACATTTATAATCAACTTTTACTTTACCTCATAACTTTTCAATATTATCAAGGTGGCTGCTCTTGGTGCAGATTTATGTGCAGAAAATCCACATGAAATCTGCACCAAAACCGTTACAAAAAAAGAACATAAATCCGTACTATTTTTTGCAGTTTTGGTTTGGTTTTTATGCAGTTTTTTGGTGCAGATTTTCGTGAAGCTTTTCTGTTTATGTTAACAACCCCATTGAAGTCCATGTGGAAAACCACTCTACACTCTAAGCCCCTTTCTCATGGGCGTGATTTCCATCATGGAAGCAGGTTATTGGACCATGTGACCCAGTGACATCACTCAAGGTCCTTCACCCCCTGCCCAGCTGAAGACAGAACAGGAGACCGGCAGCTACACGATCAAATGGAGTAGGTGAGTTTGTTTTTTTATTATTTTTAACCCTCTATTGCCCTTTTTACTTTGCATTCTCTATTGAGAATGCTATTATTTTCCTTTATAACTATGTTATAAGGGAAAATAATAAAATCTACAGAATACTCAACCCGAAATCGGACTTCAGTTACCACACATGACGATTTTTCCCACGCGCGTGCAAAACGCATTAAAATGCTTTGCACTCACGAGGAAAAATCACACATTTTCCCGCAACGCAACCGCCTCTTATCTGGCCGTCAAACATGACGCCCGTGTGAAAGAGGCCTAAGAAAAAAAAAGAAAAAAAAAGAAAATTTGCTTGTCTCATTCACTTTGCTGGTACTGTATTAACTTGTGTTTTTTCTGCATGTAATACACACAGAAAAAAAACACACGTAATCTGCACTGTGTGCAGCCACCCTAAGGGTGGGTTCAGACTAGTGTTATGGTTTCCTTTATGGCTTTCTATTATAACATGGTTATAACGGAAAATAACGGAATCCATAAGACAGAATTCAAAACGGAAGCCTTTAAGAGGCATTCAGTTTCAATCCGTCCTAATAGAGGGCTATGAGAAAGCATAATGGATCCGTCTGGGTCCCGTTATGCAAGACGGAAAACAAAGTCCTGTCGACAGGACTTTGTTTTCCGTCTTCCATAACGGGAGCCAGACGGATCCGTTATGCTTTCTCATAGACTTCTATTATGACGGAAAGCAAACGGAATGCCTTTTAAGGGCTTCCGTTTTGCATTCTGTCATAATACAAGTCTATGGGTTCCAAAACAGATGCATCCTCCATTTTATGGATTCCGTTATTTTCCGTTATAACCATGTTATAACGGTAAGCCATAACGGAAACCATAACGTTAGTGTCAACCCACCCTTAGGCACAAATTGCAGAATATGTGTAGTACAGTAGCAGAAAAGTGTATGAGATTACACAAATCTCATGTAGACACATGTACAGATTTTTTCTGTGCGGAAATAAACTTGTCGTGCAGATTTACAGATCCACAACATGTTAATTATATTTGCGGTTTTGAGATCTGTTTCGTAACCGCATCAAATCTGCACTGAAAACCGCTGTTAGAAATTCGGGATTTTGGTGCACTTGTGTTCATATTACAATAGTTTGACACAACCCAGACATTTTAGCCACTTTACCAATGTTGGAACCATTTCAAATATTTTTAATTAAATTTTTTCCATAAAGCTAGGTGCATATCACATTTTTGACACCCATTTAACGTGCACAAAAAAAACGTACATGTAACAGATGCCTTAGACTGATGCCATACAGTGGTATCTGTTCACCATAGAGTCCCATTGTAAAAAAAAAAAGTATACCTTAACGTGGTTTGGATCCTTTTTTTCCAGCATATATGTTAAACGGATGGCAAAAACTTGATGTGTTCCCAGCCTAATACCAATAATTGTGTCATCTTAATGGGTTCAATTGAATAAATGTTGGTGTGATTTTAAATACATTAAAGGGGTTATCCAAGACTATAAAAAGCTCCCCTACATGCCGGGCCCCTTACAATGAATATAATTACCTGGCTCACGGCTCCCTGCTCCACTCCGTCCTGATCCCCTCACCGCCGCTGCAGCTTCTCCCCATGTGCAAATGAAAACATCCGGTTTTGGGGGGGAGCAGCCAATGGCAGGTGGTGACGGGGACGAGTCTCCCTAGCATCACCCTTATGGTAACTATAAAAAATATTTAGCTTCTCAGTCATTATTAGCTATAAAGTCGCTCAGTATTCATTAATCCTTTCCACAGTGCCATGCAAATGCAGTGCGAATGAACAGGATATATATATATATACATATATATATATATATATATATATATCACAAAAAAAAAAAAAAAAGCAGTTACACAGTATTAAACAGTATACATCAGTGCAAGTTAACAATTTAAAGTGCAATAAAGTAAGGAGTTGATGACTTTGCACAACAAGGGAAACAGTGGCAAATGTCCCAAAATGTCCAGACTTCAAAGAACCCCTGCTCTAGGTCACTACATGCTTCTTTGGTGTCACCACAGACTCGTGGTCCATGGAAAGCCACTGATGTGGAAATACACACATCAAAGTCAATGGATACATGAGCAGTCCATGAAGAGCATGGACAGCACATGTCCGTAGCTCACTATCGTGTCTAAGAGGTCTTACTTTGTATAATACAAACAGAACAACATAAAAAATGTGTCATTGTATTTGAGGGACTCTTGATAGCCCTTTATTTATTGAATTATTTTTTAAGAAGCCCATTGATTATCTGTGATATTTGCTATGTCAGGGTTCCTTTAATTCCTAACTTTTTGTGCTATTTCACTAGTTCTTTTTCCTATCATAATCATAATCCAATACAATTTATGCATCAACCCATTGCTTCCATTTAACACATTGAACTATAAAAAGCTTGAGTTTCAACCTTGAAAAATACTCCCCCCCCCTACTGTATCATAATTGGATGTACATAGAATATTCCTTTGTACTTTAAGGTTTTTTTTTAGGCTCCACAAATTGATGACCTATCCCCTGGATAGGTAAACAAAATCACATCAGTGGCGTCCAAAACCTGGAACCTCCACAGATCAGCTGTTCCCTGCAGCCTCTGATGCTGGAACTAACACTTTGAATGGAGGAAGAACAGCTCAGTTCAAAGTGTAGTGGTCATGCTGGGTTACTGCAGCTCAGCTCTCATTTAAGCTAATGTAACCGAGCATGGCCACTACACTTTATACAGAGCTATGCTTCCGGCTACATTCAAAGTGGTAGTTCTGATGCTCTATTATACCCCTGCTTACTACCGAAGTAAAAATTTTTGTTGAGGTTGCTGTTGTTGCGTTTAATAGAGCGCCATATAATTCCTTCTATTGGCATCCCCTCCACATGGTACCATCAGCATAGTGTACAAACAAGTCACTACCATACACAGTGACTAACTACCAGTTCTCCACAATGCCTCCCTAAAGTATAATGGAAACATACAGTGATCAGACAACAGCTTCTTACATGAAATAATCACAGTACTATACAATGTCTAAATTATAGTCTACTTAATATTAGAAGGGTTGTCCAGCTTTTTGGACATTTTTAACTATGCTCTACCAGTTGAAAAAAAAAATATATATATATAGGTACTCACCTGCTCCTAAACTCAGTTCAGAACAGCGCGGCAGGGAGCAGGTGAGTTTTTTTTTTTTTCTTCAATAAATACAATTTAAAAAGTAAAACAGCTGGACAAAACATTTAATATTTGTGAGGGTGACAAACCCTGGATGTGAGGCCCGCTTAGGTTCTCAGACTGCACAACCATAAGGCCAGAACTGATTGAACTTATTACTATTGTGCTGAAATCTAGTACAAGGCACATGACAGTGCACTTGCCCTTTACTGTGTTTTCATCTATTCAGCAAAAACATGAGGCGCAAGGATGGAGTAGATGATGACTAAAAACTTGCTGTGTCTTGAAGTCAGATAATTCATTCAACCAAGACATAAGCAATGCCAGATATCTAGAGGCTGCTTATGCTCCTATCCATATAGCTATATCTGATTAACCAGTCAATTTATTTTAGTTTGCAGTGTCTCACCTTTAGCAGTAAATATTGGTCAAAGCTTTATATCTTCTTTTTCTGCTATTCATAAAACATTTTTATTATTGCTGGTGAAGTGGCTTAAATTACCTGTTGTGAACAGCTGGAAGGACTGGACGGGAAATGGGTGGTGGAAATTCTCATGCAAATCAAGGCTAGGGTTTCAGAATGTATACCCATTATCCTTGGTCCCTAAAGTAAAGGGATGTCAGATGGACAATCACTATTCATCATTGTAATAACTATTTTAATTAATTTAGTGCTTACTTAAAATACATACCCAGGGGCATAGCTATAGGGGGTGCAGAGGAAGCAGTCGTCACTGGACCCAGGAGCCTAAGGGGGTCCAAAGACCACATAAGAAAGCACCAGTATTATAGAAAGTGCATGCAGGTCAAGTTTACACCTCTGGCTGGAGGGAAGGGGTTAGGTCAAGCATTTGGCATGGGGGGAAGGGGGAAAAAGAAATCTATGTGCTGCCCCCCCCTGGCCACAAAACACTGAGGGAAGGGAGGCCCAAGCTGAACTCTTGCACCAGAGCCCATGAGTCTTTAGCTACGTCCCTGTACTAACCTCTTACATCCTTCAACCCTATCATCTTCCCTGTACTTTGTACAAATATATTTAAAGAGTATTGCTTTGTATTTTTTCAGTCCTCAATGGTGCCCTAGGTGGCATCCCATCCTTAGTCCTAACCCTGTCCTTTTGTGATGGAAGCCATGGACTTTTTTGTCATTATTATAATCCAGTCCTTTATACAGGCTATGTTTACATGTGAGCTAGGGGTTCCATTTGAAGTCTTCATCACTGATCTTATCAGATTTTATAGAAAAAATAGTTTAGTGTGTAGCATTTATTTTTGC
Organism: Bufotes viridis; assembly: GCA_033119425.1. NCBI lineage: Eukaryota > Metazoa > Chordata > Amphibia > Anura > Bufonidae > Bufotes > Bufotes viridis. The sequence continues at coordinate 354,059,670 of CM065593.1, forward strand.
AGTAAATTAAAGGCACCATGATGGAACCAAACTGACACCACTGTAAGTCAATGGGGAATTTTGGGTACCATCACACCATGAATTCTGTTATGGAACAGATAAACAGAATAACTACCTCAGATGTGAACCCAATCTAAATAAATCAAATCGGTTGCTTCAAGTATAAGTGACTGAATCACTCCAAATGTAATTTGGGTTCAAATTGATTCTATCTGAATTGAGTGCTTTGATTGGGCTGAAAATTTGTGTATGACACTCTAAAGTCTCCGAGGACCCATCTTTTTTTTTATCTCCAGTCTCTCCCTTTTTTTACTCTGTCTCCAAAATTTGCTAAATTTATTCAACGGAAATTGAGATTTAGTTGCATCTCAAATTTTTACAAAATTTGGGTCAAACCTGATTTGTGTCGTATCAATTAGCTCATCTCTATTTGAAAGGCATTGTTCTACTGGGCATACTATCATAGGAAGACAAATCTAGTAGTACAGTTTGCAAGCAAACTGGAAGTACGTGGCTTGTATAAATTTATAAATTAATTTCTACTTTTCTAAGGAAGAAATATATTTGCACCCATAACTTAGCTGAACACATTAAATTCATTCTGAACAAGATCAAATTTTATTTTACTTTTACTCCATCATTTTATTAGGCTGAGCCAAGATTTGGCTGTAAACTATTGTTCTCTCTCTTGCTTTCAAATCAGGTTAGGAAGTTTATAAACTAAATTCCTGCAGGACATATGTTTGCAGTGGTTCTGATTTTTGGATAGTAAGGTCTGGATTTTAGAAATATAGTTTTGCTGTAGGGTATTTCATTGTTACACAGCATAGCAGTCTGACAACCTCTGTAATAATTTCCCAATTTAGCACAATATGTTTTGCTGTATTGTGCAATAGAGAACATAAGTACAATTTTGTAGAAATAAATGTTTTATTTGAAACTATCTTTAAAGACTATAAAATACCATAGTAGCCCTTCAAAATATGCTACAGTGTTACAATTGTGTATCATGGCTGATGGGCAAGAAGAAATCAAAAGGTCAATATGGGAAGCAAAGTTTTAGGGGGGTGGCAGAGTTACAGATGTGTTCACTAACTTTCTGCCAATTTTGTTAAAGATTCCAATTTCTCACGATACATATTCAGTAGGTTATTGTAATGGCAGCTGCGGTACGCTGCTGTTCTCCCGCTTATCGCCGTGCTCCAAGGCGCCACATCCAGGGTGACCTGTGGCCGGTGCCTCCCATTTAACCACTGCGGTCCTGGGCTCTGTTTGTGTAGGTGTTATTGCTTCTGAGGATTCCACTTCACAGTCTCCACTCAGCCCTGAACATTGCACGAGTCCAGCTGGTTTCGTGTTACACTTCTCTAGGGGCAGAGCACATCACTTCCTGGGCTGTGTGGGTTGGGTCAGGTGACCTCGCTGACCAATTCTGGTTCTCCTGCATATACTTAAGTGGATCAGCCGCCTTTCCAGATGCCTCAGTGTCAAGGTCCTTGTGTTTGCTGGTTCCTCATACTCATTTGTGCTCCTGATTTATACTTCATTCCTGGACTCTGCTTATTGTCTGATCCCTGCCTTTGACTCTCCAGTTGCCGACCCGGATTGCCTAACCTGTACCTGTGCCGCCTGCCCTGACCTATTGCCTGTCTTACCACGTCTCTGCCTAATACCTCAGTCCTGCACTGTTGCTCCTGGTAACGTCTCTGCCCGCCTCACTACGCTTGTACTTCAGGTGCCTACCCAGGTACACCCTGGTCTGCCCAGACCAGCTGCCACTGACCCCGGGATTGCTCTGGAGTAGCCCCTGGCAACTACCCTAATGACTCAAGTATTTCCTCATTATCAGAGGCTCTAGTCAAAACCAGGTAGTTGCTTAGACACGCCCCTCCAGAGTATAGCCAGTCAGTGGCACACTGGGGTTCAAACCCACTGATCCGTGACAGTTATCATGGCATGCTAGTAAAACCCTCAACAAGCTGCAACATAAATCACAATCAGCAGATGGTAACATATAGCATAAACAACTCCTAGCAGAGTAGAAGAAGCAAGTTTTTTTTCCGGATGCTGGTCATTGAGCACCATTCATCTCAGGATATGTTGAGCCAAAAGGAAAGGTAGGTAAGAACACACCTGTATCAGTTGCACCCAGTTCATGTTGCTTGTGACAGGATATAGTAAATATATAGTTCAAGATATAGTTCCCTACTGGGAGAAATATTAGCCGACTTAGTAACAATCTATTTTAGCCCAATGCTCTTCATACACCCCAGTGGACTATCAAATCAATAACTGCAATGGATGGTAGACTAGACTTGTAATTGTATAATATAGAATTATTAAGCAATGCATGTTACGAAAGCATATTTTTCCAGCCTAAGAATAACAAATCCCCTTTCTGGGTCCATCTGATGTTCAGTCTTGGAGCCTAAAGGAATGATTATCTTCAGAATGGCTACACCTGAAGCTTTCCGATTTTCTTTTGTATAGCCTTCCAGACTTCTGTCACTCAGTGACATACAATATACTGCAGTGGTTGTCACTGTGGCCAATAATAAGTATTACGGTAGATAAGGCTGATTGTTTCCAATCAGTTTGCTGTAAAGACAAGTTGCGTGTTTGGAGCTAGTTTCTCCCATGCCTGTTTGTTAAAAGAGTTGTCTAATGAAGACATCCACTGTCCATATACTTGAATAGGCCATACAGACATCATAGAGGGGACCTGTAGGATTGAAATGGGTTAGGTTCATCTCAGTGACCCACATTTTGCCTGAGTGGCCGCTACAGAGGGAAAGACAGGCTGGCCATAGTTTCCCCTGGAAATTTTTAATTGTTTGCCCAAGGTACTGGAAGGGGTGATCTTCTGTAGTGGTCACATTTTGAACGGCATTGTCTCCGATTAAAACATTTAGACATCATAATTTGCATGTATTTTACACAGAAATCAAGAGGAGCGTGTACAATGTGTACAATGATAACAAGGTGGTTTATGGAGATGGAGAATTATGTCCTCTAATATAACCAAGGCTTTCAAATCTCCTGACTATTATTCAAGACAGAAAAGCTGCAAAAAACATTTCATGAGTGAACAGTTCTAACCTCTCATGGTACTAGTTTCAGGAACTAGTCCTGCGGCAATGGTTAGATGTCTTTCTTTAAATAAGTGGATACTTGATGGCTGTGATTAGTCCAAATATATAAAGACTTAAGCATAAATTAAAGCGAACCTGTCACCTGGAATTCACATTATAAACTAATAAAAGTACCTTATAGCTGATGACCAGTGTGTTGTCCTCATGTTTTTTTCCGCTTTTCTGCACCTATAATTCATGAAAAAAACGTCTTTTAAACTGCTCTTTTTCTACAGACAAAGTCATGATAGAAGTCAAGGAGGCAGACACTCCTTGACTCCAGGATGTGCCTCCCCCGCCCGAACCCCCTTAATTAAACTGCTGAGAGGCAGGGTTCGGGCGGGGGAGGCACATCCTGGAGTCAAGGAGTGTCTGCCTCCTTGACTTCTATCATGACTTTGTCTGTAGAAAAAGAGCAGTTTAAAAGACGTTTTTTTCATGAATTATAGGTGCAGAAAAGCAGAAAAAAACATGAGGACAACACACTGGTCATCAGCTATAAGGTACTTTTATTGGTTTATAATGTGAATTCCAGGTGACAGGTTCACTTTAACAGACACTACTATTAAAGTAGACCAGATGACCCCTAGCTGATGGCACTTGCTCAGAACATTTTTGTACTGTTGCATTTATCATTGAAAAATCACATTAACTGGGGAACAATTTGAACACTTACCTGGCGCCCTACTTTCAGTTTTTCAGCTGCAGATCAGTCTATTCTTCAGTTCCTCCACTGCAAGATGGCCTCACGACTTCTCAGACTACCTGATGAACATTACATATTTGGTAGTCCAAGACACTTTCTGCTGCCCTTGGATTGGACAGAAATGCTCATGTGAGCAGTGTTGGCCAATACAAAAACAGAACTGGACAAGCAGAGAGTGTCTAGGACTAACCAATGCACACAGTGTGCATCTATTAGTGTAATGCTCCCTCTTGCCCTGTAGTGCATCACACAGTGGAAGGTCTGTTTTGTTTACATTCTTACTGTTCTAGGCTGAGGCTTCCGCCTAACAGTGATCCTGGTGATGTCACTGGCACAAATAGGTGATCTATAGCACTGCCCTAGGCTCTAAAACAGCCTTCGGGAGCACTATAGACTGGCCATTTGTGCCAGTGCCTTCACTGGGCTCACTGCAAGGTGGAAGTCTCTGCCTAGCATACTCACGTGAAGCCTGGTCCGTCACCAGCAGTAAAGAAAACAGATCTTGTGTTGTGCAATGCAGGTAGGGGGAGCATTGGAGCATTTCTTGCTAAATGAGTTAAGAAGGGGATATGTCCGGGCTCAGCTCTGAACTCCTTTAAGCAATCTCTTCTTAGCGTAATGATTTTCAATTCACCTGTTAGACACTACAGGAACTTCAGCTAGGTCTCCTTTAAATATACATGTGCTACAAATGCCATTATTTTTCACTATTGTGGATAAGGATGCTTGGCCCTTCCATGTGACTACAGCCGCTCCTAGGTCTGGATCTGGGAACCAATTTCGACAAGACAAAATAACTTTTTTATACTTGCATTTTCAGCTATAATTTTCTATATTTTACTTAAATCACCTGATATTCAGCGGCAGAAATCTTTTCAGTTCTAAACTGCACTTCATTACCACAGAGCCTAACATAAAGAGGCGGCCAAGATTTACAGCACCCGGCCCCAGGGAAGTCTTTATTTTTGAGGTCTGTAAAGTCAATGCCTTTTTCTGTAAGCCATCGTCCACATCAGGACTTGCACTTTTATTATTGGATTAAGCCTAGGGCTTTTTGCTACCGAATCTATTTCCTTGGAAAGCTCTACAAAGTACTATCAATATGTGAGGAGTGAATTCTCCAACAGTTTATCCTAAGTAATTATGCAAATCAGCCCACTGAATGGAGTTTCAATGACTTCAGCAGAAATGTACTTTCTATTTCGGTCTGAATTATAAATGACTCAACATTATTATCTCAGCAGTTTTAGGACAAGGTGCGAAAAATATGTTTTGCTCTACTATAAAATTGCCGTATTGCCTCATTTCTCCTAGATGGATCCTGATTTAGGTGACAGGGCTACATTGAAAATAATGAAAGTTGTCAGAATGGGGGGAGAAAGAATATAAGAACTAATACATTTCCATTACAGAAAATTAAATGTTTCATGTTCTCCTGTAAAGTTCCCTTGCTGATCGGTGGGAGTCTGTCGTCCAAGACTTCCACAGTTAGGAATAAAGGTGGTGGGGGGCATAGCTAGTTAAGCACCATACCTACTTCAAAGTTTTTTCATGCATAGTGGTGCCCCTAGACAACTACTCCGAACAGAATTGCAGCATAGGTGTTCTGACTTCAATGGAGAATTGTTGCAGTTCCCTGTACCATTGGTGGGTGACCCAGAAATCAGATCCCGTCTATAATGTTACAATATATCTTAGTTAAATGCCATGACATTATGTGATAGGAAGATGATAGTAACATGTTTAGTTGGAAAAAGAGATAAGCCCATCTAATCCAAACTATTATCTTAGAGCAGTGGTGGTGAACCTATGGCACCCAGAGCCCTCTCTGTGGCACCCACACCATGGAAAAAGTCTATGGTGTACCAATATGCCTTAGACTTTTCCTGCCATTCATTAGAGCTGGGCGCACTATGAACAGCACAGGCAGCGCATTAAATGTAGACAGGTTATTATAGCTAAATAATAAAGTACATGGAGGATATACTATATTGATATTCAGGTTAAATTGACATGTTGGCACTTTGCAATAAATAAGTGGGTTTTGGGTTGTAGTTTGAGCACTCAGTCTCTAAAAGATTGACCATCACTGTCCTAGAGTGTTGATCCAGAGGAAGGCAAAACAACCACAATGAGGCACGAGCCAAATTTCGCTCCCATTTCTAAATTTCAGATGAAATCCCTGAATCATCAACCCATCTCCAGTCATCTACTAATCAGAACCTTTATAGGGAATCTGTCACCCCGATTCTGGACTATTATCCACATTAATATATGCATAGTTTTGAAGATAAGGAATCTAGATCACTTTTGTTTATTTTCCTACTGCCCCCTGTTCCCCACCATCAGTTCTCAAAGCTGCACTGAAATACATGGCCGAGACTGCAGTGCTATTCTAACATAATTGATAGGACTTCTGTGCGCATGCTCAGCAGTCCTGACAATGTATTTCAATGCAGCTCTGAGTGCTGACAGCGGGGGAAAGTGGGAGGGGGCAGTAGGAAAATAAAATATAGTGATCTGGACTCCATGTGAAGTACTATTCATGTATTACTGTACATAATGGTCCAAAATCAGGGTGATAGATTCACTTTAATATTATTTCATGAAAGACATCCAGGCTCCTTTTAGCGTTTAAGGATGCTACCGAGAACTAGTCATGTTGAACATGGTATCTGAGCTGCAGGCAGCATGCTACAGAGCAGAAGGAGCTGAGCAAATTGATATGTATCTTTATGGGGAAAGATTCAGCGTAACTATCAATTTACCCATTAATATTCCTGCTCATTCTGGCATTTGGAGTCCAGGAGACGGTCCTATCAGTTACTGAAAGCCTTCCCTCTATGACTATGTATACAGAGAGTGCTGTCAATCACTGAGAGGACCACCTCCTGGACATCAAAGCCCAGAATGAGCAGGAATTTAAATGAATGAACTACAAGTTTTGTTGAATCTTTTCCCATAAAACTATAAATCAATCTGCTCAGCTTGTCCTGCTCTATAACATGCTGTCTGCAGATTAATTCACATTTTCTTGATGACAGGTTCCCTTTAAGGATGCCGTTTTTTAAGTTTTTTTTTTTTTAGTTTTTTAATCTCCATATTTCGAGGATTTGCTTTTCTGTGGGATGAGTTATAGGCACCATTTTGGAGTACTAAGGCAAAAATGCAACAGCACTCTGCAAACACAAATACCGTATTTTTCGCCATATAAGACGCACTTTTTTTCCCCCAAAAGTGGGGGGAAAATGGCAGTGCGTCTTATATGGCGAATACTACCATTTTCCTATAGCTGAAGCCGATACATCGCACAGCCTGCGATGTATCAGCATGGAAGGAGGAGGGGGCGGAGCCTGGCAACACATGGCGGGCGGCCCGCCGCTAACAGCGTGACTGCTTGTATAACATTTAAAATCTTTAATTATGTCCCCTTATTTCCTAAAAGCCCAGGACAGTAGCGCTCTGCTAACCTGCTATATACCGATCCTCTAGCAGGCAGAGCGGTGCGGCGGCAGGCTGGTGTGTAACGTCCTCACTGACGTCATCTGCCTGCTCCTCCTGCTTCATTCATAAAGTGAAAGGAGCAGGCAGATGACGTCAGTGAGGACGTTACACACCAGCCTGCCGCCGCACCGCTCTGCCTGCTAGAGGATCGGTATATAGCAGGTTAGCAGAGCGCTACTGTCCTGGGCTTTTAGGAAATAAGGGGACATAATTAAAGATTTTAAATGTTATACAAGCAGTCACGCTGTTAGCGGCGGGCCGCCCGCCATGTGTTGCCAGGCTCCGCCCCCTAAGCAGTCATGGGCCAGATGTTTTAGAAAAGGGGGCACCTGTGGATGACACTGTAATTGGGGTGATCTGTGGATGACACATATAGCATAAGATGCTATATATGTGTCATCCACAGATCCAATCCATTACAGTGTCATTCATAAATGCCCCCATCACAGTGCTATCCACAGATCCCCCATCACAGTGCTATCCACAGATCCCCCATCACAGTGCTATCCACAGATCCCCCCATCACAGTGCTATCCACAGATCCCCCATCACAGTGCTATCCACAGATTCCCCCATCACAGTGCTATCCACAGATCCCCCCATCACAGTGCTATCCACAGATCCCCCCATCACAGTGCCATCCACATCTCCCCCACATAACAGTGCCATCCACAGATCCCCCCCATAATACTGTCATGCACAGACCACCATTACTTCAAAAGCACACCTTTTGGTTAAAAATATTTTTTTTCTTATTTTTCTCCTCAAAAACCCAGGTGCGTCTTATAGGCCGGTGCGTCTTATAGGGCGAAAAATACGGTAAAGTACAATAATGCCATAGTTCTAGAAAACATTCTGGTGCTAATGCTATGCTTATTTTATAAATTTGAGATTCTTGGAAGATACATTTTGTACAAAAAACTATTTGTGCCCATCTGCCAAACGTCAAGGCGATCTATATAAGAAGGGAACCTAACACTAAATACTAACTGTTATGTGCCATAATGGCCACCATAAAATACAAGGAATGCAGGTTCCACATGCATGCTGGGTCCACTCTGCCTTTTGGCGCCATTATGGCCTCCATTAAATCCAGGGAATGCAGGTCCAACATGTATGCTGAGCCCACTCTATACCTCTCCTGGTGCCAAAAGGCTTCCAGTGAGAGCAGGTTACAGCTTTATACTTACACTAATTTACACCAACATAAGGTACAGATATATTCCATTTTTTTTTTTGGGGGGGGGGGGGTTGGCATAAATGTTGCCATTTTTTTCAGGTTTTGTTTTTTTAGAATTCTACTGGTCATTATATTTATGGCAGCAGAATTCCCATAATTGTGAGGCGCACATGGGCTCAACCCACTCCCTCTGCTCCCTCTGTCTAACCACTTAGATGCTGTGGTCAGGTCGGAGGGCTATTGCTCACCCTAGACTGCACTTCAGTTATGGCCCTGATTCATTATTGTTTATATAGTAACCCAGATTCCTACATTGCTGTACATAATACTACTACCACCATCATAATAACTCTTTGTCATGATCTAGGTATTGTTATAGATATATTCCATTATTATAGTCAAGGCCTTATAATAACCATAATAAAGGGCATTACTCACAATATTCAGTTTAAGAATGTGATTAATGATTGTCCTCACCAATAATCTCTACATAAACAGGCAAAAACTTTGCAATGAACAAACGCATGTAAATCAGCTCGCCATGAAAGCAATTATAATATATAAAATAAATTGAACCGCAAAACAGTTATCAGCAGAAATGAATATGCAATATTAGTCTTTCTCTCTAGACGAAGTGGTGCAAACTATAGGTAATTACGCCTGAAAGCAAATCATGTGGTGTTTTATAAAGCAGGGATGCAAAAATATATTTCACTGACATAGGGCAATATTTTAGAGAGTCACAAGCTGGATAATTTCCCATTTGCTGAAAGGCCATGAGGAACCCCTGGAGCAAATTGAAAGTGCAGCATGCTGACCTGCAGGAGGCAGAGACGTGGTCAGACAGGCAATAGGTCAGGGCAGGCAATCCGGGTCGGCAACAGAGGAGTCAAAGCAAGCAGGCAGGGATCAGATGAAAGTAGAGTCAAGGAACGAAGTATAGATCAAGAGCACACATGAGTATCATGAACCAGCAAACACAAGGACCTTGACACTGAGGCACCTGGGAAGGGGGCTGAGCCACTTAAGTATATGCAGGAGAGCCAGAGTTGGTCAGCGAGATCATCTGAGCTAACCCACACAGCCCAGGGAGTGATGCGCTACGCCTCTAGAGCAGTGTAACACAAAACCAGGCGAACCCATGCTGTGTCCAGGGCTGAGTGGAAGCTGTGGAGGGGAATCCTCAGAAGCAATAACACCTACAAAAACAGAGCCCAGGACCGCAGTGGTGAAATGGGAAGAACCGGCCACAGGTCACCCTGAACATGGTGCCTGGGACCGTGGGGATAAGCGGGGGAACAGCGGCGTACAGCAGCCGCTGTTACAATATACATACGCCAAAAAGTGTCGTATATCTGTCTGTAAATGCCCCCCCTCCTTTTTTTTTTGGTGGGGAAGGTTCTAATGTTGAGAAGGCATGAGTCTGTAATTTTTTGGAAGGATGACCACATACAGTATGCTTGATTACTCCGAAACTAAAATTAATAGGAAATATTTGGATAAAATCTGTATATTTGTTATTGTGGTGGAAAGTCCCTCTTTACAGTTGTAGAAGAAGTTGTGTTGTGTAGATGACTGCACATACACAGACTTGCTTCAACTATCCATCACTCACTTCACTTATAGAAATGTGATTATTATCTTTGTAATGGAGTCTAATAATTGCTCATGAAGCAGCAAATCTAATTACATGAACATGTATGTCTCTTCAGTTCAGATTAGAAATCATCCCATTTTTAACTTTGCTGCTCTCTTATACTTTATTAGGACCCTGAAAATGACAGAAAGCATATAATATTGCAAAGGCCTTAAAATATAATACATATCTATACTGTGCTGTGCAAAATTCTTAGGTGTGGAAAAAATGGCTGCAAAGAAATATAATGCTTTGAAAAGTAGAAGTGTTAATAGCTGATTTGTATCAATTAACAAAATGCAAAGTGAAAGAACAAAAGCGAAATCTAAATTCAGTCAATATCTAGTGTGATCATCCATTGCCTTTAAACCGCATCAGTTCTTCTAGGTACACTCACACAGTTTTTGTAGAACCTTGGCAGGGAGGTTGTTCCAAACATCTCAGAGAACCAACCACAGATCTTCTGTGGATGTAGGCTTGCTCAAATCCTCCTGCTTCTCCTGAGATCAGGACTCTGTGGAGGCCATATCATCACTTCCAGGACTCCTTGTTTTTTTTTACATTACAGAAAAAGTATTATCTTATTGACATTGGACATATTTTTGGGGTTGTTGTCCATCTGCAGAATAAATTTGGAGCAAATTAGACACCTCCCTTATGGTATTGTATGATAGATAAATAGCTGCCTGTATCCTGACCAAATCGTCAGCTCCATTTGCTGAAAATTTTGTGCAACTGATGAAAGATGCATCATGTTTAATTCCCTTTTGAAATTGGAAGATGTCCAGCCATACCACCGGCTTAGAACTGGCAGAAACCAGTGGGACCCAGGTGTACCTACAGAGATGTCTGGCCAGAAGTGGTCTTGATGGAATAATTGTGGCTAAAAATCCATAGTGTTGTTATGAAAACAAGGTTAAGCAGCTATGCATGAAAACATAGGAAATTAAATATTTGACCGTAACAAAAGGCATTTTGTTCACCGAACGGCTTGAGAGCAGTAAAATGAGGCTGTGCAGGCAACAGTGAATTATGGTGGAGGTTCCTTGCAAGTTTGGGGATGCATTTTAGTAAATAGAGTTGGGGTTTTGTTCAGGTTTAATGGTGTCCTTAACGCTGAGAAATACAGACAAATACTTATCCATCATGCACTACCATCAGGGAGGCGTCCGACTGGCCCCAATTTCATTCTGCAGCAGGGCAAAAACCCCAAACATACAGCCAATGTCATTACGATGTATCTTCAGGGTAAAGAAGAACAAGAAGTCCTGGAAGTGATGATATGGCCCCCCCATAGAGTCCTGATTTCAGCATCATCTAGTCTGTCTGGAATTGCATGAAGAGACAGAAGGATTTGAGCAAGCCTACTTCCACAGAAGATGTGGTTAATTCTCCAAGATGTTTGGAGCAACCTCCCAGTCAAGTTCCTTACCTAGAAGTGTACCTAGAAAAACAGATACTGTTTTGAAGTCAAAGGGTGATCATAACCAATACTGATTGGATGTAGATTCCTATTTTGTTCATTCATTTTGCTTTTTGTTAATTGCTACAAATAATATTCACTTCTATTTTTTAAAGCATTTTTACTTTGCAGATTTTATTTTTTTTTTTGGGGGGGAGGGGTCAAGGCAATGTCACTATGAGAACAGTGAAATAACAGAGTTTAAAACAAGAATGCTTGTCATTGGGACATTAGGGAAACCACTATTTAAAAGATTAACTGGAAGAAATTTGGTACATGCCTTGTACTTCACTTTCTTGGCTCAGGTGACAAATTTGACGCATCTAGTTTCAGAAAAATCCACTGCAAAGGCTTGGCAGGAAAGAGACATGGCTTGGCGGCAGGGGATGTGTATAGAGTTGAGCGAACACCTGGATGTTAGGGTTCGAAAAGTTCGGCCGAACTTTACGAACATTCAATGAAGTCAATGGGGACCTGAAGTTTTGGGCACTAAAAAGGTTGTAAAATAGCCCAGGAAAGGGCTAGAGGGCTGCAAAAGGAAGCAAAATGTAGGTAAATCCCCTGCAAACAAATGTGGATAGGAAAATGACTTTAAATAAAATGAAATAAAATAAATAAAATTAACCAATATCAATTGGCAACTTGGAGGAGGAGGTGGAATAGGAGGTTGGGGTGGCGTCAGGTGGGAATGCTATGGGAGTTGAAGTTCTCATCACAGCCAAAAAGGATTCATGTCTGACTGCAGTGCCACCGGCCTCATTCAGACTCAGGGCCATGGCACCCACAAAGAGGAGAGCGATCCCGTAACAGCAACACAGGCCTCAGGTCAACCTGCAATGGAACAGGCCATTATCATTTATGTAGGTCCCTGACACCCAGACAGAGGAGAGGTCATTTGACAGTAAAAAGAGTTTAATGTCTCCCAACAAGACAGCAAGCAATTAAATGAAATATAGGCCACTGACACCCACACAATGTGGTGGTCATTAGACAGTAAAAAGAGTTTAATATCTCCCACCAAGACAAGAAATGATTAAACGACATATAGGCCCCAGACACCCACACAATGGGGCAGTCATTTGGCAGTAAAAAGAGTTAAATGTCTCCCACCAAGACAGCAAGCAAGTAAACGAAATATAGGCCCCTGACACCTACACAATGGGGCGGTCATTAGACAGTAAAAAGAGTTTATTATCTCCCACCAAGACAACAAATGATTAAACGACATATAGGCCCCTGACACTCACACAATGGGGCAGTCATTTGACAGTAAAAAGAGTTAAATTTCTGCCACCAAGACAGCAAGCAAGTACGTGAAATTTAGGTCCCTGACACCCACACAATGGGGCGGTCATTAGACAGCAAAAAGAGTTAAATGTCCGCCACCAAGACAGCAAGCAATTAAACTAAATTTAGGCCCCTGACACCCAGACAATGGGGCGGTCATTAGACAGTAAAAAGTGTTAAATGTCTGCCACCAGGACAGCAAGCAAGTACGTGAAATTTATGCCCCTGACACCCAGACAATGGGGCGTTCATTAGACAGCAAAAAGAGTTAAGGAAAGGCACAGCTCTCTTAGAGAAGTAGTGGCGGCTGGGAAGAACGTACTGTGGGACAGCCACCGCCATCGGCTGTTTGAAGCTGTCCATGTCCACCAGCCTGAATGACAGCATTTCAAAGGCCAGTAGTTTAGAAATGCTGCCATTCAGGCCCAGGGCTCGAGGGTGGCTAGGTGGGAATTTACGCTTTCTCTCCAAGGTTTGTGAGATGGAGAGATGAACGCTGCCGTGTGACATGGTGGAGATGCTTGGTGACGGAGGTGGTGGTGTTGGTGGCACATCCTCTGTTTGCTGGGCAGCAGGTGCCAACGTTCCTCCCGAGGCAGACTAAGAGGCCGAGGCAGCAGCAGAAGAGGGAGCAGGAGGAGCATAAGTGAGTTCCTTGTTTTTAAGGTGTTTACTCCACTGCAGTTCATGCTTTGCATGTAGGTGCCTGGTCATGCAGGTTGTGCTAAGGTTCAGAACGTTAATGCCTCGCTTCAGGCTCTGATGGCACAGCGTGCAAACCACTCGGGTCTTGTCATCAGCACATTGTTTAAAGAAGTGCCATGCCAGGGAACTCCTTGAAGCTACCTTTGGCGTGCTCGGTCCCTGGTGGCGGTGGCCAGTAGGAGGCGAACTCTCTTGGCGGCGGCTGTTCTGCTTTTGCCCCCTGCTCCCTCTTTTGCTATGCTGTTGGCTTGGTCTCACCACTGCCTCTTCCTCTGATATTATGAAAGTCAGTGGCACGACCTTTATTCCATGTGGGGTCTAGGACCTCATCGTCCCCTGCATCGTCTTCCACACAGTCTTCCTCCCTGACCTCCTGTTCGGTCTGCACACTGCAGAAAGATGCAGCAGTTGGCACCTGTGTTTCGTCATCATCAGAAACGTGCAGACTCTGATGAGGTGGTATTCCCATGTCCTCATCATAACGAAACATAAGTGGTTGTGGGTCAGTGCATTCTATGTCTTCTACTGCTGGGGAAGGGCTAGGTGGATTCCCTTGGGAATCTCGCCCTAATCTCGCCCTCACAGCAGCTTCATCCTATCCCTACACTAATCAGAGCAGAGTGACGTGCGGCGCTTCATGACTCCAGCTTAAATAGAGGCTTGGTCACATGCTGCACTTGGCCATTCACAGCCATGCCATTAGTAGGCATGGCTGTGATGGCTTCTTAGGGCAAGAAGTAAAACGCTAGTTGATGGGCTGCTGTGCAGCCCTTCAGGAAGCGGGAAGAAATTGCCGAACAACGGACCTGAACCCAAACTTTTTTGAAAATGTTCGGATCCGTGTCCCGAACACCCCAAAATTCGGTACAACTCTAGATGTGTACTGAAATACAACATTTTGTACCAACGTTTTGGCACAAAATTCGGTCGCAAAGTAAGGCAACCAATAGGTGGTAAAAACTTACACAAATGTGTCTGTACCTGCATCATTTTTATCATCCAGGCTAAGCTCCTGTGTTACCTTTGGGGTATCTTTATACTGTCTAAGGGGGGAATGTATCAAGTTCACTGTGCCAGAAAAGTAAAGTGATTTTTGCCTGTTTTTAAGGTGGTTTTCACATGCTCGGCAATTTACATATGCTAAAGGATAGCCAGATTACATTTTTAGCCAGATTTATCATTCCAAGTTCTTGCAAAAAGTCACAAATATACTCCAGTCCTCTGGTGGTGGTGTACAAACTGACGGAGCATTTCTAATAAATATGATTATATTTTAGACAAATAAATCTATAGCTATTTTGTGCGACATATGTAACAAAACACGGGTGACATTTTCAAAATGTTTGTCAAAAAAATTGTTTCAAACTTAGCAAATTCTCCAAAATAATATTTACCACGTTAGTTCTACTGGATTAGTAACATGAAGACATACTACCGGTTCTGTTTTGTTCAATGCATTAAGAGCAATTTTGATGCACATTGTTGTATCTAAAACCAAACCCCTTTCCACTAAGCTACTCCCACTCATCGACCTGGAAAGCCAAAAAAAGTGAGCCCCTGAGTTGCTGATGCAGAGTAAGGGTGTGGTAATGGCCCGGATGATGATGTGTTACTGTGTACCCCCTCATGCCATCACTCCCTGGGGTTGGTGCAGTGAAGGAAGGGCCCTCTTTGTTTCCTTGGGGCACTCCCTGTAGCTGTGGGCTCCATTCTTGATTTTAGTTCGGGAGTGCTCTTAATGTTAAATGTCTGTGTGTGTGCAAGGCAGGGCATGCAATGAAAATGCAATGGCCAGCGTGTGGTGTTAAGAGAGTCAGAGGCAAGGCTAGGTTGAACTTGATAAAAATGTCTCTTTACTGTGTGCACAATAAGAGTTCTAGTACATCCAGCAATTATCTGTACACAGTGTGAATTCTCTTTTCCAGATGCTCATGAGATAAACAGATACCATGAGCTAAACAGAGATTTACAGCAGTTGCCCTTAGATTACTCATTCTTTTGCAACAATTGAGTAGCAACCATAATCTGTCACAATGTCCACAATTCACTCAGCGGTGTGTGTTTCCTGTAATACAGCTGGTCAAAATCGTACCTGAAGTGTTCAGGGTGTCTGAACTTGTTATTCCTACACTGCAGCAGGGTCTGAAGTGCCGTACGCTGATCACCTTGCTGACTAAAACATTCTAGCCTTTGTGTCCACTGATATGGGGTTGAATAGGGTGTCTTAATTTGTTTCCCCTTTGCAGCAACAAAGCCTTTAATGCTTTACACTGGTTAACTTGCTGATCCTCTCTTTCTCTTGCTGTAGCCATGAACATTTTCCAAAATCTTCTCTCTCTCTATTGGTAGTGAAGGACACAAATGGGAATCTGAAGCATTGAAGCTGAATGCCTTAGAAAAGGAGAACAAAATATCGGCTCCCTGCCTACTCCAGGCCTGCGCTCACTATCTCTACTCCTTGCACAACTAGAAAATTCTGGAACTATGGGGAGGGGCCAGCCCACACCCTGAGCTCCCGAGAGGTCTGGGCCAGGCTAGTTAACACTGACCATGCAAGATTCAAGCTTTAGAATACTAAGTGTACAGTGCAAACATTTGCGTTACAAACGGTACAAAGTTATAAACAATACAAACCAAATTGTAAATACCACCTTGCACTGGGGTACTTCAGTCTCATTTGGTTACTCTTAAGCCATGGCAGAACCATAGCTCCCAGCATGTCCTGAAAGAGTGTTATGGTAGTCGTGATATTGAAACCTTAATATAGACACTACTATGCATTCATATTATGACTGCATAAAAATTGCCTTGGTAGTCACTTGTCTAGTGTTGAGAGAAGCATTCTGTGACGAGACCAATCTCGCCACATTGCATTGGAGTTGGAGTGCTATTTTGTATCCAGTTCGGGAGTTTGGTGTTCTGCAGTAGCTGTGCCTATATCTCTGTAAAGGGGGCCGATCGCCTAAACGGTTTTTACCCCTTGTCTGCAGAAGCGGTCCGTTACACATTCTAAGCAGAATGT
Organism: Bufotes viridis; assembly: GCA_033119425.1. NCBI lineage: Eukaryota > Metazoa > Chordata > Amphibia > Anura > Bufonidae > Bufotes > Bufotes viridis. The sequence continues at coordinate 354,076,303 of CM065593.1, forward strand.
GGAAGGTTAGGAAAACTTTGATTTTCAATGAATCAGTTTTTCCTAAAATGGCAGCTGCACATGTTACAAAGTGAAAGTAAGAAGCCCGGGAATGCGAGATCACACATAATGCCGTGCAGCCAGCCAGTCCATAGGTAGCCATCCCCTGTGATGTTACAGTTCTATAAAACCTTTATCCAGCACGGTCTTCGCCATTGTCCTGTGAGCTGAGCATAGGGAAAGACATAGCAAGTGCTCATGCACTAGGGACAGTATTGCTGAAAATAATTAATAGAAAAATATCATCGGGAGAGTGCAGAGAGACTTATGCTGCGTTAGTTTTGTTTTTTTATTCCTACATTCACTTATTCCTAAATCAGCCGTAAATGTAATTCAATACCAATACGATGGAAGCCTTTATTATTCAGTGCCAACCAATACCATTCAGTCTGCACCCTTGGGGGGAACAGGTCTTAATGATGACCATCCTCATCTTTTTCTGGGTTTACTTCTTCCAAATCATCCTTCAAAGTCTCCATGTCCTAAATAGGTCAGCAAGATGCAGAGAAGGGAAGAGCTGGATGTTCCTGATAACATTTTCTCATTAATATTAGATGATGTGGAAAAGGAGGAAAAGCAGACGGCAGAAGAAGGGCTCCCACCTGTGGGGCAGGAGAGCGCTGGGCTTGGAGAAATGGGTATGCCAGAGCTGATTAATATTCAGTGTTTACTGTCAAATAACTATTAGGAGATTGCAGACAAGAACAGCAATAATATGCATATTGTGCCCCCACCTAATCAGCCAAATCCCATTCCAGCAACAGCCCCTGTTTAAAAGTGAATTAAAGGTGCCATGCAGCCATTAACAGTGAATAAGGACTATACAGTGTGGTCTTCATTATTAAATTAAAGGCAGCTGCAGGCTAATTGGTCGCTCAGTTCTTCACCACAGCATGGCTGCAACTCACCCACAGCACAATCGCTCCATGTGGCCGTACCGTGAGGCAGAGTGGCCTGGGTATACCTAATTTATAGTGATTCATGACAAATTAATTCATAACAAATCAAATTTTTCTAAACTTCGCTAATCTCTGTACTTGTCCAAAGGGCAAGTCGAATTGACCAATCACTAGCTTACACAGGGCAATTCTTGACTTTTTTAAGATAATGAGACAGGAAATTGGTTTCTGTATTTGCATAAAAGCGGTGATTTACACAAATTTGCCTACTTTTGACATATTTCTGGCACAGATTGTGACACAAAGGTTATTTGCATCGGAATCTTCCACTTTTCCCTGCTCACGACAGGTACAAAAAAAAGAGGCCGGGAAGAGGACGGGCCAGAATTTATTATTTTCTACACCTGCTTTAGGCGTAGAAAATGGTCTAAATTTAACCCAGCAAGAAAGTTGATTTAAGATATGTAAAGGCCCAGGGTCTTAATAAATGACCCCCAAAGTTTGTAAATGTTTCTATTTTGTTGTTTCTGGAGAAATTTGCTAAATTTCCTTGAATTTCCTCTCATTGGCAGTACTTATATCATCACTTCTAGGGGCATCATGCCATCAGCCTATTAGTTTATGGCATATTACTTTCTAATTAAAAATTTAATATGCATTTACCAAACAACTCATGCGACTCCCATCTATAAACTCACTCCCAGCAAGACATTCTCCATTTTTAGTAAAAATGATCCTATAATTGCAATTCGCATGAAATTCAATTAGCATGTAATTTGCATACATTTGACATTTCCAAATTAATTATGAAATGTTGCTCTGTGTGCATTTAGCATGTCTGCAGGCCACATCATTACGTATGAGATCAGTTCCGTTCATTCGCATTGGGGAATGTTTGAGGCCTCTTTAATGTCTCCTCAATTTTAAAAGGGAATCAAGTTTTTTTTTGTTCTGTCCGTTCATAATGATTATCCGTTATTCAGGTAAATAATTTTATATTTTTTGATTGAAAGATGTAAAAAAAAGCATGTGTCTCACAAGTCCTCTCCAAAGAGAAAAAAACATTCTCTTGCCCTTTGTAAAACAATTCAGTTCTGGGACTTCTTGATTAAATAAAAAACCTTTATTCCAAATCGATAAAAGGCAAAATGTAGCACGGTACCGCATGTCTGTCCTACCCATTTCAAACACATAGGCCAGATGTGCGGTGCCTAAAGGGCTGGCAAAGGCCTGAAGAAAAGGTGGTCCTAGTTATGTATTGTAATATGTTTTGTATGTGTTGGCCATTACTAACAGTTAAGGAAATGGTGGGCAGGAACAGGGCTAACCACCCTGTTCCTCCCCTTTTGCTAGGAGTGAGCTGGCTCTGCTTTCTGCCAGGAGGGGGAGTTCCTGAAACCTGAGGAAGGAGAGGAAGAAGAGCATCCTGCTCCTGCAAAGGATACTCCAGAGGGAACAATTAAAAACTTCATTAGGTAAATCCTTGAGAAGCCAGACAGGAGAGTGACCAGCTAACACCTGCATCAAAGACAATGCTGGAAAGTGAAGGACTAAGCTAAGCTGAGACACCCATCACACAAACTATCATTAGGCCAGTTACAGCTAAAATCTGGACCTGACAGTGGACACTTACACTCACAAGAGTTAAATTGCAACCTTCCAACCAGCCTCCATATTCCTTAGTGTTGCCAGAACTTGGAATCTGCTGCTACTGAAGGTACCAAATGGTATACTTTGCACTTAGAAGAAGAGACAGTTATACATTCACTTCTGGCCAAATTTCTTCAAAACTACATTTCTACAGCATCGATCGGCAGGGAGCAATGGCCTGAGAAAGTACACCATGAGACATTTGTCTCAAATTTCCCAAAAAGTTGGATTTCAACCAAATCAAATTTGCAATTCTATTCAGATGAATCTCTTAAAATGGTGGCCACCAATACACAGGTCAGAAGACAGTGAAGAAGACCCCTGCCCCTAAGAAGAGATTATTTCTGTACCATGTTTTGATTTTAAAATAAAATCAGACAGCACAGTGTATTTTTAAACAGGCTGTTTGTTACCAGTGGCTAACATCTGTTCACCCATAAGCATCACTGTCCCTTTGACATTATTTAAGCTGTCTTGGCATTAAAGAACTCAGAAGGGCTTGGATATCATACATGACTTTTCAGGGCAATCTGAACAGTTTAGATTTGGGTCGAATTTATTCATTGCCAAATCGAATCTGTGAACTGATTTATTAGAATTGGACCCAAAATGAATTTCAAGAAATTTGTTCATCTCTAGTTAGCTACCCTAGCAGGAGGAATGTTAGGATTGCAAGATTTGTGGAACCTAAAGGTCATCCATCCCCACCAGACCATAAGGACACTACAACCTGAAAAGTGCTTGTGACAGACTCATGTAATAATAGCATTCTGAAATCAATCACAGCTCTCTGAACACAATTTGAAAAATTCCTCGATATTTCACCAAGCCATAAATGGGAAAAATAGAGGTGAGCGTGCTCAAAAGCATGAAAGTGAAATGTGTGCAATGTGCCATTTATTGGTTTTCGAAAAGCACAGGATTACCACTCCTATGGCACTTCTACATCTCCAGCTTTGAAACCACTAAGCCCATGGCCTTGATCCATTAACTTCTTGTCCGCTGTGATAGGCACCTTTAAATTCCCAGTACTGGAGGGGTACCATTGGCCTTCAACTGGGTTTGAGGCTCAGGATTCTTTTGTTATGGTTCAGTGGTCACAGAGTGCTATGTGGATTTTTAACCTGAAGGTGCACATCCCGCCCAGTTGGCGTTCTCTCTGAAGGCCAGAACATTTGCTCTGTTATGTTCTTATGGAAAGAAGTTAATAAAGAATTAAAGGTATCGTTTGAACCAAAGGAACTGTGAGTAGCCATCATTCGCCTCACTATATTATGCTGCTTTGCCTAGTGAACCTGCATTTTTGATGAATTGAGCTGTCCTCATTGTGTAGTTGACAGAGCTGGTTACTGCAGTATTCACTTCAATGGAAGCTGTTCCCAGTTCCATCCACTACACAAAGGACAGAGCTGTGTAGTTCCAGTGCCCACTTTCAGTGTTGGAGCAACAATGATACACCTGATCATGGGGGTGCGGGGTGTCAGACCCCCGCTAATCTGATATTTATGACCTATTCTGAAGCCATATTGGTTGTCACTCCATGGTAGCTATGTTGGTTGTTACCCCAAGATGTTGTTATGGCTGCCATATTCGCTGTTACGAAGCAGAGGTTGTTATAGCAGCCATAATCTTGCAGAAGCTGTTAAGGTAGGCTTAACAAGGTTTTCCGCTAATATTGATTGTTCAAAAAGTGCCCACAGCCCTCCCCCTGAAATAGAAGATTTATGCTTACCTGCTCCATGCTGCTCTGGTCCTCCACGCTGCCTCCACTGTCTGCATCCTCCGATTCCCGCACTGTTTACATCTGGCAGTGCATGGACATAAGATGGAGAAAAGTGAAGGCAGTAAGAAGAATTGGAGTGACATGGATCAGGTAAGTATGAATCTTCTATTTCAGGAGGAAGGCTGCGTGCACCTGCTTAAAAATCTATATTAACGGAAAAGTCCTTTAATGGTTGTTACCCCTACAGAAGTCAAGCAGCTAATAAGTCAAACTGGTTTTCATTTACATGTTAAAGAGTTATTCCCATTTAGGACATTGATAGCATAGCGCTAGGCTATGCCATCAATGTCAGATAGGTACAGGTCCCAAACGGTCCTATCTCCAGAATGGGACACCTGAAGTAAACAGGGGGGCGCACAGTGCAAGCATGGCCATCCTCTGTTAACCACTACCAGAGTTCCAAAAACGCTGGCTAGGCTATTTCTGTCAGTCTGGCCGTGATGAATGGTGAGCGCACTTGCCATGGGGCTTCTGAAAAAAGAGGTGCGGTTTGGCTATTTTTGGAACCTCCCTAGCATTGAATGGAGAGCATGTCGCGTATGTGTGGTGTGTTCTCCTTTTCTTCAGGGGCCCTATTCCCTAGATATGTGCAGGTGCCAGAGGTGAGACCCACATCTATCTAACGTTGATGGCATGTCCTAGAGTACAGTGTTCATTTTAGGACATGGTCAGATATCATAGTCAAGTATCAAAATAATGCCATTGTGACACCTGACCCTGACCTTCACACCTGACTCTGACACCTGACCCTGACACCTGACCCAGACACCTGACTCTGACACCTGACTCTGACACCTGACCCTGACAACTGAGTTTGAATAATGCTCTTCATAGGTCAGGGTCAAAGTGAGAATGAAAAGTATTCAGTATATGAAAAGTAGAATGAAACTAAAATTAGGAGCGAGGCTGACGCCTGACTTGGGTCAGTAGTCAGACATCAGCGTCACACATGACTTGAATTTGCCTCATACCTAGGGCTTAATAAAATGTTACATTTTTTAAAGACTGAAAGGGGTCTTGAACACAGTCCCACTGGACTCAAGACAAGTGCACTATCAGTGAGCTATAAGCTGGTCAGGGTTAGCCTGGAATTTTATTCATCTATGTGATTCAATATATGAAAAGTAGAATGAACCTAAAATTAGGAGCGAGGCTGACGCCTGACTTAGGTCAATAGTCAGATATCAGCGTCACACATGACTTGAATTTGCCTCATATCTAGGGCTTAATAAAATGTTAAAAATTTTAAAATCTGAAATGGGTCTTGAACCCAGGCCCACTGGACTCAAGACAAGTGCACTATCACTGAACTATAAGCTTGATTAGTGTTAACATGGCATTTTATTCATCTATGCCATTCAGTATATGAAAAGTAGAATTAACCTAAAATTAGGAGCGAGGCTGACGCCTGACTTAGGTCAGTAGTCAGATATCAGCGTCACACATGACTTGAATTTGCCTCATATCTAGCGCTTAATAAAATGTAAAAATTTTAAAGGCTAAAAGGGATCTTGAATACAGGCCCACTGGACTCAAGACAAGTACACTACCACTGAGCTACAAGCTTGCTTAGTGACAGGCTGGGATTTTATTCATCTATGTGATTTTGCATACAAATACATAGTATATCTATAACTCATTCTCACTGTCAGGTGTCAGAGTCAGGTGTCAGAGTCAGGTGTCAGGGTCAGGTGTCAGAGTCAGGTGTCAGAGTCAGGGTCAGGTGTCAGGGTCAGGTGTCAGAGTCAGGTGTCAGAGTCAGGTGTCAGGGTCAGGTGTCAGGGTCAGGTGTCAGGGTCAGGTGTCACACTGGCATTATTTTGGTAGTTGACTATGATATCTGACCATGTCCTAAAATGAACACCATACTAGAGATATTACATCAATATCCTAGTAGGGCCAAACCTTTGGCCTCTTTCACACGGGTGTTGTGTGTGAGGGCCAGATAGGATACGGGGGCGTGGCAAGGAAATCGTGCGAGTGCGCATGCAATTTCAGTCAGTTTTGACTGCGATTGCGTTGCATTGGTCAGTTTTTTCCGCGAGAGTGCAATGCATTTTGCACGCGCATGAAAAAAAACTGAATGTGGTACCCAGACCCGAACCTGGACTTTTTCACTGAAGTTTGGGATCGGTGTTCTGTATATTTTATTATTTTCCATTATAACATGGTTATAATGGAAAATAATAGCATTCTTTATTTCAGAATGCTAAGTAAAAGATCCATTGTGGGGTTAAAAAATAAAAATTTAACTCACCTCATCCACTTGATCGCGCAGCTGGGTTATTCTATCTTCATTCAGCAGGACCTGCACCTATGTCACCGCGATCACCACGTGGCGAGCGTGATGACATCACCAAAGGTCCTTTTCCAGCCAGGTCCTGCAAGAACAAGAAGAAAGAAGACGAGCCCAGATGCGCGATCAAGTGGATGAGGTGACTTAAACTTTTATTTTATTTTTTTAAACCCACAATGGATCTTTTACTTAGCATTCTGAATTAAAGAATGCTATTATTTTCTATTATAACCATGTTATAATGGAAAATAATAAAGTAAATGGGGCCCCGAGTAACTCATCTCTCGTCTCCTTAGCAACTATGCGTGAAAATCGCACCACATCCGCACTTGCTTGCGGATGCTTGCGATTTTCACGCAGCACCATTCATTTCTATGGGGCCTGCATTGCGTGTAAAAACACAGATTATAGAACATGCTGCGATTTTCATGCAACGCACAAGTAATGCGTGAAAATCACCGCTCATATACACAGACCCATTGAAGTGAATAGGTCCGGATTCAGTGCGGGTGCAATGCGTTTACCTCACACATTGCACCCTTGCGGAATTCTCGCCCGTGTGAAAGGGGCCTTTAACTTTTATTGTGGCAGGACTTTATGTTTATGATTTTTAAAATATATTTTTATTTAAATAAATTTGTAATTTTTTAAAGTTTTAAATACCAGGAATCAGTTGTTGTTTTTTGCTTTGCAATGACGGCAGGATGTATATTGTGTGCCATGTTCTGTAATATGCTGGCTCATATAAATAACAATGGGAATAACCACATGAGAATATGGAAGAAAAACAAATTCACAGCAAAAGTGGAACTTGATACTTGGAAGGCTCAGTGGTCCATATGTTGTGAGGCAAACTTCCAGCAACCCTGCTGCATGCAAGTAATTTACTGCAGATGGACGCCTGTCTCTAGAATGCTGCTAGATATTCACACTCTTAAATTGTGCTGATCCACAATTTTATATCTTTATTGCTGCCCATCTGTACCATCATGCTATACTGAACTGGTTTGTGTGCCTGCATAGTCATTGTTGCTATGTATTTTGACTTGGAAATTCTATATAAAATATATATAATTGCACAGTATTATAATTACACATCTCTTAGTACTTAAAGGGAACCTGTCACCATGAAAACGCAGTGCAATCTGCAGGCAGCAGTTGAGCAAAAGGAGCTGAGCAGAATATAGCTTTGTAGGAAAAGATTCAGTCCTCCACCCAACAATTTTTGTGGAGCAAGCTGTAGTTTTTATTGGTATTATTTTGGACTTTTTGATACATTTTTATTAATTTGTTTGTGTGCAGGGGGACCAAAAAAAAGAACAACAAATTGGCTTTTTTAATCTTTTTTTTCCTGTTACTGCCTTCACCATACACATTTTAATAGTTCAGACATTTTTAGATGTGGCTATACCAATGATGTTTATTTTTTATTGCTTATATTTGTTTCTAATTGGCAAAGGGGTGATTTGAATTTCTAATACTTTTGTGTTTTTTTAATTTAAAAAACTTTTTCTGTCACTGTTCTGTTTCTGTACTTTTTAGTCCCCTTCGGGGACTTGAGCATACAATCTTCTAACTGCTTGTCCCATGGACTGCAATAGAATACTATTGCAGTCTATAGGATGTTCACAGGCTGCTTGTCAGGCATGTGTTTTCAAGCAGCTTGGTATAACAACACAAATAGCAAGTGAGGGGTTGAGCATACAACACCTGTATACCAAAAACAGACATCTTTCGTTAGCAATTTAATTTCACCATTTTGATTAAAATTCATATGAATCCTCCCAAGATAACATTCAACTGAAAGCGGGACAAGAGAATTACAGCATCCCACAAAACTTACATATCTCTCAATGAAACGTACAATATAGCTCTTTCTAGAAGATTTGATTAAAAATAGCATTTATTCATCAGTCTTCATAACAAACAAACACTGGCTGGCTCACAGTACAATAAATACCACACGTAAACATCTAGAGCAGGGGTGCACAACCTTTTTTGGTCTGGGGGCCGCATTGTCACATCGCACTATTTCAAGGGGCCACAAAATAAAAGCTAAAAAGCGCTTGTTTGCATCAGACTATTACACAGGCTAATGCAAAGTGACTGGGGAGGAATGATCGCTACCACAGCCATTCCTCCCTCATTCACTTCTATCGATTATCGGTAGCACATTCCTGATTACACAGTGAGATGTGCTGACCATAATCGTACGTCTTTCATCCTTATAAAATATGCAAATCAGCCGACAAATGAGCGATTCCTTGTTTATCAGCTGATCAGCGGCTGATTATACCGCCATATATCAGGAATGAGCGCCCCTATGAACACTTGTTCGCAGTGCCGTGTAACAGGGGCTTAGAGATTTCCTGGTAAAAAATGATTTTTAAGCAGCATGGGCCTGAAACAGAAGATTCATACTCTCCTGCTCCCTGCCGCTCCCACTGTCTCCATCGTCTGGTTCCGGCGCTGTTTACATCCGGTTAGATATGGGCAGAGTCACTTGTACCTCTCCAGCCAATGACTGGCCTCAGTGGTGATGTGGCCACAAGCAGCGTGTCACCGCTAAAGTCAGTCATATGCTGGAGAGGTGCTCCGGGAGCAGAAGACGGAGACAGCGAGGTCAGCACAGAGAAGAAAAGTAGGAATCCTCTGTGTCAGGGACTGTGCTGCAGGAACTTGTTAAAAATCATTTTAACTAGGAAACTCCTAAGTGGCGACGTTTCCTTCCTGCCTCCTATTCACACATGAGCGCTTTCCTTCAATGCAGAGATTCCTACCACCTTCTGTCTGCCCCAGATATACTGTAGGTCCCTTCAAAAACCAGTAAGCACTTTCCCTGAGGGCTCACGCACACGACCATTGTTTTAGTTCGCATCTGAGCCGCATTTTTTGGGATTGGATGCAGACCCATTCACTTCAACAGGGCCACAAAAGATGTGGACAGCACTCCATGTGCTGTCTGCATGCGTTACTCCGTTCTGCACAATGCAGAACACACATGGCTGGTGTCCTGCGGACCAAAAGAAAAGGTACAGTCGTGTGTATGAGACCTTACTAGCCGGGAAAGCACGTATTGGTTAACCCTTTAATGACCAGACCTTAAAGATATTAATGACCAGTTACTTTTTTGTGATTTAGCGCAAATGGTTAAAACACTTGTAACTTTTTTATTTGTTTAAATACCAAAATAACTTTTAAAGCATTTTATTACATAACACGGGGCTTTTTAAAATATTTTTTTCGTTTTATTAGATGGAAACTGTAATTTTTTTTTTTTAATAATTTTTATTCAAACTATAGCTCATTTTTCAAATATGCAAATTATTATAATCAGTTCCCTAGATGTGTTGGATCATTTTATTATACAATATGTATAGTTTCACATGAAAAATTGTAATGGTTTTGGTTGGTGTGGGCGTTTTTGTTCTTTTATGTATTTTACTATTCTTTTTTAAACTTATTTATTTAAATACATTTCTGCTACAAAAAGATCTTTGTGGTACACTGACTTTTTATTTTGTGCATTTTCCTTTTTTTCCTTCTATTTTATTTATTTAGCATTTTGAATTTTTCTTATCATCACTTTATTATTAATTTTTAAAATATATTTTTGCCACATAATATGACAGTGATCAATTTTATTTTGCACTCTTTCCTTTTTATAGTTTTCTTTTACATCTTTTTTATTTATTGATTTTACATTTTTTGCTAAAATTTTCTTTTTTTTTTTTTTATACATTTTTGCAGCACTGTTTGTCCCCCAAGAGGTCTGTAAAAGACCTCTGGGGGACACTGACTTTTTTTTTTGCACTTTTTTTCCCTTGTATTTGTATTTTTTTTTTTACTTTTAATATATATAGTTGCAAACGGCAAACGAGAATTTATGCAAATGTTTGCGAACGGGCAAACAGGGCGAACCGCCATAGACTTCAATAGACAGGCAAATTTTAAAACCCACAGGGACTCTTTCTGGCCACAATAGTGATGGAAAGGTTGTTTCAAGGGGACTGTGGCATGCCGGAGGGGGATCCATTGCAAAACTCCCATGGAAAATTACGTTGTTGACGCAGAGTGTGGTAAGTTGAATTCGCAATGTGATTAATATAACCTGCATTAATCGCATTGCGAATTCAACTTAGAGCTGGGTTCCTAATGGTTGTATTGCTAGAATATAACGAAGATTGAGAATATAGCGCTATATTCGTTATATTCGTCAATTCTAGCAATACAACCATTAGGAATTCAGATCTAAGTTGAATTTGCAATGCGATTAATACAGGTTATATTAATCGCATTGCCGTTACAACGTAGATCAGAGTTCCTAATGGTTCTATTGCTAGAATTGACGAATATAACGAATATAGCGCTATATTCTCAATCTTCGTTATATTCTAGCAATACAACTATTAGGAACCCAGCTCTAAGTTAAATTCGCAATGCGATTATTACAGGTTATATAAATCGCATTGCGATTACAACTACTAACACTGCAGCTTCAGAATGAATCTAAGATGGATGCCGTCCTTGCTTTTTGATAGGAGGTGGGAGGGTGAGGTGGGAGTATGCTGATTGGCTGGAATGTGTCTGCTGACTGTGAGGTACAGGGTCAAAGTCTGCTCAATGATAAAGTATAGGGGCGAACGCGAACATCACATATGTTCGCCCGCTGCGGCGGACGCTATCTAGCTATGTTTGCCGGGAACCGTTCACCGGCGAATAGTTCGGGACATCTCTACTTTCCAGTCCTCTGCCCCTGACACCCGGCGATCACATGATCGCCAGGTCTTAACTGCACAGCTACACACTATACACTGCTTCTGTCTTCTCCTCGGCTCCCCCGCTGTCTCTGACAGCCGGGAACCCGCCCTGCTCCTGCTACAGTGCAGGAGCAGGAGCTGTAACCCTGCAATTGTGTGGCGCTCTGGGCAGAAACACAGCTGATCAAAGGATTAGCTGTGTTTCTGCCCAGTAGGACGGAGGCCGCAAACCATGGCTCTGGGGGCCGCATGCGGCCCGCAAGCTGCAGGTTGTGCACCCCTGATCGGCTGGCCCGCATGGTGGCTGATTACATGGGGTCCGTCAGTGCTTCCGACAGCATAAGCACCGATGACCCCATGGAGTACTGGGTTGCCAGGCTGGACACTTGCCATGAGCTTGCTCAGTATGCACTGGAGGTACTCTCATGCCCCCCTTCAGCGTACTATCTGAGCGGACATTCAGAGCGGCAGGTGGGGTGGTCACCGACAAGCGGACCCGTCTATCCACAGACTCCGTGGATAGACTCACCTTTATCAAAATGAATGAGTCCTGGATCGGCGGCCACTTCTTGGCCCCCGCCGTCAGTTCAGGGCATTGCCATGTACCTGCTGCTGCTGCTTCTGTCCTGTTCCTGCTGAGTTTGGCCCTGGACTAAAGGGGCCTTACTGCAACCTTATCAGTTAAAATTACACGAAAACATAACAATATTAAAAAACGGAAACACACGTTAGAACTAAAAAAAACGATTTATTAACAAACATGTCTCTAAGGTGCAGCGCCTCCAAATTCCGCACCTGTTCCCGGATCTCCTTTATGGCTACATCGTGCTCCTGCTGCAGCTGCCTCATTTTTTTTTTTTATTTAACTTAAATTTTACTGTTAGGATAAAAAAAATATGAAAATTACTTGCAATTCAGATTTAGAGGCATGGATACAGAATTATATTGCTGTGTGCAAATAGTTACGCTCCTGGTGGGGGCTTGTGACATCCTCCTCTTCATCTGGAGCTGGGGGTAATCCGGCTGCTGTGAGGGTCCGGCCTCTTCCACCTCCACCACTTCGTCCACATCAGGTGGGGGTGGGGCATCCTGCTGCAGCTGGGAGGGTCCGGCCTGCTCTCCCTTCTCCTTGGCGGACACCACCACCACCTCCATCTTGTCCGTCAATGACCACACACTGTTCAGAATTTAGACAACTCAGAACTCCTAACAAATGCACATTAAGTGGGGGATGTATCTAATGTAATGACCGACGGGGCCTTTTACTGGAATACAGAATGATGATTGCAGTTTATGGATATACTGTACACACACACACACGTATATACTGTATATTTATTAGTGTGTGAAACGTAAGAAATCAGCCGGTTACATTATACAGTACATCTGTACATCTGTGTGAAAAGGTTCAATATTCTAGGTTCAAAGTGTCACACTCTAGTCAGCTAATTAATCCATAACACCTGAGCAAAGGGTACCTGAGATTGTGACTTTGGGGTTTTCATAAGCTGTAAGCAATAATCATCCAAATTATAACAAAAAAATGCTTGAAATATCTCGCTTTGCATGTAATGAGTCTATCTCATATATTAATTTCACCTTTTCAATTGCATTACTGAAATAAATTAACTTTGCACGATATTGTAATTTTTCAAGTTCCACCTGTATATACACTGTATATATATATATATATATATATATATAGTTCAGGCTGATGAGTCAGCCTGCAATTGTGGGAGGGGTAGAGGCACTTCATAAACGAGGCACGGCCTTACCCACAGGCGTGCGTTCTCAGGTGCTGGGGGACATGTCTTCATCCCTGGCCCAAGCAGCTCACGCCAGCAGCAGCTACACTGAAGTGCGCCTCGACTAGTAAGTATGCATGGCCCATGGTGCCCTAAGCCGGCCAAAGCTTCTTACGGTAAGGACGACTCGGGCTCAAGGTCGACAGCCGCTCTGGCTTTGTTTCTGGCCGGGCTTGCAGGTCAGGTAGGGCTCCTGCTGCTTCAGGTACACGGATCATCCTTTGGTCACTCCCCGCCTTGAGCTTTCCCTTACCTGCACTTTCGGCTGTCTCTGCTGGTTTCGCCACCGTGGTCTCTCGTTCGCCGTTTCTAGTGTCACGGTCACGGGGGGTTTGCCTCCAGCATTTTCCGCCCTACTACCCATGCTCCCTTAAATCCGTCTGTCTAGCACCCAGCTGCAATATTATACCAGCATTGCCAGGAGGAATAATGGAGGGATAGCAACAATTCTATTAAAACATAGCCATTTTACTGGAGAGCGGTTCTGTTACAAAAAAAATAAATAAATTAAAGGAGCGGTCAGTGGTGCTCGGGTGAGCTGTTTTTTGTTTTACTGTTTTGTATTCATGCCTCGGTTTGTATTCACTCAGATTGGTCTCCTTGCCTATGCCAGCCAAAACAATCTGCTTTGATTTACTTCAGCTGAGGCCAATAAGACAACAGGAGTGAGTTCCTACTATGTATAAGAAAGTTTTACTTTTCGCTTTGTATGTCTTGATGAAGGGTTATGATTAGCAAAATGAAATTTGTCTTCTCCTACATCTGGATTTTAGTTAGCACAGTTATAAAAAAAATATATATATTTTTCAGGCTTTGGAGGGCTTACTTCGTTTCCGGGTTTTGACTGTCATGTGCTTCAGGTTCACGCTTATTCTCTAATGTTAGTTTCCTGTAAGATGTCGGGCACAGCGATGCTCACGGTTGTAGTAAGATGGCGATGGGTGTGATGATGTCACGTCGTAGGGCCTATGACGGGCGGCGCTGCGGTGACGCACTTGATTTGTCGCCCCAAGTCGGTCATGTACCGGACACAGATGCGCCGCGGCTTTCCCGGTCTTCCCTATCTCTCACAGTGGCAGTTTGCACTCCCCGCCCTGGTACCGCTCTCCCGGCAGACACGGCTGTTCTCCGGGCAGATGCAGCCGCTCCCCCAAGGCCGCCATGGCCACTACTCTGAGAGATGTGGCCAATCCCGCTCCAGTCCCAGCCACTCCCGCTCCAGACCCAGCACTCCCGCTCTAGAACCCGCCGTTCCAAATCCCCCGCTCCCCTTTTTTGGTACAAGGGCCTTAGGAGCAACCAGCTTCGGCGCTCCCCCAGTTACCACTACAGTCCAGCTAGTGACCATCATCCGCTGGCCAGCAGAAATGACAGGTATCTTAGTCCGCAGTCAGTCTCAAGTTGGAGCAGGCAGTAGGGCTCAACAACACTGTTTTGCTGCTGGGGCAGCAGTCTGGCAGTCCGTGAATGTGAGTACAGTCTACTTATATTTTTTTACACTTGGGGTTTCTGGCGAGGGTCGATCTTCTTTCCCCTTCAAGATTCGGGGGGTGGGGGCGCATTTGATCAGTCTCATCACTTGGTAGATTCATCCGGCTCATGTTTGTTTTCAAATTATCAATGTTGCAGCCTGTCATGTTTTCAGGCTTACACTTATTACACCGTCAATGTCTGTTGCCTGGTAATTTATTCAGGCTTACGTTTATCAATCATTAATGTCTGTCGCCTGTTTATGTCTTTCAGGCTCACGTTCATTGATCATTGATATCTGTCGCCTGTTTATGTAATTCAGGCCTACTTTATTATTTAATGTCTGTCGCCTGTTTATGTTATTCAGGCCTATGTTATTAATCATCATGTCTGTCGCCTATTACTTTTCATGCTTGCGTTTATTAATCATTATTGTCTGCCGCCTGTTTACTTTATTCAGGCCTACGTCATAAATTTTCATGTCTGTCGCCTGTTACGTTTCAGGCTTACGTTCATTAATCATTATTGTCTGTCGCCTGTTTACGTTATTCAGGCTTACGTTCATTGTTCATTGATATCTGTCGCTTGTTTACGTTATTCAGGCATACGTGTATTATTTAATGTCCGTCGCCTGTTACATTATTCAGACTTACGTTCATTGATCATTGATATCTGTCGCCTGTTTAGGCCATTCAGGCATATGTTTAGTATTTAATGTCTGTCACTTGTTTATGTTATTCAGGCTTACGTTTATTATTTAATGTCTGTCGCCTGTTTACGTTATTCAGGCCTACGTTTATTATTCATCATGTCTGTTGCCTGTTACGTTTCAAGCTTGCATTCATCAATCTTTATTGTCCGTCGCCTGTTTACGTTATTCAGGCATACGTTACTAATTATCATGTCTGTCGCCTGTTACTTTCAGGCTTACGTTTATAAATTTTTTGTCTATCGCCTGTTTACACTATTCAGGCCTTTATTATTAATCATTAATGTCTGTCGCCTGTTACGTTATTCAGGCTCACGTTCATTGATATCAGTCGCCTGTTTACGTTATTCAGACATATGTTTATTATTTAATGTCTGTTGTGTGTTTACTTTATTCAGGCCTACGTTTAGTATTTAACGTCTGTCGCTTGCTACGTTAGTCAGGCCTACGTTTATTACTTAATTTCTGTCACCTGTTTACGTTATTCAGGCCTACGTCATTAATCTTTATGTCTGTCGCCTGTTATGTTTCAGGCTTATGTTCATTAATCGTTATTGTCTGTCGCCTGTTTACGTTATTCAGGCTTATGTTCATTGTTCATCGATATCTGTTGCCTGTTTAAGTTATTCAGGCATAGGTTTACTATTTAAAGAGGACCTTTCTCTTAGGATTGAGGTAGTGAAATACTTACACTACCTTCCTGGGTGGCCCCTGCTGAGGTCCAGGCAACAGTTTATTTGCTCCATTCCCCGTTAGTTTTCATATGCGGCGATTCTTTGTATGAGGCGGGGACTTGTCTTTTGCCTGGGGAGTGGTTTCCTTTTTCCTGGCTGCGAGACGAGCGCTATGATTGGCTGGGGACTTCTCAGCACAAAAGCAATTTAGCTGGTTCCTGCAGTGCCCTGAATGAAAGAGACTGGTAAGTCCATGAGAGGCAGTATCTGTAATGTCAGGGACCCTTGTGCGGAAGCCGCCGTGACATGGTACTTGGGCCCCACATACTTTTGATCAAAAATGTGAGCTTCCTTCATTCCAATTTTTTTGGAATGAGCCCCTTTTCCTATTTTTTGCCATTAATTTATGATGTATTGTGCAGCCATCTTTTAACCAGCCTGTTTACGTTATTTAGGTCTACGTTTATCATTTAATGTATATTGCCTGTTTACGTTATTCAGGCTTACGTTTATCATTTAATGTCTGTCGATTTTTACGTTATTTAGGCCTACGTTTATTAATCTTCATGTCTGTCGCCGGTTTACATTTCAGGCTTGCGTTTATTAATCTTGTTGTCTGTCGCCTGTTTTTGTTATTCAGGCCTACGTTATTAATCATTAATGTCCGTCGCCTGTTATGTTATTCAGGCTTGTGTTCATCGATCATTGATATCTGTCGCCTTTCTACGTTATTCAGGCCTACGTTTATTATTTAATGTGTGTCGCCTGTTACAGGCCTACGTTAATAATCATCATGTCTTTATCCTATTACGTTTCACGTTTACGTTTATTAATCATTATTGTCTGTCGCTTGTTTATGTTATTTAGGCCTACCTTATTAATCATTAATGTATGTCGCCTGTTACGTTATTCAGGCTCACGTTCATTGATCATTGATATCTGTCGCCTATTTACGTTATTCAGGCATACGTTTATTATTTAATGTCTGTCGCCTGTTTACGTTATTCAGGCCTACATTATTAATCATCATGTTTCAGGCTTATGTTCACTAATCCTTATTGTCTGTCACCTGTTTACAGTTAGAGGTGGCAGCAGCATGAGGAGACCACAGAGTGGCCGAAAGACAGAGTCTGGATGTGGCGGCAGCATGAGTAGGCCACAGAGTGGCACAATGACATAGTCTGAGGTGGTGGCAGGATGAGGAGACCACAGAGCGGCACAATAACAGTCTGGAGGTGGTGGCAGCATGAGTAGGCCACAGAGTTGCACAATGTCAGAGTCTGGAGGTGGCAGCAGCATGAGAAGACAACAAAGCTGACCAAAAACAGTCTGGAAGTGGCGATAGCATGAGTAGGCCACAGAGCAGCATAATGAAAGAGTCTGGAGGTGGCGGCAGCATAAGGAGACCACAGAGCGGCACAACGACAGAGTCTGGAGGCGGCGGCAGCATGAGGAGACCACAGAGCGGCACAATAACAGAGTCTGGAGGTGGTGGCAGCATGAGTAGGCCACAGAGTTGCACAATGACAGATTCTGGAGGTGGCAGCAACATGAGAGGACAAAAGACTGGACCAAAAACTGTCTGGAAGTGGCGGTAGCATGAGTAGGCCACAGAGCGGCGTAATGACAGAGTCTGGAGGTTGCGGCAGCATGAGAAGACCACAGAGCGGCACAATAACAGAGTCTGGAGGTAACGGCAGCATGAGTAGTCTACAAAGTTACATAATGACAGAGTCTGGAGGCGGCGGCAGCCAGAGGCGGCTCTAGACTTTGTGAGGCCTTAGGCGAAACTCGAACATGAGGCACCCACGAACACAAGCGTACCGTACAGGAGATCGGGGGATCCCATCGGCCAGACCCCCTGATCAGACCCTTATCTCTTATCCTTTGGATAGAGGATTTATTTTCCTATGCCGGAGTACCCCTTTAATATGCAGTGACATCACAGTAAAGGGTTAATCTGCACAGTGACAATACAGGACAGGGCTTATATTCACAGTGCATATTAACATTTTGCATTAACTCTTGCTATACTGAGATGTCACAGTGCATATTAACCCTGTACTGTGATGTCACATTGGCATTGCATTAACCCTGGCTGTACGGTATGTGATATCACTGTGCATATTGACCCTGTACTGTGACTAACAGTACAAGGTTAACATGCACAGTGAGTGACATCACAGTACAGGGTATACACAGTGCTGTCACAGTCAGAGTTAAGCAGCTGCATGCTTGCAGAACATAGTACAGGGTGATCTTGTACCTTGGGCTTATACTCACTGGTCGGGCACCACTGTCTGTCTGTGGGCGGCAGCCAGACACAGACTGAGGTGAGGGCCCTGGCTCCTTCTTCTTCTCCCCTGCGTGGCTGCACAGCGCTCTGGGGGCAGAGCTGGCAACATTTAGAAGACGTGCCTGTGCGGCGGCACGCTCCGAGCCAGTGGCGTAGCTTGGGTTATAATAATAATGCAGTAGATGTCACCTGCAGTCCTATGTAACACCACATATAACACAGTGATAACTATCTGATTACCTATAATGTAGTAGATGGATGTGAGGCCCCAGAATTCACAACACGCACAGTCTGACCTCAAGTTTGGGGCCGGATTCAGGCAGTGTGGGCCAAATTCTAAATCCAACCCCCCCACCCCCCAAAAAAAAAAAAAAAAAACCTGATATTTGGATGGACATAACTTACATATAGCACCATACCTGTTACATCCAGTCACATCTCCTGGGATGTAGACTTTCCTCAGCGTCTTCATTCGGAGATAGAAGATATCATGGCGGTCCTTTCAGCTGCATCTTGTCTCTGTGGAGTTTCACAGAAAACATTTTTAGATTCCTCACTTTACTATCATCCTCAGATAACAGACCTCCCCTCCCTCGGTAGTGCCCACAACTATAATGCCCTGTGTATAATTATAATATATAATGGCCCCCTCTGTAGTATTATAGCCATAACTATGGCCCCCTTCAGCCCCTCCAGCATACGGTCCCATGTAAAATACATCACTCCCCGCCTTCAGCCCCTCCAGCATACAGTCCCATGTAAAATACATCACTTTCCCTGCCTTCAGCTCCTCCAGAATACAGTCCCATGTAAAATACATAACTCCCCATGCCTTCAACCCCTCCAACATACAGTCCCATGTAAGATACAACCTTTCCCCTGCCCTCAGCCCCTCAAGCATATAGTCCCATATAACATACAACCCCCCGCCGTCTTCAGCCCCTCCAGAATACAGTCCCATGTAAGACAAATCACTTCCCTGCCTTCAGACCCTCCAGTATACAGTCCCATGTAAAATTCATCACTCCCCCTGCCTTCTGCCCCTCCAGCATACAGTCCCATGTAAGATAGATAACTCCCCCTGCCTTCTAGCCCTTCTTGCAAACAGTCCTATGTAAAATTCATCACTCTTCCTGCCTCTAGCCCCTCCAGCATACAGTCCCATGTAAAATTCATCACTCACCCTGCATTCTGCCCCTCCAGCATACAGTACCATGTAAAATTCCTCACTCCCCCTGCCTTCTGCCCCTCCAGCATACAGTCCCATGTAAAATACATAACTCTCCATGCCTTCAACCCCTCGAGCATACAGTCCCATGTAAGATACAACCCCCCGCCATCTTCAGCACCTCCAGCATACAGTCCCATGTAAGACAAATCGCTTCCCTGCCTTCAGACCCTCCAGCATACAGTCCCATGTAAAATACTCAAACAAAACAATAGGTGATCTTAGGGAGACCAACTACAGAAAACACAGCAGAGCCTCATTTAAGAGTCTCAACACAGCCCCCGCCATCTTCAGCACCTCCAGCATACAGTCCCATGTAAAATACTCAAACAAAACAATAGGTGATCTTAGGGAGACCAACTACAGAAAACACAGCAGAGCCTCATTTAAGAGTCTCAACACAGCCAAAGTGAAAAGCTCCCTGGGAAACTGTAATATGCAAAATAAATGTGGAGCCCCAGTTATGGGTCTACAACACAGTGAAAGCCAGATATCCCTCAAAGGAAGGAAAACCGAGCAAAGGGTGTCTCCATTACAGAGATCACCAAATCCACCATATTAAGTGGCCCCTATGTCAAGATCCCGCTTTTTTACAAGCTTTAGGGATGCGACATAGGGGCTACTTAATATGGTGGATTGCTGTGTTGAGACTCTTAAATGAGGCTCCGCAGTGTTTTTTTGTAGCTGGTCTCCCTGAGATAAGCTATTGTTGTGTTTGAGTAGTCTCCAAGGCATTGCTCCCGGTTAGCCAGAATCCTACTCCACACTGATGAGGGGCAACCCCCCGAAACAGCCGTCTGTGAATGGATAACTGGCTTAGGCTTTTCCTGTCACATCCCTACAGCTTGTAAAAAAACGGGATCTTGACATAGGGCTGTATCACTCCCCCTGACTTCTGCTCCTCCAGCATACAGTCCCATGTAAGGTACATCACTCCCCCTGCCTTCAGTCCCTCCATCATACGGTCTCATGTAAAATGCATCACCCCCCTTCCGTCAGCCCCTCCAGCATACAGTCCCATCTAAGATACATCACTCCCCCTGCCTTCTAGTCCTGCTTGCAAACAGTCCCATTTAAAATTAATCACTCTTACTTCCTTAAGCCCCTCCAGCATACAGTCCAATTTAAAATATTATCACCCCCCCCCCCGCCTGCCTTCAGCCCCTTCAGGATACAGTCCCATGTAAATAATATCCCCACTCCCCCCCTTTAACATACAGTCTCCAGGGCAAGGATTATTTATTCCTCCTCCCTTCAGCCCCTGCAAAAAGCCCCCCAAGTAAAAATAACAGTCACTATTCTCTTCCACACAGCCACCTGCAGCCTCTGCTCCTCTGTCCAACAAACTGCTCTGTAAAATCTCCTGCACATCGTGGGGCCCCGCCCCCTGTATGACGAGGCTCCACCTCTTCCCCTGACATCATACCTACCAGGAACAACTCCATTCTAATCACTATGGTCGCTCTGTTGCCTCATAGGCTTCAGACCACTACCCTGAAGCAATGAGGAAGAACGGAGGGGACGGGAGCCATGTTGGGTGGGAGCCAAAGCGAGGCCCCCACCAGTGCGAGGCCTTAGGCGGTGGCCTAAGTGGGCTAATATGCGGCAACATGAGGAGACCACAGAGCGGCACAATGACAGAGTCTGGAGGTGGCGGCAGCATCAGGAGGCCACAGAGTGGCAAGGTAACATACTGTGGAGGTGTTTGGCAATACCAGTACCTGCTGAAGATGGTGGGTGAAAGAAAGAGCACTTGGCATCAGATGTGTGGGATCAGGCGGGTAACAGAATCAGAATAGTAGCTGAGGCAGGTAGCCAGAAGAAACCGGTCTTCTTTATCAAATTGTTGATGTGGCACCACGGAAGATCTAGTCTGATGCATCAGACAATGGTGTGGAAATCCTGGCTGATCAATGCCTAATTCATTTTGATGCAGTATCCCACTATGTGCTATATGTGGGCACTTTAAACTCTTGCTAAATCTCATATCAAATGTATTGTGGCATCATGCTGTAATTCCCTTTAACAGGCTGGCAGTGTCATTTACCTTTATTCGCTCCTAGGTGGCACCACTTATATATATAGCTGGGGGGGGGGGTAAAGTTAGTGTGTCCAATGATAATGAAGAGATGAGGAAGTTAATGGAGGAGGTGGAGGTGGAAATTTGTATTTCAACTGAAATAATTCAAAAAAGATTTTACCACATATAAGTGCAGCGCTTAACGCTGAATACAAATTGTTTCCCACCAAAATAAGTCACAAAAGATTTTACCACATATAAGTGCAGCGCTTAACGCTGAATACAAATTGTTTCCCACCAAAATAAGTCACAAAAGATTTTACCAAATATAAGTGCAACGCTTAATGTTGAATACAAGATTTTTTTCCACCAAAATAATTCAAAAAACATTTTACCGCATATGACTGCAGTGCTGAACGCCGAATATCTTTTTCTTTTTCTACTGATATATGCCGCTAAAGGCTTTACCACATATAACTGGAACAGTGAAAGCCGAGTATATTTTTCTTTTTTCCAAGTATATACGCCACTAAAGGCTTTTAAACAGAGGGTTATAGGCGGTCAGTTTAAAAAAAACAACGGCGCCTGAGGCGGACTGATCTGAAGTGAACGGGACGTAACGGAGGAAGTAGGTCCGTGCTGGAAGAGCGAGACACGGTCCTCATGCGGTTTCTGTGCTGCAGAAACGTCCCTGTAGTGTCAAGTAAGCAATACCGCAGATAGATGGGACATCAGCCTAATCGTATTTTGTAGCTCAGTGAAGGAAAAAAAACTTTTTTTTCTGGCTGCTCAAGTCCCCTTTATTGCCTTTTGTATGTTTAAGGGGTGACATAGTCCATTTGTCTAGCCTGGGATCTGTGGTGCCACAGATCACTTGTGCATACAATGCACTGAACCGTATATTCCATTGCATCCATATATTTTAGTTAAAAAAAAGTGGTCATCCTGATCAACCAAGCCTATTTTACACCGCCAAAATATATATTTGACATTTCTGCGGTGAGATAAAGAATCCGTGTAATTTTGGGGGAAAAACCGCATTCCTTGTCCACAAAACAGTTCTGCATACACCGTCCAACGACATATTTTATATTTCTGAATGAAAATAGTGCTTCTTTATATTTTATAGAAAAAAATACGTTATTCAAGGTCCACCAAACAGTCTGAAATACCCATTACAACCATCTATTTTACATTGCTGCTGTGAAATACAGCATAAGTATATTTTTTTGACAAAAGAGTGGTAATCCTGATCCACAGAGCATCTTGATAGTGATGATCGAATATGCCCATATTTCGAATTCGCGATATTCGTCATCATTTAATCACCATCTTTTTTTTATAAAATCGCGGATAATCGCATAATGCGTATGATCATGCGCATATTGCGCAAGATCATTGTTACTGGCAGGCAAAGGCAGTATTCATACAAAATCGATTACATCATATTTACCTAGTGCAATAAAATATACCATCTACATGTTATCTGCTTTTCAATCTTTATTTACCATGTATTAAATAATCGCTAATATTCGCATGCGCATTGCGATCAATATTAATTCGAATGACGTGACCGGCGGACATGACGTCTTTGTATGCGACGCGACGCGAAGATTGATGGGAATTCGCATGCGAAATTGCGCATCTTCTGGGACAGTTGGCTGGCAGAGTTGCAGACAGTAAGAAGATGGTGGGCCGCACATTTAGCGATCGAGGGGACAAACTGCTTATAACTGTAAGTATCAACTTTTAGTCTTGTTCTTAATGTGAATGCATATTAAAACCTTTTATAGGCGCGTATGCGATTTTATGCGATTATGTTAAATATTTTTCGCATCGCATGACTAATATTTTTTTTTTTATGTCTTGATTTTTGTGGTGATTTTTTTTTTTTGTGGCTTGGATTTTATGTATATAAAGCTGACAAGTAATTAATTACATGCATACTGTACATCCATCCACACAATAAACACCACACATATAGTTCTAAACACTATAAACCACTTCAGCCCCCCTAGCTTAATCCCCCTTTATGACCAGACCACTTTTTAGAATTCCGCACTACGCTACTTTCACCGTTTATATTGTGTATCATCTAATTTAACCATCGCGAATATGCAATATTCGCGCGAAATATTCGCATCGCGAATATTCGCGCCCAACACTACATCTTGAAATACACTGCTTGAATACTGATTTCACATTGCAGCTGAGAAATAGTGCATTATTCTTTTTTGTGTGAAAAAATATTCTTGCTTCACAAAGCAGTTGTACATACACGGTATAAATATCTAATTTAAATTTACAGCAGTAAAAAACTGCATTTTGGGGTTTTATTGAAAAAAGCTGTGTTTTAGGCCGAAAAAACAGTTGTGCATCCGTCGTTTAAATAATTATTTACAATTTATAGAAGTTAAATACTGCATTTGTGAATTTTGGTGACCAAATCTGTGTTCTGGGTCTCCAAATCTGGTGTCCATACATAGTATAAATATCTACTTTTAATGTACAGCAGTTAAAAACTGCATTTTGGGGTTTTATTGCAAAAAGCCGTGTTTTTGGCCGAAAAAACTGTTGTGCATCCGTCGTTTAAATAAATATTTCCAACATATAGCAGTTAAATACTGCATTTGTAAATTCTGGTGACCAAATCTGGTGTCCATACATAGTATAAATATCTACTGTTTATGTACAGCAGTTAAAAACTGCATTTTGGGGTTTTATTGAAAAAAGCCGCTTTTAAGGCCCAAAAAACTGTTGTGCATACGTCGTTTAAATAATTATTTACAATTTATAACAGTCTAATACTGCATTTGTGAATTTTGGTGACCAAATCCGTGTTTTGGGTCCCCAAATCTGGTTTCCATACATAGTATAAATATCTACTTTTAATGTACAGCATTTAAAAACTGCATTTTGGGGTTTTATTGAAAAAAGCTGTTTTAGGCCGAAAAAACTGTTGTGCATCTGGCGTATAAATAATTAATTTCAATTTACAGCAGTGAAATACAAATTTTCTGTACTTTATTACAAAAATACTTGTTCTTGTTCCACAAACCACATACAGCGTGCCAAAAAAAAAGTTTACATTTCCGCATAGAAATTGAGAATCAGTGTATTTTGGGCACAAAAAACATTATTCTTGGTCCACAGAGCATTTTGATGACACGGGCACTGCCTTAGCGAACGTAATTGTCGACTAGTGGCAGGTAAATTGACACCGGAGAGACCAATCTTTCAGCTTGGTGGGTGAACGCAAATAATGAGGAGAACATCAAATAAGGGATGTGGGCATGGTCATAGTGGTGTTGGTGGAGCTCCTGTTGCTGGGAGAGGACGTGGCCATTCAGCGCCAACTACCACTCCAAGTCAAACACCTTCCTCTGGTGCGAGTAGGCGACAGAATCTGCAGCATTATTTGATAGGCCCAAATGCTGCTCTACAGATGGTGAAGCCAGAAGATGTACAGGCGATAGGAGATTGGGTGGCTGACAGTGCCTCCAGTTCCTTCACAGTATCTAAAACCCAGTCCTCTGCAGAAAGCTCAGAGTTGGCACCTGCAGCCCATGCCTATTAGTCTTTCACCCCACCCCCTTGCTAATCAGCCAAGCAGTCAGAGCCCCAAATCATGGAGGAAAGATTCATGCTTTTTGATGACCCTGTTGGCAGGGTTTCCCCAGCCCATCCACCTAGCCCTGCCCCAGAAGAGGAAGACCTTGAATGCACTGATGATTAACCACTTTTGTTGCAGGATGAGAACATGGGAATACCACCACAAAACGTCTCTGATGATGACGAAACACAGGTGCCAACTGCTGTGGTTTTCTGCAATGTGCTGACCGACGAAGAGGGCAGGGGTCATGAATGGGTGGAAGATGATGTGGAGGATGATGAAGTCCTAGACCCAGACTGGACTGAAGGTTGTGCTAGTGAGGCGTGCAGTTCTGAGGAAGAGGCGGTGGTCGCACAGAGGCAACAGCACAGCAAAAGAGGGAGCAGCGGGAATTCCAGAGACAGTATGCCTGCTATTGTCCACCGCACCCAGGCACTGAGCACATCAAGGCCTGTTCCAAAGAGTTAATTGGCATGGCAGTTCTTTACACAATGTCCTGACAACAAGACACGAGTGGTTTGCATGTTGTGCCATTAGAGCCTAAAGCGAGGCATAAACGTTCTTAACCTGAGCACAACCTGCATGACCAGGCATCTATATGCAAAGCATGAACTGCAGTGGAGCAAACAAATTAAAAACCAGGAACTCTCTCATCCTCCTCCTGCTCCCTCTTCTGCTGCTGGCTCGGCCTCTCCCTCCACCTCTGGCGTCACCGTGGCACCTGGCGACCAGCAAACAGAGGATGTTCCACCAACACCACCACATACGACACCATCACCAAGCATCTTCACCATGTCACACGGTAGCATTCAGCTGTCCATCTCCCAAACTTTGGAGAGAAGGAGGAAATACCCACCTAACCACCCTCAAGCCCTGGCCCTGAATGCCAGCATTTCAAAATTACTGGTCTTTGAAATGCTGTCATTCCGTCTGGTTGAGATGGACTGTTTCAAACAGGTGATTGCAGTGGCTGTCCCCCAGGACGTTGTTTCCAGCCGCCACTACTTTTCCAGGCGAGCCCTACCTTCCCTGCACAACCAAGTGGAGGATAAAATCAAGTGTGCGCTGTGCAACGCCATCTGTAGCAAGGTCCACATAACCACAAATACATGGACCAGTAAACACGGCCAGGGTCGCTATATCTCCCTAACTGCACACTGGGTAAACGTAGTGGCGGCTGGGTCCAAGGCGGATAGTGGTTTGGCGCATGTCCTTTCACCACCGAGGATCGCAGGGCATTATTCGTTGCCTCCTGTTTTTTCCTCCTCCTACTTCTCTTCTACCACCCCCTCATCCGGTCATCAAAAGAACCTCACCCCCAACTTCAGCACAGCCCAGTAAACGTCAGCAGGCGATTTTAAAACTCATGTGTTTGGGTGACAAACCCCACACCGCACAGGAGCTTTGGCGGGGCATAGAAGAGCAGACTGATAAGTGGTTGTTGCCGGTGACCCTCAAGCCCGGCCTGGTGGTGTGCGATAATGGGCGAAATCTCGTTGCAGCTCTGAGACTAGCCGGACATGTCAGAGCTGCTGCTGAAAGTGTGGTGCGTATGTGCGTGCTTTCTGCGTTCTCACCCTGCTGCCGCTCGCCTGTCTGCTCTGCAGCTTAACTTTGGCCTTCCTGCTCACCGCCTCATATGCGACAAGCCCACCAGGTGGAACTCCAGCTTATATATGCTGGAGAGACTGTGCGATCAGCAGCGGGTGATAGTGGAGTTTCAGATGCAGTATGCACAGGTCAGTCGCTCTGCGGATCAGCACCACTTCACCACCAGTGACTGGGCCTGCATGCGAGACCTGTGTACCTTGTTGCGGTCTTTGGAGTACTCAACCAACATAGCCAGTGCTGATGACGTCGTTGTTAGCATTACAATACCCCTTCTATGTCTCCTTGAAAAAAATATTACGGCAATGATGGAAGAGGATGCGGCACAGGAGAAGGAGGAAGCGGGGGCATTTCACATGGTTTCAGGCAGGTCATACCGAAGTGACTTAGAGGGTGGGTTCCTGCACCAGCAGAGGCCAGGTACACATGTGGACAGTCAGGGCACACTTCTGGAGGACGAGGAGGATGAGGTAGAAGAGGAGGAGGAACCGGTTTCACTGCAGGGTGGCACCCTACGCAGCTCAGGGCCATCACTGGAGCGTGGCTGGGGGGATACAGAGGACATAGACGATAGATCACCTACAGAGGACAGCTCATCATTACCTTTGGGCAGCCTGGCACACATGAGCGACTACATGCTGCAGTACCTGCGCAACGACAGCAGAGTTGCGCACATTTTAACTTCTGCTGACTACTGGGTTGCCACCCTGCTGGATCCCCGGTACAAAGACAACGTGCCCACCTTAATTCCCGCACTGGAGTAGCAGCAGAGAAGGGAAGGAGGTTGTACACAGCAGATCAGAGTGTGGAGAAAAGGGAAAGCATCCAGATTATTAGAGATGTCAGGGAGGGCAGATCCCACAGGCTGTAGATAGGGCAGTGCAGTGAGATTAGACAGGCTGAATATATGTAGAAGGAAAGCAGAGCACCCACAGTAAACTCCATGAGGAGAGAGATCTCACACTCCTCAGAAGCAGTATCAGTACAAGTGCAAATAGATCCCTAATAAGTAGTGGAAGGAACAGCAGTCCAGAAGTGAAGCTGTAAAAGTTAGTGAAAGCAGCATCTGGAGTTAGTGAAAGCAGCATCTGGACATACAGATCTCACATCCAGTATGTATTATTGGAAGGAACATGCTCATAAGAAAAGTCTTAAACTAATACCGAGTTATCAATGTCTTCAAATTTCTGGATAGTCCAGAAACCAGAGGACATTTTTCCAATTTCCTTAAAAAAATTGCTTTGTTTATGATTTTTTTTTGAAGCTGGAGGAGCTTGTACAGATTATAATTATTATAATCAGTGGCATAATTCCGGTGGAGCCAGACCACTTTGTTGCTATGGGGAACTTGGGTGAAGGGGCCCAGCCTTGGACAAAAGACCTTACCCCCTAATTACTCTTCATACAGGCTCTAAGTCCCGACTTGTCCTAAGTCCCTATTCGGGGCTCAAGCCCCATGTTCATTGGAACGGGCTCCCCTTCTCCTTACCCACCATATCCATAGCTGCCTGACTAGTGCTTACTCTGTGTTGTTTCTCTGATAGGTTCTGGGCTGGCATATCAGCATTAGCAGTGGTGGCATAGCCAGCATCGAAACTTTAATGAGCTAAGCCTTGCCATGGAAGTCCCTCTGCCAGCAAGCAACATCATGCCAGCACCAACCCCGGTCTGCAGCATCACCTTAAGAAGTCCAAGCCCTATAAAAATCTTCTCCTTGTCCCCTGACTGCTGTGCTCTTAGCTGCCCAGAAAAAAATAAGAAAAGTCAGCACTGTCAATTAAGTTTCAAAATAATAATTTTATGGGGGCTCGGGTCTGAGGTTGTGTATGAATGGGCTATGCTACACTATAAAACAAGCAGTCAGCAGCGGAAACAATTAATGGGGGTGGGGGTATTACAGCATACTATATAATAAGCAGCAGGCATAGTTCATGGGGTGGGCATGGCACACTATATAATACACCTCAGCAGGCACAGTTCATGGAGCTATGACACACTATATAATATGCAGCAGGCACAGATCATGGAGGGTTATGGCAGACTATAAAATACAAAGCAGTAGACACAGTTCATGGGGGATAATGGGACACTCTAAAAAAAGCAGAAGACACAGTTTATGGGGACTATGGGACTCTGAATAAAACAAAGCAGGCAAAATTCATGACGGGGTTATGGCAAACTATTTTATATGCAGCAGCAGGCACAGTTCATGTGGGGAGGTATGCAGCGTGAAACCTAATGCAACTGTTTAACTTAAGGTAATCTCTATCAAGTGTAAGAATATTCATTTCTATGTCAAAGATATCCATAGCCTTTAAGCTTATATTGCAAACAGATTAGTTATGAAAGACTAAGACTCCAGTTTACAGGCGCAGACAATGAAAGTTTAGCTCTCAAGGGAACAATTATTAGAGTTTACTTTAAGCTTTCTCAAATTTTATAACCTTTCCTGGCATTCAGTCAGAACGTAAAGGTCACTACATATTACATTACCAGCCAAGCAAAATAATTTCAGACACACATCTTATACAAATATGATTATAGGTCAACAACTTGCAGCTCTGTTTACAGTAACAACAATTTGAGGAGACAAACTGTCTTAGGAACAAGAAAACATATTAATTATAAGTGGTGGCATAGTTATGGGAAGGCAGAGGTTATTGTTGCTTCTAGTCCCTGGTACCTAAAGAAATTGTTGTCATTAATGGTCAACATTTTTTACAGACACATTAGAAAACCATAATCACAAATCACAAGTGATACATGTCTAGTCTACAACTCATAATATTAATATAAAGACATGGAGCATTTAATGTGAATTCTAATATGTACAAGCGCCTCTAACTTCATAGACTGTACTTTTTTAACCAACACTGGAAAAAAGTTCTCCATTCCGTTGTCAATCTATCCCTCCTAGAAATACATTCTGGGTATGAGGTCTGTGTGTCCAGTATGCTACTTCCCTCACTAGCTCTCAAGTTTAAACACTGTTTCACTCTTATTCAGATTTTTCTTCCTGCAACTTATGCGGGATCTTTTTGCCCTTGTTTTGACAGGCATATGATTCCCCAAAGGAGCTTACCATGGGTGCTCTGCTTTTTCTCTACACTCATATACAGCCTGCATCAGTATGCTGTCTTTTCTTTCTATAGCCTGTGTGATCTGCTGTCTCTAATAACCAAGATGTTTTTTTCCTCTCTCTACACTCTGATCCACCATTTACAACATCTTTGCTTCCTTCTCTATCACTAGGAGAGGCTACTGGAAGAGCAGAGAAAATCTAAACAGTCAGAAGTAGTCAGAAGTAGCTGCAACACTACCAGCTAGGTAAAAGAGTTACATAGACTAAACAGAAGAAAAATAATACAAAATTTGAGATCCAATTGGGTCCAGTTCTGTTCAGTTTTAGAGTCTTCCATTTACAACTATGATACTATGGTTCTTAATGAGAAATTTGAATGGTAGATTTTCTGTTTAACCGCTTGCCGACCGCCGAACGCACGGATGCGTCCAGGCGGCGGCAAGTTTGTTCCTCCTGGACGCATCCGTGCGTTATCTCGCGAGAGCCGAGATCTGCTGTGAGCGCGCGCGCGTTCACAGCAGAGCGCGGCTCTGCAGTTGTACTACAGCCTGCCAGCGATGATCAATCGCTGGCAGGCTGTAAATGTAAAATAAATGAGATCAAAGTGGTATATCAGACGCTGTGTTGCTAACAGCGTCTGATATACCTAATACCTGGTCCTCTGGTGGTCCCATTTACTGGGATCGACCACCAGAGGACCAGGTAACAATGTAAAGTTGCACCAAACACTACACTAACCCCACCCCCTCACTTTATAACCACTATTAACCCCTTGTTAACCCCTGATCACCCCATATAGACTCCTGATCACCCCCTGTCACTGATCACCCCCCTGTAAGGCTCTATTCACATGTCCATATGTGTTTTGCGGTTCCGCGGATCCACAGATCCGTGCCACGGATCCGCGGCGCGGATCCGCAAAACACGGACACCGTCAATGTGCTTTCCGCATTTTGCAGATCCGCACATTGCCAGAACTATATAGAAAATGCTTTTTCTTGTCCGCAATTGCGGACAAGAAAAGAGCATGTTCTATATTTTTGCTGAACGGAAATGCAGACCCGTAAGTGCGGATCCGCAATTCGGATCCGAGCGGGACAAAGTCTGTCCCCATAGAAATGAATGGGTCCGCAATTCCGTTCCGCAAACAGAATTTCGGACGTGTGAATGGGGCATAAGGGTACCTTATCACCGCCAGTTAGCTACTTGTTAGGTAGCTAGCGCCCAGCCCACCGCACCGCAGTCACTGATTTTGGCAGAGATTTTTTCATCCACATTGATCGATGCGAATGAAAAAATCTGTGCCGTTCATTTTTTTTTTTCAGCCCAGAGGCTGAACGGAAAAAAAAAATCTCATTACCCGTATGCTCAATATACGGAGAATCGCAGAAACTCCTAATCCTGGCCATACGTGTAATGATTGCGGAGACCCTCAAATGCCAGGGCAGTACAAAAACCTTACATGTGACCCCATTTTGGAAAGAAGACACCCCAAGGTATTCCGTGAGGGGTATGGGGAGTTCATGTAAAATTTTATTTTTTGTCACAAGTTAGTGGAATATGAGACTTTGTAAAAAAAAAAAAAACAATTTCCGCTAACTTGTGCCAAATTTTTTTTTTTCTGTGAACTCGCCATACCCCTCACAGAATACCTTGGGGTGTCTTCTTTCCACAATGGGGTCACTTGTGGGGTATTTATACTGCCCTGGCATTTTAGGGGTCCTAAAGCGTGAGAATCCAAATGCGTAAAAATGCCCTGTGAAATACTAAAGGTACTCATTGGTTTTAGGGCCCTTTGCGCATCTTGGCTGCAAAAAGTGGCACACATGTGGTATCGCCGTACTCAGGAGAAGTAGGGCAATGTGTTTTAGGGTGTATTTTTACATATACCCATGCTGGGTGAGAGAAATATCTCTGTAAATGACAACTTTTTAAATTTTTTATACAAAGTTGTCAATTTACAGCGATATTTCTCACACAAAGTATGGGTATATGTAAAATACACCCTAAACACATTGCCCTACTTCTCCTGAGTACAGCGATACCACATGAGTGACACTTTTTGCAGCCTGAGTGCGCAAAGGGGC
Organism: Bufotes viridis; assembly: GCA_033119425.1. Classification (NCBI taxonomy): domain Eukaryota; kingdom Metazoa; phylum Chordata; class Amphibia; order Anura; family Bufonidae; genus Bufotes; species Bufotes viridis. The sequence goes on from CM065593.1 coordinate 354,108,322, forward strand.
CCAAATTCCAACGAGTACCTTTAGCTTTACATGGCTGCTCACAATTTAGCCCGCCCAAAATGCCAGAACAGTACAAACACCCCACATGTGACCCCATTTTGGAAAGAAGACACCCCAAGGTATTCGCTGAGGGGCATAGTGAGTCCATGAAAATTTAACTTTTGTCAAAAGTTAGCAGAAAGGGAGACTTTTGAGAAAAACAATAAAAAATCAATTTCCGCTAACTTGTGCCAAAAAAAAAATCTTCTGTGAACTCGCCATGCCCCTCATGGAATACCTTGGGGTGTCTTCTTTCCAAAATAGGGTCACATGTGGGGTATTTATACTGCCCTGGCAATTTAGGGGACCTAAAGCGTGAGAAGAAAAATGCATAAAAATGCCCTCCTAAAAGGTACTCATTGGTTTTAGGGCCCTTTGCACATCTTGGCTGCAAAAAGTGCCACACATGTGGTATCGCTGTACTCAGGAGAAGTAGGGCAATGTGTTTTGGGGTGTATTTTTACATATACCCATACTGGGTGAGAGAAATATCTCTGTAAATTGACAACTTTGTATACATTTTTTTAAAAAGTTGTCATTTACAGAGATATTTCTCACACCCAGTATGAGTATATGTAAAAATACACCCCAAAGCACATTGCCCTACTTCTCCTGAGTACGGCGATACCACATGAGTGACACTTTTTGCAGCCAAGATGCTAAAGGGCCCAAATTACAATGAGTACCTTTAAGATTTCACAGGGCATTTTTACTCATTTTGGATTCTCACGCTTTAGGGCCCTAAAATGCCAGGGCAGTATAAATACCCCACATGTGAGCCCATTTTGGAAAGAAGACACCCCAAGGTATTCTGTGAGGGGCATGGCAAGTTCACAGAAATTTTTTTTTTTGGCACAAGTTAGCGGAAATTGATATTTTTTTTTTTTTTACAAAGTCTCATATTTCACTAACTTGTGACAAAAAATAAAATTTACATAAACTCACCATACCCTCACAGAATACATTGGGGTGTCTTCTTTCTAAAATGGGGTCACATGTGGGGTATTTATACTGTCCTGGCATTTTAGGGGCCCCTAAAGCGTGAGAAGAAGTCTGGAATCCAAATGCGTAAAAATGCCCTGTGAAATCCTAAAGGTACTCATTGGAATTTGGGCCTTGCGCACCCAGGCTGCAAAAAGTGTCACTCATGTGGTATCGCCGTACTCAGGAGAAGTAGGGCAATGTGTTTTGGGGTGTATTTTTATATATACCCATACTTTGTGTGAGAAATATCGCTGTAATCGACAACTTTTTAAATTTTTTTAAACAAAGTTGTCAGTTTACAGAGATATTTCTCTCACCCAACATGGGTATATGTAAAAATACACCCCAAAACACATTGCCCTACTTCTCCTGAGTATGGCGATACCACATAAGTGGCACTTTTTTGCAGCCTGGGTGCGCAAAGAGGCCCAAATTCCAACGAGTACCTTTAGCTTTTACATGGCTGCTCACAATTTAGCCCCGCCCAAAATGCCAGAACAGTAAACACACCCCACAAATGACCCCATTTCGGAAAGTAGACACCCTAGGTATTCACTGAGGGGCATAGTGAGTCCGTGGGAGATTTCATTTTTTTTTTGCCAGAAGTTAGCAGAAATGGAAACTTTATTATTTTTATTTTTTTCCTCAGAAAGTGTCATTTTCCGCTAACTTGTGAAAAAAAATGAAATGATACATGAACTCACCATGCCCCTCCATGAATACTTTGGGGTGTCTTCTTTCTAAAATGGTGTCATTTGGGGGGTATTTATACTATCCTGACATTCTAGCACCTGAAGAAACATGACAGGTGCTCAGAAAGTCAGAGCTGCTTCAAAATGCAGAAATTCACTTTTTGCACCATAGTTTGTAAACGCTATAACTTTTACCCAAACCAATAAATATACACTTATTGTATTTTTTTTATCAAAGACATGTAGAACAATAAATTTTGCGAAAAATTTATATAGAAATGTAGTTTTTAAAAAAAAAAATTACAACAGAAAGTGAAAAATGTCATTTTTTTGCAAAAATTTCGGTAATTTTTGATTAATAGCAAAAAAAGTTAAAACGTCAGCAACAATGAAATACCACCAAATGAAAGCTCTATTAGTGAGAAGAAAAGGAGGTAAAATTCATTTGGGTGGTAAGTTGCATGACGGAGCAATAAACGGGTAAAGTAGTGTAGTGCAGAATTGTAAAAAGTGGCCTGGTCATTAAGGGTGTTTAAGCTATGGGGGCTGAAGTGGTTAAAGGTCATGTACACCTTTGGGGGCAAATTTTTTTATGATTGCATTGTACTCATTTTGGGCCAAAAATTATTTTTTAACTAGGTCTTTATTAAAAAATATTGAGCCATTCTGTCACAAAGGGTTGACTGTTTTTCTAGCTGTGTGGAGTTTATTGTCACTTTCTGACGGTCATCTAATAAACCTTATCTCTAAATTACTAAGATGTCATAAACACGTATTTAAGCCACATTCTTATCATCAGGATAAGAATTGAGCTACAATGAGTGTTTATAATGTCAGATATCAGAGATACGGAGCCCGTCAGATTAGCTGGCTGACAGAACAGAGAGAAAACTCAGATCTTCTAAGTACAACATCCCAGTCATATACAGAGAAAAGGACTCCATATTTTTAATAAAGACCAATTGAAAAAATTATTTTTAGGCCATAGTGAGTAGAATGCAATAGTAAAAAGTTGCCCCCAAAGGTGTAGATAGACTTTAATGTACTGTATTTCTTTATCTCCTGTTGTTTGTATTGTAAAAATGTAATTTGCGGTGCACTAGGCAAATCAAGATCTAAAGAACTTTCATAGGAATCCAACATACTCATCACTATATCATAGGAGTTTGTGAGCCAAGATCTCTTGCAAGAGTCCTACTCAAACATGGAGACCACACGAAATGTAGGCAAATGTTCCTTCCTGAAAAAGGCCCATACCAAGCGAAGATATCAAGCACAATACTATGTCCATCGCTGTGAAATCATAGTGTCCAATCTGGATTCCTTTTTTAGCCATCCCCTTCTCTCTCTATGTATGCTGTTGGCACAGATTGTACTGTTTTCCAGACTCACGGTAAATTATATAGGAACAGATAGTACTGCTTTGTGCCTACGTGTAAATGGTGTAACCATGAATAGTACTGTACCTTTGCCTCATTCTGTAAATTATGAAGGAACAACTAGTTTTGCCTTTTTGCCTTTCGCTGTATATGATTTAGGATCAGATAATACTGCTTCCCTGACTCCCTCAAAGTGATGTAGGCACAGAGGCTACTGCCTTTTCTGCATTTCCCTGCAAGTGATGTACAGTTGTGTTCAAAATTATTCAACCTCCACTGAAATTGAGTGTTTTGGCCAGTTTGACATTGATTTTGATCATTTCAGTCATCTTGTTTACAATTTAATCAAAGAGGCACTTGTAAGTCAGACAAATATAACATAACATTTATAATGAAATAACCACAAATGTCTTTTCTGTGCTCACATCATTATCAGTTTTATTCAACCCCCAAGTGACATTCGATCTTAGTACTTAGTACAACATCCTTTTCTAGTTATAACAGCTTTTAAACGTGAAGCATAGCTTGACACAAGTGTCTTGCAGCGATCTACGGGTATCTTCGCCCATTCTTCATGGGCAAAAGCCTCCAGTTCAGTCACATTCTTAGGCTTGTGCGCTGCAACTGCTTTCTTTAAGTCCCACCAGAGGTTCTCAATCGGATTTAAGTCTGGTGACTGCGATGGCCACTTCAAAATGTTCCAGCCTTTAATCTGCAACCATGCTCTAGTGGACTTGGAGGTATGCTTGGGATCATTGTCCTGTTGAAAGGTCCAACGTCTCCCAAGCCTCAGGTTTGTGACGGACTGCATCACATTTTCATCCAATATCTCCTGCTACTGAAGAGAATTCATGGTACCTTGCACACGCTGAAGCTTCCCTGTACCCGTAGAAGCAAAACAGCCCCAAAGCATGATTGACCCCCCGCCATGCTTCACAGTAGGCAAGGTGTTCTTTTCTTCATAGGCCTTGTTCTTCCTCCTCCAAACATGGCGTTGATCCATGGGCCCAAACAGTTCTAATTTTGTTTCATCAGTCCACAGAACACTATCCCAAAACTTTTGTGGTTTGTCCACATGACTGTTGGCATACTGCAGTCGACTCTTCTTATTCTTTGGAGACAGCAAGGGGGTGCGCCTGGGAGTTCTGGCATGGAGGCCTTCATTACGCAGTGTGCGCCTTATTGTCTGAGCTGAAACTTCAGTACCCGCATCTGACAAATCTTTTTGCAGTTCCTCAGCAGTCACACAGGGACTTTTCTCCACTTTGCGCTTCAGGTAGCGCACAGCAGTCGAAGTCAGCATCTTCTTTTTGCCACGACCAGGTAGCATTTCAACAGTGCCCTTTGCCTTGAATTTGCGAATGATGCTTCCTATGGTGTCTCTTGGTATGTTTAACATCTTTGCAATCTTCTTATAGCCATTGCCCTTCCTGTGAAGAGAAATCACCTCTTCTCTTGTCTTCCTGGACCATTCTCTTGACTTCACCATGTCTGTAAACGCACCAGTAAATGTCTAGAAGGAGCTGAGTATCACAGTCATTTTACATCTGCCTCATTGGTGCTTATTATGCTTGATTGCTGCTCCTTGACATCCACAGGTGTTTTCAATACCTGATCGAAAACACTTGAATGAACCTCTGTTCTTAAGAGTGGTCGTCTTTAAGGGGTTGAATAATTGTGTCAATGAAGAAATCACAAAAAAAAAACATTTAATACTGTATTACAAAAACAATTGATGTCATTTTAGTTGCATTTGGTTCTTTAAAAAGTCCTTGTAAGATTTCATTCTGAACACAATTACAAATGTACACTAAATTCCCTAAAACCCTTTACAACATCGGGGGTTGAATAATTTTGAACACAACTTGTAGATACAGGTAGCACTTCTCCCCTGCATCTGCCTTTAAAAGTAAGAGGCACAGATATTACTGTCTGAATGTCCGTTTGTGTATATGATGTAGGCACAGATAATACTGCTTCCTTCACTTCTTGTAAATTAAATTGGCACAGATAGTACTGCTACGTGCCTCTCCACCATACATCATGTAGGCACAGATAGTACTCCCTTCCTGCCTTTATCTGTAAATGCTTTTGGCGTAGATGATTATGCCTCCCTCTTAGTTTAACTAGTGATATGTCTTATATATAAAGGACTGGGTTTTGTACTTATCCTGTTAACTTTTAACTGCAGTTTGTCGCTGCGTACTTGGGCAAGAACATAAAATAAACACCTATTAAAAAAAAATAGGTGAATTTCTATGAAGCATACCCCTATGTTGTGGTATCATCTAGATTTTAATCAATTCCTACTGATGGTAGAGTTTTATTGCAATTTTATTCTATTAACACTGTTATAAAGCTCCTTTGAGGTATTACTGTTTCAAAGGGTTTGAGTGGCTTCTTTTATCTTAATTAAAAACAAATACATGGTGGAATTTAGTATCGACCAAGTTACAAGCAGAAAGCTGCAGCTATGAATTCCTGCATAAATGTATCCTGGCTTTGGCAGGGATACTAAATCACATTTTGGATCATAAATAATTATTTCACTTGGGTGGATTTATGTTTCTAGCTGGCATAAGCACTGTATATTTTATGTCACTGTTAGTACTGAATTTAAACATAGCGCAGCCTTACTTTCAGCTACTTGTAGTATTTAAAGCATCAGTATAGTCATCTTCTGACATGCCATAGAAATATGTCAGAAGTTGGCATCAGGGGGTACATGGGTGCTAAGGCCTCCACTATTTGGTAGAAATACAGGGGATGTACAGTATAAGAAGATAGTATAATAAGATAGCATATTATATGAAATATTTATATTTTTTGTATGTGGCCGTTCATATAAAAATTAAATCTTGAAATGCTGTTTTTATATTGGTCACTAGAAAACATACAGTACTTGGTTCACTTGTCAGCTTTGCTGCATAGAATGGGACATGATCAGGTGCGTACATAGTAATCATGGGGCCCCATAGCAAAACTCAGAATCCCCCCCCCAAAAGGGTTAAAATGGCAGAACTGAAGCTGATTCACACCTGTCAGTTTCAGCAATATAGCTGACACCAAAAGGTTATTACCGTGCAACACATCTACATAGCAGAGCAGGAAGGGAAACGGTTAAAAATAACTGATGTAAAGTAGAACTGGCTTAGTTGCCCATGGCAACCAATCAGATTCCTCCTTTCATTTTCCAAAGGAGCTCTCCAAAATGAAAGGTAAAATCTGATCAGTTGCTATGGGCAACTAAGCCAGTTCTACTTTACACCAGTTTGATATATATATATATATATATATATATATAGTTATTTAGAGAGATCTCTCTCTTTCTCTCTCTATATATCTATCCATCTATAAAAATATATAGAGAGGGTTCAGTGTCTGTCTCATTGCCCTATTAGAAATACACTATTCGTAATAGGGCAATGAGGGGCAAAGACTAAATTTGCTATAGCATGGTACCAGAGGCGGCACTCAGTCCTTTCTGTGGGCACTCGCACCCTGGAAAAAGTCTATGGTGTACCAATATGCCTTAGACTCTTCCTGCCATTCATTAGCGCAGGGCGCGCTATGGACAGCACAGGCAGCGCATTGAATGAAGGCAGGTTATTATAGCTAAATGATAAAGTACATGGAACATATACTATATTGGACTGTAGTGTTCAGGTTAAACTGCCATGTTGGCACTTTGCGATAAATAAGTGGGTTTTGGGTTACAGTGTGGGCACTCGGTCTCTAAAAGATTCAACACCACTGGCCTATACATTTTTATGTTGTATGGAGATGGGTCTCCGAACAGCATTTAAACGAAGTTTTGAATGAATCGACCTTTGGATCTTGAATCCGAACCTTGATTCGCTCAACACTACTCAATTCAGTCAAGAGCAAGTTAGAACAGTGAAGGAGCCAGGCAGCCCGGTACACTTGGAGACAGTATCAGACACATGCCTCTGGAAAAGCAAAAGGGGAACTTTTTTGAGGGTTTAGCTGTCATTACAAGGAGTTGCTAAAAAAACAAGCCAGTAAAGGTAATGCACATATATTGGCTATGGACTTTGCTGCAATTTGGTTGTGATAGAGACATCAGACGCCCTTCCATACTAAACAGACAGATTGGCCATCTGTTAAATGATTGCACCCTGCAAAGAGTATTGTAGAATTACAGAAAAAAAAGTGAAAAGAGAATTGTTGCACCCCTTGGCTAGATTAGAGAGAATGTACATGTAGCACACGGGACCGACGACCATGGGGATCCCTTTAAGAGGGAAAAAGTAAATAGTTTTTTCGTGACGCCAGTTGCAATGAAGCAACAAGGGCACAGGCCCCTTTTAGTAATACTGTAGGTATTGGTACCCAGGTGTGGGAATGCCACAGTGGTGTCAGGTGTCCTACAATGTCCCTTAAGGTGTTGCACATGTCACAGGGCTCCCACCTGGATACTTTGGAACCCCCAGGTGTCGTCGTGCGAAGCAGAGCAAGGGATAGTCGATGAAGGTCCAGCTGTTGTATATAGTTGATAACAGCTTTACTTGAAGAAACTTTCATCAGGAAGCAATCTTCCAACTTTGTCTTGGTTACCAGCAGCCTTTGGCATAAATTCTGGCAAGCAAACACACTCGGCACTGCTACATCGGTTTCTCTTTGGCTCTGCTGTACTAACAGTCTTAAATAGGCATCTTTTTCTTTCCTTTCTGCTGTACTTCATTTTCTGTAGTCTGGTCTGTCTTTATATTTATCCAGGGAACTCTGTTCCCGGGATTTTGAGGTTCTTTGCTTTGGCCTCTTGCTCCAGCAGAGCTGAAGATGCTCTGCTGGCTGGGACACAGCTTTTCCCTAGTAGTGGGTACTCTCCACTGACCTCTAACTAACTAGTCCCTCCCTCTCTAGAGAGGGAGTTAGAATGGCAAGAAGGTTCCATTCTAGCTAAAATAGCTCTGCCAAGCTTGCTGCCACTTGCTGGTGAACCAAGCACATTACATGAACATAACAGTTACAGGGAAATGTGATTACACATTTTGCAGGCCCTGTGAATTAAAACAGGGAATGACACGGGATTAAGCATGGGAGATAATAGTGAGGTGTAGGAGGTGGTAATGCACCTCTGGGGCGTTACATACAGATATACTGGAAAAATGACTCAATGAGCATGTGTATTGGTCCACCCCATGTTTGTAGTCTCAGGATTACCTGTTCTATACAACATTGATATGAATTGTGCCTACTTCGGAAAAGTATGTGTGTTCTGTCTTCATACATGGTCACACAGTGTGCAATCTGACATTCAGCATAAACCATTCCTGTCTTCCAAATAAGATGACTGTTTTCTGTAGTCTAACTTGTTTATTGGCAAAACAGGAGTATTGATGTGTGATCAATTGTGGTAAAACTATAAGAATACAAATAACTAGTATAAGTATATTGTATAAGGCATAGCATACAGTATACATAACATGTGCAGCAGGAAACATAGAACAGCATATAATATAGCATTTGCATTAACAGTGAGCATATGTCCCAAGATGGCTGCCGATAGATAGCATTACAGGACTAGCTAACTAACAGTCATAACTAGAGTTGAGCGAACCCGAACTGTAAAGTTCAGGTTCGTACCAAACTTTACGATTTTTGGTACCCGGACCTGAACCCGAACATTTTACTGAATGTTCGGTTTCACGTTCGGTGTTCAGCCGTTTTATGGAGCTTGTTGATGCATGGAGATGTAAGATTTCGCGCTGATGCCGCCGCGCATGCGCACTGCACGGCGGTGAAAAGTTAAAGGACGAGTTCAAGAAGGGGTCATCAGCCTGCCAGCCAATGATCATCGCTGGCAGGCTGATGATTTAAAAAAAAAACGAATCGCAAGCCATCTAACACATTATATTTATAAATATAATATGTTAAATGGCTTCTGTGCCATCTCCTGGGTCCTTTTCGTCGGTTGGACCCAGGAGACAGCACACCTCTACTGTGAGTACACCAAGCACAACACTTCAGGCCCTGATCACCCCCCATCACCCCAATTAACCCCTTGATCACCCCTTTCAATCACCTGTCAATCACTAGTGAAAGGGAAAAAGGTGATCAGTGTAAACTGTCACTTTTTATTTTTCACTAGTATTGACTGTTAGGTTTAGGTTAGTTTAGGTCCCTTTGGTAGGTAGTTAGCTTCCGTTAGCGCCCAGCCCACCGCACCGCAGTCACCGATTCGCTGATTAGCGTAGCGCTAATCAGCATTTGTACTTTTATAGTATCTGTAAGTGATCAGAACTGATCACGGTCAGATCTATAATAGTATTAGTGTCACCTTAGTTTGCCCCCCAACCAAAACGCAGTGTTTGCCCGATCAGGCCTGATCGGTCGCCCACACGTGCGTTCACCCACGCCCACCTCGCCGCAGTGACAATTTTTTTTATTTATTTATCACTGCACAATCACTTCACAAGCGCTGCGGCGATAAAAAAAAAAATCAGTTTTGATTTTTTTATCAATCGCAGTGGCTTCCTGTACTTCGCTAGCCTCCCATTTGTAAGACAGGCTTGCTCTTTTTCTTGGGTAGTCTCAGGGAATACCCCCTAAATTTAGTCGTCCAAATGTCAAATAAGGGGTATTCTCCTGAAGAGGCCTACAGGATTCTGACCCAGTCGGATGAGGAATGGGAACCCTCATCTGACGAATCTAGCGGTTCAGAATATGAACCTGTAGAAAGCAGTGGCAGTCTGACCCAAAGTTCGGACGAGGAGGTTGAGGTCCCTGATAGCACCAGGCGTACCCGGCCCCGTGTCGCTAGACCACAGGTAGCACAGGATCCGTTTCAAGGGCAGCAGAGTGGGGCTGGCGCTGCCGGATTACGTGGTGAGGCATACACCAGCAGCGCAGCCCATCCTGGACCTTCGACCAGCACTGCCGTACAACATGGTGAAGTGGCGAGCACCAGAAGGGCATTTGAAGCTGGTACGGTGGCACGTGCAGTAATTCCCCCGTCGCGGCCACCGCGCAGACAGGCCCGTAGAGCCCTTAGAGTACCTGAGGTGCTGGCAAACCCTGATTGGCAGCCCCCATCTTCAGCCGCACCATTAGTTCCCCCTTTCACCGCCCAGTCAGGAGTTCAGGTGGAGACAGCTCAGATCGGATCGGCACTGTTTTTTTTTGAGCTGTTCTTCACTTTTGAGCTCTATGACTTAGTCATGGCAGAAACAAATCGGTATGCCACTCAATTTATAAACGCCAACCCGGGAAGCTTCTATGCCCAGCCTTTCCGGTGGAAACCAGTCCAAGTTTCCGAACTTAGAACTTTTCTGGGCCTTCTCCTCAACATGGGCATTACAAAAAAACATGAATTGCGGTCATATTGGTCCATGAACCCAATTCATCACATGCCCATGTACTCTGCTGCCATGTCCAGGACACGTTTTGAGACCATCCTGCGTTTCCTGCACTTTAGTGACAACACCACCTCCCGTCCCAGAGACCACCCAGCTTTTGACCGGCTCCACAAAATTCGGCCCCTCATAGACCATTTCAACCTGAAATTTGCAGATTTGTATACCCCTGCACAAAACATCTGCGTAGACGAGTCCCTAATACATTTTACCGGGCGCCTTGGCTTCAAGCAGTACATCCCAAGCAAGCGCGCCCGGTATGGGGTCAAATTGTATAAGCTCTGTGAAAGGGCCACAGGCTATACGCACAAATTTCGGATCTATGAGGGAAAAGATCAGACCCTGGAGCCGGTCGGTTGCCCTGACTACCTGGGGAGCAGTGGGAAGATAGTCTGGGACTTGGTGTCACCCTTATTCGGCAAGGGGTACCATCTTTATGTGGACAACTTTTACACAAGTGTGCCCCTCTTCAGGCATTTGTTCCTAAAACAGATTGGCTACTGTGGCACCGCGCAACGTGGTCGCCGGGGCTTCCCCCAACGGCTCCTTACCACCCATCTTGCAAGGGGGGAGAGGGCTGTCTTGTGTAACGAAGAACTGCTCGCGGTGAAATGGAGAGACAATCGTGACGTTTACATGCTCTCCTCCATTCACGCAGACACAACAGTCCAAATTGAACGGGCAACCAGTGTCATTGAAAAGCCCCACTCGGCCCACGACTATAATTTGCTCATGGGAGGGGTGGACTTCAATGACCAGATGTTGGCCCCGTATTTGCTTTCCCGCAGGACCAGACGCTGGTATAAGAAGGTGTCTGTATATTTAATTCAATTGGCTATATATAATAGTTTTGTTTTCTACAGTAAGGCAGGGAGAACAGGATCCTTCCTCAAATTTCAGGAAGAGATCATCGAGAACCTCCTGTATCCAGGAGGTTCCGTGGCCCCAACCACCAGTGTAGTGAGCCGTCTACACGAGCAACATTTCCCCAATGTCGTAGCTGGTACCTCAAACCAACCACCACCCTGAAAAAGATGTTGTGTCTGTAGCAGGAGTGGAATAAGGCGTGACACCCGCTATTTCTGTCCTGACTGTCCTGACCACCCTGCCCTATGCCTAGTGGAGTGTTTCCGGAAGTACCACACAGGTAACTTTTCCACTCAGGCTCTAGGGTCTCTCAGGATACTAGGTTTTGAGAGACCCTAACACATAGGGGTGCTGGTGTGCTACAGCAGAAATGTGAAACGGTAGAAACGTCTCCTTTCAATTGGGGTAAAGTGCATAATGTACTTCGCACCATCTCTGTGTGATTTACACTTTACACATTGTCCCATGGGAAAGGAGAGGTTTCTGCTAGGAAAATAAAGAGAGAAATGGTTAAAAAATAATAATAATTAAACAGGTAGCAAGAAAAAAAAATCTTGAGTTAGTTGAGGTTTTAAAAGTTTTGATGTTCAGGTTTGATAAAAAAAGTTTTGATGTTCAGGTTTTATAAAGTTTGTACCGTTCAAGTTTATGTGCCTGCTGCCTGTTTTTTCTTCTTTTTTTTTTTTCCCCCTAACCACCCTTTATTTTCCAGGTAGACCAACGGACCAACCGACGAAAACGCCGCAGCACTGATCTGCATTCTGAGAGAAGCATTGCGCTGCTGTCAGAAGACACGTGAAGTCGGTGTATGCGGCGCTGCAAGACGAGATTTCTCCTCTGCAGTACAGGTACGTTTGCCCAGGCATATGAGCTGAGGAGAGGTGTTGGAGTTTATATGCTTTGGCAAACACTTTGTATCAAAAATCTGGCAAAGATGTCTTCCTCCACAACGATCGATTGATCGATGTGAATGGAGAAATCACGTTTGCCAGGACATAGGAGCTGAAGTGGGTATGGATGTTTGGGCGGAGCCCCTATGTACTGGCAATCGCCAGGCCCCTCTTTTTCTTCTTGCATATTTTTTGGCAGAGATTTTTTCATCCACATCGATCGATGCGAATGAGGAAATCTGTGCCGTTCATTTTTTCTTTCAGCCCAGAGTCTGAACGGAAAAAAAATCTCATTACCTGTATGCTCCATATAAGGAGAATAGCGGAAACTCCTAATGCTGGCCATACAGGTAATGATTGCGGAGACCCTCAAATGCCAGAGCAGTACAAAAACCTCACATGTGACCCCATTTTAGGGGAGAATCCAAATGCGTAAAAATGCCCTGTGAAATCCTAAAGGTACTCATTGGATTTAGGGCCCCTTTGTGCATCTTGTCTGCAAAAAAATGGCACACATGTGGTGTCGCCGTACTCGTGCTGGGTGAGAGAAATATCTCTTTGTATAAAAAAATGGAAAAAGTTGTCATTTACAGAGATATTTTTCACACCCAGCATGGGTATATGTAAAAATACACCCCAAAACACATTGCCCTACTTCTCCCGAGTATGGCGATACCATATGCGCAAAGGGGCCCTAAATCCAAGATGTGCAAAGGGGCCCTAAATCCAATGAGTACCTTTAGGATTTCACAGGACATTTTTACGCATTTGGATTCCAAACTCCTTCTCACGCTTTAGGGACCCCTAAAATGCCAGGGCAGTAAAAATACCACACAAGTGACCCCATTTTAGAAAGCAGACACCCCAAGGTATTCCGTGAGGGGTATGGTGAGTTGATGTAAAATTTTATTTTTTGTCACAAGTTAGTGGAATATGAGACTTTGTAAAAAAAAAAAAAAAAAATTCCATTTCCGCTAACTTGTGACAAAAAATAAAAACTTCCATGAACTCTCTATGCCCATCCGTGAATACCTTAGGGTGTCTACTTTCCGAAATGGGTTCACTTGTGTGGTATTTATACTGCCCTGGCATTTTAGGGGCACCTAAAGCGTGAGAAGGAGTTTGGAATCCAAATGCGTAAAATTGCCCTGTGAAATCCTAAAGGTACTCATTGGTTTTAGGGCCCCTTTGTGCATCTTGGCTGCAAAAAAGTGGCACACATGTGGTATCGCCATACTCAGAAGAAGTAGGGCAATGAGTTTTGGGGTGTATTTTTTATGTATACCCATACTTTGTGTGAGAAATATCGCTGTAAACAACAACTTTTTAAATTTTGTTATACATAGTTGTCAATTTACAGAGATATTTCTCTCACCCAACATGGGTATATGTAAAAATACACCCAAAAACACATTTCCCTACTTCTCCTGAGTACGGCGATACCACATATGTGCCACTTTTTTGCAGCCAAGATGCACAAAGGGGCCCTAAATCCAATGAGTACCTTTAGGATTTCACAGGGCATTTTTACGCATTTGGATTCTCATGCTTTAAGGCCCCTAAAATGCCAGGGCAGTATAAATACCCCACAAGTGACCCCATTCCGGAAAGTAGACACCCTAAGGTATTCGCTGATGGGTATAGTGAATTCATGGAAGTTTTTATTTTTTGTCACAAGTTAGCGGAAAATAAAATTTTTGGAAAAAAAAAAACAATTTCCGCTAACTTGTGACAAAAAATAAAAACTTCCATGAACTCACTATGCCCCTCAGTGAATACCTTAGCGGGTCTACTTTCCGAAATGGGGTCATTTATGGGGTGTTTCTACTGTCTGGGCATTGTAGTACGTCAGGAAACAGGACAGGTGCTCCAGAAAGTCAAAGTGCGGAAATTCACTTTTTTGCACTATAGTTTGTAAACGCTATAACTTTTACCCAAACCAATAAATATACACTTATTGCATTTTTTTTTTATCAAAGACATGTAGAACAATAAATTTAGAGAAAAATTTAGAGAGAAATGTAGTTTTATTTGACAAATTTTCCAACAGAAAGTGAAAAATTTCATTTTTTTGCAAAAATTTCGTCTAAAAAAAGCAAAATATCAAAAAAAGTTAAAATGTCAGCAAGAATGAAATAGCACCAAATGAAAGCTCTATTAGTGAGAAGAAAAGGAGGTAAAAGTCATTTGGGTGGTAAGTTGCATAACGGAGCAATAAACGGTGAAAGTAGTGTAGTGCAGAATTGTAAAAAGTGGCCTGGTCATTAAGGGTGTTTAAGGTAGGGGGGCTGAGGTGGTTAACCAGTGAAATACTGCCTTGGTTGAAAAAAACTGTGGTTTTGTGCTAGATTGCACATTAGTCTTCTACACTTCAGATATTCCAATTAAGCAGTAATGTTGATCACGAATTTTCGAATTGCGAATTTTAATCGCGAATATCAGCACTTCGAGAATTCGCGAATATTTAGAATATCGCAAAATATATTCGCAATTGCGAATAATTGTTTTATGCGAATTTTTTATATGCCAGTTTTCGCAAGCAACAAAATAATGTCATTATTTTCTTGTTTGCGAAAATTCGCATAAAAAATACGCATAAATTAGCATAAAATCCAGTTTATGCGAATTTTTAAGCTAATTTATGCGAATTTTTATGCGAATTTTCGCAAGCAACAAAATAATGTCTGGAGATTACGAATTTGCGAGTTTTCGAATATATGGCGAATATTCGCCCAAATATTCGCGAAATATCGCGAATTCGAATATTGCCCCTGCCGCTCATCACTATTAAGCAGTAAAATACTGTATTTTTATAGTTGGTTGCAAAAAAACACTGTTATAGTGCCACATAGCACATTAGTGTTCTACGCTGCATTTCAGATATTCCAATTAACCATTGAAATACATCATTGTTATAGTTGGTTTCAAAAAACTCTGTTATAGTGCCACATAGCACATTAGCGGCCTGGTCTGCATTTCAGATATTCCAATTAACCAGTGAAATACTGCCTTTTTATAGTTGGTTGCAAAAAAGACTGTTCTAGTGCCACATAGCACATTAGTGTTCTACGCTGCATTTCGGATATTCCAATAAAACTGTAAACTACTGCATTTACATAGCTGGTTGCAAAAAGCACAATTTTTGTGATAGATAGCACATTTGTGGCTTACGCTCGTTTCTGACAGTCCAATTAAACCGTTAACTTCGGCTTTTACATTGTTGGTTGACAAATTTTGTGAGATAGTGAAGTAATTGTATTGAATTGCTCCATTGCACTGTTGTGTGACATAAAGAAATGTATTTTATTTATGACACGAACTCTAATACAAAAAAACTAGAGACCCTATTAAGGGAGGGTTCCATAGCAACAAAAAAACTTTGCTCAATTGAGCTCAATTCACCACTTTTACCCTTAATATTTAAATCAGTAAAACTTCACTTTTATTAGTAGTTTTCTAAAAATGTTTGTGAGTTTTGACACACTTGTTAAAACTACTGCTCGAATTTGCACACTGCTATCGCACAGGTTGCTAGTGGTAACGGAGGGTGTGCACTACCCTCCTAACCTTCCCACAAGTTTGCAATCAGTGTATAACTACCTGCCTGACTAATCCTGCAGGGTACTCGGTGCTGTGAACATACACCCTAAAGTAAATAACTGTTTCCTACTGTTTCCTACTCAGTGTTTAGCAACTCGAGCAGAGCTAAAACCAACAGATTCTGTCCCCCAACATGTTTCACCAGATAAACTGGCGTCTTCAGGGGAAAGGACAGACTTGAAACACCATGCTGAACACTCCTATTTATAGTTTGTAATACTATAATTGGCCAATAGTACCATTGGCATTAGACTGACAGTTTAAAGAGCCAGTGAACTGGTCAGGTTTAAATTTATTGGTTGAATCATTGGATGCCTGCCAGATAACGTGCTGCGCAGACCCAAGCTGCGCAAACACTTATTCCACACTCAAGTTGGATGACTGGTTATTGAGTAACTACCAGATAATGTGCTGCGCAGACCCTTGCTGCGCTAACACTTATTCTGTAGTCAGGTAAAAGCTACTCACTATATATGAATCACCCAGCAGCCCCCGCCAAGTCTGCCACACTGCGACTACACAAGCGCTGATACCACTAGTTCTTACATACTACCAACATGGACGATCCCCTGTTTACACACATATAATCAGGGGCAAAGAATGTAGAGGATATAAAAAAAAAAAAAAAAAAAAAAATTTTAAATTTTTTTTAAAAAAATAAATAAAAATTTTTATATCCCCGTCCATAGTACTAAATGCACCGGACCTGGTTGCAAAACATTGTAATGTCGGAGTATATCATCCTTAATAGGTACAGGCTTAATGTCAACTGCTTTGCTAGGAAACTAGCACTTCATAAAGTACATAAACAGAAGGAGCGTGATCCTTGTAGACAACAAGAGAATGAAAAAATTGCTTTGCAAATTTTGGAGTCCCTGGATACAAATAACCCTCTAAGTGAGGATATGATGGAACCCCCATTGTCTACACTTAAGCCCAGATCTATGTACACACCTCCGTTTTCGCAGTATGCAAATATTGAAACATTTGTGAATTTAGTCACGAGAGATCTTAAAACTATTCGGACACCTAAGACAGTAGTTGACAACCTTGACCCGGATGAGGCAGTGGCTCTGGAGGAGCTGAGAACCAATGATGATTTGGTTTTTAAACCCTCAGATAAGGGGGCAATATTGTGGTGATGAGGAGACGTATGTACGAGGATATGGTCATGCGTCTCCTTAATGATTCGGTAACGTATAAGAAATTGGACAGTAATCCAACAAACCAGTACCTGGGGAACTCAGAGAAATTCTAGCAGAAGCAAAAGGAGATAACCTTATCTCCAAAGAGGAACATAGGTATCTTTTGAACACCAAACCTACAATAGCGACTATCTACGCTATACCGAAAGTACATAAACAAAGAGTGCCAATACCAGGTAGACCGATCATTTCTGGTAATGGAAGTCTGACAGAAAACATCAGCCAATATGTTGATGAGTTTATCTCACCTTTTGTACCTACGTTACCATCTTATATTAGAGACACTAAAGATGCGGTCACCAGACTACAGGAGATACAAGTCACTAAGGGTACGTTTCTTGCCAGTCTGGATATAGAGGCGCTATATACTAATATACAACATGAACTGGGAATACAGGCAGTTCACTCTTACCTCACTACTAAGGGCACTCAATTTCACTTGCACAATCAATTTATTTTGAAACTTTTGCGGTTTCTACTTACTCACAATTATTTTTATTTAATTCACGTTATTATTTACAGTTAAATGGGACAGCTATGGGAAGTAAATGTGCACCGAATTTTGCAAATCTCTTTTTAGGATGGTGGGAAAACACAATTGTCTTCACTGAGCAATATGAACACTTCACTAATCACGTTTTATTTTGGGGACGTTTTATTGATGATGTTTTGATTTTATGGGATGGCACTGAGACACTATTTCAAGAATTCGTACAGAATCTTAATCAGAATCATATAGGTATGAGCTTCACTTCAGAAATTAATTCTGAAACCCTCACTTTTGGATCTTAGAATCTCCTTGTCACCAGGTGGCCGCATCGTCACTGAGGTCTATAGGAAACCTACCTCTACTAATACGCTATTACATTGGCAAAGTTATCACCCACCGCCCCTTAAAAGGGTATTCCGGTAGGCCAATATATTAGGGCGCGCAGAAACTGTTCGGATGACTCTGGGTTCCTCAAGGAATGTGAGACCTTGTATTCGAGGTTCCAAAATAGAGGTTACCCTAAAAAAATACTGCATAAGGCCTTTAAAAGGGCTAAAGATACTGATCGAGTTTCATTACTGCAATCGAAACCAATAAAGGAATCCACAACAATCAGATGTATAGGAAACTTTGATAACCGTAACAAACAAGTGTATAATATCCTGCATAAGCATTGGCATGTTCTGCAGGCTGACCCTGATTTTCAAGAGGTATTGGCTAAAAGACCCCAGATTACGTTCAGGAGGGAAAAATTTAAAGGACCATTTGGTCCACAGTTTTTACAATACTAACCCTGCGCCACTTACCTGGTTGAGATCTACAGTTGTGGGAAGTCACCCCTGTGGGAGGTGTAGCTTCTGCCCATACGTCCAAAAAAGAAATTTTTCATCAATCCTAAAGATGAGAGAAAATATGACATAAGAGAGTTCATTAATTGTCAAACTAAAGGAATAATATATATCGCCCAATGTCCGTGCCCTAAATTATATGTAGGCAAGACTATACAGGAATTTCGTAGGAGAATTTGCCAACATGTAAGCAGTATTAACACAAAGGCTGATACAAGCATCTCAAGACATGTTAGAACCTTTCATTCTGGAAATCCATCATGCCTGCAATTCTGGGGATTATGTAAGAGAAACCTAGGACCACGCTGTGGAAATTTGGATAAAATCCTATACCAAGAAGAAGCCAAATGGATATATCGTTTGGAGAGTTTGAGTCCACATGGACTCAATGAGGGATTCACATTTTCGTCGTTTTTGTAATACGATCTAGGTGTATTTTCAATAAATATGATCACACTATTTCAATTGTGAGTAATATAGGCTGAACACTCTGGGATCTTTTGAGCTAGCGTAAACTATAGATTATGACATAATATATATGAGTCACTAAGGCCAACATGGTACCTGTCTAGCAAGGTGGAAGTGTGACACTCTTTGGCTCTGGTGTTTTGGGTATTAATGTATGCATGGGAACAGAGAGGGGACTCGGAACCCCTTATATACATTACCTGAGGGATCCAAGCGCGTCTGTATACATCGAGGCGCGTTTGTTCAACATGTTACTATCTATATTTTGACACTGCTTATAATTAAGCTTGTGCCCACTATCTGAGGGACCCAGGCGCGTCTCTAGACGCGCTTGGTTATTATGCTGCCCCTTGTGTCTGATACCTTGGTAATTAAGCCTGTACCTATTAAGGATGATATACTCCGACATTACAATGTTTTGCAACCAGGTCCGGTGCATTTAGTACTATGGACGGGGATATAAAAATTTTTTTTTTTTTTTAAATTTAATTTTTAATTTTTTTTTTTTTTTTTTTTTATATCCTCTACATGTTTTGCCCCTGATTATATGTGTGTAAACAGGGGATCGTCCATGTTGGTAGTATGTAAGAACTAGTGGTATCAGCGCTTGTGTAGTCGCAGTGTGGCAGACTTGGCGGGGGCTGCTGGGTGATTCATATATAGTGAGTAGCTTTTACCTGACTACAGAATAAGTGTTAGCGCAGCAAGGGTCTGCGCAGCACATTATCTGGTAGTTACTCAATAACCAGTCATCCAACTTGAGTGTGGAATAAGTGTTTGCGCAGCTTGGGTCTGCGCAGCACGTTATCTGGCAGGCATCCAATGATTCAACCAATAAATTTAAACCTGACCAGTTCACTGGCTCTTTAAACTGTCAGTCTAATGCCAATGGTACTATTGGCCAATTATAGGATTACAAACTATAAATAGGAGTGTTCAGCATGGTGTTTCAAGTCTGTCCTTTCCCCTGAAGACGCCAGTTTATCTGGTGAAACATGTTGGGGGACAGAATCTGTTGGTTTTAGCTCTGCTCGAGTTGCTAAACACTGAGTAGGAAACAGTAGGAAACAGTTATTTACTTTAGGGTGTATGTTCACAGCACCGAGTACCCTGCAGGATTAGTCAGGCAGGTAGTTATACACTGATTGCAAACTTGTGGGAAGGTTAGGAGGGTAGTGCACACCCTCCGTTACCACTAGCAACCTGTGCGATAGCAGTGTGCAAATTCGAGCAGTAGTTTTAACAAGTGTGTCAAAACTCACAAACATTTTTAGAGAACTACTAATAAAAGTGAAGTTTTACTGATTTAAATATTAAGGGTAAAAGTGGTGAATTGAGCTCTATTTATGACACGGGCACTGCCTTACTGTTAGTGAACTTAATTGTTGACTATTGGCAGTTAAATTGTCACCTGAGAAAATCCATCTGTTAGTGGGTGAACGCAAATAATGAGGAGAACGTCAAATAAGGGACGTGGCCCTGGACTTGGTGCTTCTCGTGTTGGTGGAGCTCCTGTTGCAGGGAGAGGACGTGGTCAATCTGTGCCAGCTACATGCACAAATGAAACACCTTCCTCAGGTGCGCGTAGACGACAGAGCCTTTAGCATTATTTAGTAGGCCCAAATGCCGCTCTACGAATGGTGAGGCCAGAACAAGTACAGTCGCTAGTAGATTGGGTGGCTGACAGTGCCCCCAGTACCTTCACATTGTCTCCCACCCGGTCCACTGCTGAAAGCTCAGAGTTGGCACCTGCAGGTCATGGGCATCTATCTAGCACCTCACCCCCTTGCAAATCAGCCAAGCAGTCTGAGCCCCAAGTCATGCAGCAGTCTCTTATGCTTTTTGATGAGTCTGCTGGCAGGGTTTCCCAGGGCCATCCACCTAGCCCTGCCCCAGAAGTGAAAGAGATGCCCACCCACTTATGTTTGAGGATGAGGACATGGGAAGACCACCGCAGCACGTCTCTGATGATGACAAAAAAGAAGTGCCAACTGCTGCGGCTGCATGACCAGACATCTAAGTGCAAAGCACTATCTGCAGTGGAGTAAACACCTCCAAAACCAAGAAAGGTCTCAGGCTCCTCCAGCTACCTCTTCTGCTGCAGTCTCGGCCTCTTCCTCCACCTCTGGAGTGACAGTGGCATCGGCCACCCCGCAAACAGAGGATGTGTCAGCAACGCCATCACGTTCAGCAAGCAGTACCACAATGTCCCATGACAGCGTTCAGCTGTCCATCTTCCAAACAATGGAGCGAAAGAGGAAGTACCCCCCTACCCACCTGCGATCCCTGGCTCTGAATGCCAGCATTTTAAAATGCCAGCATTTAAAAACTTTTCCAGTCAAGCCACGGTAGCCACCCTTTACCTGCACAAACACGTGGGGGACAAAATCAGGTGTGCAATGCGCAACGCCATCAGTGGCAAAGTACAAATAACTACAGATACGTTTCAGCTGCAGCACACACGGGTGAGTCGCTCTCCGGAACAGCAACACTTCACCGCGACTAAGTGGGCCTCCATGCGAGACCTGTGTGCTTTGTTGCACTGTTTCGACTACTCAACCAACATGGCCAGTGCCGATGACGCCGTTCTCAGCGTTACTATCCCACTTCTATGTCTCCTTGAAAAAACGCTTCGGGCGATGATGGAAGAGGATGTGGCACAGGAGGAAGAGGAGGAGGAAGAGGGGGCATTTCCACGATAATCAGGCCAGTCATTCACAAGTGGCTCAGAGGGTGGGTTCCTGCACCAACATAGGCTAGGTACACAATTGTCCAGCCAGGGCTCAGTTTTGGAGGATGAGGAGGAGAGGGGAGGATTAGGAGGAACCGTGTTCACAGCAGCGTGGCACCCAAAGCAGCTCAGGGACATCACTACAGCATGGCTGGGGGGATACCGAGAACAAAGACGATACACCTCCCACAGAGGACAGTTGTCGTTGCCTCTGGGCGGCCTGGCACACATGAGCGACTACATGCTGCAGTGCCTGTATAACGACTGCCGAGTTGCCCACATTCTAACTTGTGCTGATTACTGGGTGGAATCCCTGCTGGATCCCCGTTGCAAGGACAATGTGCCATCCTTAATTTCCTCACTAGAGCGTGATCAGAAGATGTGCGACTACAAGCGCATGCTGGTAGACGTGCTGCTGATGGTATTCCCACCTGACAGCGGGGGCTCAGTGGAAGCACAAGGCAAAAGCAGAGGAGGAGGAGGAAAAGGTCGCCAACACATGCCGGGGCACTGCCAGCACCTCAGAAGGCAGGGTTAGCTCGGCCGAAATGTGGAAAAGCTTTGTCACTGCGCCACAACAACCAGCACCACCAGCTGATATGGAACGGCTCAGCAGGAGGCAGCATTTGAACAACATGGCGGAACAGTACATGTGCACACGCCTACACGTACTGACTGATTGGTCTGCCCCATTCAACTTCTGGGTCTCCAAATTGGGCATATGGCCTGAGCTTGCCTTTTACGCCTTGGAGGTGCTGGCCTGCCCTGCAGCCAGTGTATTGTCTGAACGTGTATTTAGCACGGCAGGGGGGTGATCAATGCTAATGTGGACAAGCTCACGTTCATTAAAATGAATCATCCATGGATCCCACAGGACCTGTCCGTACCTTGTGCAGAATAGACATGTATACCGGCCTTACACCGCTATTGTTATACTCCAGCGCACTTTCTCTTTGTTTTATTTTATTTTATATATTCCACAATGTTTTGTGGTGTACCCAAATTAAATAAAAATAAAAAAGAAGTGTTGGCTACCTCCTCCTCTTCCTCCACCGCGCTTCCACCTACACCACCATGTCCACCGCCTCCTCAACCTCCTACTCCATATGGGTTTCCTCCTCCTAGTTCAAGATTATTATTTTCAATTTTTATTTCTTTTATTTTAAGTAATTTCCCTATCTACATTTGTTTGCAGAGCACTTGTGATGCTCTTACCCACATTTTGCTGGCTTTTGAAGCCCTCTAGCCCTTTCCATGACTCTTTTAGGGCCATTTTATTGCCCCAAAGTTCGGCTCCCCATTGGCTTCAATGGAGTTTGCGGTCAAGTTCGGGTCACGAGCTCCAACTTTGCGATGAAGTACGGCCGAACCCGGCGAGCCCGAACTTCCAGGTGTTCACTCAACTCTAGTCATAACATTTTCCCTGAGGAATACTACAGCTAGCCAAACATAACTAAAAAACATAGCAGTATCCCTGTAACAGAGGTATAATGCTCACCAGATATGCATGACCAAGGATAGTGAAGTTTTAGAAG
Organism: Bufotes viridis; assembly: GCA_033119425.1. Classification (NCBI taxonomy): domain Eukaryota; kingdom Metazoa; phylum Chordata; class Amphibia; order Anura; family Bufonidae; genus Bufotes; species Bufotes viridis. The sequence goes on from CM065593.1 coordinate 354,131,429, forward strand.
GAGAACTGCAGGCAGAACAGCTCTGCTGATGTGCTGTAGTTTGTAAAATGGAGACCGAAAGACTGGATTAGGCTTCTCTTTCCCAGAATGCATAGCACCCCCCAGAAACATGATTCACTTGCTTAATATGAACACAAGAAAACACGTGTAATACAAGGTGCAGTACATGTTTGCTGTTACCTAACTAATAACAGAAACTCTAGTAGAATAATGAAGTAAAGAAGATCCAAAATGAATATCCCTGCTGGAGGCAGAACAACATGAACTTGCCTTTTGCAATTATCTTCAGTAAAAAACTGTTTGTTTGTTACATCAAAATCGGCCTCTTCTTTGGAAAAGGAATTCCTACCTTATGCCCATCACACAATACCACCACCTCCAAGTCACCCTACTTTACATCAAGCAGGAGACCCTAAACCAGGATGTGCCGTGAGGAGAAGAAAGGTTTCACTGTCCACCAGAGAGAGCAGGAGAAGGATCTCTACCATCAGTACTACTACTACTGCCATCCTCACCACAGCCACCACTTCCATCCTCTCTGCCTTACACCTCCCCTCTGGGCTACTGCACCCCAGTGAGATTTCTACTAAATTCATGATTTTTTTAAGTGGGGAAATTTTTAAATGAAAGGAAATAAAAATCCCGCTCCATCTCACCTACTTTACCTGTCTTTTATACCAGAAAAAGTCTAACAGGTGCTTCATATATGTTGCTTAGAGATGAGTGAGTTTATGAAAAGGTTGATTCGGCCAATTCGCCAAATTTAAAATTTTTACTTCGTGATGAGTAGCAGGTGCAATCACAGGAAGCAGCGATAGCGCCGCTTCATGTCATTGTACCCCTTAGATACCGTGATCATACATGATCTCGACATCTGAGTGTAAAAACTGTGTAAAATTAACATAAAAAAAATTAAATTAAACTTACCGCCTCCATTTGCTCGTGACGGGCTGGCTTGAAGATCTGGAGCGAAATCTTGCACGGCCCAAGATTACGTCTTGACGCAGGCTGGCGTGGTGATGTCATAAGTCACAACGCATGGGATTTTGGCCGAGATCTTCAATCAAGATAGAGGCTGGGCAGGCCCCGTCGTGAGCAAATTGAAGCGGTAAGTACAGTATGATTTATTTTTTTTGTTAATTGCACTATTTAAGGTTAAATCGATTAGTTGACGCCAAGCACGAGGAAATTTAGCTTCAAGGCGAATCGAATTTATCCTGAAATTCGGATCGAATACTACTTCGTGGGATTCGATTCACCTATTTCTAACGGTGCTCATTCTGAAATGCCCCTAGGTGTAGGTTTTGATTTCTGGTGCACAGATATTACAGATGCAACAAATTTATTAAGAAACCTACACTTCTTTCATAAATTGGTTGCACCTTACTCCAGCGTACTTTTTACTAAGCCTGGTCTCACATTTGAGTTAAAATCATCCGGCAGAGGAACAACCTGCTGAATTTACTGTATCAGGCATAGCCAGAAACTGCCTTTCCCCACTGGAGCCAATTTATTATAGTGGAACTCCGTGATGATCCGGCCTGTTTTTGGCATCATTGCTGGGATTCGGCCGGATGAAAAATCATGCAAGCATCGGCTCTTGTCCAGCTGAATCCCTGCACTAATACCGGAAACAGGCCGGATCCCTACCAGGTCCCATTATAGTTCCTTTATAGTTGGCCCTTTCCGGATTTGCCGGATACAATGAACTCTGGCAGGCTGTTCCTTTGCTGGAACAGCCTGCCAGATGATTTTATTGTTAGTGTGAAACTAGCCTAGACTGCTACGTAAAATGCCAGTCTTTAGTAAATGAGCCCTATTGTCTTGATACTGTATTTGTCCACGGCGGCCAACCACAGAACCCCTTTAAGAAGTGTATCCGTAACCAAAGCATCTCGCCAAACGGATCGGAGAATAGTAATGAAATGAAGAAGTCATACATCTTATACCGCCAACCCCCAGTAATTAACCCTGACAGGTATACAGAAAATGAGATGTGGGAAACATGTTTTGTGGGAGGTAATTCGATTTGAAGCATAAAAATTCATTATAAATCAATTTATGCAACACAAGAAATGGATCGGTTATTTGCGAGCGTTTCAATCTTGTTTATCTCCCAACAGGGTAATTGGCATTTAATAGCAATATGAAATACTTAGAATTGCCATTATCTGAAATGTGGTGCCATTTATTTTAAAGGCTTTATGGTTATTAAGAATTTGTGAAATGTGAGCTTTAGAAGTGTAAATTTTTGTGAATGCATAACAAATACATTGTTATTAAAATGTTGCAACTCAAAATGACAGCTCAGCAAGAGTGCGAAAGCTAAAATTACGCTGAAAGGGAATCGGTCACCAGCGACCTTCCTATCAAACCACATAGGTCTGGTTCACCTGATTAAAACGCTGTGTTTCTTTTGTTGATCTGAGTCTGCGTTGCTTAGTTAGGGCAACGGGCACCATCTGTGCGGCTGCCACAGATGGAGCCAGACCCATTGAACTTGAATGGGTCTGTGAACCGTCCGCACCGCAAAAACATGTTGTATTTTTTGCGGTGCGGAGAGAAACCCCTCGGAAGCACTCAAGTGGATGTGTCCGCATCCGTGATTCGGTGCAAAAACGTCCGGGGCCTATATTTTGCAGTATGGGCCCGGACGGCACACATTCGTGTGCATGAGCCCTTATGATACTTTTTCTTAACATGTAAATTAGGCCTTTGGTGCAATGAGGGTGTTACCACTGCTCTTGTTGCACCCAAGCTCCTTTCCTTTCTGTGGCCAGGCACAGTAAGCTGGGCACAGGAAAAGGTGGAGCTTGGGTGCAACAAGAGCAATGGTGAAGCCCTCACTGCACCAAATACCTAATTTGCATGTGAAGAAAAAGTATCATAACTCAGGAACGGAGCCTCAGATTAACAAAAGAAAAACTGCGTTTTAATCAGGTGAACCACAGCGATGTGTGTATGCAAACAGTTGGATGAAGAGGTCACTTCTCCTCACATGTCTATTTTGCTAAATCAACAATCCAAGCCCCTTTTCCTTACAATTCTACATTGTGCCATTCTTCTGTTATTCTTCATATAAATTTAGGAAGACATTAACAACTGGGTGTTAACATTCCTCTTGTCAAAGGATGTGTCCCTGCAGTGTCAGCATCGATTGGACAGTGTGAGTGTGGAGGAACACACTCCCAGCTCATAACACCCAGTCATAAATATATTCATACATTTCTAGGAGGAATAACAGACAAATAGCACAAAATAGTTCTAAGAAAAGATGCCTTAAAATAATTATATTCTCGGGAATACATTTATTCATTTAGGGCTCATGCACACCAAGGCGTGCGGCCCATGCACAAATAGCGGTCCGCGATGCACGGGCACCGGCTGTGTGGCCATCCTTTTGTGGATGTGGACTCTTTCACTTGAATGGGCCCGTGACCTGCATAAGACGGTCAACACCGCAAAAAAATAGGACTATGTTTGAGGCATGGACCGAAATCCCATGGAAGCGCTTTGTAGTGCTTCCATGGGCTTCTGCTCCATGCCTCCGCTCCGTATCTTGCGGATTGTGGACATATTCAAGTGATATGAAGCGCACACAGCCGGGGCCCATATATAGCGGACCCGCTGTTTGTGTGCATGAGCCCTTAGACTGCTCCTCTTTAAAATATTTGTTGCTCTCAGTAGGTAATAGTTTATATTAATATTATGCAGTATATTTGTATTGTATAAATCATATTGCATATTGATATTATAATATGACATACTATATTTATATATAATTTATATTACTTTATATTACTATTACTTTATATGGGTATTACAGTTATACATAGCTATCCCCTATTCACAGGATAGGGGATAGCTATTAGATCACAAGAATAGGAACCCCATACCCCGTGGAGGCCCCTGAAATGAATGGAGTGGGTGGCCGGGGATGCTTCTCCATTACTTTCTATGGCAGTTTCATAGAAATGAATGCAGCTACAGGAGAAAGCTGCTCACTCTCTCTCAGGAGGACTCAGCTTATCCCTGCATTACATGGACAGCCCTTTGATTTCAGTGTGTAATGACTGTAATGTTTTGGATCCCCTGTGACGGCGCTGCAGATGAACGGAACAAATTCTGTTGGATTGACAATCACCTATTGTGAATGGAGGATTCAGTCTTATCTATACACAGAGGTGATATTATTACAGGCAGGATTAGAATGACAGATAAGCAGATAACTGCAGTAAAGCGATTTATACAGACCAAGAAGTGGTGCATTAGGCTTAGTGACCAGTATGAAAACTGCAGAATTTTATCGTTTTTGGTTAAATATAGTTATTGACATGGAAATTTAAAAATAACCACCAAAAATTCTTTAATAAATTGTTAAATATTTAAAAATGTGATTTAAACAATAGGTCATTTTCTGTTTTGCAAAAGCCATATTTACCTATAATTTCTTAGTACTCTTTACTCTTTTGCACATATAGTTGATCATTTTGATCAGTGATTGTGAGCCAAAACCAGGTGTCGGTCCAAAACACTGACGTGTAAATTAGTCCTAACTGTCTGTACAAAAGAGTAAAGAGTACTGTATACGTAAATATGACTTTTTAATAAAAAACTAAAAAAGTAAATCAAAATGTAGGGTAAGTGGGTTTTCTGGGTGTTTAATATAGATGATCTATCCTCAGAATAGGTCATCAATATCGGATGGGCAGGGGTTGGACACCTGGCACTCCCACCAATCTGCTGTTTCGGTGAGCACCACGGCAAACTTGGACCTTACACAGTTGTCAAGAGACTTCGGACGATGAAGAAACCAAATAGAAAAAATGTTCATTCAGAACTTTCACGTTTGCCGTGACATAAATAAAAGGCACGCTTCATGATATACTAGTTGAAGATACGGCAGGCATGGGGCAGACAGCTGGAAATAATTGCAATATTGCGAGTAGAAATAGTTTGGGAACCCAGCGTTTCTGATGATGACCTCCAGATTCTGCGAGAACTCGATGCCGTTTTATTTCCTTTGTTTGAATCACTCTCGGGAGGAATTTTTTTCCCCACTTCCCTGACTTCCATTTCACAGGGGTAAGCTCCCATTTAGCACTGCTACGGTAGCTCCAGGAACAAGAAGTATTAGAGTATAAGAGTTGTTTTATGAGACCTGACATCTGCTAGTCATTACTTTCTTCCGTGGCACTGGGGAAAAGCGTGAAGTAGCATATAAAATATTTAGTCAGAGCAGGTAATATTGATCTGTTTATTCGGGGCCGTCCATCACTGTATGACTTTCACAGAGGAAAGCAGCAGGATCTGATGTTTTTATATCAAGGTTGTAATCAAAATATGGAAATATGAAGAAGGAACGTCAAAAATTCATAGCCTCTTCTCAAAAATCAATCCGGTTCCTTTCCTTGGACTCTGAAAAGTTCTTTATGTGGTTATTTTCTAGCCTTAAATAAAAAGTGACTAACATTATCGAATAATCTGAATGATGGCTGAAAAATTAGTATAGAAAAGGGTAGAAATGTCCCAGGCCATGTCGGAGGGAGGAACTGGGCCATGATATAGATTCCTACGGTAAATGCTGATATACTATAGGAACTCAAGCAAGTTTTCTTAGGCTCTATAGATTATGAGAGCTCACTGGTGAACACACCAAATGCATCCTTCTGACCAAATCACACAACAGATGTCCTTTAAGAATACGTCGGATCGGTACTCGTTACTATGCTTCTATTGAACTGTACAGAGAAGGTTAATTAAAGGGAACCTGTCACCATGAAAGTGCAATATAATCTGCAGGCAGCATGTTAAAGAGCAGGAGGAGCTGAGCAGATTGATATCTAGCTTTATAGAAAAAGATTCAGTAAAACCTGTAATTTATTCATTTCTATTCCTGCTCATTTTGGTCTTTGAAGTCCAGGAGGTGGTCCTATTAGTGATTGACAGCTATCTCTGTATGCACAGTCATATAAGGAAGACTGTCAATCACTGATAGGACCGCCTCCTGGACTTCAATGACTATATACCAATCGGCTCAGCTACTCCTGCTCTATAGCATGCTGCCTGCAGCTCAGACACCATGTTCAATGTGACGGGTTCCCTTTAAGTATACTATTCCATACAGAGGCATCCAGTATTAATATGTATATTACATGGTATACATTTTTTGACATGCAAACCTGTGGCTGACAAATGCTACTGTATGCCCATGCCACATATGTCAAATTTCTCCATCAGAGGTGTATCTCGAGATATCCAATCAGATTCAGCCATTCATTTTTCAGAGCTCTTTGGAAAATGTAAGGTAGAATCTGATTGGTTGCTTTGGGCAACTAAGCCAGTTTTTCTTTAAACCAGTTTTGACAAATCAGTGTGTTTCCTCATGTTACCAAAACACAAACTTTTCGGTACTGTAAGGGGAATATTTTTATGTTAAACATCCTTTTTTTTTCAATTTCCAATGTTCCTATTCACGTTTTTAAAAAATCCTAAAAATCATGCAGTTTTCACTAGGCCTAACATATTTAAGATTTCCTGTTCTTTGAAAGGAGCCACATGGTCCATAGAAACAATGGACAGGAGGAGACATTATTGACTTCTATGGGAGCGTTTTCTAGGCATGCTCTGTGACCTGTGCAGAGGTCAGGTGGGAGAAGATAAGTTGTGATGTCACCTATTTTGAATGATGGTTCCTGTGTCATCTATATAAAGGTGATATCTGGCATTGTAATCCTACCTGTGATGATAATTAGATGACTACTGAAAAGTTCTGTATAGAACAAGAAGTCCTATGTATTATTAGGCCTAGTGGCCAGTGCAAAAACTGCACTTTTCTTTTTACATATAGATAGTGACATGGAGAATGAAAGCAAAAAAATCACCAAAAATTCAAAAAATCATAAAATTTGATTTAAAGAATACAGGTAAAATTTTTATGAAAAATTCCCTTTAACGCCTTGCCGACCTAGGACGAGAATGCTCGTCCTAACTGGCCGGTACTTAATGCCTTAAGACAAGCATTCTCGTCCTAGGGTTAATTAGCTGCCCCACATGCGCTGCCGCTGTCAGCAACAAAGGCCTGGCTGATACTGACAGCCGGGCCCCTGCTGTATCCGCCAGTGAAAACAAAGATGCCGGTGGATTAACCCCCTGTATGCAGGGAAAAAAAATGTTTTTAACAATAAAAAAAAATTAAAGTTTCAATTAAAAAAAAAAAACCTCTTCCGCATAAAAAGACACATATTAAATTGTAAAAAATAGAACAAAATTAAATAAGACACATATTATGTATCACCGTGTCCGTAACAACCTGCTCTATAAAAATATTCCATGATCCATCCCATCTGATCAACACTGTAAAAAATAAAATAAAAACTTTACTAAAAAAAAGCCATTTATTGTCACCTTTCATCACAAAAAGTGTAATACCAAGCGATTAAAAAGTTAAATGTACCCAAAAATGATACCAATCAAACCGTCATCTAACCCACAAAAAATGAGTCCCTACATAAGATAATTGGCAAAAAAATTAAAAAGATATGGCTTTCAGAATATGGAGACAAAAACATCATTTTTTTTGTTTCAAAAATGCTTTCATTGTTTAAAACCAAAATATATTTTAAAAAACAGACATACTGTATTAGGTATTGCCGCATCCGTAATACCTGTTCTATAAAAATATCACATGAGCTAACCTGTCTGGTGAACACCGTAAAAAAATAAAAATAAAAACTGTGCCAAAAAGCCATTTTTTATCACCTTACATCTCAAAAAGTGTAATACCAAACGATCAAAAAGTAGTATGTACCCCAAAATAGTAACAATCAAACCAAAATTTCATCCCACAAAAAATGAGCCCCTAACTAAGACAATTGCCCAAAAAATAAAAAAAGATTTGGCTTTCAGAAAATGAAGACAAAAAACATGATTGTTTTTCTTTCAAAATACTTTTATTGTGTAAAACCAAAAAAAATAAAAAAAAATACACAAATTATGTATCGCCACGTCCATAACAACCTGCTCCATAAAAATATCACATGATTTACCCTGTCAGGTGTAAACCACAAAAAAATAAAAACCATTTCAGAAAATATTTTTTTTGTCAGCATACATCACAAAAAGTGTAATACTAAACGATCAAAAAGTAGTATGTACCCCAAAATAGTACCAATCAAACCATCACCTCATGCTGCAAAAACGGAGCCCCTACATAAGATAATATGGCTTTCAGAAAAAGGAGACACAAAGACGGGATTTTTTCCAAAATGCTTTATTATGTAAAACTGAAACAAAATAAAAATAAAAGTAGACATATCTGATATCGTCACCTCAATAACAACATACTGTATAAAAACACACACAGCACAACCCAATCAGAAGCTCTATAAGACTATATGCACATAACCTTATGTGTTTTGCAGTCCGCAAATTCCGGATCTGCACAAAAAGGATGACGTCCGTATGGCATTCATATTTTTTGCGGATCCATTGTAATAGTGCCTATCATTGTCCACAAAATGGAAATGAATAGGACATGCTCTGATTTTTTTGCGGGGCTACGGAATGGACAAACGGATGCAGATAGCACACGGTGCTTGAATGGGTCCGTATCCTATCCGCAAAAAAACGGGCACGGAAACACAATACGTTCTTGTGCATGTTGCCTATGGCCCCTTTCACACAAACAAGGTTTTCCGCGCAGGTGCAATGCGTGACGTGAACGCATAGCACCCGCACTGAATCCTGACTCATTCATTTCAATGGGTCTGTGTACATGAGCGTTTTTTTTTCACGCATCAGTTCTGCATTGCGTGAAAAACGCAGCATGTTCTATATTCTGTGTTTTTCACGCAGCCCTGGCCCATAGAAGTTAATGGGGCTGCGTGAAAAACGCTTTGCATCCGCTAGCAAGTGCGGGTGTGATGCCATTTTCACTGATGCTAGGAGATGTTGTTTGTAAAACTTCCGTTTTTTATCACGCACATGAAAAACACATCAAAACGCATCAAAACGCATTGCGGAAAAAACTGAACAACTGAACGCAATCGCTGACAAAACTTAATGGCTTTGCCTGTGAAAATCGCACAGTTTTCACTGAACGCATCCGCAACACATCCGGACCTAATCCGGACACGCTCGTGTGAAAGAGGCCTAAGGGTGACAGAACAATTATTTCAAGATTTTTCCCATCTAGAAATAAATGCGTTATCAACTGTCTCCAAGGTGGGAAATATCTGGATTCTACAGTATGTCATTATCCTCCCAGGCATGATTACAATGACAGAAAACAGGCATGCGTTCTCAGGTGCCCCACCCTCCCACCCCCTTTTCATTTTTATTTCCATGGGGTATGCCCCCTTATATGGGGGCCGTAGCCATGACCACAATGTAAAGTAGTCAGTGTAAAGCCTGTATAATAGTGTTCATTTGGTGTGCCCTCAAAATAACTCAACACACAGCTATTAATGTCTAAACCGCTGGCAACAAAAGTGAGTATACCCCTAAGTGAAAGTGGCCCAATTGTGCCCAAAGTGTCAATATTTTGGGTGGCCACCATTATTTTCCAGCACTGCTTTAACTCTCTTGGGCATGGAGTTCACTAGAGCTGTGTTTCCCAACCAGTGTGCCTCCAGCTGTTGCAAAACTACAACTCCCAGCATACCCGGACAGCCTTTGGCTGTTCAGGCATGCTGGGAGTTGTAGTTTTGCAACAGCTGGAGGCACACTGGTTGGGAAAAACTGCACTAGAGCTTCACAGGTCAGGTCACCACTGGAATCCTCTTCCACTCCTCCATGACGACTTCACGGAGCTGGTGGATGTTAGAGACCTTGCATTCCTCCACCTTCTGTTTGAGGATGCCCCACAGATGCTCAATAGCATTTAGGCCTGGAGACATTTTTTGGGGTCAATATTTTGCAACTTTTTACCCATTCACACCGTCCTCACCACTTTTCAGAAAACGAGGCACTTCAAGTGCAGAACTAAAAGAAGGTGTATGAAACACCAGTGCAGATAAATTCCAACGTCTGTGTTTATATCTGGCATATTTGCGGCTTACATATTTTTTTATTTTACTTTTTATTCTTTAGGTTTTAATTTTTGGGCATATTTATAAAAGTTACTTACTGGGTGTTACATTATTGCTCTCCATCTCTCACATTGTAGAGGTTATATTAGTTGAAATGTAAGGCACCAAGACTCATATATAATTGATATGAAGCTACTGTAACTCATATAAGCTTAATATTGAAGCATTCGCACCTTCTGATTGATGACTTTCAAAATAAACCCATAGAGACATTACAAATGAATAATTCTTATATGTGATGATTCATTTTATGGGAAGATGATGCAACAGAGAAACCTGATCCCCATACCAAACGTATTAATGCGCCAAATATGCATAAAACATAACACGTCCGATCACAATCACATCTTTGTAATACAAGAGGGTCCGGTCACAGTGACTAGTGGTACGTTTCGAAAATACCTATTTTAAATGGCATCTGTCAGCAGCTTTGTACTTATGAAACTGGCTGACCTGTTAGGGTGAGTTCACATCACCGTTATGGATTCCTTTATTCCGTTCCATTAAGGCTACATGCACACGACAGTTGTTTTTTGCTGTCCGCAAATCGCTGATCCGTCCTCCTTTTTTTTTCACATCCACATCCTTTCCGTGTGTCCGCAAATTTTGTAGGTTGTGTTTCCGTGTGTCTTCGTTTTTTTTTTGCGGATCCGCAAAACAAAACGGAAGGCTTAAACCAGCTTCTTAAAGTACCTGTACAAGTTCCCTGGTTTCCAAGCAACCATCCGCAAAAAAAAATGGATGCGGATGACAAACGGATGGCTTCCGTTGGTCATCCGCATTTTTTGCGGACCCATTGACTTCTATGGGTCGGCAAACCGTTTTTTGCGGACAAGAATAGGAAATGCCATAATTTTTTTTGCGGACGTGAAATGCGGACAGCAGACACAGACAGGCAACGGAAGAAGCATCCGCATTTTTAACGGATCCATAGAAATGAATGGGAAACCATCATATCCGCAAAAAAAACGGAACGCAGGCCGCAAAAAACCACTGCCGTGTGCATGTAGGCTAAAATAATAGAATCTATAAGATAGAAGACAAATTGGAAGCCTTTAAGAGTAGGATTGAGCTGTAAAGTTCGGGTTCGTACTGAACATTATGGTTTTTCGCACCCGGACCCGAACATTTCCGTAAAAGTTCGGGTTCGTTGTTCGGTGATATCTTCCCACTTTTTGAAAGGCTGCAGGGCAGCCAATTAACAAGCGTTTCACTACTTTTCCTTAAGAAGCCATCACAGCCATGCCTACATGGCTGTGATTGGCTAAGTGCAGCATGTGACCCAGCCTCTATTTAAGCTGGAGTCACGTAGCGTCGCACGTCACTCTGCTGCTCTTAGTGTAGGGACAGGTTGCTGCTGGTGCTCTCAGGGAGAGATTAGGGAAGAAATCTGTTGAACTTGGTGGTGTTAACTTTTCAAACTACAACAATTATTGAGGGTGCTATGTTACATGTTTCTACCCAGCCCTGAGCCCAGTGATACTGCTAAATAATTTTTAATCCATCTGTAACTGAGGTGGAGGTCGGTGGCCATTTTAGCAACTGCAGTGTCCTTGGAACTGCATGTGACCTGCATGTGTGCCAGCCTGCCAGGGACATCAGTCTAATTATTTTTTGGTAGCTCAGTGGAGGAAAAATTCTTTTTTTCTGGCAGGTCAAGTCCCCTTACATTACCTATTTTATAATTTTGGGGTGACATAGTGCATTTCTGTAGTTGGGTGAATAAACCCATACTGTCGTACCACAGAGCACGTTTGCATACACCGCTGAGAAGCCTATTTTAAAATTTTGCGCTGACATAGTGTATTTCTGTAGTTGGTGGACTAAACCCGTACTCTCGCACCAGAGAGGATGTTTGCATACACCGCTGAAAAACCTATTTTAAAACTTTGCGGTGACATAGTGCATTTCTGTAGTTGGTGGAATAAACCCGTACTGTTGTACCACATAGCACATTTGCATATACCGCTGAAAAACCTTTTTTTAAATTTTGCGGTGACATAGTGCATTTCTGTAGTTCGGTGAATAAACCCGTACTGTCGTACCACAGAGCACATTTGCATACAACGCTGAAAAAAACTGTTTTAAAATTTTGCGGTGAAAAACTGCATTTCTGTAGTTGGGTTAATATACCCGTACTGTTGTGCCACAGAGCACGTTTGCATACAACGCTAAAAATTTAGCAGTGACCTACAGCATTTGTGTATTTGAGGGAAATAAATCCGGATTGTTGTTCCACAGAGCAGTTTTGCATACAACGCACAAAAGCGTATTTTCAAATTTAGCAGTGACATACTGCATTTGTGTATTTGGGGGAAATAAACCCGTATTGTTGTTCCACAGAGCACTTTTGTATAGAATGCTGAAAAACCTATTTTAAAATTTAGCAGTGACATACTGCATTCCTGTTTTTAAGGAAAATAAACCTGTATTGTTGTTCCACAGAGCAGTTTGGCATACAGCGCACAAAAACCTATTTTAAAATTTAGCAGTGACATACTGCATTTCTGTAGTTTGTTGCAATAAACACTGGTTTTGTGCCACATAGCAGATCTGAGGCCTACCCTGTATTTCAGTCATTTTAAGTAACCTTTTGAACTCTGCATTTACATAGTTGGTTGCAAACACACTGGTTTTGTGGTAGATAGCACATTTGCGGTGTACGCTGCATTTCTGATCGTTAACTTCTGCTTTTACAGTGTTCGTTTGAAAAATCAAATTTTGGGTGAAATTTAATTGTTAACTATTGGCAGTTAAATTGACACCAGAGATAAACTATCTTTTAGTTTGGTGGGTGAATGCAAATAATGAGGAGAACATCAAATAAGGGATGTGGGCATGGTCATGGTGGTGTAGGTGGAGCTCCTGTTACTGGAAGAGGACGTGGCCGTTTAGTGCCAACTACAGGTCCAAGTGAAACACCTTCCTCTGGTGCGAGTAGGCGACAGAACCTGCAGCATTATTTGGTAGGCCCGAATGCCGCTCTACGAATGGTGAGACCAGAACAAGTACAAGCGCTAGTACATTGGGTGGCTGACAGTGCCTCCAGTACCTTAACATTGTCTCCCACTGCTGAAAGCTCAGAGTTGGCACCTGCAGCCTATGCCCATCAGTCTTTCACCTCACCACCTTGCAAATCAGCCATGCAATCTGAGCCCCAAGTCATGCAGCAGTCTCTTATGCTTTTTGATGACTCTGCTGGCAGGGCTTCCCAGGGCCATAACCATAGCCCTGCCCCAGAAGTGAAAGAGATTAAGTGGACGGATGCCCAACCACTTAGGTTTGAGGATGAGGACATGGGAAGACCATCGCAGCATGTCTCTGATGATGACGAAACACAGGTGCAAACTGCTGGGGCTTTCTGCGGTGTGCAGACCGACAAAGAGGGCAGGGGTGAAGACTGGGTGGAATATGACGTTGAGAACGATGAGGTCCTACACCCCAAAATATACCACTTAAAGCCATGTTATTCATGGGTGGTGAAAAAAATCATATTTTTTAAGGCCAGGAATTACCTTTGTGACCCAGGACAATAATATAGTTAATCCGTCTGGAAGTTCAGGGGTTGACATATTCCAATTTTTTGGTGTCAAGTAACCCTGCACTGCATAGGTGACAAATCTTCTTTTAAATAGTTGGGTGCAAAATTACCATTTTTGCCAGGTACAAACCCCTGCTCTGCATAGGTGACAGTGACCGAAAATGCGTAAAATCTTCTTCTAAATTGTTGAGTGAAATATTACCATTTTTGCCTGGTACAAACCCCTGCTCTGCATAGGTGACAGGGACCGAAAATTTGAAAAATCTTCATTTCAGTTGTTGGGTGCAAAATTACCATTTTTACCGGGTACAAACCCTTGCTCTGCATAGGTGACAGGGACCAAAAATGTGGAAAATCTTCTTTTAAATTGTTGGGTGAAATATTACCATGTTTGCCGGGTACAAACCCTTACTCTGCATAGGTGACAGTGACTGAAAATTTGAAAAAATCTTTTAAATTGGGGGGTGCAATATTACAATTTTTGACTTGAATAAGCCCCTTCTCTGCCTGGGTCCCAGGGGCCTACATGTTTAAAAATCGTCTGTTCCATTGGTAGGTGACATTAACCCCGTTTTGCCGTGGATTAACCCCTACTCTGCCTGGGTGCCAGGGGCCTACATTTCTAAAAATTGCCTGTTCTATTGATGGGTGACATGAACCCTGTTTTGCCGTAAATAAACACCTGCTCTGCCTGGATACCAGGGGCCTACATTTTTAAAAATCGTCTGTTCCATTGGTGGGTGACATGAACCCCGTTTTGCTGTGAATTAACCTCTCCTCTGCCTGGGTGCCAGGGGCCTACATTTTTAAAAATAGTCTGTTCCATTGGTGGGGGACATGAACCCCGTTTTGCCGTGAATAGACCTCTCCTCTGCCTGGGTGCCAGGGGCCTACTTTTTTAAAAATCGTCTGTTCCATTGGTGGGTGACATGAACCCCATTTGCCGTGAATAAATCCCTGCTCTGCCTGGATGCCAGGGGTCTACATTTTTAAAAATCGTCTGTTCCATTGGTGGGTGACATGAACCCCGTTTTGCCGTGAATAAACCCCTCCTGCCTGGGTGCCAGGGACCTACATTTTTAAAAATCATCTGTTCCATTAGTGGGTGATTTGAACCCCGTTTGGCGGGTTAAAAACCTCTGCTGTGCATTGCTGACAGGGAACCAAATTTGGTAAAAACGTCTGGTAATGATCGAAAGATGCGTGACTACAAACGCACGCTGGTAGACGCGCTGCTGATGGCATTCCCACCTGACGCCTCCTTAACTTCCTACTCCACATCCATTTTCTCCTCCTAGATCAAGATTTTGATTTTTAATTTGTATTTCTTTTATTTTAAGTCATTTCCCTATCCACATTTGTTTGCAGGGCACTTACTCACATTTTGCTGCCTTTTGAAGCCCTCTAGCCCTTTCCAGGACTTTTTTTATAGCCATTTTAGTGCCCAAAAGTTTGGGTCCCCATTGACTTTAATGGGGTTCGGGGTCAAGTTCGGGTTAAGTTCGGATCCCGAACCCGAACTTTTTTGTAAAGTTCGGCAGAACCTTACGAAACAGAACTTCCAGGTGTCCGCTCAACTCTATTTAAGAGGCATTCCGTTTTGATCCTTTATAATACAAGTCTATGGGCAGCATAATGGTACAGAACAGAAAAGAAGTCCTGTTCACAGGATTTTGCTTTCCGTCTTGTATAACAGAAACCAGATGGATCTGTTATGATTCCCATAGACCTCTATCATAAAGGATCAAAATGGAATGCCTCTTCCGTTTTGACTTCCGCCTTATGGATTCCATGTTATAACGGAAAACAATAACGGAATCCATAACGGTGATGTGAACTCACCCTTACATGTGCGCTTGGCAGCTGGAGGCATCTGTGTTGGTCCCATGATCATATGTTTTCGCACTGCTGAGAAAAATGAGGTTTTAATATATGCAAATTAATCTCTAGGAGCAACAAGGGCATTACCATTACACTTAGAGGCTCTGTACTCTCTGCAACTGCTACGCTTTCTGAACTTTGATTGATAGGGCCAGATGTAATGATATTTTCACTGCATGTTCCTGTCAATCAAAGTGGAGAGAGCAGAGCCTCTATGTGTAAGAGCAACTCCCTGTTGCTCCTAGAAGCTAATTTGCATATGTTAAAACTTCATTTTTCTCAACAATGCAGGGAAATGTTGCGGTAGCCCAATGCCCAGCGGAGTGTTCAAGCCCTCCTCACAGCTGCTGGTGCTGTAAATAGCAATCTGATGCTCTAATCATAAATTAATGGTAGGAGCATCAGGTAAAGCCACAGGTGCCCTCCTGAACTCAAATGTATCCCCGTTCTCATACTGTGTTGAAGGCAGTAGTATTTTGTGCTACGCTGTGCCATTTGGTTCTGCTGGGGTGATATTTTGTGCTTTACTACAGTATTGCAGGACCTGGCTACTTCTGTTGTCCCTGGATACTTGTGTTGCCCCACCTTCTGTCAATTTGGACCTGGCTACAACATGGAGCCACTTTTAGTTTTTTTCCAGGGCCACTTTAAGTTCTCAATCCATACATGCCCAGTGATCTAACATTTATCGCTTTCTAGTAGATAAGTCAAAACTATTACTGGAATACCCATTTAAAGGCTATGTACACCTTCGGAAGCAATTTTCGTTTATGATTGCATTTCACTCTTTTTTGGATAAAAATCATATTTTCAATTGGCGTTTATTAAAAATATTGAGCCATTCTGTCACAAAAAGTTAACTGTTTTTCTAACTGTGTGACTGGTACTTTCACTTTGTGCTGGTCATCTAAAATATCTTATCTCTAAACTACTGAGAGGAAATAAACACTTATTTAAGCCACATTCTTATCAGTAAAATAAGGATTGAGCTTTGGTGAATGTTTATAAGGTCTGAGAGAGGAGATAAGGAGTCTGTCTGCTCCCCGGATGACAGAAAAGACAGATCCACAGGATACACAGGATACTACGACAGCATCTCAGCTATTTACACAAAAAAGGGTTCCATATTTTTAATAAAGAACAATTGAAAAAATTATTTTTAGCTCAAATTAAGTACAATGCAATAATAAAAAAAATGCCCCCGAAGGTGTACATGGCCTTCAAGCTGTGTAAGGGAGAGCTCACATCTCCAGTTCATTTTCTGTTCTTCTGATCTGTCAGAAGAACAGAAAAAATATGGTCCTATAAAAAAATAACTGATGCAAAGGATAATTTTTTTTTTTACAGGATCCTGTAAAAAAAAAATTACAACACGGATCCTGTTGCACATTTGGCAACCGTTTGAGCCATCTCCGTCTGAGATATGTTTCTTTAGATGTAAAATAAGTCCTGCATGCAGAACTTTTTTTTCTGTCTAAAATAATGGATCTCCACAGATGCAAAATGTGCAACGGGATCCCCCTTTTTTTTTTTGACAGCTCATAAGAACAGAAAATTAAACAAAGAAGTGACCTCTCCCTAAGGCCCCTTGCACACGACAGTATTTTGCGGACCGTATACTGGCAGTTTTTTCAGTTCAGTATACTGACAGTATACTGAACCATTCACTTCAATGGGTCTGCAAAAAATACTGAAGTGTTTCCGTATGCCTTCCATTTCAGTTTTTCTGTTTTTTCTGTTCCGTTTAAATATAGACCATGTCCTATTCTTGTCCGCAAATCACATTCAGTGGCTCAATTCAAGTCAATGGGTCTGCAAAAAAAACGGAAAGCATACAGAATTGCATCCGTATGTCTTCCGTATCCATTCCGTTTTTTGCGGAACCATCTATTGAAAATTTTAAGACCGGCCCTATTTTTTCTATGTTATTACTGTATACTGTATATGCCAAAATGAAAAACGGAACGGAACAACGGAACCGAAACGGAAACAAAATGGAAGCAAAAAAACGGAAAAACGGATCCGTTATAAACGGACAGCAAAACACTGAAAAAAAAATATACGTTCGTGTGCAAGAGGCCTAAACCTGTTTGCAGGGGATGTTGCAGGTTACCATTGTGACAGTGTTAGAGCAAACATCGGAAGTTGTTCAACACTATGCCCCATCTGACTAGGAGCCCTATAGTAAACACTTGCTACGCTTTTATTATTATTACACCAGCACCAGAAGAGGTTTTACCATGCTTTTTGGTGGTGCCACAGAGGACAGGTTTGTGTTGCACTAAGTGTGGCTTTAGTACTCTTTCAGCTGTACTAAATAACTCCTCCTGAATCTTGACTAGAAGGTGATATATGTTATATTAAAAGTCTATTCCCAGTTGGTACACTTTTTTCATTTCAATTACAGAATGCACGCAAACTATGGCTAAGTTATGGCTATAATGAAGAGGGGCACAAATCTGTCCAGTCATTTGCCCTTCAAAAGTATACACAGATGGTCCTCGAATGGAAAATAATAGAAACACATTCTATATAAAAAAGCATGGTTCTCTTTGGCGAAATGTTCTGAACTAATCAGCATCCAATTAGTTCAAAGAAAGGAAGGACAATTTAATATCTCTCTGTTTGTTACAAGCACATGGTCTCCTCAGGAGCTGAGTTTAATGAAAGTGATGAACAGGTTCTGGAGGAAAGGAGTCATTAGGAGTATTTTTCTTCCAGAAGAAGACCTCTGAGACTGGTGTGAAGCCATATGCAGCATCAGCTTTTTACTGGGCTTGAACACATACCCCTACCATCACAATATGTCATTGCATTGGTGATGAGGATGTATTTTCATTCATTGTACAAGGTATTTCGCAAAGCTACGGCAAAGCCTTTTTCACCACATGGAAGCCTTAGAGGAACGTGTTAATTTACATACCTGTGTCTGATGTGGTTCATTTGAGCGACAGATGGTTTTGCATTTTTCACCTTTTGAGAAATCACAAATGACTCTACTTACAGTTGGCTGTAAAGCTAGAACAATTTATGGCATTGTATCCTATCAGAGGAAGATCTTGTGGGATTTTATCTTCCTCAAATGTGTCACTTGAGCAGCAGATGGGACAACAGCTTCCACTTTCCCATGGGCTTGTGTACATATCAGTCATACGTTGGATGAAGCTGTGTCCAGGTTGCCAGGTTCAGTGCTTCAGTCCACACTCTGCAGCCTAACATTAAGAAAGGTAATTACTTCCCATGCTGCTCTTCTTCCACCAGTTCTTATCCTCTGATGTTCTATCACTCAGTAGGGACTGTTGATTTTTGCTCCTCAGGATGCTCTCGTGAATAAATTACTTTTTTCTTATTTATGTTCCATTCCTTTGAATTTATTCTCTCCCCCTCCCTCTGTGGAACATCACTGTTACATATTTGGTGGGGGCAGGGCACCCAGGGCTTTATATTATTCCACAATTTAGTAAATATTTCACATGTAATGAAAGCATCTTTCATTTGCTGTTTTTGAAATACATTCATGAAAATCTCTCTTTCCTCCTCTCTTCCTCTACTGTCTGCTCTATCCTCAGGGAGAAGCTGCAGGTAGGCCACTTTTTCCCTTGACGATATGTCTGCCGGAGGAAGAACCTTTCTCTTCACTACTTTCTTCCTACTCTAGAGGAGAGGTTGGGATTCCAGGAGACCTTTATCTATGATGTCATCCAAATGTCCTAATAGATCTTCTGACCAGGGGTTGGTTTCCCACACAGAGGGGCAGATATATCAATGTCACTTTAACTAGAAAGTGTCTTGATTTGAGACAAAATTTGTGGAGTATGCTTTCTGCGTCAAATATATGTTACATACCAGCGATGACTTTCTCAAAGAAAACTTTTCAACTACCTTTTTGTCTAGTCCTACTTTGCACTTTCTTTTGTCAAAGTCTTTTTGTTGTAAGTAGGTATTTTGTGAGCATTGTGTTGCTTCTCCCTTCAGACTTAGGGCTGACTCCCACCCATACCTCCCAACTTCTGAAAAACACAAAAAGGAACAATATGTGCGTCAAGCATAGCACACCATGGCAAGTTTTTTCCTACTAGGCCACACCCAAAACATAACTTTACACACCCAATCCCACCTAGTCCCCTTAATGCCCCCATATAGTTATTATTTACCCATTATGCCACCACACAGTAGCTATGCCCACACTGTGCCCATTACAGTAGTTATACCCACACTGTACCCCTCATAGTAGTTATGCCCACACTGTGCCCATCACAGTAGTTATACCCACACTGTACCCCTCACAGTAGTTATGCCCACACTCAGGAGCGTAGCTAACGGCTCATGGGCCCTGGTGCAAGAATTCAGTTTGGGCCCCCCTTCCCTCAGTGGTTTGTGTGTTTTCTCATGAGGCACAAGGGTCTTTGGGTCCCCTCAGGCATTTGGACCCGGTAGCGACTGCTACCTCTGCACCCCCTATAGCTACGCCCATGCCCACACTGTTCTCTTCACAGTAGTTATGCCCACACTGTGCTCCTCACCCTAGTTATGTCTACACTGTGCTCCCTTCATAGTAGTAATGCCCACACATGCCCCCTTCATAGTAGTAATGCCCACACATGCCCCCTTCATAGTAGTAATGCCCACATGGGTCCCCTTCACAGTTATAATGCCCACTTGGGCCTCCTTTACAATATTTATTCCCAAATATGTGCCCCTTCACAGGAAGTAAATACTCACCTAGTTACTCCAGTGATCTGTGGTCCCCAGCTGGCAGCAGGCAGTACACACGTCATGCTGCTGGGCTGTGTGGGAGGAGCAGAGGCTGACTCTCGGCCTGTCCCACTCTTCCTACACAGTCCAGCAATGTGGAGCCCTGCTTTACAATTACAATCAGCTGTATCTGAGTCCTATGGACAACGAGACAGCTGAAAGTGGGACATACCTCAGCCTTTCTCGCACTGTGGAACAGCCAGCCAAATCCGAGACTGTCCCTACAAATCCAGGATGGTTGAGAGATATGCACACCACCGCACTCAGTCCAGGAAACAATGGCCGTGTGTCAGCAGCATCTCCCGGATTGACCATGGCTCCCCTGACCTGAACTGACTGCATCACAGTGATTTATGATACAGTCAGCTTTTCCTATCTGATCTGGGATCTCTTGTACTAAACTCAATAATGTGAGCACAGTACAATAGACCCTCAATCAGAAAGAAACAGACTGTATCATAAATCACTATGATGCAGTCAGTTCAAATCACAGAGCCAATTCAGTACAATTACAGGACATACTAGAACGCCCCCCATGCCAAGTATTATACTTCAGAAACGATATAGCCATACAGATAGTCTCCGATAGTGATAGTGCTCCCAGACTGCCTTCAATAGTAAAAGTGCCTACAGTACCCCAATAGCAAGATTGTTCCCCAAGAATGTCTCTCTCCTTCTGTACCAGTTTGTAACTCGTCTTGTTCATGCTTAGTGCAATTGTTTTGTATTATGTATGTGCACCCCTTATCATATGTACCACGCCATGGGATGAATGGTGCTTTATTAATAAATAATAATAGTAGTAGTACCCTCCATATTGTTTCCAATAATAATAATGCCCCAACAGTATCCACAGTATCAAAATGTGCCCAGAGGACCTCTAGTAGAAGTAAGGCCCCAACTATACTGGCTCAGCAGTAACAAGGCCTTTCTATAAAGCACCCATTTTGAGTATTAATAAGGTAAATCTACACAGTTGAGTCACATTATTATGATCACCAGCTGATCCAGAGTAGCTGTTGTGGGCCACATGGACAGCAGCTAGACGGGCTGGAAGTGACTCAATAAGGTCCCGGTAGTTTGTCACAGGTATCTGGAGCCATGCTGACTGCAGTGCATCCCACAACTGCTAGACCAAACAGGATGATGGAGGGGATTCTAGAGATGTTCAGTTGGGTTCAAGTCCGGGGAATTAGAGGGCCAGGGTAGCACTCGGAAGTCTTGGTCATGCTCTTCTAACCAATGTCAGATATTTCTAGCCGTGTGACATGTTGCATTATCTTGCTGGAAAATGCTATCCTTCCCCGTGAAGACAATCAACATGTATGGTGGTACATGTTCTGCAAGGATGGATTCTTTCATATCCAAATCAGTTGAGAGTGACTTCCTCATGGAGGATATGGCCCAGAGAATGCCACAAAAACATTATTGCAGGGTATTTGTTCTCTTAGGTTTCTCACCCGACATGGCAACGTCCATGCGTTTGGTAAAGCAGAAAAAGTGACTCAACAGACAAAGCAACCCTTTGCCAATCAGCGGAGATTGAATTCTGATACTGCCATGAAAACTGAAGCCTTTTCTGAAGATACAACTGGGTTAGAAGAAGTGCAGGGACCATCCGTCTGCTTCAGAGCCCCATACACAGTAAAGTTCACTGGTTCATTTTGGTGATGAGCTGCTCCACTGTAGATTGTTGGTCTGCCCTTGCGCACCTTTGTAGCCAACGTCCACCTCTACTAGCAATGGTGCTCCCCAGATTCCACATCCTTATACAATATACTAATTTTGTACATTCTGTTACCAAACCCATGCTTAAATTAACAAAATATTATTTATTTATCCCTTAAAGGCTATGTACGCATTTGGAGGAAATTTTTTTTTATTATTGCATTTTACTCATTTTAGGCTAAAAATCATTTTTTTAAATTGGCCTTTATTAAAAATATTGAGCTGTTCTGTCACAAACAGTTAACAGTTTTTTGAGCTGTGCGACTGGTACTTTTAGCTTGTGCTGGCCATCTACTAAACCTTATCTCTAAACTACTGAGAGGTCATAAACACTTATTAAAGCCACATTCTTATCAGTAAGATAATAGCTGAACTCCTGTCAGCTCCTGGTCTGATGGAAAAGAAAATCCAAAGGGGCTACTAGAGCATGTCAGATCTGTGCAGAAAAAAGGAAGCCATATTTTTAATAAAGACCAATTTAAAAAAATGTTTTAGCTCAAAATGAGTACAATGCAATAATAAAGAATTGCCCCCAAAGGTGTACATAGCATTTAAAGTTTCCTCCATGTGCTAGTCCTTGCACTTCAGTATGGAATTATTAATGGAGCTGTAACAGCATTAAAGTGACTCTGTCACCTAATTTTCACCAATATAACTAAGAGCACTGCCCCATAGAAGATGGCAGACACATTCCAGACATACCTGAGTGTACTATGTGTTTGTATTCGATGTCCAGGAAAAGCACTTTTATTCTGCTTGAAAACAGCTCCCAAATGCCCAGCTGAAAGTGAAAGTAAATACAGCTTTCACTCCTGATTTCTAACAGCCATATCTTCTGAAATAGTGGTTATAATGCTATGATTCTGGTATCGTTTGAAAGGTTGAAATGCCAGCTTTCAAACAATATATGAGCAGCTAAAGCAGCCCTCCCCCCTTTAGTCTGGTTTCCTTTGGGCACTTGCAGTAGCAGAGCTGGCCACTTAGGAGCTGTTTTCCAGCAGAATAAAAGTGCTTTTCATGAAATAACGGCACAAAGTGCACACAGGTATGCTTGGGATGTATATGCAATCTACTATGGGGCAGTGCTCTTAGTTGTATTGGTGAAAAATAGGTGACAGACTCCCTTTAAACAGACTGGATATTCAATATTTTCTTCTTGCGTTTTTTTTCCTTTTAAACTTTTTTAACAGAAGTTTCTGGCAGCAGAACGTAGCGAGGCTCCTACTGTACTGTCTGTCAGTTCCGAATGTGAACTAATATTCTGATGAAATCAGCATTGCTATTCCTGGAAAGACTGTATTTTCCAGATATTTTATCAGCTGAATTTATGATAGATGTGTTGTTTAAGCTCTATATCTCTTCGGTTTGTTTGCCAGCTTTGGTCGAAGATTCAGTCATGACGGCAAAAATGTAATTATGTTCTCAGGGGCAGAAGTGGCATGTACCTTAATGCGGAGGTTTGAAATTTGATCTATTTCCCTTGGTACAGATTTAAAATGAAAGATTTCTGCTGATGAAAACTGCAAACTATGATACGGGCCTCTGGCTCTGTCAAGAAGAAACTGTCAGGATCCATAAATGACCCAACTGAGAAAGTTTTGCAACAATACTGTACCTACAGTTAACATAGGCATCAAATTAAAGGGGTTTGCCCATCTCAGACATTGATGGCATATTGCTAGGATATGCTATCAATGTCAGATAGCAGCAGGCCTCAGAGGTGAGACCCGCAACAATTTCCAGAACGGGCCTTCCCGAAGTGAAGGAGCTGTCCTGTCACAAGCTAATGGATGAGGTAAGTATGATTTTTTTAGTTTTTTACACTATTTCAGATTTAATTGATTTGCCCCTACGAAGCACGAGGAAATTCGGCTTTGCGGCAAATCCAATTTATACTGAAATTTGTGGACTTCGATTCGCTCAATACTAATGGCCACTTTTCCATTCCTCACTATGGCTGGCTATTTTCAGAATTCCCATAACGGTGACTGGAGATGGAGGGGCACACTTGCACGGTGAGCTTTCCTTGCTTTGCACTCCTTCAATTTGGGTAGTATGGGTTCCTACCGATAACCACCAATGTCCAAGATAGGAATACAAGGGGCTCTCCAAGAAGCAAAGGGGCCACCCCCTACAATAACACTTAGCTCCTATACATAGCATTGCACATAAGATGGGGGCCGCATTATGACTTTGACCACAGCAACTTGCAATTGCTGTGGGGCAGTACAGCAATAGTTGCATTTTTTTACAATTCTAGGGTGGTGGTCGCGCTGGCATGGCCAAAATTGCCCTAAAGCCCCAACCAAAGAGTCTGAATGTGGAATATGGTCCTATTGTACATTGCCCATAAAAGCCATTGTGCCTGAGTAAAAACTGAAGAGAACCTTGTCCCCTTCATTGTGTTGATTGACAGCAGTCCCCGCAAGACCAGAAGAGGTTTAATTCTGTGTCCCCTATGACCAGTCCCTGGCCTTAGCAGTTACATACGTTTCAACATGTGTTGTACTGTTCAATCACATGTGACCGCCAAGACCACTGATTTGTCACAGGACCAAGCAACTTCCAGCCCAGCAGGGACCCAATGCAACAAGGAAGAGAGCCAGGGTACTGGAATGACAACACTCTGGACAAGTGAGTATGCTTTTTTTTTTATTTAGGCACATTTTACTGGCGGTGGTAAAGGGATTGCCTCACTTCAGCAAATATAATTTATCATATAGACAAAGTTAATACAAGGCACTTACTAATGTATTGTGATTGTCCATATTGCCTCCTTTGCTGGCTGGATTCATTTTTCCATTACATTATACACTGCTCGTTTCCAGGGGTTAAGACCACCGCTGCAGTGCAGATAGGAGGTGGCCGAAAATGGGAGTTGCTGCACATGCGTGCCTATGTGTTCTCCCACGGTCCCGGTCATCAGAGAGGCCAGGATGCGAACAGTGCATAATATAAGGGAAAATGATTTAAGCCAGCAAAGGAGGCAATATGGAAAATAACAATACATTAGTAAGTGCCTGACAATATACTTCCCTACATGATAAATGCTAAAGTGAGACAACCCCTTTAGACTGACAAATGCATTTTAAAGGCTATGACCATCTTTGAGCACAATTTTATAGCTACTGTTCTGAGAGTTGTCATCAAAAACAGGTGACAAATTTGTTGGCACGCACATTGTTCTGTCCCAGCACTGGGAGATTCATTTCAGTATCATTACAGATTGTGGAAGATGCCCTCAATCAGGGCTGATTATGTTTACTCTACTGCTCCAAATTAATAGTAACCCAAGGGTTTTACGTGCATGGAAGAAAATAACAGTGACACACACAGTGGGGTCAAAGCAAATTCTAATTTATTACAGTAAGTATAGCAGTTTATAAAGATACCAGAGGGGCATTCCCCCTGAGGCATGTGGCATTGTTACATTGGCTAAAATATGAAAAGAGATAACACTTGGCATCTGCGCATTGTGCATTGTTTTACTAACTCTGGTATGTAAACTATGTAAATATGTAAATATAGGCACCATCTTGTAATGGAGTCTTCACTAACAGCAGCAAAGCATATATGACAAGTGAAGAGCGGCAGGGGCAATATTCGAATTCGAGATATTTTGCAAATATTCGTTAGAATATTCATCATATATTCGCGAATATTCGTATTCAAGATTATTCTATTGATTGCGAAAAATCGGCAATGTAATATTTGCTTAATGCGAATATTCTAAAACACGAATATATAGCCCTATAGAATATAGTGCTATATATTTGTTTTTTAGAATATTTGTCAGTTTTTCTAAATTAATGTCAACAGTCATTGGCCCAAAAGCAACTTAAGCAGGGAGGAATCATGACTTCAGATGGAAAAAAATGACGAATATTCTATAAATGAATATTCGTCTTTTAGAATATTCATCAATGATGAATATTCTAAAAAACTACAAACTAATATATAGCACTATATTGAATATAGTGCTATATATTAGTTTTTTAGAATATTTGTCATTTTTTCCAAATTAATGTGAACAGTCATTGGCCCAAAAGCAACTTAAAGAGGACCTTTCACCTATTTAAAAACTAAAAACGAACTATATCTGTGGGCAGAGCGGCTCCCAGGGGTCCCCCTGCACTTACTAGTATGTCTGGGCGCCGCTCTTTTCACCCGGTATAGGCTCTGGTGTCCGAGCTCCCTCTGTTGTATGGGGAGGGGACTTTGTATCAGGCGTGTCCCTTGCTGCAGAGCTGGCCAATCACAGCGCACAGCTCATAGCCTGGCTATGATCTGTGCGCTGTGATTGGCCAGCTCTGCAGCAAGGGACACGCTTGATACAAAGTCCCCGCCCCATACAACAGAGGGAGCTCGGACACCAGAGCCTATACCGGGCGAACAGAGCGGCGCCCAGACATACTAGTAAGTGCAGGGGGACCCCTGGGAGCCGCTCTGCCCACAGATATAGTTAGTTTTGAGTTTTTAAATAGGTGAAAGGTCCTCTTTAAGCAGGGAGGAATCATGATTTCAGATGGAAAAAAATGACGAATATTCTAAAAAACTAATATATAGCACTATATTCTATAGTGCTATATAGTCGTGTTTAGAACATTCAAATTACGTGAATATTACATTGCCGATTTTTCGCATAAGAGAAAATAAATTAAATAATGAAGAATATTCTAATTCACTACAGACTACAATATTGCAGCCTTCTCACATTGGCCCACAAGCAAGAAGCAGGTAGGTATACTAGGTAATGGGTTCAGATGAAAAAACAAACAAAAAAAAACGATATTCAAAATATTCGCGAATTCTTGAAGTGCCAATAATCGAGATAAAAATTCGCGCTCAACACTATATAAGATGTAGCAAGGAGGCGTGTTCTCTTCAGTAGGATAAAACCTTTGTGCTCTGGAGAAGATAAAGTGTTGTCTGAGAGCTGGAGTATATGGGAGCTTTCTTAGCTGATTCAAAGAATGAAGTCCACATCTCTATCAGTCCCCCCTTGGACCTCATTCTTTCCCTAATAAAGCCTAGCACATCTGTCCCAACACTCCAAATCCTCTTCACCAGCTTCCATGACAACCTATCCTAGTGTATAGACTCCCATGACACTGGACTTAGCATGGGGAAGTCAGATGTCTGTCCCTACGGTCGATGATCTCCAGGTGGCGTTGTAAGCAGGGCAGACCAACAGAACTAAGTGAACTTTGTCTCCCATCCTCATGAAATTCTCTCATGATCATCTCCGGGGTAGCCTGAGCTACGGCTTTGAGCAGAAGCCTCCTAATGCAGGGGATGACACAACAGACAACGCAAATAGCAGAATTAAAGATAGATTCAGGAATAGGAAGCAAGCTCTTTTAGGACATTCATGACCTGGCCATTGATTATTGCGAACATAAGAACTATTAATATTGAGAATCTTTGGGCAATACTATCAATGGCTCACTGGGCTAGAAGCATCGGAATGTAATAACTTTGTTCTTCCTTTTGTACAATGTTTCCCCAACCCAGAAACCCATTTTTATTATCTCAATTAGAATCCATATTCTTTTAGTCAAGATCAGCAGTCATACGCAGGGAACAAGAAACATCCTTTCAAGTCTCCAGACTCAACACTTTCTTGAAATGACTCGAATTAGGCTTTCCTTCGAGCTTCACTGGTGTGATTGTGGTCAACAACACTTGGAATGGACTATCAAAAGGTTTGAGGAATTTCCTAATGTTTCCTTTTACCACAGCCCAAGTGTGTGGGTTCCAAAAACTCGAGAATGTATTTTAGTCAAAAGCTTGTGCAAACTGATCACATAATCTCTCAGACAACCATGTTGCATCTGGAGCTGCTGTGGGAAATACAATCCTGTCCTAGGGCCTGACCCACTAAGGACCATATAGGGACTAAGGCCTGTCTTAGGGTTAGGGGCATACCTTACTGGATAGACAGCTACCAGCAGGCACTCTGTTCATGGCTTTTTAATCTTCACCTTTGGTGTCCCGTTCAGTTCCTTTTTTTTGTGAATGGTACGAAGAATGTAAGGCCTGTTCTACACCCAAAACCTTCATTATCTTCTGCATCACTTCATCTGTGAAGTGAACACCTGTGTCACTTTCAATGATCTTAGGTACCCCATACCTGCATACAACTTCGGCCATAATCTTCTTTGCTTCTTTGGGTATGCTTTTGGCCATCCTGAAAACATGTTATCACACATCAATACATACTTATACATGCCCACCTTGGGTAGTTGAAGGTAGTCTGCAAGCATTGAAACAATAAAAATATTTATCTGATATACGTATCTTTCGAAATTATTTTCTTACAAGAGGAAATAATTCTTGACCGATCTCCGACATCCGGCTCGCACTGCTTCCTTTCATATGTATCGATCTATACAGATTATAAAAGGAACCACATATAGTGAAGTATTCCCAGTTAGAACCTGCAAGCCCTCTAGGATTGCACTCACTGTGCTCTCGCTTTAACACAGACGTATCAAAATGTTATACACAGGTCACCGGCTCTCTTTCCTTCATTCTATGTGAAAATTACACTCCTTCCATAGTGAAGACCGTTACACACCATATAAAAGTCTTTTTTTATTCTACTTACAAACCAACAGGTAAAATCACAGCGTTTTTTAAAACAATCGCGTCTGCCCGACTCGGGTTTTGCTCCAAGCGGCTTCGTCAGGGGCGTCACTGACGAAGCCGCTTGGAGCGAAACCCGGGTCAGGCAGACGCGATTGTTTTAAAAAAACGCTGTGATTTTACCTGTTGGTTTGTAAGTAGAATAAAAAAAGACTTTTATATATTATATAGGATGAAGGAAAGAGAGCCGGTGACCTGTGTTTAACATTTTGATACGTCTATGTTAAAGCGAGAGCACGGTGAGTGCAATCCTAGAGGGCTTGCAGGTTCTAACTGGCAATACTTCACTATATGTGGTTCCTTTTATAATCTGTATAGATCGATACATATGAAAGGAAGCAGTGTGAGCCGGATGTCGGAGATCGATCAAAAATTATTTCCTCTGGTGTGAAAATAGAAGCACTTTCTGCGCGGTCCACTTTCTGTTTTAAAGCATTGAAACAGATACAAAGGGCAAGACATGTGTTCCTGGGCTACCTTAACCACCTTGCCCATGTTGTTCTGGGCACCAATCATACATCCTTGAGTATATCTGGCTGCTACAGTGCTGAACCCTGGGCGCATCATGTGCTCTCTGTGCCATCATGGGGTAGAGGGACCTGGGAAGGAGGTTTCCCTTGGAACTGTGACAGGCCTTCTTCATTTGTAGTCCCCTCTTTATACATCCCCGGTCCCTTTCCTCCTTCCACGCCTGGCTCTATTAGAACTTCCAGGAAGACAGGAGGAGTTATTTCAGGGACCTGAGTTGTAGCCACTAAAGCAGGGGTCTGCCTAGGCAATTTGGCAGCCATTTTTGCCGCCTGATCCTCTGTGGCTTTTCCCTTTGCCTAATTTAACTTAGAGCTGGGTTCCTAATGGCTGTATTGCTAAAATATAACAAATATCACAAATTCACGAATATAGCACTATATTCTCAATCTTCGTTATATTCTAGCAACAACCATTAGGAACTCAGATCTAAGTTTAATTCGCAATGCGAACATATGTAGCATCCCCAAGTCAGAGAAGTGTGAGGGACTGACCTGGGGAATGCCAGTGATGGAGAGGCTGGCACGTGAATCCTCTGGGGCACTCTCTGGGTTTTTGAGGGACACAGCCAGGTGTAGTGTGAGGTGCCCTCAGAAGACGATTGGTTTCAGCAAGCTTTAAGTTACAGTACATTAGTGGCAGGCTTACATTTTGCAAGGTGATCACAGAGGGTTAAAGCAGGACTTGCAGTACAGGCGGCTTGCACACTATTCCTGACTGATCCTGACTAAGAATATATTCTTCTCCAAGGCCCCAATGCCCTATCTCTTGTCTTATATCCTTGGGATAACAATTACTGAGTACCTCCTCTGGTATTTGTAGTACCTCTTGCTTTCTGGAATTCTTTGCTCTGCCTTCCCTCAGCTCACGCAGGCTGGTGACCAGTGATGTTCCTGCAGGGATCCTTCTCCTGTTTGCAGCTTGACTAAGGAGGCAACACTTCTCCACTAGTCCTAGGGTCTGGACTGCTCCTCCCAGGGAATGACTCTTCCTAGGCTGGACCCTCTCAGGCTATAGGGCCTGGGCTGACTTCAACAGGCTCAGGGCCTGAACACTGAACACCTTCACAGGCTCATGGCCTGGACTGGACTGCCTTCAGCAGGCTCAAGGCCTGAACTAGACTTTACAGGCTCATGGCCTGGACTCAGCTGCCTTTCCCTGACTGAGCCTGAATATATAAACTAGGGCTCCCTAGCTCCCTCTACTGACCTAGAGCAGGAATGACATCCCTAGCAGGCCTGTACATAGCAATACATTCACAGTAACAGGGTGATAGGATATATAAATAGGCATTAAATTACATAGCATTTACTGAAAATGACATTCACCAATCTCCCCACAGATGAGGGGAACGTACGCACTCTAGTGACCCTTCTGTAGTGTCGGGCATCACAACTCCCGTACACTACATACCCCGCTGCTTTAAGATGAGTTCCGCCCAACTGGATCTTTCACCTGAAAGACAAAAAGAAAATGCAGGCATACATAGACATATATATCAACATCATCTGCATATACAAGAATTATATCAGGTCCAGTTTGCAAAAGTGAAGTGCGGTGACAAGGGGCGTCGTTGTCTTCTCACAGGATAGTGATATGGAACTGGGGCGCTGACCTGGCACAGCGTATAAATTGGGAAAACCAGGATAGTCCATGACAGTGTATGATAAGTCCACAATAAGAACAATATTTTAGAGGCTCGCACATGGGGAGTCCATCTCTGGGCACCTTGACATGAATAAAATAGCAATAAATATGGTCAGCAAGACACATTACTTTCTTTTACATCACAGGACTCTGACAATACCAGGGCCAAGTTATCCTGGCAAGTCCTGCGTACCCCTAGAATGCTGACATAATGATTCCCCTTCAACCTGAAATGGGGGTTAAAAAGGGGATAAGGTGCAATATAAAAGGCACAACTTGGATTATGAAACTTTTCAAAGTAGGCAGGGTGTCCCGGAAACAAATAGGGCAGGCTGGGAGCAGTGGTTCCACAGTGGCAACATATCTTCACACAAATGCCACCGGCCGTGGGGAACTGGCAGCAAGCTCCACCAGCCTGACAACATAGGGGACAGCTCCTGCAACAATCATAACATCCCTGTGAGGTTCAGCAGCATGGCCAAGCTGGCCTACTCACAGGTACGTGTCAAATTCTTCTGACTCCTCTGTGGGTGACACGGGTGGCTCCTGCGCCTGCTGATCATGCGGAGCAGGCCACAGCTGGGTGCCATCCAGATGGAAAACGATGACAGGCACCGAACTCCCCGGGGTCACAACCGGCTCAGCTTCCTCTTTAAGGTCGGCAACTCGTCGGCGGCAACATGCATAGCCGAGCTTCTCCGGTCTGTAGGGTATTGCTGGTTCCGCTGGACGGGATTTGATCCCGTGCTGAGCCACGCCCCCTGCACTGATCACATGACGGTGACGTCACCCCAGGTCCTGCGGCTTTTCAACAGTTTGGGTTCGTGGAAGCCTGTCCTTATGGATTCCATATGCCGGGATAGTCCGCGGTAGTGGAATCCATAACGGGATACGGCGATTACCACAACCTGAACGCCGAACGCCGAACTATTTTTTTAAGTACGTTCATCTCTACTCATCACTTTTCTTTAACAGCTCCATATCACTCCGCCGGGCAGCACGTAGCACATCTTTCAGGACCTCCCACTGCTTCAGGAGGCCTCGCCCTGCATCAGACCCGCCCCCTAGGTACTCCGCAATAGGGTAGGCGGTGGCCAAATTATAATCCATGCAGGTGGGCGGCAACGTAGGATAGCTCTCTCCACCTTTCTTAGGGAGTTTGGCGCCAATTTTTCGCGCTACTGAGGACAGTGATGGCACAGGAGAAATTCCAACAGCGCCGGCGGCCATCTTGGGCACCATGATACGGCTATTCACTGACAGCAAGCCGCGGCAATAGAACGGCACAAAAGTCCACAAAAATACACTTTGATGCAGCGATTCTTCTCCTCTTGATAGCGCAACACTGCACAGCGCTTTTTGGAGGTTTTAGGCACACTTTCGGCACATTTTTCAGTCCACAAAATCCAATAAAGCAAGTAAACTATTACTGCAGAAACGTGCTTATCCTGTTCATGACGCCAAAATGTAGCATCCCCAAGTCAGAGAAGTGTGAGGGACTGACCTGGGGAATGCCAGTGATGGAGAGGCTGGCACGTGAATCCTCTGAGGCACTCTCTGGGTTTTTGAGGGACACAGCCAGGTGTAGTGTGAGGTGCCCTTGGTGTTTGTAGATTAAAGTGCTGGTGGCTGTGTGTCCCTGATGTCCGTGACGCTAGTGCCGATAACGGTGGCACACCGATTTGATAGGAGGAATAATTGAGGTGCAGGCTTTGATAGTAAACCAGAACTTCACATTTCTGAACAGTAATAAACAGCATACACTCTCTTGACAGTTCCTCAGAAGACCATTGGTTTCAGCAAGCTTTTAGTTACAGTACATTAGTGGCAGGCTTACATTTAGCAAGGTGATCACAGAGGGTAAAAGCAGGACTTGCAGTACAGGCGGCTTGCACACTATTCCTGACTGATCCTGGCTAAGAATATATTCTTCTCCAAGGCCCCAATGCCCTATCTCTTGTCTTATATCCTTGGGATAACAATTACTGAGTACCTCCTCTGGTATTTGTAGTACCTCTTGCTGTCTTGGTTACTGCTCTGCCTTCCCTCAGCTCACTCAGGCTGGTGACCAGTGATGCTCCTGCGGGGATCCTTATCCTGTTTGCAGCTTGACTAAGGAGGCAACACTTCTCCACTAGTCCTAGGGTCTGGACTGCTCCTCCCAGGGAATGACTCTTCCTAGGCTGGACCCTCTAAGGCTATGGGACCTGGGCTGACTTCAACAGGCTCAGGGCCTGAACACTGAACACCTTCACAGGCTCATGGCCTGGACTGGACTGCCTTCAACAGGCTCAAGGCCTGAACTAGACTTCACAGGCTCATGGCCTGGACTCAACTGCCTTTCCCTAACTGAGCCTGAATATATAAACTAGGGCTCCCTAGCTCCCTCTACTGACCTAGAGCAGGAATGACATCCCTAGCAGGCCTGTACATAGCAATACATTCACAGTAACAGGGTGATAGGATATATAAATAGGCATTATATTACATTGCATTTACTGAAAATGACATTCACCAATCTCCCCACAGATGAGGGGAACGTACGCACTCTAGTGACCCTTCTGTAGTGTCGGGCATCACAACTCCCATACACTACACATATACTCGCATTGCGAATTCAACTTAGAGCTGAGTTCCTAATGGCTGTATTGCTAGAATTGACGAAGATAACGAATATCACGAATAAACCACTATATTCTCAATCTTCGTTATATTCTAGCAACAACCATTAGGAACCCAGCTCTAAGTTGAATTCGCAATGCGAACATATATTCGCATCGCAAATTCAACTTAGAGCTGGGTTCCTAATGTTTGCCTTGCTAGAATATAACGAAGATTGAGAATATAGTGCTATATTCGTGATATTCGTTATCTTCGTCAATTCTAGTAAAACAACCATTAGGAACCCAGCTCTAAGTTGAATTCGCAATGCGAGTAATACAGGTTATATTAATTACATTGCGAATTCAACATACAGCTGAGTTCCTAATGGTTGGCTTTCTAGAATATAACGAAGATTGAGAATATAGTGCTATATTCGTGATATTCGTTATCTTCGTTAATTCTAGCTCTAAGTTTAATTCTCAATGCGAATGTTAAATTCGCAATATATAGAATAATGATAAATATTCGATTTCGACTAATATATGACGAATATTCAATCGAATATTCGCGAAATATCGCGAAATCGAATATGGCACCTCCCGCTCATCACTAGTCTACAGTCTATTTATCTCCCTCAAGCACAAACTTCAGAGGACACCAGAGATGAGAGAACATTTCTTTACCTTCATGGAAAGAATATTCCAGAACAACCATGCAGAAATGAAACCCGCGCTCCAAGACTCCGAGGAGTGTTGGTACTTACCCATATTCGGCCTGTATCATCCTAAAAAACTAGGGCAGATATGAGTAGTATTCGACTTGAGTGCCGGGTGTGAAGGCGTCTCACTAAATTATGTCTTACTGTCTTGTCCAGACCTCAACAATAGACTTCTAGAGGTACTTCTCGGCTTCCGCAAAGATTCCGTAGCATTTATGGCTGACATACAACATATGTTCCACTGTTTCCTCATTAAGTAAGAAGACAGAAACTACTTGAGGTTCTTCTGGTACTGCAACAGCGACCCCAATGAAGACACTGTAGAGTACCGAATGAGAGTGCACATCTTCGGAAAAAGTCCTTCCCCTGCAGTCGCTATCTACGGTCTCAGACATTCAGCCTGAGTGAAGCAAAGTATGGGCCAGATGTCAGATCCTTTGTGGAAAAAGACCACACATGGAGGACTATGTACAATTCTGTGCTCCTGTGAACAAGGCAGACATAGCAGAGCTGGAAAGGGTACATAAGAGGGCAACTAAAGTAATAACTGGAATGGGTGTACTACAATACCCTGAAAGATTATCAAAAAGTTATTCTCTTTAGAAAAAAGATGACTGAGGGGAGATCTAATAACTATGATATGTATAAATATATCAGGAGTCAGTACAGAGATCTCTCCCATCATCTATTTATCCCCAGGACTGTAACTGTGACGAGGGGACATCCTCTGCGTCTGGAGGAAAGAAGGTTTGTGCACAAACATAGAAGACGATTCTTTACGGTAAGAGCAGTGAGACTATGGAACTCTGTGCCTGAAGAGGTGGTGATGGTGAGTACAATAAAGGAATTCAAGAGGGGACTGGATGTATTTCTGGAGTGTAATAATATTACAGGCTACAGCTACTAGAGAGGGATCGTTGATCCAGGGAGTTATTCTGATTGCCTGATTAGAGTCGGGAAGGAATATTTTCCCCCTAAAGTGGGGAAAATTGGCTTCTACCCAACAAAATCATGTTGTTTTTAAAAGGCAGGCATCTCTTGACACACATATATCACGACATGTTCAGCCATAAATTAAGGTAAGGAAGGACACATCTGTATTTCGGGTACTGTAAATTGCATCACATGTACTGCAGCTTTAAGTAATGCTAAGATTTTTTATAAGACAGAAAAATCTTAGGTGACCTGATGAATTACATATTTCAAAGGTTACTTCGGTCGTACGTAGGGGTTTCAGCTTAAATCATACTTTATTACTTGTCCTAAAAGTGCCTAGGATTATTAGGAATCCTACAGTATAGAAAGGAAGCCTCTCTCAGTGATTTATCCTAGCTTTAGTGAGCTAGACCTTCAAATCGTCCCATATCAGAGTCATATACTGTAGATGTATTGGTTACAGGTATGTAAGGTACATGTTGGAGAAATATGTCTATGGTAACATTTTGTAACACATACTGAAATGCATGATCTCATTGTATACTGGAAGAACACATCGGAGGCAAGAAGCCAATAAGACCCTGTGTTCAATCTATTCTTCTTACATTCTAGCATCTAGACTACAAGTGGTGATACTACCCATTCACATATGGGAATTGTTGCCAAAATAATGGAAACTCAACTTAGTAAAACTGGAAGTAACAAAAATGTCACATTCAGATCATATTTCTTGTTGATACAGATGTAGCAGAGCTTAGTTTGCTTGTTCTATTTCACAATCGATGAGCCGGAGTGGAGAGCCACCAAGTCTTTTCTTGTCCGGGCACTAGATGGTTGCCTATTCATTTAAATTGCACAAATCTATATTTAATGCTGCATTTGTATGGCTGGCCGAAGCTGCCACGCAATAATTGATTTCTGCCAGCAGGAGTTGCTGTCATGTGCATTAATCCTCTATTACAGATGTGTCCACGCTTATCATAGCAAGAGTGTGGTTAGGGACTGTCATTTCTCATAAGGCCAAGGCAATACAATATGGTAACATGCTGGCAAAAGTGTTCACAGGCTGCATTTCACAACGCAAACACTGGGTGGCCACACATAAACACATATAGCATAGACATCTTGTGACAGAGTATTATGAAATCTTGTGCCCTAATCTTGGGATATGTTGAGTCAAGAGGAAAGGTATGAAAGGACACATTTCTAATAGCAAATGAATGTAATAGATGCGAAATCCTCCCACGGTAATCGGTAAAGGGCATCGTAATAGGGATGGACACAGCACAATTCATGCGCTGTTCTTAACCCCTTCCGCTATCAGCATGTACGGTGCTGGAGCGATGGGCAAACATGGTGACCACTCGCAAGTGCAGGGGTGTCATGGCGCTCGCAAGTGCAGGGGCATCATGGTTTCCGCTGTTTAAAACAGCAGAGACCCATGGCTACTAACCACGACCATGATCGCAGTAATTAATGCCTTTAGTTGCTGTGATCGAGTGGGATCACAGCATCTAAAGGGTGAAAAACCCAGAATCTCATGCTTCCGGGCTTCTTACTGGTATCCTCCGAGGCCAAAGAAGATGAATAATCGCTGAAGAGACCTAGGGTATTTAAGCTGCAATTCTTATTCTGGTCAACAGGTGGCAGGCCAACATAAGAAATTAGCAAATCTGAACATTAAATGGATGTAAAAATCCATGATTGTTCAGAATTAAAAACAAAAATTGAATTTGGATTGATTTCCGCTGCTAGCTGCACACATCTTTCATGCCTTATTTTGCAAAAATTCGTATGCTGAGAGCTTATGCTCTGATATAAGCATATGTATCTAGTAGCATACATTGCATTGTAAAAAAAATACTGCTTACACTTATATTAACGTCAGTGTAGTGAATACTAATGGCCAGTGCTTCCTCATTAATATTTGCTTCTGTGGGGATGTCTAACACTTCCCTTTGTTGTGTATTTGGGGTGGGGCCCCCTTTGGTTGGATTCAAACTCCCATCCTTCTGTGTGGTAATCAGGAGACTTACCATTAGGCTTCATCCACACAACCATTGTTTTGGTCCATGTCCAATCCACATTTTTTATGGATTGCATGTGTACTCCTTCTTCTGCTTACTGACATTAAACTGCATTTTTCTGCAGCCACCTCAAAGGGGAGCTCAGTGCACAGAGATTTGTACAGCTGTAAAAATCCCCATGCACTCAATGGACTCCCCCTAGTGGTGGCTGCAGGCAACCAGTTTTATTATATAGTCCGTGAGTCGAAGCTGAGAACTTAGACCTGCATGATTTAATATTTATCAGTGTATTTATGCCAGTTATCTGGTGTAAATACATTGAGAAATCTGGTGTTCAGACTGGGCTCCATATTTATAAAGCATTTTTTCTTTTGGGTAAAGTGAATAAGGCAGAGGGCAAGCTCCAAGAATAAGATTTAACAGGTGGGGGGGCGTTTTGACTTGGGGCCCTAATAGATCCATCTATGCTCCTGCGCAGTTTAATTTCCTCACACAATACAGGCTTTCGTTCTTCTTCCCGCTGCCTAGAGTCTGCTGTTGAGATCTTCAGCTGTTAAACACTCAACCACTTCTTTTTCTTCACTTGTCTCTAAGCATGTCTTGGGAACTGAAAGGTCTTAACGAGACTGCATGGCCGTCTGGCCCTGAAAAGATGTTCAGACTAGAGATGAGCGAATTTCATGTTCACGCTTCGTTTGCTAGTAAAAGCAGAATTGCGTTATGGATTCCGTTACCACGGACCATAACGCAATTCTATGACGGAATGCCTTTAGAGGCATTCCGTTATGCATTCCGTCATAATAGAAGGCTATGGCCTGCATAACGGATCCATCCAGTTTCCGTCATGCAGGAGAGGACTCTTCTGCATAACGGAAACGGGACGGATCCATTTTGCAGCCCCTAGACTTCTATTATGACCAAATGAATAACGGAATGCCTCTAAAGGCATTCCGTTATGCATTTCGTCATAGAATTGCGTTATGGTCCGTGGTAACAGAATCCATAACGCTATTCTGCTTTTACCATCAAACAAAGAGTGAACGGATTTCAAAATATGAAATTCGCTCATCTCTAATTCAGACGATCACCAGCGAAGGGAATGGAGGCATTGAGAAGTTATTTAAAAGCATTGCATTCTCAAACATGGGAGCTTCAAAATCAATTAAAGAAATGTAATGTGACTGTTACAAATAGCTGAACCTGGGAACATTGTGAATATGGATCAGTAAATTAATCAGTGAATCAAATCTGCACCAGTTATTTCATTCTGCTTCAATTATTTCAACTCAGATGCTTCAGACCAAATGGCACTTCAAACTTAATCATGTATTACAAAGTTTCTGATGTTTCTGTAGCATTTGATTTCTCGTTAATTCTCATGGCGTGATGATAAAGAAAAACGGAAAAGCCAGCAAGCTACAGTACCTAAGGTTCTGCTAAAACTCTTTAATGAGAGTGAACCCGAAATGCATATACTACTTTAGGCCTCATTCACACATCAGTGAATTGTGGACACGTGCACGTGTATCCATTGATTTGAATGCGTTTATTCTCACATCCTCATTTTCCACTGGTCGTGGAGCAGTGGACAACCAAGGGAAACCTGCACTACTTCCATGGTGCGAACCTTACGGCCATTGAAGTCTATAGGTCT
This sequence comes from Bufotes viridis, assembly GCA_033119425.1. Classification (NCBI taxonomy): domain Eukaryota; kingdom Metazoa; phylum Chordata; class Amphibia; order Anura; family Bufonidae; genus Bufotes; species Bufotes viridis. Next base: position 354,170,187 of record CM065593.1, read on the forward strand.
GTGACAGAACATGGATGGAACATGTTAAAATATGTAATTTATTAATTCAAATGTATTAAAACTATTTTAACTTTTTATGAGATAACTTAGATTGGCGGCAGTGGCAGCGCCCCCTAGTTCTTTTTTCTTCACTGCTGGTAGCTGTAAAACCAGTGATGAGCAAAGTATAAAAAAAATCCCATTCGGCTGCTTCGCTGAATTTTACATCACGAAGCGCATTTCTTTATAAGTAGTGGGTGCGATTACAGGGAGCAGCGATTGCATCACCCCCAATCATTGTACCCCTCAGATGCCGCATTCATAGCTGATCACAGCGTCTGATAGCAATATTACAGTGCAAAATAAAAAAAATTTGATCGTAAAGAGCCAGCTGCAGCCATCTTAGTTGAAGATCTAGAGCAAAATCTCATGGGGCTCATGATGACGTCATTACGTTGCCCAACGTGGTGAGGTCATATCTCACTGCGCACCGGATTTTGCGCAAGATCTTCAATCAAGATGGCGGTGGTCGGCTCTCCATGTTTAAATGGATGAGGTATTATTTTTTGAAATTCAGGGAAAATCGATTCTCCACCACGAAGCACAAGGAAATTCAGCTTCACGGTGAATCAAATCAGATTAATTTGCTCGATGCTAGTGTCAACCTAGTAAATCAAAGTTGTGGTGGTCACACTTTCCCTATTGTTTTGGCCTGCTAATTCCAGCCTGAGGCCGGACATTATTCCAGTCTGGTGTTGCTTCTCTACTTGTCACCATGTGCAGTTGCACTCTTCTCCTCTGGCAAGCAGAGAAGATGCATCACTAGGCTGGATTAATGAGCAACCCTGAAGCTGGCAGACCAAGAAGAACGGCACATGCATGTTCACCAGGTGGGCACAGCTATTGTGGTAAAGAAAGAACTAGAGGGCGCTGCCACTGCTACCAAATACCAATGTAAGTTACCCGAAATATTTTTTTCTACATTTCAATTGATAAATTATTTATTTTAACAGACTCTTTGCATTTATAAATTTTTATTAATTTTTGTGAGATACCCCCTATAATGTACTATACAGTACATTTCAACCATTTACGGTATAGTGCTAGGATTGTGAATTTTCTCAGCAGAGTGCTTTGGAAAATAACTACTGAACATAGGACAGCTCCTTTCTGCAGGGGTGACCTGTTGATTTTCAATATCTGCAAAACAAATTAATCAGAAACAGACAGCACAAGACAGATACCGCCTTCCCTGAGGCATTTGTCATGTATCCACATTACTGTCGCAGCATGCAGCCTTCCTATGACTTAATGTCCTTTCAAAGACGTTTAATTTATGTATAGAAAACACAAATCTCACATTTACTAAGTTAATGCATCTGCTGCACTTTGAGGACATTTCTAGGCTGGAAAAGTCAATAGAGATAATAATACAATAGTTGAAAAATATATAAAAGTGTACATAGGGACTGATCACGCAGTCTTTTTGAGGCCCCTGGAGTAAAGGCCCTAGACCATGTTTGCTGCATCCCTTAATTCAGTGATCCACAACCTTCTGTACCCTGAGAGATGCTTGCATGCCACATTCAAAGTGACCATCCTGCACAAGTTCTATTCTATATATTCCATACTTGCACGGTTACCACAGTCACAGTCTCATCTGGTGTGCAGTAGACCCTCCGCACCCAATGTCACACGTAACTTTTATTTGCATTTGTGCATCTCTTGAACATGAAGGAAACTAGTGTGAATGCTGTGCATTTCATTAGAAGGTGTTGAAGGTCACAACTGATTCCCCTTCATTAGAAACCATTTTCAAAAACATAAAATATTTGAAATATATGAATAAATGAGAGGTTCTTATCAAATATATTTTAATTAAAAAAAAAAAGCATTTGTGCCCACCCACCACAGCAAGGTGATCTCTTTTGAACAGAAACCTATGCTAAATTCTACTCCCTTCCAACCGGCCTCCAATGAATTTAGGGAAAGCAGGTTCCACATATACATACTGTACATACATATATACATAAGTTTTCGAGAACATACACATATATATTTTCACCTCCCTCACAGCCTATACTTATTAAGGGGTTCACTATACTGATGGATGGGAGGACCCCAATACACTGACTGAAGGCTCCGGTCCCATTAAATTGAGTGATGAAACTCAAGGAGGGACCCCTTCCTTAGTGACAGTGTGGGAGTGCATTGGCGATGGAGGAGGAGGGCACTCCATGAGTCCCACCAGTTAGTTTAACACTTACCTGACATGGCGATTTTCCATTTTTGTGTTATCGTTTTTCACTCCCTGCCTTCCCAGAGCCATAACTTTTTTATTTTTCTGTTCACATAGCCATATGGGTTTGTTTTTTGAGGGATAATTTGCACTTTCTAATGCCACCACTTTATATTATATAGAATGTAGTGGGAAGCAGAAAAATAATTTCAAATGGAATTGGATTTTTTTTTTTATTCTAAAACAATTTTACAATGCAGTAAAACTGACTTATCCTCTTCATTATCCAGGTCAGTACGAAACTGGCGATACCACATACATATAGTTTAATTTTGGAAAAAGTTATTATTTTCTTTTCATCGCCATATTATGACCCCCATACCTTTTTTTTATAGTTATGTCTACATGGATATGTGGGAGCTCATTTTTTGCGGGACAATCCATTTTTTTTGCTAATACCATTTTGGGGTAAGTAATGACATTTTGATCATTTTTTTAAAAATTTTTGTGGAGATGAAGTGATGAAAAAATGGCGAATCGTACATTTTTATTTATTTTTACGTTACGCCATTCACTGTATGGGCAAACTTATTTTATATATCCTTAATAGTACGGGAATTTTCGCACGCAGTGATACCCATGATGTTATTTTTTTAATTGTTTATTGATTTTGATTTTGGGGAAAGGGGGAGTGATTTGAATTTTTATATTGTTTTTGTTTTTTTCTAAACTTTTTTAAAAACGTTAGTGGACCACAACCTGTAATCATCATCATGCAACTTGTACAGACTAATGGAAAATGGTCCATTATTCGATACAGAAATGACTATATCCCAGTTCAGTGGTGCCACCTGCTGGCCTCGAACTGGGATATACTGATAATGAGCCTCAAAGCCTAGTACAGGCTCTGGTTCAATATTAGAGCAGGGTGCTTACCCCGATCACCTGTGCAGAGGTCAGGAGGAAAGAGAAAAGCTGTGATAACACCTATCGTGAATGATGGATCTTGTCTTGTCTATATAGAGGTGTTACTTGTCATTGTAATTCTGCTTGTACTGAAAATGATAATTGAGTGAATCAAAGTATCCAAAGTAGACTTCGATCCAAACTTCAGGAACAATTTGATTTGCCGCTAAGTTGACTTTCTTCGTGGTAGCAAATTTATTGTCCCTGAAATGGCGCTAAAGAGAAAAAACATACTCACCTCACCCATTTGAGTGCGAAGAGGCCGCTGCGGCCATCTTGATTGGAGATCCTGTGTAAAATCTCGTGCGCGGTGACATATGACGTCACCATACTGGCCAGCTTGATGACGTTATCATGCACCGTGCGAGATTTTGCAAGGTGTCTTCAATCAAGATGGCCATGTCGGTGCGCAAATTAATATGGTGAGTATCATTTTTTTTTTACATTGATTAAAGGGATTCTGTCACCACATATAACCCCTATGAGCTAAACATATGCTCATGTCCAGGGTTATAATAGGATCCCTAAGGTGGCCTTATAAACCCTATTTGTGGCTTTATTGTGCTAAAAAACAGGTTTTACTAACCTGTCAATCAATGAATTAAGGTGCCCAAGGGGAGGTCCGTGGATCCATGGTGCCCGGCCGTTCGGTGCCCAGTGCCGCCTTCTTCACCTCTGTGCCGCCTCTCCCTCTACCTCTGTCCCTCTCCTCCTGCTTTCAGATCCAGGCTCGGGCTTGAGGGAAGTGAGCATCAGGCCAGCACATGCGCACTTCGCAAACAGAAGCCGATGCCAGCAGTCCAAGCGTGCGCCCATGCGGACTGCTGGCATCGGCTTCTGTTTGCAAAGTGCACATGTGCCGACCTTATGCACACTTCGCTCAAGCCCGAGCCTGTGCGCACGCGCAGGATCTGAAAGCGGGAGGAGGGGGACGGAGGAAGAGGGAGAGGCGGCGCAGAAGTTAAGAAGGCGGCGCTGGGCACCGAACGTCCGGGAGCCATGGATCCACGGACCTCCCCTTGGGCACCTTAATTTATTGATTGACAGGTTAGTAAAACCTGTTTTTTAGCACAATAAAGCCACAAATAGGGTTTACAGTCCTGGGGATAAATAGATGATGGGAGAGATCTTTGTACTGACCCCTGATATATTTATACAAAGTTATTAAATCTCCCCTCAGTCGTCTTTTTTCTAGAGCGAATAACCCAAATTTTGATACCCTTTCAGGGTACTGTAGTTGCCCCATTCCAGTTATTACTTTAGTTGCCCTCCTCTGAACCCTCTCTAGCTCTGCTATGTCTGCCTTGTTCACGGGAGCCCAGAACTGTACACAGTACTCCATGTGTGGTCTGACTAGTGATTTATAAAGTGGTAAGACTATGTTCTCATCACGGGCATCTATGCCCCTTTTGATGCAACCCATTATCTTATTGGCCTTAGCAGCACCTGCCTGACACTGGTTTTTACAGCTTAGTTTGTTATTTATTAAAATTCCTAGATCCTTTTCCATGTCAGTGTTACTGAGTGTTTTACCATTTAGTATGTACGGGTGACTTGCATTATTCCTTCCCATGTGCATAACTTTACATTTGTCAGTGTTAAACCTCATCTGCCATTTCTCTGCCCAAGCCCCCAATCTATCCAGATCCCTCTGTAGCAGAAAACTGTCCTCTTTAGTGTTAATTACTTTACACAGTTTAGTGTCATCTGCAAAAATTGATATATTACTGTGCAAGCCTTCTACAAGATCATTAATAAATATATTGAAGAGAATAGGGCCCAATACTGAACCCTGAGGTACCCCACTAGTGACCGTGACCCAATCTGAGTGTGTACCGTTAATAACCACCCTCTGTTTTCTATTACTGAGCCAGTTACTTACCCACATACAGATATTTTCTCCTAGTCCAAGTGTTCTCATTTTATATACTAACCTTTTATGTGGTACAGTGTCAAATGCTTTGGAGAAGTCCAGATATACGACATCCATTGATTCGCCGCTGTCAAGTCTAGAACTTACCTCCTCATAGAAACTGATTAAATTAGTTTGACATGACCGATCCCTCATGAAGCCATGCTGATATGGTGTAATTTGCTTATTTTCATTGAGATACTCCAAGATAGCATCTCTTACAAAACCTTCAAACAGTTTACCCACAACAGATGTTAAACTTACCGGCCTATAATTTCCAGGCTCTGTTTTTGGACCCTTTTTGAATATTGGCACCACATTTGCTATACGCCAGTCTGGTGGAACATTCCCTGTCAGTATGGAGTCCGTGAATATCAAAAATAAGGGTCTGGCTAGGACATCACTTAATTCCCTTAGGATACGGGGTGTATGCCATCCGGTCCTGGCGATTTGTCTATTTTAATCTTTTTAAGTCGCTGCTGTACTTCTTCCTGGGTCAGACAGGGCACTTTTAAAGGGGAATTTACTTTTACATTTTGCATTTCATCTGACAGTTTATTTTCCTCAGTGAAAACAGTGGTGAAGAAAATATTTAATAGCTTGGCTTTATCCTCGTCGCTTTCTGCAACTCCCCTCATTGCTATGTAGAGGGCCGACTCCTTCAGGTTTATATTTTTTACCATTTATATAATTGAAAAACATTTTAGGGTTAGTTTTGCTCTCTTTGGCAATTAATCTCTCGGTCTCTAGTTTGGCAGTTTTTATTAGTTTTTACATATTCTATTTTTTTCCTTATAGTTTATCAGTGCTTCCTGGCTCCCTCCTGTTTTAGTGATTTATATGCTTTCTTTTGTCATTTATTGCTTTTTTACGGTTCTATTTATCCACATTGGTTTCTTCTTATTTCTTAGCCTTTTATTTCTATAAGGTATGCATCGATCACAATTAGATGTTACAATGCTTTTAAAAATCTCCCATTTTGTGGTTGTATTTTTATTTTTGAGGACTATGTCCCAGTTAATTGGGCCTATGGCCTCTCTTAGTTGGCTAAATTTTGCTTTTTTGAAGTCCGGTATTCTTGTTCCTCCCTGTAGAAACTCTCGCTTGAAGGATAATTGGAAGGTTATTACTTTATGGTCACTATTTCCCAGGTGTCCCCCGACCTGCACGTCTGTTGTTCTATCAGGTCTATTGGTTAATACTAAGTCCAGTATGGCCGTCCCTCTAGTTGGGTCCTGAACCATTTGGGAAAGGTAATTGTCTTTGGCTATTGCCAAGAACCTGTTTCCTTTATGGGATGTACAGCTCTCAGTTTCCCAGTCTATATCTGGGTAGTTGAAGTCCCCCATAATAACCACCTGATTATGGTTTGCCGCCTTGTTTATCTCGTTTAGTAATAGATTTTCTATGGACTCTGGTATATTAGGTGGTTTATAGTAAACTCCTATTAGTAATTTATTATTGTTTTTGGCTCCATTTATCTCCACCCACAATGACTCCACATTTTCGTGTCCCTCACAGATGTCTTCCTGGAGTGTGGGCTTTAGACAGGACTTTATGTAAAGGCAGACCCCTCCCCTCTCCGGTTTTGACGATCCTTTCTGAACAGATTGTAACCTTGTACATTAACAGCCCAGTCATAGCTATCATCCAGCCATGTCTCAGTTATTCCCACTATGTCATAATCATCCTCACACATCACTAATTCCAGTTCCCCAGTTTTATTAGTCAGGCTTCTGGCATTAGTATACATACATTTGAGAGGTTTATGCATATTTTTGCCCTACACCTTTCCTTCTGAACTTTTCTAGTTTCTCCTTCCATTTCTCCCCCAGTCCCACTACCTTGCCCCCGGTCTCTATCTGCACTATCTTCCCCTCCTGTAATGTAATTTCCTCCCCCAGTCCCTAGTTTAAACATTCCTCCAACCTTCTAGCCATCTTTCTCCCCAACACGGCTGCCCCTTCCCCATTGAGGTGCAGCCCGTCCCTACGATAGAGCCTGTAGCCGATAGCAAAGTCGGCCCAGTTCTCCATGAACCCAAAACCCTGCTTCCTACACCAGTTCTTGAGCCACTTGTTAACCTCTCTAATCTCCCGCTGCCTCTCTTGTGTGGCCCGTGGTACAGGCAGTATTTCGGAAAATACTACCTTTGAGGTCCTTGCCCTAAGCTTGTGACCTAAATCCCTGAAATCATTCTTAAGGACGCTCCACCTTCCTCTAACTTTGTCATTGGTTCCGATATGGACCATGACCGCTGGATCTTCTCCAGCCCCTCCCAGTAATCTGTCAACCCGATCTGCGATGTGTCGAACTCTAGCGCCAGGAAGACAGCACACTGTTCGGCGATCACGATCTTTGTGACAGATCGCCCTATCTGTTCCCCTAATAATTGAGTCTCCCACTACCAGCACCTGCCTGGCCTGCCCTGCTCTCCTGGTCCCCTGCTTACTGGAGCTGACATTCCCTGACCGGCAGAGGAAGTGTCTGGCTGCAGCGGTGCTGTCCCTGAGCTGCCATCCCCTCATCTGCCAAACGTGCAAACTTGTTGGGGTGTGTCAGATCAGGGCTAGCCTCCCTTGCACTCTTCCCTCTACCCCCTTTCTTACTGTCACCCAGCTAGCTACCTCACTTTCCTCAGCCTCCTTTCTGTCACCCTCCCCCACATCTAACCCAAAGACTGCTTGCTCGGTGAGCAGCAAACTCTTTTGCAAATTGTCAGTGGCTCTCAGTGTTGCAATATGCCCGTTTAGAGACTCGATGTGCGATTCCAAACGGGTAATTTGCTCACATTTTGAACAAAGATATGCACCCTCAAACGGCTGTTCCAGGACTGCAGACATCAGACAAGATGTGCACTGGACGGCATTGTCAATTGTGCAAGACATACTAATGGGGATTACACCACAAAAACAAAAAAAAATACAATATAATCTAGTTACAAGAACTGGCGAATTTCAGTCCCCCACTGAAGTCCCTGAATCTGAAGTCACTTAATCTTAAGTCACACTTACACAACCACACACTTAATCAACCACGCGTCGCGACCAACCTCGCGTTATATATATATATCTACTTATATAAGTATGCTGTAAATGAAACTCAAATACACCAGCCTGTTTTTTTTTTCCTCTGGATTCAAAGGCTGAGTTCTCCTTACTGCTGACTTCTTACAGGCTCCTAATTAGGCAGCCACACCCTAATTACTCACCTGTGCAACCCCTGGTAAAGGAAAAAAAAAGTGTTAAAACAGCAATGAAGCTTGCAAAGCAGAAAGTCCCAGTGTACAATAGAGTCAAATGCAGCCACTCAATGTCCACAAATAATGTAGCTGGCAGTTACTCCCTCACTTAATCTTAAGTCACACTTACACAACCACACACTTAATCAACCACGCGTCGCGACCAACCTCGCGTTATATATATATCTACTTATATAAGTATGCTGTAAATGAAACTCAAATACACCAGCCTGTTTTTTTTTTTCCCTCTGGATTCAAAGGCTGAGTTCTCCTTACTGCTGACTTCTTAAAGGCTCCTAATTAGGCAGCCACACCCTAATTACTCACCTGTGCAACCCTGGTAAAGGAAAAAAAGTGTTAAAACAGCAATGAAGCTTGCAAAGCAGAAAGTCCCAGTGTACAATAGAGTCAAATGCAGCCACTCAATGTCCACAAATAATGTAGCTGGCAGTTACTCCCTCACTTAATCTTAAGTCACACTTACACAACCACACACTTAATCAACCACGCGTCGCGACCAACCTCGCGTTATATATATATCTACTTATATAAGTATGCTGTAAATGAAACTCAAATACACCAGCCTGTTTTTTTTTCCTCTGGATTAAAAAAAAAAAGGTGACAGAATCCCTTTAAACCCCGAAAGCCCTCACTATTATTCTCAGATGCCATGATCAGCCATGAATGCGGCATCTGAGGGGGTTCAATGATGGGGGGGGGCACAATCGTCGTTCTCTGTCATTGTATCCACTACTTACAAAGAAATCTGCTTTATAACCAATGACAAGGCAAAAAATACTCCCCTCACTGAAGAGAGACAGAGAAGGTGCAGTGCGAGCCACAAAGCAGGGGCTATGGGTTGGGGACTACTGTCTTATTATAATTGGATGACCGTTCTACACACCCTACAGGTTTAGTCAAGAAGGGAATTAACCAAATGATTATGGAAAGGGGAAGAAGTCAAACAATCCCCGAGCCCTCAAATTTTTAACCAGAGCCATACAAGGCCCTTTTGCTTTGCTATGGAGACTTGTCCCCTTTATACATGCTCCTGAATAGTAATCCGACTTTTAAGGCAGGTGAGCAGGGAAAAAGCAGCAATATCTATCATATACTGTATGTGAAACTTTACCCATTTTCCTTTGTGTTGTTTTTATTATATTTACGCTTTTCTTTTCTCTACAGCACAAAATGATCATGTATCAAATTCTATCATATCCACATTACTGGTATTATGGACAATGACAAATAAAATGTGCAAAAGCGTTAATAAAAAGCAAGAGCTTGCCATTTGTACACATATTTCTTCTCCTCTGGCAGTACGCAGCGTGTACTTCAGAACCAACCTGACGTGTTGCAAATTAGTTTTTTAACTGTTGTCACATATTTGATAGATGCCAGGTATTTTGTCTTGAACGTAATACTGTAACCAAGAAGGCAAGTCCTGATGGGGTTTTCTAACAAATGTAAAAAGAATGTACTTGGGCACCACTGAGCCTATCATCTTTTCTTCTCTTGGTCATGCAAATTTAGTTAAAAATTTTGTAAGGACATTATGATATTAATAATCTGTCAATAAGATTTTAGTGCAAGAATATACGGTAGTAGTAACTTAAAGGAAGGAGTTTTGGGGAATACATTTTTCATTGATCCTGCAGCCTGCCTCCGCTATGGAAAGAATCATGCTTACCTGCTCCTCGCCACTCTAGTCCTGCGCACTGGTTTCTGCATGTCCATCTTTCAGGCCGCAGCTTGCACACTTCCTCCCCGGCAGGGGCATGGTCAAGGTCATCTGCTACACTACAGCCACCCACTGGCTTTAGCGGTTCATGAGTCTCTTGTGGAGATTACCAGGCACAAGATGGGTAAGAAGTAAACAAGCTGTGGACAGGAACATGGACATGCTGGAGACAGCGCGCAAAGCCAGAGCTGAGTGAAGCAGGTATGTATGATTCTGTCCATAATGGTGGCGGTCTGCAGGAATCGCTAAAAGGTTATTTATTCATTATTATAGGGATTATTCCATTATCAACACTTATTCCCTATCCACAGAATATGAAATAATTGTCTGATTGATGGAGGTTCAACTTCTGGGGTTAAACTTCAACACGAGCAGGGGACCTGTTTTTCCCGGTTGAATGAACGGTGGTCACGCCATTCAGTTCTAAAGGACTTCCTCATAGAGTTGAATGGAGTGCCAGTGTGCGTGCATGATGACAGCTTTAAAGGGCAAGTTTTCCCTGATAAGTCGTACTGGTCTGTTCTGTAAAATGAATAGAAGACAATGGTATATGGCGACCATCAGTGAGAGCAAATGTCTTCTCAGTGCTTTACCGGGGAAAAAAAAGACCCCTCCATATTTGACAATCAGAGAGGAAGAAGCATGATCTGACTGTCAGAGAGCAGGGACTCCAAAGCCATATATGGAGTCAGACAGAGAGCAAGGACTCCTCCTAAGCAGTGGAGGGTAATACTGACACTGGCCTCCTGCCACTAATACCTTAAGCCATGGTTTACTGGTCAGGTGGAAACCCCAACTCTTCACCAAGCTAATGAGAAATACCCATCCACTATTAATTCTTTTACAGCAGACTATAAAAAGCCAGAAATTCTTCCTGTATTCTGCTCTGAGAGTGCTGCATATTTAGACAAATTTACATATTAAGGGGGAAAATTATTAAAACTGGTGTAAAGCTGGTGTAATGGCTTAGTTGCCCATAGCAGCCAATCAGAGTCCACCTTTCATTTTCCAAAGGAGTTCTGAAAAATAAAAGGTGGAATCTGATTGGTTGCTATGGGTAACTAAGTCAGTTTTCCTTCATACTAGTATTGATATGCCTATGTCTCTAGAATACATCAGTGAAAATTTGTTATCACCTAGCTCTTCCCAAAAACGGCTATAATTGAGGAGCAGAACAACATAACAGCTTGCAACTTGTCCAGAGAGAACGATCAATGGCTTATATTCTGAAAGTATTATTTATTTAAACATTTTTATTTATTTATTTATTTTTGACAGAAATGATCTTTAAGTATGCTACCAAAGGTCTACCCTGTGACTGTTGCCCAAACTTTGCTCATAGTCTCCTTTAAATGTAAACAAGCCATCAGATCCACCAGGGCCGTTGCTTAGCAACAGTTTGAATCGGACAATAGACACCAGAGCTTCCTGTATGATGTCAATATATGGACTGTTCCAAACAGATTCTGCATGGGGGTGGAATAATTAAAAAGTTTATAATGATGGTTAGACAGGTTCCTGTCCCACACTTAAAATTAAGATGATCTCGGTTTGTCTTCCCTGTCTCCATAGTACTTATTAAATTTATTGTCCTCAGGCCGTGATGGTACTGAGACCACCTGTTCACGTGATGCAATACTGAGGGATTTTCATAGAGAGTCACATAGCGTGCTATGATGGAAAAAAATAATTTTCATATTTTTTCTAAGATGGCTTTATTTTTGTGGGACGAGTTGTACCTTATATTGGCACTATTTATTATTTCATATGATGTATTGGGAAAGTGGGAAAAAAATTACTAACGGGGTGGAATTTACAAAAAATACAATAAAATAGAAAATGCAATTGTGTCAATTTATAAGGAGTATATACTGTATATATTTTTTTTACCCTGATTAACCCCCTGAAAGGCCTAAATGGCAGCCTCAGATGCAGCGATCAGCGATGAACGTGGCATCTGAGGGGTTCAATGACAGGGGCGACGTTATTGCCGTTCCCCATCATTGCGCCCACCAAATACAAAGAAATGCACTTCGTGAGAAAGCAATTCGTCACAAAGTGAATTTATTTGTGAATTTCGGCAAAGCAGCTGAATCGAATTTTCCACAACTTCACCCTTCTATAACATATATATATATATATATATATATATATATACAGTATACTATATATACTGCTAGTCTATGAGACCTACTGTGCTCATCTAGGAGCTCATTGATCAGGTTGTTATATTAAAACCACTTTTAACCCTTTTGCTACCAGCGCCATACATGTAGGGTGCTGGTGGGGTCCGCAGCTAATGTCAGCGACCGGCAATAATACCGATCGCGAACAATATAGCCTTTAGATGTCCTGTTCAAGTGTGATCACGGTATCTAGAGAGTGAAAAACCCAGAAGGGTGCGCTCCCGGGTTAAGACTGGCATCGAGGGTGTGGGTCATTATTTCTAATAGGGGTAACGAGGATGTCGGTCATTATTTCTAATAGGCTAGGTCTCTCTGAAGAAACCGCTAGAAACCTCATTAAATAGTGCCACAACTAATTCATGGGTTTTGCCAGTGTGCCCCAGGCTTCATATGTATCTTTCAAATTGTCTAGCCGCTTTGGAAATGATGCATTTAGTTTTACCTGTGCTCTTTTTTAGCCGTAAAACAAGACCCTGCTCCCCCTATCTCATACTCATTAGCATGGGGGACACTATACAGCACTAATGAGCAGTGTAGCTGTGAATCCAGCACTGGGGCATTAAAACACTTACTATAGCCAGCCCTAGTGTCTTTGTGTGTCTGGTCCCCTGTCTCTTGCAGCAACACTCTTCTCCTCCCCCTTCCCTTCTCCATAGATTTCAATGGGCACTAGCTTTAAAGGCATTGTACGAGTTAAAAAAATAGAATAAGGCAGGGACAATAAATACCCTGACTCCAATTCTCCCTACTGCTGCAAACATAATATCATATCTTTTGCTACAGTGAATGCATCTCGTATACTACACACAACCACTGCAGCCAATTACTGGTCTCCACTGAGATCACATAAACAAAGGCCAGCTGAGAGTAGTAGAGCAGCACGCTGGATGCACTGGACCTGAGGGGGTTTGAACTGGTGACTAGAACTTTTTTGATTGTTTTAGCACCTTCTATGCCTCGGGCAACCTTTTAGTACTGATCCCTCAGTGAAACTAAAAATCCCTCTTGCGGATTATGGATTTTACCAGTGACCATTATTTAAGCACCAGGTTTGCTACATATACATTAGCACTTTTAAATCTGGTAGGCTGTCCCGGCACAGAACAGCCTACTAGATCTCTCTGCATTCCGACATTGCCAGAAGCTACCGCTATGCCGTCTATAATGGGGACTGGTGGAGATCCAGCAGCAACCTGGAAAATATGCAGAAAATCGGCTGGATAAAAACCGCTGCACACAGCGGTTTTCGTCTGACTGGTTCTCGGCACGTTTGACGGATTGCAGCCAGATCTCCGCTGGTCCCCATTATAGGGACCGGCGGGTATCAGGTAGTGTCCAACAATGCCAGATCTAGACATCTCCGGCAGGCTGCTCCCTGCTGGAACAGCCTGCCGGAGATGTCTACTGCTAGTGTGGACCAAGCCTAAGGCTACTTTCACCCTTGCGCTGTTGTTTTCCAGTATTGAGATCCGACAGAGGATCTCAATACCAGAAAAAAAAACATTTCCATTTGGTCCTCATGCATTGCGTCTTGTGACCGGACACAAAACCGCTGGAAGCTGCGGTTTTGTGTCCGGTCATAAAACAGAAAACAAACGGATCCGGCACTGAAAACAATGTAAGTCAATAGCGATGGATGTGTTTTTTTTAGGATCCTAAAATACCGAATCCTTCACCCATTGGCTTTCAATGTATTTCATGACGGATCTGTTTTTTTCCATTTTGATTTCACACAACTGCATCCTAACGGAACAGATTCATCCTTAAGTGCAAAATCTAAATTGATCCGTTTAATTCCGGTATTGAGATCATCTGCCGGTGAAAGTAGCCTAAGTGTGAAAGTAGCCTAAGATGAAAAAAATGCTTTTTCACAGTATATTCTGCTTCATGCACAATATCGGCCGTTGACCCATTCAGTTATGGACAGTAACATTTTATGCTCTCTTGCTGTCCTTCCATGAATTCATGATAAATATGCCTATATGACACTCATACAAACCCTTGCAAACAGATGGTACTTCGGTGTAGTCTGTAACACCATGGCGAATAGATAACGCAGGCTTCTGTATGTTTACACCGTGTTTATTATTATAAGTTGATCTGTTGAAGACATAGCATTTCTAGAAATGTTCCTGAGAAGACTTTGGGCAACATTTGCAAAGGCCAGTTGAGTTGATTTCATATTTCAGATGATGACTGCAGTAAAAGTGTATACTCAATATGCTGTATTTCTACACGTATTTTTACTGTTTCTGGGGGACAGTTTCTACTACACAGCATGCATCGCAAACAATTTATGAAGCTTTTGTAAGAAAACAATAGGCCAAAGTCAGCGTTCAGATAATATAAAGTCCTAGAGAGCTGTTTGGCTGTATCTAGTTAGATAGAAGCTTGCTGGGATGAATACGTGTGCAAGCAACCAATTTTCTTCTTCCCAAGGAGAGGATTCTAATATGACATCAATTATTTTGCCTTATCTAACTCATGTAATTTGCAATGCAGCAATTTACATCCCTTTTTTAGCCAGATAATCTTTTTCAGGACCATGGATAACACCTTATCCAAGAGGTTACCATGCAGCCAATGGCTGATACTAAGGCTACCTGCACACGTTGCAGATTAAACGTGAAAATCTGCACAGAAAAAATGCAGCAAATTGTATGAGATTACGTAAATCTCATGTACATGCTGCTTTTTTATTGCATGTGGATTTTGAAATACGCAGTATGTCAATTCTTTGTGCGGATTTTCAATGCAAAAGGTGAGATCTGCACCAAAACCGCATCAAATCAGCACCAAGTAACACATACGGAAATACACAGAAATCCCCATGGAAATCAGTGCAGATTTTCTGTTTGTAAACCTGCCCCAGTGTGCCTGTAGCCTAAGGGAGGCATTTATCATTTCTGCTGTACTTGTTTTGTGGTGTTAAAAATATTGCAGGTGATGTAGCATTTGGTGAGCTGCGCCTTTGCACCTTTTTAGAAGTGGCGTAAGAAGTTGGTCAGTTTTTGTCAGTAGATCACATTTAAAGGCTATGTACACCTTCTGAGGCAATTTTTTTTTAAAATAATTGCATTTTACTCATTTTGGGCTACAAATTATTTCTTCAATTTGTCTTTATTAAAAATATTAAGACCTTCTGTCACAAAGAGTTAACTGTTTGGCTTTCTATATCGTACGTTCACTTTGACTTTGTGCCGTCATCTAATAAACCTTATCTATAAATTACTAAAAGGTTATAAACACTTTTTTAAGCCACATTCTTATCACTAAGATAAGAACAGAGCTATAATGAGTGTTTAGGAAGTCAGTCATAAAGTAAAAACTTATAACATGCCACTAGAGAATCTCAAGACTGAACAGAGATAGGGGCTCAACATTTTTAATAAAGACCAATTGTAAAAATTATTTTTAGCCCAAAATGAGTAAAAAGCAATATTAAAAAAGCCTTTAAGTCACATAAAGTTGCAGCCAGTTGCAACTCCACGCCAGGTAGCCCCCAGATGTACTTTCATTGAAATTGGTGCAACAATATTGCACTTGAAATGAATTTATAAAAAAACATGCCCCATGTTCATACATTTGGTGCAGGTTAGCATAGCAACTCCATTCTTAAAAATAACTTCAAATACACTTATGATGATAAATTCCCCCCTAATTATTTGAACCTTTGTAAATGTTACCCATTGTCTGCAACCCCACACTCATTCAAAAATCTACCTAGAATTTTAATGACCACTGTAATTGCAGGCCAGTACTTATTTTTGGATATAAATAAATGAAAACTGAATATCACTTTGGCCACATTTGGAATATTTATATAAAGCACAATACTAAGTAGACAGCAATAAACCACTTTTTGCGTCATGGCCATGTATCTGGGTCACTGATGTCTATGTGTACTGTCTGTAAAAAGGTTCACTTATCCAGAAGCACGAGAACACCTCAAACCTTAATGCTAACATGTTGTTTTTGCCTGCTCAATAGCATTTGCTAGAGCTGAACAAGCACCTGCCCAAGTAAGATTTACAAACGTTTTCCATGGAGATCTCTTGTTGAAAGTATCTTCTGAAGCCAGTAGAAGAGTCCTTGTCCATTCACTACTGTTGTCCAGGTAGGTTGCCCAGGACGTACTACTTAATTCCACAATAGGAAGACTACCATGAGTAGCATTTGAACTTCAGAGCAAAGGAATTTTTCTTTTAAATCGGAGATCGTGAGAAAAACTCTTTCTGTCTCTGGATAGGTAGCTCACAGCATTATTTTTCCTGGAAAATATATGCAAAAAATTCAACGTCCTTCCACCAGAAACCAGTACTGGTGCATTGTTCGATAAACTCAGCATTGCTCTGATACAATGAAGCCTTCTTTTTCTCCAACAGGTTCTACTTCAGCATATGCAGGATGCCCTGATCCTCTCCTAAACTTCATTGCTGGCCACCGGCTTGGGCGTCTCTGTAAAGAAATGATGGAAAATTAGGAGATACAGTAAAAGTGATAGGTACCTTATCAGTATAGCTTTTGATAGGAACCATGTACCATCATGACTATAGGAGACAGTATTTTTTTTATTAACTATGTGTCTTCTAGGATCAGGCAGTGTGTGTCAAGGTTTATTTTGAGTGTTTCTTTCCCTTTAATTCCTTGTAATTAGTTGGTTAGTAGTGACAGGTCGGATTCCTAAAGTATGAAGTACATGTTGACGCACACTGAAGACCTCTAGGAGAGGTTAAGAAGGACTAAGAAGTTAGAAAGAATCTAGCCATGTAACAAAGAGGACACAATCAGTGTATTATATGGGTGTTTGCCACATGCCATATTGGAAATTGGTCGAGGGGTAACTTGTTCATTTGCTTATGGCCTAGGTGACTGCTACTTACTTTACTCTGTATATTATATTTTGTATATATTTTTTATGTATTTTATCATACTTTAGTTAACTTTTTATGCACCTAAACCTTGTCAAGCCTATTTTATTTCAGAATCTCAGAATTCACGGTAAAACAGCTAACGTGTTTTGTATAGGTATGTTCAACTGTCTTATATGTATTCTGCCTATGAAGAGTAAGACTTACTGATAGATAAAGGCTAAAGAAATACTCTGTAAACATTTTTTTTGTTTGACTGTTTATTATGGAGATCTGATAAATAGATTTGCAGTTAATTTTCTTACTGGTGGCTTATTTCATGAATGACCAGCTCCACTCTTTTGGTTTTATCATATGATTGGCGATCTGGTTTATTTGAATGATTGACAGTCTTTGTTATGGAATGGAAGTCAATCTCTCTGAGGAAGCCTATGAAATGTATAGGCTTGGACAGAGAGACTGAATTCAGGTCCATACTGAAGACGCTGTATGTTTCAGAGATTCAGTGTGAGGGTAAGACGCTAAAGCAAAAGAATAGAGCTGATGAGTAATGAAGAATTCCACTGATATAAAAATAAACAGCAGATCTATATATTACATGACCATTACAAACAGCCCATATGATATATATCCCCCATCCCCTGAGTGCTTATTTAAATATGAGAAGACAAAGGTGCATACTCCCCAGGACCTCCACTATACATAGAGGATTTCAGTATCCTTCTTGGACATTACACAGTACTCTTTTTTTGTACATAGTTTTGCCATTTTAATAGCTATTATTCTGATTGTACTATTTTTGTATCTGAATAATTTTCATTTTTCATACGTGACTTTGATTTGTTTGTGCTATTATTTCTCCTCTTCATTCTAAACATAAAAGAGGTGCACCCACACATGTTTTTCCTGGGAGTCTCCAAAGACCTTTAAGAAGTCTACTAGTCTGCCTACCAGTGCTTTAGATCACAATTTTGTAGGATGGAGGGGTTGAATCTCAACATATAATATATTGATAATGTGTTGATCATATTCCTGAATACACAATATAATATTGAATCCTGCCTAATAATAAAGGTTTAAATAGAGTTTTATCAGCTCTTGAATGTTTATCTCATGTGTGCATTTGCGTGAAGACAGAGAATAGACACTTTCCTATGAAGCCTGGTCATCGGTTCTGATGAAGGCAGCCATGACAAGAGCTGAAACAGGGACCACAAGCTGTTGCCATTGAGGGGGCAAACCAGTCTTCAAATCTTGTGCAGAAAATATAGCATTGAAATGTTTTATTGTTCCCATAGTTTACTGAGGTAATACTAAGAGTAGGGATCCCCCTAGTATGGAACAAAATTCAGGAGTTCCCATCATAAAAAAAGAGTGGAAATTCGAACAATGGAGCCATTATAGGATAAGATAGGTGCATGAATCTTGTGGGGTTCGGTAGAGAACAATATGTAAAAGAAATAAGAGAGCACACATCAAAAATAAATTGTGACTTCAATTGCAAATCAATATATCATTCAATTTTTTTTCCTTATAAAGCACTCTGCTCTCTTAAACAAGGTATTATGCAAATCCCTTATGTCAGAGGTAACGGGCTCTCTTTCAATAAAATACTGGAGATTTTGTACTTGCGAGTCTAAAGATACAGTAAAAAGAGGATTATCTGGCAAATCATGAGACACCGCTTGAGGTCTCGGGAGTGCAGCATGATCAGCATTCTGCACAAGGTCATCCTTCTTTCTAAGATCTGACAGATATTTAATAAGTCATTGTAAAGTCAGGTAGAAAACCTTTATCCAGCAAAAGACAGATCTGAATCATCTCATGTTCATGAAAGAAACATGTTTCAATATATTGTGCCATCTGAGAAGCCAGCAAAGGAATATATGTTTACCGGATTAACAATTTAGACAGCACATAGAAGACTCGGATATCATTTGAGATCAAGACAAACAGGTTTTATGTGAGGTTCCCATGGGTATCATGGATGTATTTATCAAAGGGACCTGGCATGTAGAACATGGAAGTACCTAGAGTAATATGGATAAAATGATGGCCCCTAGAAAGGTTCAGGAGGTGCATACGAGAAAGAAATAGCTAAATTGTTTACTCTGAACATTTGGTTTCTTCTCAACTCAACTATGTCAGCTCAAAGACAGTTATGGGCAAGCAACCTTATTGAATGCCATACGGAGGGGGAAGCAACACACGACTATTCCTTACTTCCTCTGACAATATACTGTAAGTCAGGAAACAGTTGGGCTATGTAATGTAATGTGTAAACCACATGTCTCTAGTCCCCTACTATGGGGCACATTTATTAAGACAGTCTTAATAACCGCAAGCGCTGGCTGTGGATCGCCGAAATTATGTAGAGGCACCAGTCTCTACATAACTTCAGCGTATCAACCCCTGATTTTAAATGTAAGACAACTTCCTTGCTGTCTTCCATTTAGACTATTTTCTACGTGTAAATCAGGCGTAGAAAATGATGAATGAGATGTGCCTGCTGGCCCTTCCCCTTCCCCGCCCAAGCCAGCTCATTTGTAGCTGTGCCTGTCCCTGGACATCAGTGTGTCTGTCACAACTCAGAAAGAACTGCAAAATGGAGTTGACAGATTCCCAAATTCAGTGGGTACTCTAGAAAACTGTACACAGTGTGCGCCCCCTAACGTTGGATGCAGAAAGTCAGAATTTTATATTTTCATTCAGGAGCAATATGAAAGCAAGCAGAAAATATGGAGCTCTGACACAGAAAATTAGAGCTTATATGTTCATCTAAAAAGATGTAGTTGCCAGATGGGTGTTTAAGTTAGGAGACCCTTAACTTCTAGGGTTTAATGTGATGAGGGTTAATAAAATGTCCAGCACGATACAGCCCTTTGGATCAATTGGAAGGGTTTTTCCACTCTCAGGCATTTTGTTCTGCTTTTCCTTTAACTTTGTGCAATTTTTCTATAATATACAATTCGTTCTGGTCTGTCACACAGCTGGTGCCTGAAAGATTCTGACTTGGAGCAGCAGATTATTGAGCTTGATCACTAAGAAAAACCAACACATGCCCAACATGCTGGTAGTGATGTCCCGAACTATTCGGCGGCGAACGGTTCCCGTCGAACATAGCTTGTGCGCGTTCGCCGCGGCGGGCAAACATATGCAATGTTCGCGTTCGCCCCTATACTTTATCACTGAGCAAATTTTGATCCTGTACCTCACAGTCAGCAGACACATTCCATCCAATCAGCATACCCTCCCTCCTAGACCCTCCCACCTCCTATCAAAAAGCAAGGACGGCATCCATCTTAGATTCATTCTGAAGCTGCAGTGTTAGTAGTTGTAATCGCAATGCGATTAATATAACCTGTATTAATCGCATTGTGATTACAACTTAGATCTGAGTTCCTAATGGTTGTATTGCTAGAATATAACAAAGATTGAGAATATAGCACTATACTTGTTATATTCGTTATATTCTAGCAATACAACCATTAGGAACTCAGATCTAAGTTTTAATTGCAATACGATTAATATAATCTGTATTAATCGCATTGTGATTACAACTTAGATCTGAGTTCCTAATGTTTGTATTGCTAGAATATAGCGAAGATTGAGAATATAGCGCTATATTCTCAATCTTCGTTATATTCTGGCAATACAACCATTAGGAACCCAGCTCTAAGTTGAATTCGCAATGTGATTAATGCAGGTTATATTAATCGCATTGCGAATTCAACTTACCACACTCTGCGTCAACTACATAATTTTCCATGGGAGTTTGGCCATGGATCCCCCTCCGGCATGCCACAGTCCAGGTGTTAGTCCCCTTGAAACAACTTTTCCATCACTATTGTGGCCAGAAAGAGTCCCTGTGGGTTTTAAAATTCGCCTGTCTATTGAAGTCTATGGCGGTTCGCCCGTTCGCAAACATTTGCTCAAATTCGCATTTGCCGTTCGCGAACGGAAAATTTTATGTTCGCGACATCTCTACATGCTGGGTCAGCTCAACTGCTGCTCCATTCAACCTCCTCATTTTCAATAGTTGGCGGATGAACAGGATTCTTTGCAGTAGCAACTGGTTGGACTCCCTTTAAAAGTTGACAGGGTGGGGTAAAGGAGTTAGAAAATACCCCTATAAGAAAAAAAAACAGAAGAAGCTGTGGGGTGAAATGTGTTTTAGGGTTTGAGGTGAAGGTCAAGCCCATACAATTAATAATGCCTAAGTTTGGTCATGTATTTTGTGACTTATTGATATGCCGTATCTTCTTTACCAACTTACATTATGTGAGATCTAACTAATTGTGAACCTTACGTAGACACAGGGTGACATTTAGTGCATATTCATATTTACATGCACCTATTTGGGGACAATTGTTTTTGGGTTTGAATTTCCTCCTCTATCTTGCGTTTAACTCAATATTGGTAAATGTGTAAAACTAATAACGCTGTGATATTGCAGTAGTTCCTGGATTTAATTTATATTTGGATCAGGAGTGTTGTAGGTTTTTCTTTTTATATAGTTGATAATATTTGATGTTGGATTTCCGACAATCAAATATTCATGGCCTACCCCTTGAACATCCTTTTAATAGATTTCAGGGTGGAGTTAAATGGAATTTGGGTTACTTACTTGAACTGACCCAGCCATTTTGCTAAAATCTGTTTAGAACAGTTCCAACGCGAGCTGAGCTCTGGAGCTGCTTAATGCAGGGCACGCGCTAGGGAGCCCTCATATTCATGAGCTTCCTGTTCTCCTCAATACCTGCCATTTGCTATAGAAATAAAGATGTCAATCAGAAAAAGTAGGCAGGAAGAGCCAGAAGCTCATGAATAAGAGGACTCACTAATGTTTGCTTTATATTGAGCAGACCCCTGTGCTCGATTCATGATAAAGCTGATCAACACAGATTTTAGCAAAACAACTGGGTCAATTCCAGTAGGTGACCAAGCGATAAGGGCTTCTTTTACCTTTTACAGGTAGTGCAGGATAAAACCGGTGACAGATTCCCTTTAAAGGAAGTTGGAAATAGTCTAGAGTTGAGCCCAAGCTTGCAAATGGTAGGTTACAGCAGTCTAACCCTGTAAAAGTCATATAAAAAAATCTTACCTCAATGAAAAAGAGACTAGCAGAAGACATCGGGTGGTGGTACATGTAAATTGTTACAAAGATGGCAGCAACAACCACCAGAACCAGTACAAGTATGCCTATAATTAATCCTGTGTGCAAAGACCCGCGCTGCTTCTCCGCTGCACTATCATTTGTCGAGGCTGCAAGGTGAGGAGGAAACATGACAAGACAGAATGAAGAATTAAACTTTGTTTTCACGGAATGTTGCATATTCATAAGTCCCAGCCTCTAGTGTATAATAAACTAGCGAAACAAAATCTAAGAATTCATGTTAGAGAAATGGGTACATTTATGGTATGAGAGTGGATACCAAGGGAAAATTTTTTGGGAAATAATATTTCTGTAACAAATCAGAGATATTACACTATACTGAAACACGCATACAGTCATAATGATAACTCGGTTGCGATACAACATGCATTTTAACAGTTTGCATATAGATTTATTTAGTTTCAGGAGTTCTTCGTCGAGTTTCACAAGAACGAGAAAGTCTTAACAACTGCTGTTCCCATGCAGATGAAACAAAGAAGCATAACACTAGATAAATGGCTTCTAAGAGTAAAGTCACAAAACGTTTTTTTGGTGGAGGTTTGAGGAATATTTTCCTAAACACCTTCCATCGCAGAATTACCAAAAATAATGCGAAAAACACAACTAGCAAAACCCCAATAAACCACCACATTTTATAAATAGTAAAAGACAAATTTTATTTCATAATGTTAAAAATACATAAATAACAGACCAATAAATCTAAGATGGATCCTCATAAAAAAGGTGGACAATGATCACTCTCCACAGAGGTCTGTGCCCACTAACCCTATTCACAATGCAGTAATCAATGTAATATAAATACAACATATGTCCGACCAGTGAATATATAAATAGGAGTAGTGAATACAATCTATCCACAATCTATCCACATAAGGGAAGACCAAGTATTCCAGTATTCAAAGGTCGGGTACAAAAATCAAATTCGAATTCACATTCAAATCTTTCGAATTCACATTACGTTAGACTTAGTGGCAGCAGTGGGATTTGAGCAAATAAATATGCTTATTGTTGATAGGGCGTTTGGACCACCAATGGGAACCCAGGCATTCGAGGAAATTAATAATCTGCAGGTGGATTATTAGGGTTGCACGTGTTGTGCAAATCTGCTATGAGCTGTGAGTGGAGCTGTAGTAGGCTTGGTAGATTACGCAAATCGGCACTAATGATGCGCATTTTTTTTGTGCAATACGTGCAACTTCACATTTTATCAGGTCTGAGTACATATTACTGATTGGTACATTAAATATTGTTGTCACATCACAGCACTGTGTCTAACAGAGACACTAATCCCTATCACAGCACATTAATTTATATCACACTACCTAACACCCTGCACTGGAACCTATCAGTTACACTATATCACTATCTAACCTACACTGACTATCTCCCACTAACTATCTGTATTATATACATATATATATGAGCTAACTATCTAATGTAACTAAAAGAGGATCCAGATGAGTCTGCAAAGCACAGAGCACAGCAATGACACTGCTGTCTCTCTCAGAACTGCAAAAAACAGCAGAAAATGGCTGCTGGGGAGTTTCTTATATAGTAACGGGTTGGGCAACTTTCCTACTGGTTTCTAGGGATGTTGCTAAGCTCTGACAAAGATTTTGCAGCCTTCTTATTGGCTCACAAGCAAGAAGCAGTAGTACTAATGAAAAAAAACTAGAATATTCGTGATAATGAATATATAGCACTATATTCTAGATTTTCGCGAATTCTCGAAGTGCTGATATTCATGATAAAAATTTGCGATTAGAATATTCGCGATCAACACTAGTGATCATTTCTGGAGAGAAAGTATAAAGGACAGATACAACTTCTGCTCTTTTTTCATTCACCCCTGGTTTCAGTTTCCAAAACTACATCCCGAAACATGACGTAAGGCCATACTCTTACCACTGCGCACAAAGTGGAGCCGTTACACTTACATATGCACAAAGCTTAAACACAATTGTGGCAAACACCTGAAAAAAAAAAAAAAGTATACCCTAACATAATAAAAATAGGAGAATAATGTCCCCAACATCCAGCCATTCCTATCTAAAAACTCTCATAACTGTATGCGTGACACTCCAGCATTTCCAGATATACATGTAGAGAATCTGAACATGTTGCTGAAAGTCATGGATAAATTTTCCCTTGGGAGTTGGGACCATTATATATTTCTTCTCAGTGGTTGAAACACATGACACCTTACATCTGCTTTATAAACTAATTATACAAACTACACCAATAAATCTAGTGTACCATAAAAGTATAAAATGCCATATAACGTATACAATAAAAATACCTTCATCACCCAAAAAACGTGAAGACTGAAGATGCATCATTAGCAGACTTTTTATTACCTACAGCATTGTAAACACAATATCTCTAAAAGCAATTTGGACACGATGAGCTCCTTAATTACACGGGTAATGAATACGATTTTTTACAATAAATCAGCAGAGCTGCCCTGCAGAGACTGAAGATACTCCCATTGTCATTATAGTTTACTAAGTTTAAATTGATCATTGTCTTAAATATTTATATGGTCCAGAATAATGAATAGTACATTAATAGTACTAGCAGAATTGGTGTTGTTACTAGGATGAGCTGTAAAAACAAGTTCATGCAGCTTACAGGCATTTTGACCATGCTAAACTGTTGAAGCACTAGACAGGGTCTAGGGAGAGAAGAACAAACATTTTTTTGGGGGAGATTTTATCATCAGGAGCAGTGACAATATTAACTCTTATTCTGCTAGGTTCTGCTTCTTAACTGCACTTGTGATGCTGACTGTCAATGCCCACCTGGATTCCTCTGCTCCTGGTGGGTTCAACCGACAGATTGCTTACTCCATCTCCCACTCTGATGCTCCGGTGGTCAGCGGCCCTTGGCATCTCTGCTCCATTGTGGTGGGCATGATTACTGGAGTGGTTTAGCTCCATCCACTCCAATGCTGGCTTCAGTCTACTCGCCATTAGGAGTATGCCTAAATCAAATATTCTCATCTAAAACCGCTTTAGTGACAGCAATAGAGATGGAGCTTCACTGTGAAGTACTCTCTGTAGTGAGCTGTTTCACAGTCCCTCCCCTCTACTGTGAGTGACAGCAGTTGTGGTCTTCTGATTGCAACCTACAGCTGTGACTCCCAAGGATCCTACCTTGGTTTAGCATAGTCAAAACTGCTGACAGATTACCTCTAAAGATCTGATCCCAGATACGACAGACACCTTCCAAGGTTTTGTAAAGTCCATGCCTCGATGGATCAAGATTGTTTTGGCAGTCTGCACAATACCAGGAAGTGGTTTTAGTATTATGGCTGATTGGTGCAGATGGAAATGACTAGTAACTAAGAACTAACTGAATGATTATTAGATCTTATGTTGATTGTGTTTTGGTTATAATAAAACAGATCATAATGGATTACAGTGAATCAAAACAGATCGTAGCAGAATATAATTAATCAGCCATACGATGGCAAATCATGACTTACCATCATGGATCGTATCAAAAATCATCACAAAAGTGCAACGGTTCTCAACAGGTAATGACAAATTCTAACCTATCATAATGTAATATAATTTATCATAAGACATAGTGACATAATTAAATGAATCATGATGGATCACAGAAAATAATGACTACTAATTAAATGAATAATGCATCATAATGGACCATGACATATTATAGTCAACCATGACAGATCATCACAGATCGCGATTAAGTATAGCCATTACAGATTATAATCAGTCATAACGGGTGATAATGGATGATAGTAGATCATGAGAGATAATAGAAAGCAGGAAGCAGTCAAGTTGATGATGCACTCAAAGGTTATAAGAGACTGCAGTATGCACATGTCCAAAATGGCAGCCACCATGAGGACAAGGCAAGACCTTGACAGAAACGCTCCAACAACCTTCCCAGGAGCTGCTGCCAAGAGCAGCGGTTCATTTCTGAGACGTCCGTATAGTACGGGGGGAATCCGAAGACCCTCTCCATCTCCGTGCTCCGTTATATGTGGTAAAATATTTATTGAAGTATTTTTCGGTGGAAAAAAAATGTTATTCAAAACAATTTTTATTCAATGCTCAGCGCTGTAGTAATATGCGGTAAAATCTTTTGTGACTTATTTCGGTGGAAAAACAAATTGTATTCAGCATTCAACGCTGCAGTTATATGTGGTAAAATCTTTATTGACGTATTTCAGTGGAAAAACTATTCTTATTCAGCGTTCAGCGCTGCAGTAATATGTGGCAAAATCTTTATTGAAGTATGTCGTCGAAAAACAAAATTAATTCAGTGGTCTATTGAAGTATTTAAGACGAAAAAAAAATGATATGCGGTAAAATCTTTAGTGACATATCTTGAGGAACTTTGCGACTCTTCCGAGTGCAAAGCTATCTTGACGCTTTGTCTTCTCATTGTATGTAGATACTAGAGGCCTGTTCAAGCCAGGCAGGTTCCCCCAGAAGTATCTTGGTCGATCATTATTGTGCCATTCTGTGGCTTCCTCACGCTGCTGCTACCTCCACACTCTGTCACCGTGCCATTCTGTGGCTTTCTCATGCTGCTGCCACCTCCAGACACTATTGTGCCACTCTGTGGCCTCCTCCTGATGCTGCTGCTGCCACCTCCAGGCTCTGTCATTGTGCTGCTCTGTAGTCTCTTCATGCCACCTCCAGACTCAGGCATTGTGCCACTCTGTGACCTCCTCCTGATGCTGCTGCTGCCGACACCTCCAGACTCTGCCTTTGTGCCACTCTGTGGCCTACTCATGCTAATGCCCCCTCCACACTATGTTATTATGCCACTCTGTGGTTTCCTTATGCTGCTGCAAACTCCGGACTCTGTCATTGTGCCACTCTGAGGCCTACTCATGCTGCCGCCACCTCCAGACTTGGTCATTGTGCCACTCTGTGGTCTCCTCATGCAGCCACCACCTCCAGACACGGTCATTGTGCCACGCTGTGGCCAGCTCATGCTGCTGCCACCTCCACACACTGTCATTGTGCCACTCTATGGCTTTCTCATGCTGCTGCCAATTTCAGACTCGGTCATTGTGCCGCTCTGTGGTTTCCTCATGCTGCCGCTACCTCCAGACTCAGTTATTGTGCCACTCTGGGGCCTCCTCCTGATGCTGCTGCTGCCGACACCTCCAGACTCTGTCATTGTGCCACTCTGTGGCCTACTCATGCTGCTGCCACCTTCAGACTCTGTCAATGTGCCGCTCTGAGGTCTCCTCATGCTGCTGCCACCTTCAGACTCTGTCAATGTGCCCAGACTCGGTCATTGTACCACTCTATGGCCTACTTATGCTACTGCCACCTCCAGACTTTGTCATTGTGCCACTCTGTGGCTTCCTCATGCTGATGCAAACTCCGGACTCTGTCATTGTGCCAATCTGAGGCTTACTCATGCTTCTGCCACCTCCACACACTGTCATTGTGCTGCTCTGTGGTCTCCTCATGCTGCTGCCACCTCCACACTCTGTCATTGTGCTGCTCTGTGGTCTCCTCATGCTGCTGCCAATTTCAGACTCTGTCATTGTGCCGCTCTATGGTCTTCTCATGTTGCCGCTACCTCCAGATTCGGTCATTGTGCCACTCTGTGGCCTCCTCCTGATGCTGCTGCTGCCGACACCTCCAGACTCTGTAATTGTGCCACTCTGTGGCCTACTCATGCTGCTGCCACCTTCAGACTCTGTCAATGTGCCACTCTGTGGTTTCCTCATGCTGCTGCCAACTCCTGTCTCTGTCATTGTGCCACTCTGTGGCCTACACATGCTGCTGCCACCTTCTCACTTTGTTATTGTGCCATTCTGTGGCCTACTGATGCTGCTGCCACTTCCAGACTCTGTCATTGTGCCGCTCTGTGGTCTCCTCGTGCTGCTGCCACCTCCTCACTCGGTCATTGTGCCACTCTGTGGCCTCCTCCTGATGCTGCCGCCGCCGACACCTCCATAATCTGTCATTGTGCCGCTCTGTGGTCTCCTCATGCTGCCGCCACCTCCAGACTCTGTCATTGTGCCGCTCTGTGGTCTCCTCATCCTGACGTTACCTCCAGACTCGGTCATTGTGCCACTCTGTGGCCTACTCATGCTACTGCCACCTCCAAACTCTGTCATTGTGCCACTCTGTGGCCTCCTCATGCTGCTGCCAACTTCAGACTCTGTCATTGTGCTGCTCTGGGGTCTCCTCATGCTGCCGCCATCTCCTCACTGGGTCATTGTGCCACTCTGTGGCCTCCTCCTGATGCGGCTGCTGCCGACACCTCCAGACTCTGTCATTGTGCCACTCTGTGGCCTACTCATGCTGCTCCCACATCCACACTCTGTCATTGTGCCTCTCTGTGGTCTCCTCATGCTGCTGACACCTTCTCACTTGGTCATTGTGCCACTCTGTGGCCTCCTCCTGATACTGCTGTGGCCGACACCTCCAGACCCTGTCATTTGATACTTGAGTTATTTGGTCAGTTTTGTTCCCGTAACTGCCCAAATAAGTGAAGTATCCAGTGATTCTAAGAGCGACACCGGTCATGTGCTTGTCATACTAACTCACAGTATTGTTTCACTACCACAGCAGACTCCCTATCTTACTGCAAGGCACAGTGTTCAACATCCCTATAAAAGCCCGGAAATAGCCGTTTTTTAACGCGATTCACAGCGAAT
This sequence comes from Bufotes viridis, assembly GCA_033119425.1. Lineage (NCBI taxonomy): Eukaryota > Metazoa > Chordata > Amphibia > Anura > Bufonidae > Bufotes > Bufotes viridis. The sequence continues at coordinate 354,199,162 of CM065593.1, forward strand.
AAATTCGTATCGAAGCAAATTTTTCCGAAAAATTAAGCGAACCGGCCAAATCGAATTTTTGAAAAATTAGCTCATCTCTAGTTATAACAAATCACAGTGAATCAGAAAAGATGGTAATCAATCATTTGCATTAATCCCTAGCAAAATATACAAAATTATTCTGAATTAATACTTTTATACTGTTATCGGGTAGGACACAATTTATTCTATAATCTAACTTGCCCGGCTTGATACAAACAAGGTCATTATAGATCTTTTTTATTCCATTTGCCTCAACGAAAATCACATTTGTAAACAAAATAGTTCTGGAAACAGTTCTACTGCAGTAATATATTGAAATAGAAAAGCGAAAGGCGAACATGTTTCAGGATGATGGAAGTCAAAGAGAAGGTTGATTCTGAATCTGCTGTGTTATATCAAGTAATTATTGGCTGATGTTCCTATTTTTTAGTGATAAAGTCTCGGATGGTGGGGAGTCTAGCTTTTCATAGACATGCCTAGCTTTTCATAGACACGCCTAGCTTTTCATAGAAACGCTACCGATTTGAGAATCACCCCACTAGTTATATGTTGCACAGTATATTTGGATAGAATTAATACACTAAAGGGTTTTTCTGACTTTTTTATACGCTCATTGACTGATAGTCAATGAGTGTTATACAGTTAATGCAGAAAGTGGCTATGCTGCTTCCTCTATTTGAACACGCAATCATGTGATCATCAGGTGTCTTTGACAGACCAGAGTTGCAGGGTTTTAGCAGACACTAGGAAGCTGTTCCTGTGTACAATTCCCGTACAGGTGTCTGTTCTCCTCTATAACTGGGACCCCTTTGGACGCCTCATTCAAGGGTACACCTAGCCTTTCTGCTGCCTAAGGTGAAAATTAAAAAAGCACCCTCCCATGCCAAATTCTCAACCTAACCCCTTCCCTCCTAACATTACATAGTAACATAGTAACATAGTAACATAGTATATAAGGCCAAAAAAAGACATCTGTCCATCCAGTTCAGCCTGTCATCCTGCTAGTTGATCCAGAGGATGGCAAAAAAAAAACCTGTGAGGTAGAAGCCAATTTTCCCCACTTAAGGAGTAAAAAAATTCCTTCCCGACTCCAATCAGGCAATCAGAAGAACTCCCTGGATCAACGACCCCTCTCTAGTAGCTATAGCCTGTAATATTATTACACTCCAGAAATACATCCAGGCCCCTCTTGAATTCCATTATTGTACTCACCATCACCACCTCCTCAGGCAGAGAGTTCCATAGTCTCACTGCTCTTACCATAAAGAATAATTTTCTATGTTTGTGTACAAACCTTCTTTCCTCCAGACGCAAAGTATGTCCCCTTGTCACAGTGACAGTCCTGGGGATAAATAGATGATGGGAGAGATCTCTGTACTGACCCCTGATATATTTATACATAGTTATTAGATCTCCCCTCAGTCATCTTTTTTCTAAAGTAAATAACCCTAACTTTGATAATCTTTCAGTGTACTGTAGTTGCCCCATTCCAGTTATTACTTTAGTTGCTCTCCTCTGAACCCTCTCCAGCTCTGCTATGTCTGCCTTGTTCACAGGAGCCCAGAAATGTACACAGTACTCCATGTGTGGTCTGACTAGCGATTTGTAAAGTGGTAGCACTATGTTCTCACCACGGACGTCTATGCCCCTTTTGATGCAACCCATTATCTTATTGGCCTTGGTGGTAGCTGCCTGACACTGGTTTCTACAGCTTAGTTTGCTGTTTATTAAAATTTCTAGATCCTTTTCCATGTCAGTGTTACCGAGTGTTACCATTTAGTATGTACGGGTGACATGCATTATTCCTTCCCATATGCATAACTTTACATTTGTCAGTGTTAAACCTCATCTGCCATTTCTCTGCCCAAGCCTCCAATCTATCCAGATCCCTCTGAAGCAGTATATTGTCCTCTTCAGTGTTAATTACTTTACACAGTTTAGTGTCATCTGCAAAAATTGATATTTTACTATGCAAGATCATTAATAAATATATTGAAAATAATAGGGCCCAGTACTGACCCCTGAGGTACCCCACTAGTGACAGTGACCCAATCTGAGTGTGTACCGTTAATAACCACCCTCTGTTTTCTGTCACTCAGCCAGTTACAGACATTTTCTCCCAGTCCGAGCATCCTCATTTTATATACTAACCTTTTATGTGGTACAGTGTCAAATGCTTTGGAGAAGTCCAGATATACGACATCCATTGATTTGCCGCTGTCAAGTCTAGAACTGACCTCCTCATAGAAATTGATTAAATTCGTTTGGCATGACCGATTCCTCATGAAGCCATGCTGATATGGTGTTATTTGCTTATTTCCATTGAGATCCTCTCTCTAAGTTAGCATCTCTTAGAAAACCTTCAAACAGTTTCCCCACAACAGATGTTAAACTTACCGGCCTATAGTTTCCGGGCTCTGTTTTTGGACCCTCCGCCGCAGCACATCAATCTGTATAGCTGTCCTGGGGATGGCGATACAGATGACTATGGAGATGAGCGCTTCCACAATGTAAGCGCTTATCTCCATGTGCCCTGCTGCTGCAGCCCCCCACTTCTCACCTCGCCTAATTGGCGGTACGGCCCTGGTCTAATTTACAATGGAAATAGTGCAAAGTAAAAAAAGAGGGCCAGAGTCCCCAATAGGTTTTTTAATGACCTCTTGGGGGACCTATATGCCAAAAATAAAAAAAAGTAAAAATATATATAATAAAATACAAATAAAATAAAAAAATAAAACTGTCCAATGTCCAAAAACTGTTTCAATGAAGAAATAAAAAAAAAACATGTAAAACTGTGTTACAAAAACAATTGATGTCATTTTAGTTGCATTTGGTTCATTAAAAAGTCCTTGTAAGATTTCATTCTGAACACAATTACAAATGTACACTAAATTCCCTAAAACCCTTTACAGCATTGGGGGTTGATTAATTTTGAACACAACTGTATTAGTTTCACCTTTTATGTTGCATTACTGAAATAAATGAACTTTGCACAATATTCTAATTTTTCGAGGCTCCACAGAGCCATGAGGCTAAAGCGGTCATCGGGCCCCCGAAGCTAAGACTGAACTGGATGACATTACAGTGACGATAAGTAATTAAAACGTGAGCCAGACCTGATGGGATATGCATAGACATTAGTGAACCGAACCACGTACATAAATAAAACATTAAACCAACCGTGAAATTGAACAGATGGGAGAAAAATAAGAGCCAGAGGCATTACCGTTCCCTAAGAGAAGACCCTTATAGTGACAAACGAATGAACAACTTGTGAAACATAGTAGGAACTTACTCCTATTGGCCCACTGACCACTGGACTGTATGGTGAACTGGGGCAGGAGACCAATCTGAGTGAATGCGAACCAGAAGTAAAGAAGACCAGTCTGAGTGAATGCGAACCAGGACTAAAGAATGGCACAATTTTTTTTTTCTTTCCACTGAAGTGAAACAGAAAAAGTAGGCCTATGGAATGTAACAACCAGCGAGCAAAGAAACGTAAACCTGAAAGAAAGCAGCTATGTTTATCTGTATCGGGAGAACGGTATCAGAGCAGTGTTCTGACTGCCCTAGTGAAAATACTGAGTACACCATGATGTAGCAATGAAAAGGAAAATGCAGCTTTAAGTGGAAGCAGAGTATAACATCTGATGTAAGAACAGGTCGTTGAATGCAGCTCTGGATGTGAGTGGTGCCTAAAAACATGGTATGGGCCCAGCTCTGAGCATGAAGAACAAGGTATAACGCAGCCGTATGAATGCAATCTGAAAGTGAGCAGAGTATTATTGTGATGCAACAGCAAATGCATGAACGCAGCTCTAGTAGTGAATTGAGTATAGGACAAAATGTAAATGCAGACACATGGACGTAGCTTTTGAAGGTAACAAACCTAACCATGATCATTCGACCATTAGCGCCCAACCTCCTTTGCCCCAGAGTGCTACAAGTCACGGACCATTTAACCAAGACCGATCCTACCGGGAATGCCAGCGAACGAACCTCCACATAATGCTGCAGTTTTTTTTTTTTTTTAAATGATGGTCACCACAACACCACCTCGTGTTCCCCTAAGAAAAACATAAACATGGTTGGACATAAACCCTGATGCAACGCCAATTAATCAACATAATAGTGCACCTATAAACCTAGCACAGAACCGCTGACACATGCATGCCCATAACATACAGTTTATAGATTAAACACACTTACATACAAGAGCATCAGAACTCAAATACAGGCGCCTTGACCAATCTGCTTGTGTCCCCATATACAGACCACTGATATGCATTTACCAACACCTTGCATGTCTGGCGCTAACTGCGGACGTGCGCCCCACATGTAAAACAGGTTACAGAAAAACATGCACTTTTTTTTTTTTATTAACGACCATTGATACATGACCCTTCCAGAGAGAAAACTAAATAATACCATCACTTAAACACAGCGTGCGTAGCTTGGAGACACGCCTCCCTTATGAAACAGATATCAGAAAACATGCGACCATACCTACTCTAGGCGCATGCTACACCAATAACTATATGCAATAGCCCCCAACAAGCCCCTAAACAGTCGGACAAAAATACTAACAACAGTCACTTGACCATTAGCGCCCAACTCTGCTGCGTCCCAGAGTATTAGGAATTGGGTCCCGTGCCAACAAGTGCGATTCTACATTGAATACCAGCATTCGCCTGGCACTTTCTGCCGATGCCCAGGCGTGAATAAGCCTCCACATGATGCTGCTGCGTTTTTTTTTTTTTTATCGACCATTGATACACAACACAAACACAGCATGCATAGCTTGAGCCAACTGCAGACACGCACCCCACATGTGAACCAGGTATCAGAAACATACAACCATACCTACTGTAAGCGCATGCTACCCCAATAACTGTATAAAATGCCCCCCACAGGCCCCTAAACAGCCAGACAACAATACTAACAACTATCGTTCGACCATTAGTGCCCAAACTCTGCTTCGTCCCAGAGCGCTACATGTCGCGGACCGCAGCGTGGGTCCCGTGCAAACAACTCCGATCCTACCATGAATACCAGCACCCTCCTGAGACATTCTGCCGTCGCCCAGCCGCATGGAGCCTCCACACCATGCTGCTGTATCCTAGAGCTGACCCAGAGGTAGTGAAATCAGCTGAATCGGCGTCAGCCTGGGCCCACAGGTGCCTATAAAGAGCCTAGTAATCAGCCAGCCTAGGCCCACAGGTGCATATAAATAGCCTTGTAATCAGCCTCCCCTCCCACAAATACAGTTATATATTTGCTTAATACTATTTATTGGTTCACATTGAATTTTGAATCTTCTACTGATATAATGTTGAAGATCAGTTTATCAGAAAAGATAGACAACTGCAAAACACAAATCAGCACAGAAAATCTAAATCCTCCTGTTTACTCAATAAAGATAATGCCATGAACCACAGGCGTCTTCTGATACTCTCCACAGCTATCTGCAATCCAAATAGACAATTCTCTGTGGTCCAGTCGGTAAAGATATTAAAAACAGTCAGGATAAGAAGAAAAGAATGAGGACTTGGCATGTCATGGATTGAAGATCTGCTTCCGTAAGAGGAAATCACTGTAATCCATTGTGAGATTTTATTTTTTGTGTTTTGTAGGAAGCCAGTTCCATCACTTCAAAGTGACAGTAGGTCCATGATACATGTGATCAGACAGGACATACATCGTATGGCCAAATTATCAATCACCTTCATTTGGTTAATGAAGTCAGAAATATGCTGGACAAGAAAAGAGAACAACAAAAAAATAAAATAATAAAATAAAAATAATGGAAGCTACCATAAGTAAGTAGTGATTTCCATAATCAGAACGCGGTTCTTTCACCTCAAGGTTACACCTCTCAAGAGAAATTGATTTCAATCTGTTTTTACGGAGACAATAAGCAAAGCTGTCAACTTTGAAAATAAGCGATGCCACATAGATCAAGTGACAACTCCTAAGTATGAGGCTAGCATCAGGCTTCTGGAGACGTCTTGGAGGGAAAAAACTTTATTACAATCATTACCCAGCAGCTGCTGTTACAAATTAAAGGGTAGCCAACTGGGTGGAATGTCAAAAAAATAATTACCTATGTCTTGTCTTTTTCTAGACATTAACGTGTATATGGATCTTCTGCATAATGCAAGCTATAAGTAGCATCTGGGCAAGTTAAATATGTCGAGTGACTTAAAGGGGTTGTCTCATCATGGACAATGGGGACATATCACTAGGATACAGTGCCTTGTAAAAGTATTCACTCCCCCCTTGACTTTTTTCATGTTTTGTTTCATTGTTCAATGTTTTGTTAATCTGAATTTTATGTGAGGGATCAGAACACAATAGTCTAAGTTGGTTAATGTGAAATGAGAAAAATATATAAAAAAAACTATTGTTTAGAAATAGAAAACAGAAAGTTGGCACGAGCGTATGTATTCACCCCCTTTGTTAGGAAGCCCATAAAAAGCTCTGGTGCAACCAATTACCTTCAGAAGTCACATAATTAGTGAAATGATGTCACCTGTGTGCAATCTAAGTGTCACATCATCTGTCATTACATATACACACCTTGAAAGGCCACAAAGGCTGCAACGCCTATGCAAGAGTCATCACTAATAGTGTTGATTGCGAAAATTCTAATCACAAATTTTTATCTCGAATATCAGCACTTCGAGAATTCGCAAAAATCTAGAATATAGTGCTATATATTTGTAATCGCAAATATTCTATTTTTTTTCCATCAGTACTACTGCTTCTTGCTTGTGGGCCAATTAGAAGGCTGCAATATCTTTGTCAGAGCTTAGCAACATCCCTAGCAACCAATAGGAAAGTTGCCTACCCCTTTACTATATAAGGAAACTCCCCAGCAGCCATTTTCTGCAGTTATTTGCAGTTCTGAGAGAGACAGCAGTGTCATTGCTGTGCTCTGTGCTTTGCTTACTCATCTGGATCCTTATTTAATTGCATTAGTTAGTTAGTTAGCTCATATATATAATACAGATAGTTAGTGGGAGATAGTCAGTGTAGGTTAGATAGTGATATAGTGTAGCTGACAGGTTCCAGTGCAGGGCGTTAGGTAGTGTGATAGGGATTACTGTGCTGTGATAGGGATTAGTGTCTCTGTTAGACACAGTGCTGTGATGTCACAACAATACTTAGTGCACCAATCAGTAATATCTACTTAGGTCTGATAAAATGTGAAGTTGCATGTATTGCGCAAAAAAATGCACATCATTAGTGCCGATTTGCGCAATCGCTAAAATAATGACTGGAGATTGCGAATTCTAGAATTCACAAATTTATTGCGAATATTATGAGAAAAATTTGCGAAATATCGTGAAAACGAATATTGCCTATGCCGCTCATCACTAATCACTAACCAAACACTGCCATGAAGACCAAGAAATTCTCCAAACAAGTAAGGGACAATGTTGTTGAGAAGTACAAGTCAGGGTTAGGTTATAAAAAAATATCCAAATCTTTGATCCCCAGAAGCACCATCAAATCTATCATTACCAAATGGAAAGCACATGGCACAACAGCAAACCTGTCAAGAGACGGCCGCCCACCAAAACTCATGGAGCGGGCAAGGAGGGCATTAATCAGAGAGGCAGCACAGAGACCTAAGGTAACCCTGGAGGAGCTGCAGAGTTCCACAGCAGAGACCGGAATATCTGTACATAGGAGGACAATAATCCAATAGAAGAAAGCCATTACTTTCAGCAAAAAACAAAATGGCACGTTGCGATTTTGCGAACAGGCACGTGGGAGACTCCCAAAATGTATGGAGGAAGGGGCTCTGGTCTGATGAGACTAAAATTGAACTTTTTGGCAATCAAAGAAAACGCTATGTCTGGCGCAAACCCAACACATCACATCACCCAAAGAACACCATCCCCACAGTAAAACATGGTGGTGGCAGCATCATGCTGTGGGGATGTTTTTCAGCAGCCAGGACTGGGAAACTGGTCAGAGCTGAGGGAAGGATGGATGGTGCTAAATACTGAGATATTCCTGAGCAGAACCTGTACCGCTCTGTGCGTGATCTGAGGCTAGAACGGAGGTTCACCTTCCAGCAGGACAATGACCCAAAATACACTGCTAAAGCAACAATTGAGTAGTTAAAGGGGAAACATGTAAATGTGTTGGAATGGCGAGTCAAAGCTCAGATCTCAATCCAATACAAAATGTGGTCACACTTAAAGATTGCTGTTCACAAGCGCAAGCCATCCTACTTGAAGGAGCTGGAGAAGTTTTGCAAGGAGGAATGGACAAAAATCCCAGTCATAAGATGCGGCAAGTAGTGTTGAGCGCGAATATTCAAATAGCGAATTTTTATTGCGAATATCGCAAATTCGATCATTCGTGAATATTGCGAATATAGCGCTATATATTCGCATTTTCGAATATTCTTTTTTTTTTTTTTTTTTTTAGATGTTAATCCTTGTTGCTCTCTGGTTGTCTTCCCACTTCCCAAAAGCTGTTCTTACCTGTCCTGAGGATTCCTGGCTCCCTGCCCGCTCCAGTCAATGCCCGTTGCCGCTTCTGCCAACTCCCTGTGTGCATGGGAACGCCTCCATGCTAAAATGTACTGTCGGATGTGAGAATCACGATCTCACAAATTTGACTAAGTTGTAATTGCAATGCGATTAATATAACCTGAATTATTCGCATTGCGATATTCGTTATATTCTAGCAATACAACCATTAGGAACCCAGCTTTAAGTTGAATTCGCAATGCAAGCAATACAGGTTATATTAATCGCATTGCGAATTCAACTTAGAGCTGAGTTCCTAATTGTTGTATTGCTAGAATATATAACGAAGATTGAGAATATAGTGCTATATTCGTGAATTCGTGATATTCGTCATCTTCGTTATATTCTAGCAATACAACCATTAGGAACTTAGCTCTAAGATAAATTCGCAATGCGAGTATATGTTCGCTTCGCGAATTAAACTTTGAGCTGAGTTCCTAATGGCTGTATTGCTAGAATATAACGAAGATTGAGAATATAGTGCTATATTCCTGATATTCATTATATTCTAGCAATACAGCCATAAGGAACCCAGCTCTAAGTTGAATTCGCAATGCGAGTAATACAGGTTATATTAATCGCATGGCGAATTGAACTTAGAGCTAAGTTCCTAATAGTTGACAACCATTAGGAACTCAGCTCTAAGTTTAATTCGTGATGCGAATATAAATTCACGTAACATTCACAATATATAAAATAATTACTTATATTCGATTTCGATGAATATATGACGAATATTCATTTGAATATTCGCAAAATATCGCAAAATCGAATATGGCACCTCCCGCTCATCACTAGTGGCAAGCTCATAAAGACTTATCCAAAGCGACTTGGAGCTGTGATTGCCACATAAGGTGGCTCTATAAAGTATTGACTTTAGGGGGGGGAATAGTTATGCACATGGACTTTTTCTGTTATTTTGTCCTATTTGTTGGTTGCTTCACCATAAAAAAAAAAACATCTTCAAAGATGTGGGCATGTTCTGTAAATTAAATGATGCAAATCCTCAATCCATGTTAATTCCAGATTGTGATAGAAGGAATATGTACTCGCACTCCTTATATCCGTTACAGGTGCACGTGAAGGCAGTAGAAACTGTGTAAGGTAGGTTCACGGCACACTGATTTGTATGCAAGTAATCACATTTTATTTGTATTCTTCAGTGTTCAATATAACATTGTTGTACACATCCAGGCTATATGATAAGTATAAGGCCACAATAATTATTTGTACGGTCCCCGGACGTTTCGGTCTTATAAAGATCTTCCTCAGCGGGATCTGTAATGGCGCACTGTGCTGGGGCCCTGGATGCATAATTCCAGATTGTGAGGCACCAAAACACAAAAAAAGTCAAGGGGGGTGAATACTTTTGCAAGGCACTGTATGCTTCCATTCTCTTATAGGTGCGGGTCCCATCACTGGGACCCGCACCTATATCGAGAACAGAGCCCCGCAAGGTGGTGATTGAAGAACTCCGCTCCAGCCACCACCAAGCCGGCTCCCCATAGAAGTGAATGGTAGTATACAGTGCATGCGTGGCCCCTGCTTCCATTCATTTCAATGGGGCTGACGGAAATAGCCGATCTCTGGCCCCATAGCAAATGAATAGAGGGTGGCTGTGCATGCGCAGTGCACCTGCCTTCATTTGCAGGGCTCGATTCTCTATATAGGTGTGGGTCCCAGCGGTGGGACCTGCATCTATAAGACAATGGGGGAATATCCTAGCTATATGCCCCCATTGTCCATAATGAGACAATCCCTTTAAAGCCTTAATGACCAGGTCTTAAAAGTCCCTAAAGGGCATCTGTCTGCAGATTTGTACCAATGAAACTGGCTGACTTGTTTTATGTGTGCTTGGCAGCTGAAGACATTTGTGTTGGTCCCATGTTCATATGTGCCCTCATTGCTGAGAAAAATTAGGTTTTAAAATATGCAAATGAGCCTCTAGGAACAATGAGGACGTTGCCGCTACTCCTAGAGGCTCAGCTCTCTCTACAACTGCTGTGCCCTCTCTACTTTGATTGACAGGGCCAGGCAATCTAAACATGATCACACCTAGCCCCGACTTCTACTAAAGTCAATCAAAGTTAAGATGGCGTTGCAGTTACAGAGAGAGCTTTTTGGAAAAAGTGTTCTTGATTCTGTATATCTTCTTGAAGGTCTCACAGGAGAACTGGATACTGTCCCTTGGAGTAGGAGCTCTAGCATATGCTTCCTACCTCCTGTCTGTCTGGACTTGAAATCCCCCTCCTGCAAGTAGAACCAGCCCACTCCTACCAAGAAGGGAGGAACAGGGTGGTTAGCCCTGTTCCTGCCAACCATACCTCCCATGCATGGATGTACTGTACACAGCTGAAATACACAACATACATAATACACAACATACACAATACACAACATACATAATACATAATATAACAATACAATGCATAATGAAATTGCAGCTAAGCCCAGGTCTAGGTACTGCAGATCCCACCAACTTTAGTGGTATTTTCTGACAATTTAATGTAAATGAAAGAATCTTGACTGTCAGTGGCGGGCCACACAAGTATCAGGCATGCTGGATTTTTTTCTTTTGGGAGAAAGTTTGTTTTGTCAGCCTGTCTTTCCCTCTCATCTAACTTGATGAAAGGTTATGAGAAGGTTCAGTTGTCCATCTATTGAGCGGTCGGCTGACAACTACTGTATCTTATGTATTGTACAGCATATATTGTACAGATGAAGTTTGAAAAACTCATCCCTTCTTCCTTGCACACTTTCTCTTATCATACACAAAGTGAATACAGCAATACAGAGCCAATTTCACTTCTATAGAATTGAATTCCATTTAACAGCTCAACCTACTACTGTGTAGCTATCTCTGAGAGGTTCCTCCTTACTGTAGCCTGCACTGAACTATATGAGGATTGTGGGGTTGCATCAGTCATGTTGATCATGGTGCCTCACGGAAAAAGGTTGTGGTTACATATAGTGTTGTGCGCGAATATGCAAATAGTGAATTTTTAACGCTAATATCGCAACTTCGAGAATTCGCGAATATTTAGAATATAGTGCTATATATTCATAATTTAGAATATTCGTCTATTTTCATCTGAACCCATTACCTGCCTGCTTCTTACTTGTGGGCCAATGTGAGAAGGCTGCAATATCGTAGTCTGTAGTGAATTCGAATATTCTTCCATATTTAATTTTTTTCATGTTATGCGAAAAATCGGCAATGTAAAAATCGCATAATGCGAATTCATAACGCGAAATACAGGCGTAAGTCACTTTGGCTACATTTATCAAGCTGCTAGAAGTCTCCTGAGTTCATCCTGACTGAATTAGAATATTTTTCACTATTTAATTTATTTTAGCTTATGCGAAAAATTGGCAATGTAATATGCGTGTTAATCGCCCCAATTGCCCCTGTCGTTATTGCCCCTGTCGCTAGTTACATATGCAAAATAAATGTGGAGCCCCAGTTATGGGTCTACAACACAATGAAAGCCAGATATCCCTCAAAGGAAGGAAAACCAAGCAAAGGGGTGTCTCCATTACAGAGATCACCAAATCCACCATATTAAGTGGCCCCTATGTCAAGATCCCGCTTTTTTACAAGCTTTAAGGATGTGACAGGGAAAACCTAAGCTAGGTATCCATCCACAGACAGCTGTTTCGGGGTGTTGCCCCTCATCAGTGTGGAGTAGCTGTCTGTGGATGTAATATTGCCAGTGTATGGAAGGCACAGCCAGGGTTAAAAATCCTGGTTCAGCCCTTGTAAGAGGTCCAGGATCCGCCCCCAGTTCAGTTAGGGAGTATAGAGAGATAGGAGAAGCTGTGACTTGTTCTCCTTCTTCTTAGGCATCAAGCTACAGAGACTCACTGATCTCTGTATGATCTACAGAAAGAGAAAGGGAGAAAGACAAAGGAGAGAACTAAACAACTTACCATCTGCCTGACTGAGCATTGGAATCAGTAAAGTAACCTGCTACCAAAAGCTACTAAGGCTTTACTGCTCTGAGGGACATTGTTAAGACACTCTTCACACTTGGACATGACTTGACCAGTTATAGCACCAGAAACCATGTATCCTGCAGTGGACATTATAGCCTTTATTACACAAATACTATTGCCCACCATAGATTCTGCTGGAAGAGACTTTAGCAAGAAAGAAGGGAAAGAGGGCCATAACTCCTATCCATATACTGCTATCTAGTAGAGAATTGCACTGTGAACAGTTGGAACTGTGCTATAGTTAGATGTACTACCACCCTCAATTTGCACTTGAGAGATGTTTATTCTTCTACTTCTGCACCATATGCCGACTATTGCAGTCCACCACTCCATGCCTTGCAACCATACAGACCAACTACCATCAGGCAGAAGCCTCAACATCAGGGTGTGCCCCAGGGGAAGAAATAGTGCGCCGTTCTTTCACTGCACGACCCTAGAGGAAATCCACTGTGATTTACAGCCAGAGCCACTTCAAATCCCATCCTCCACTCCGGCTCCTCCCATGCCGGTTCAGATGTACTGTGTAGTGGCTTTGAGTGGTTACTGTAGTGCCTCGTTCTGGGACTTGGGCTCATGAAAACAAATGATTGGCCAACGTTCCAGGAGTCGGGCCCATTGATACGGATGACCTATCGCAGGGATAGCTCATCAATAAGCTATTCCAGAAATCCCACCATCCTTTAGTTCAGCTCATCTGAAAACAGGCATTCAGCACATGTTCGCACCACTCAATAGCAAAGAATATGGGACTAATGGAGCCCACAGCAGCTGCATGGTCTACCTCTATGGTGTACTGTATATACCTCTTGGCCCCAATACAATCAAAACCCCGCACCAGCTTACACATGGATCTGGTGTGAAGCTTCTGTTATATTTGAAAGTAGCATCCAGATAGGTGAAATGAAAAATAATGATTAATATTTTTTAACCATTCCCTGGGGCATATGTCCATGCTAGAGTCTGGATCAGCGGCACCATACATGATCCTGACAGCATTACAAGAAAGGTTAACTTTGTGTATTTTGCCTTTGCTGACAAAATGACATTTCTTCATTTTTAGTGGTAGATCTGAAAAAGAGATAAAACAATGACATTTCCTGAGAGATTGAAAAAATCTCAAGCTGTACGCACTGCTGTTTTATTCTCTCGCCTGCTGCCAGATGATTTAGACTGCTTTCACACAAGCGATGTTTCCGTCCGGGTGCTGTCCATTTTAAACTCGGTCTGTATACTGACCTATTAAATTGAATGGGCATATTCACATATTTTCCGCATGGACCATCACGCCGTGCAGAGAAAATCATGGGGTATTCTATCTTTGACTTTCCTCAAGACTTATTCATTCAAATTAATGGGTCTGCAGTTATAATGGACTGCACGTGGACTTTCTCCAGATAGATAGATAGAGAGACAGACAAACAGATAGATAGATAGATAGACAGACAGATAGATAGATAGATAGACAGACAGATAGATATGTAGATAAATAAATAAATAAATAAATAAAAACATACAGTAGATAGACAGACAGACAGATGGATAGAGTTGATAAGGATAGAGGACACATACAGTGTCTAGAAAAGGTACTCATATCCCTTGAACTTTTTTTCACATTACACCCACAAACTTAAACCCTTAGTGACCACCCATATGTCTTTTTACGACGGTCACTAAGGGGCCTTAGGGTACTTTCACACTAGCGGCAGAGGATTCCGGCAGGCCGGATCCGGCAAACTGTATGTAAACGCATGTCATCTTTTCTGACTGATCAGGTATTTTTACGCCTGATCAGTCAGAAAAATGCATTGCAATGCATGATCCGGTTTTCCGTGGCATTTTTCACATATTTAGAGGTGTGCTCATACGCAGAACGGAATGCGTTATTTTTAGTGCCGGATCCGGCACTAATGCAGGTTAAAGGGAATTAATGCCGGATCTGGCATTTTGGAGGGAGATAAAACCGCAGCATCGTTTTCCCCTGTCCAAAACGACTGACAGTAACTGAACGGATGCATCCTGATGCATCCTGAACGGATTTCTCTTTATTCAGAATGCATGGGGATGTGACTAATCAGTTTTTTTCCAGCATAGAGCCCCGACGACGGAACTCTATGCCGGAAAAGAATAACGCTAGTGTGAAAGTAGCCTTAGGCTGGGATGCCGCCTTTTCACGGCGGCCCAGTAGAAGCAAGGCACGGCACCCCCGTGCAGCGGAGAGTGGGGGCTTGGCTCTCACATGAGAGCCGCCATCCTGCTCTAACAGCCCGGACCGGCAGGAGTGCCATATGTAAGCAGCCTTAAGTGTTTTCCAGCAGCATGAGCCATTGTATTTTAAAATGCAAATTTTGAGATTGCCTGTTTGTCAGACAATTAAGTGGTTAAAAAAAGTTAAAAAAATCTATTTATGAAATTGAAAAAATTTCAATAAAAAGATGCTTTTTTTCTATTTAAAATACGCTTTTCAAAGCAGGCCGGGTCGCCTGAATACTTTCGCTAGGAATAATGGAACAGTACTCTGTGTCTACCCTTTGATGATAGGTGCGGGTAACCAGCTCAATGCCGCTCATCATAATGATTGGGGATTGCAATACAGACGCAGAATAATTTTTTCGCTAACAGATCATATTAGCGATGATGAATTTGGGTTCACTGCACGCTTGTACAGGGTGAAATATTTAACTAACTGTATTATTAAAATAATGGACTAACTCTGAACGTCAGTAAATTACAACATGATGCACACAGCGACATATTACACCTGCAGCTGTAGTAATTATAGCTCCAGTGTGTATTAAAGATTCATGAAGTTAAGAAGCTAGTAGTTGGATCTTTAACTGTGGCCTAATACTGACGCTATGTAATGCAACAGCTAAAAGAATGCATTCGCAGTCTCCACCATTGTCCTGTGAGCTGAGGGAGAGACGTGGCAAACTCTTATGCGCTAGGGACAGTGTTGCTGAAAATAATTAATAGAAGAATATTGGAGAGTGAGAGTGCAGGATGAGTGCAGGAAGACTGCAGGGGGAGTGCAGGGTGACTGCGGGAAAAGTGCAGAGAGAGAGAGAGTACACTTGAGACTTACTGTATGCTGTGGCAGTTTTATTTATTTATTCCTACATTTACTGATTCCTACATCAGTCGTAAATGTAATTCAATACCAATAAGATGGAAGCCTTTATTATTCCTGTGCCACCGTGCCAACCAATACCATCCAGTCTGCACCCTTGGGGGGGGAACAGGTCTTAATGATGACCATCCTCATCTTTTACTGTTTTTACTTCTTCCAAATCATCTTTCAATGTCCTAGAAAAGTCACTAAGATGCAGAGAGAGGAAATGCATGTTCCTGATGACATACTCTCATTGATATTATATGAAGTTGAAAAGAAGGAAGAAGGGCTCCCACCTGTAGGGCAGGAGAGCGCTGGGGTTGGGGAAGTGGGTATGCCAGAGCGGATTAATATTCTGTGTTTACCATCAAATAACCTGCAGGAGATTGCAGGCATGAACAGCAATAATATGCATATTGTGCCCCCACATAACCAGCCAAACCCCATTCCAGCAACAGCCCCTGTTCAAAGGTGCGGCCATTAACAATGAAGACTGACTATACAGTGCAGTCCTCATTATTAAATGAAAGGAAGCTGCAGGCTAATTGGCCGCGCGGTTCTTCACCGCAGCATGGCTGCAACCTGCCCGCAGCATGGCCATTCCATGACCCTACCCTAAGGCAGAGTGGCCTGAACATACCTGAATTATAGCGATTTGTGACAAATTCATTTGTAACAAATCAAATTTCTTGGCTAACTTCAGCAGCAGCAAAGTTGCCGAACTGAGTTTTTCAAAACTTCGGTCATCTCTAGCAGTAACCCTGCAACTAAATGTTTCTTGTAATTGTTCATTAGTCCTGCACAACGGCTTGGAGGACTTTTAGCCCATTTTTCCATTCGAAACAGCTTCACCTTGTTCATCTGTTGATGCATTTCCTCCCATGAATTACTCACTTCAGGTCGTTTTTCAACGTTTCTGTTGGATGAAGAACAGGACTTTTCCTTGGCCATTCCAAAAGTTTAACTTCATTCTTCTTTAACCATTCTTTGATAGGACGACTTGTGTGCTTACGATCGTAGTCTTGCTGTAGGTTCTCTTGAGATTCAGCTCACGGAAAGAAGTCCTGATAGTTTACCTTTAGAAATCATTATTCCATCAGTGATGGCAACCAGTCTTGGCCCAGATGCAGCACAATTGGGCCAAACCATGATACTACCACCACCGTGTTTCACAGATGGGATGAGGTTTTTATGCTGGAACGCAATGTTCCCAAAACATAATGCTTCCTATTTAAACCAGAAATTTCTATTTTGGTCTCATCCATTGTTCCAAAAAGCTTCTGGCTTGTCCAGCGGTAATCTTAAAGTAGCACTCCAACAATTTTTTTTAATTCTCTGCCCTTTCAGAAAGGAACGTAATGTAATCTGTAGTGAATGTAATCTTCTTATCAGTGACTGTATTTGTGAGCTATCCCCTCCCTTCTAATTTCTAGCTGTGTCATGTGACTAACTCTGATCTCCAAGTGACACAGGACAGGAAGTCAGTTACTTCTCTATTTATTCCTATGAGACTGACATTGAGGCTCCTATAGGAATACATAGTGAAACTGACTTCCTGTCCACACATAAGATGCTGTATTATTTGGAATGTCTGATTGCTGGTTATATGACACAGACGAGAAGCAGAAGGGAGGGGATAGCTTATGAATACAGACAGTGGTGAGAAGATTACAGTCACTACAGATTGCATCATGTACCTCTCTAACAGGTCAGAGAATATTTTTTTTTTTGCTGCAGTTCTTCTTTAACAAACTGCAGATGGGAAGCAATATTCTTTTTGGAGAGCAGCATTTTTGTCCTTGCAATCCTGCTATACACACCAATGTTGTCCAATGGTCTCCTGATGATTAGCTAACTTGAGAAAGGCCTTTAGTTGTTGGAGGGTTGTTGTTTTTTTGTAGCCTCAAGGACTATTACACTTCTTGCTCTTGGTGTGATCTTTTTTGATCAACTACTCCTAGGGAAGGTAATATTGATATTGGATTTCCTCCATTTGTATACAATATGTCTGAATGTGGATTGGTGGAGTCCAAACTCTGGTGGTTTTGTAACATTTTTCAGCCTGATGAGCATCATCAACTTTTCTTCTGAAGTCCTCAGAAATTTCCTTTCTTCATACCTTTGTTGATACCATGATACACTTAAACAAACATGTTGTGAAGACAAAACGTTGATAGATCCCTGTTCTTTAAATAAAACAGGTCAGCCACTTACACCTGATTGTCATCCCACTGATTAAAAACACCTTTCTAGTTTTACCTTCAGATTATCTGCTAATCCTAAGGCTTCTTTCCCACGGGCGTCACGTTTGACGCCCGGATCAGAGGCGGGTGCGTTGCGGGAAATTGCGCGATTTTTCAGTGCAAATGCAAAGCGTTTTAATGCGTTGTTCACGCTCGTGGGAAAAATCGGCATGTTTGGTACCCAGACCCGAACCTGGACTTCATCACTGAAGTCTTATTATTTTACCTTATAATATGGTTATAATGGAAAATAATAGCATTCTCAATACAGAATTCTTAGTAAAATGTGGATGGAGGGGTTAAAAATAAATAAATGAACTCATCTTTTCCACCTGATCTCGTAGTTGCGATCTCTTCTTCATTCATTAGCTGTCGGCTAAAGGACCTATGATGAAGTCACTGAGCTCATCACAAAGTCCACTCACATGGTCCATCACCATGGTGATGGACCATGTGATGTGACGTCACCACAGGTCCTTTAGACGGCAGCTAATGCTTGAAGAAGAGAGAAAAGATCGGCAACTATGCGATCAAGTGAATAAGGTGAGTTCATTTTTTTATTTTTAACCCCTCCATCCACATTTTACTAAGCATTCTGTATTGAGAATGATATTATTTTCCCTTGTAACCATGTTATAAGGGAAAATAATAAAGATCGGGTCCCATCTCTTAGTATCCTTGCGGAAAAATCTAACTGCATCCGCACTTGCTTGCGGATGCTTGCGATTTTCCCGCAGCCCCATTCACTTCTATGGGGCCTGCCTTGCGTGAAAAACTCACAATATAGAGCATGCTGCGATTTTCACGCAACGCAGAAGAGATGCGTGAAAATCACCGCTCATGTGCACAGCCCCATAGAAATGAATGGGTCAGGATTCAGTGCGGGTGCAATGCGTTCACATCACAAGGGGCCTAAAGGTTCACATATTCTTGCCAATCACAGACACGCAGCTGAAGCGTGCCATTTGGGTGGTGCATGACACATACATAGATTTTTTTCTTTGGTGCCCTTTGCATCCCTTCATCATGAATCACCCTCTCAGATCTTTAAGGCTGGGAACACACCTAGGCGTTTCTGAATCGCGCGTATGACGCGCGTTTTATGCGCGTTTTTTGATGCGCATTTTGTTAACTTACAAACGCGCGTCATACGCGCGATTGAGTGACTCTCCCCTATGGCATCATTGTCCATAGGCGCGTTAAAACGCCCCAAAGAAGCTCATGTACTTGTTTGGGCGTTGGCCGTTTTACAGCGCGTTCAAACGCGCTGTAAAACGCCCAAATGTGAACCATGCCCATAGGGAAGCATGGCTTTTCACATGTTGTGCATTTTACAGCGCGTTTGAACACACTGTAAAACGCTTAGGTGTGTACCTAGGGTAAAGGATTGTCCATACCATACATTCTCTTTAACTGCTGACAAGGTAGCATTATATAACCTGAAGGATAATCACACTTTAACACATTAGTTCCTACTTTCATACCAATTCATAAACCAAACTGATCCATTTTCTATTATTCCAAATGATACGTTAAATATGGCCATTTCTGTTCATGACTCAGTTTCCTGGTGCATTTAAAATCTTCCATAGACCAACTGTGAAATTGCCTTTGATATAATTGATCTCTGCATTTTCCACGGCTTGCAAAAGGTTTCCTTTGTACCTGCAGAGGCTGATGGAATTGATGCCTGTGTTTTTCCCTCTTTATCATATTACATACAGTTTTTTAATGTGTCCCTAATTAAGTTTCAGTGATAATGATCCATACTAATTCGCATTTTAATGAGAGCTCTCCTCTTTTTATGAGCTCGTTCATATATATTAAAACATAATTTTTCTCAGCAATGCGGGCACATGTGAACATGGGACCAACACAGATGCCTTCAGCTGCCAAGGCATATACAGCAGGTCAGACAGTGTCATAGCTACAAATCTGCTGACAGATGCCTTTTAAAAATGAAGCAAAGAACATACCTTACTGTTCTAGTGCTGTTGTCCTTTCAAAGCTGCTCCATTTCCTGGTCCTGGCTTGACATGATGGAAATGCCATGAAAGGCCAGTTCCCTCCAAGCAGAAGTGGGTACCGCATCACTCACCCAGCTGGCCCCACTGTTTCTGGCTTGTCCTCCTCTGGATGTCAGCCATGGGCCTGACACTGGCATTCCACGTGCTCTTTTGCTCCAGGCCCCTTATTTATATCTCTAGCATGTGCTTCCTAGCTCTTTAAGGGCCAGCACACATACCCTAGTCTTCCCAAGCCAAAGGTTGGTCACTTATGGGTTCTTAAGGCACTTTCCCCTAGAGAAGGGTGCCTGAGCTTTAGGTTGTCTAACTTGCCAACGTACTAGTTCCCAAAGAAGTTGTTTTTTCTGTCTGTCTGCCCATATACTGACCTTTGACTAGTTTCACAGATTTGCACTTATTTTGCCCTGACCTCTGCCTTTTTCCAGACTGAGTATTGCCTGATCCTTCTGTGCCTCGCACAAGTGTCTCTGGCACCAACAGGTCAGCTGCCAACCACAATGGGACTATTTGAAGACATAGCAGCCTGGTAGTTCACCTGCAGTGAAGTCCAGATCCCTGTACATAGGTTAAAGGGTGAATACCAGGGGACTGCCAGGATTACACCCTTGGGTCTAGCTCAAAGTCAAACCAGTTGGATGGCGCAGTGGTTCCACACCCACTGCTTGTAACTTTGAGCAGGTCTTTTCTGGCATGTCTTGGGGCTGGGATCAGAATGGGAGGAGCAATGGGAGATGGAGCAGAGTCACAACACTGCTGGAGTGATATCATTGTGAGTGAACATGGCTTATTTTAAAATTTTAACAACCCTCCCGGCACTTTTTAATAAAATATTTCAGCAGAAAAACCCTTCAGTCCTTGTCTTCAGTAGGAAAAGTTGCAACAGACAACGCTGAAAAAGTCAGTGATATTTAGTTTGAGGGATTTGGGGAAGAGGAAAATAATAGGATATTCCATTTCCCTGAGAAATCCCCAGTGCCATGTCTGCATTACTTACCTACACAAATCACAATCCAAGTCCTGCCATCTGCCAAATACAATGTTATTAGCAGAGATTTTATATAGGGGAGCAGCAATTGAAGAGCACATAGGCTTAGACACTGTCTCTTTCCATCACAGTATTGTTTGTGCAGAATAGGAAAGTCAATTGCAAGAAAGTCACTTCTTCTGACTGTAAGCCTTGAAAACTCATCTTCAAAGAGCACCTGTCAGCAGGATCAACTCTATTAAATAAGCCACACCATGTGGTGGGTTGATATTGCTGATTAAAATGATATGTCTTCTGAACATCGGTTGCAGCATTCTCGAGAAAAAAAAAGACTTTGTATTCTTTATGCAAATCCAGACATCAGTGAACAAAGAGGAAGGGCCTATCAGCACCCCATTTTCCCAGTGCTGGCCCCACCCCTCAGTGTACTGAAGCCCTCATTTGCATGAAAATTAAGTCTTTTGTCTCGGGAACACTGCAACCAATTTTCGCAAGACAGGTATCATTTTATTCGACAGGATGAACTTTACAAGGTAGTATGCCTTATTTAATAGGGTTGATCCTGCTGACAGATGCTCTTTAAGTACTAGAATTGGATGTCTCTCTGCAGTACAATATTTATTCAGCAATGTGCTTTAAAATGTACAGTAATTGTCTGTACAGAAATAGCTAATGAGCCAAACAACATAATGGAATCCTTAACTGGAAATATAATGGATATTGCAGGTGTTTAGCACAACCTCAAAACAAATACGCTCAATAGAAAAGCTTTTAGTTAATTGCCAAGTACTAAAACTGCATAGCACCTAAATACCTTGTAAAATCTCTGGTCACATCATTACATACATTACCCAAAATGAGTGGCTTCCACAGCTGAAAGTGATTTACAGCTTAGAAGGAAATGAAATGATCAACCATTGTGTTGCTTTTTTTTTTTTTTTACTTTAAGACGCTACATATTTGGGGTTGATTCACTACTTCATATTTTTTAGGTGGTGGAGTTTTTTGTAATACAGCTCTAAATCACCTGGATAGACAGCTCTGCAAGTGGTGGCAACCATTGCTTCTTAAATTCTAGGAAAGATTACTGGTGGCCATTTTAAATTTAAATTAAATGGCACTAGCAGGCAGTTGTGGATATAGGTGTCCACTATGTGATACAGGCTTGATGTTTTACTGGCCTGAATGAGGTCTAAGTGATGGGTGTCTGAGCCATAGTCCCTCACCAGCAGCAGGATCTGTTGAGCGGTGACTTTGCTGGTCCCTCTGCTGTCCAAGCTTTTGGAAGCAGTGTTTATGGTTGTTCCTGGAGTGAAATTCTCACAGGAGAACTGGATACGGTCCCTTGGGATACAAGCTTTGGCATGTGCTTCCTACCTCCTGTCTGTCTGGACTCGAACACCCCTTCTTGGCAGGAAGTAATACCAGCCCACTCCCACCAAGAGGAGAGAAACATGGTGGTTAGCCCTGCTTCTGCCAACCATTGCCAAACATACCTCCCATGCTGATGTACTCAGCAGAAACACATAAAACACAATGCATAAAATAAAAAGCAATTGCATATACTCTCGGTTCTGAGGTACTGCAATTGACTTACATATTTTGAAGCTTCTGACTGGACAGTCGCTTTAAAACTTTCTTGCCAACCCATTGAGCTCCAAGGTTCATGGAACATATTGCAAAGGACATGAATCTCAGATTAAAAACCCCTCCGTACATTTCATTCTATCTTTAATTTAGATTAATTATAAAAGAGTTATATAATAGTGGAATGCTCAGAGTAGCACACTGCCGAATGCTCTACGAGGACCTCTCCATAGGCACTTATTGATTAAATACCTGTTCCAAAACTGGTCCTTCTGATTGCAGTTTTACAAAATCCTGCCTGATAGCGACTCAACATTAATCATGTTTAAAACTATTAAAAATGCCTGCAAGGTCCAGATCCTACTGAAGTTGTGCCCCCAAGCAACAAGGAATTTTATCTTATTAAAAATCTTTTGCTGGCATAAAATGAGATGAATAATTGAATTCTTCTTGAAGAGCCACATCTCAGGGCTGAAGGTATGTTTTAAAGCGTGAATGGGAAACCTGTTTACTGATTTACTTCCATGCTGCTTTAAAGTATGTATCAAATATAAGTAATCTGCCCCGAGGGGGATGAATCTATAATGAGGTGGACTCCTTACACAGTCACGATAAATGTTTTCATAAATCAAGTCTGTTCACATGAAAGAAGCTGAGATCTTACCAACGTCTTTGGTTATTCTATGGATTTTTCTCTTTGTTTTCAGACTCTGATGGGTTATGTTGAATAATTGAAAGCTGAGCTATAAAGGGATATTTGTAGACCATCTTGAACAAATCAGGACACCAAAGGCTTGCTGAAATTGCAAGTGTTTTTCGAGTTTGATAATTCACTTTCATGTTCATTTCATCTCCACTCAGGTTTGGAGAAATACAATAACATTCACAGTAGGAAAATACTCTTTGAAAGGGAAGGCTGTGCATAATTATTTCCTGTATCCATCAGCTATACCAAGATTAAAGAAGAACAGCTGGACTTAAAGAGTCTGTCCAAAGATATACTGTATTTTTCTGTTTACAATATGCACCTCTTTTTACAAAAGACAGGAAAGCGTTACTTTGTATCAATCATATCAAATAACCTATGAATCAAAGCTCATACTTCTCCTAATACCATTGGCTTTCCTATACCAAGCAAATCAATCATCCTAACACCTTAATAATGTATTTAAGACTAAGGGTGAATTTACACGACTGTAAGTGTTTTGCAGTCCGCAAATTGTGGAACTGCAAAATACTGATACCGGCCGTGTGCGTTCTACATTTTGCGGAACGCACATGGGCGGCACTATATAGAAAGTGCCTATTCTTGTCCGTGATTGCGGACAAGAATAGGACGTGCTCTATATTTTTGGCAGGACTGCAGAATGGAACAATGGATGCGGTCAGCATTGAAATGAATGGGTCCACACCCAATCCACAAAATTGTGGAAAGGATGCAGACCCAGAATTACGGTAGTGTGAATGCACCCTAAAACACAGTACTTTCTTATTAACCTTTTCAGCACAAACTTCTTTGTTTACATACCACAATCCTGATTGCTAACCCAATGTCACACAACTTCAAAAAACTCCTCCAATTAGAAACTTTATATATTGAAACCTTTATTAGTTTCCTACTGCTAATTTTTAACCTACCTATCAATCAAAACTTATCCTAACATCCTTCCTACAACCTATATCCACACAAAAAAAGACAGACAATACACACGTTTTACCAAAAGCCAAGAGTACAGACTGACTTTCTACCCATAAGACAGGTATAGTCAGCATACCTTACAATGACAGCATTGCGTACAAAGAGACATACAAAACCAACTTATGAAAGCCCGAGGTACGTGCTTTCTAGTTTTTACACCTGTGCATCAAAATCGTGCAGCATGCCACACAAAAACGTGCACTAGGTCACAGTCCATTGCAGGCCCTCTCCATAAGAGAAGGGCCCCCATAACCCAATCCTGGTCTCTCTGAGCCAGAAGACTCCTGCAAAGGACCAGGACTAGGGCCATCCCGCAGCCGAAGCTGGAGAAGTGCCCTTGTTGTCCTGGCTTCCACCTGCCTGCCACATCAGGTGTTCGCCAAGAGCCAAAAGTCTAGATCTGGCCAGAGAGAGAAGCCAAGGGTTTTTGCAGGGGGGAGGGGACCAATATGGCCACACACACACCGCCTAGACCACAGGACGGGGTAGTGTGTAAAGTGAATACACAATGAAACAAAATAAATAAATAAATAAATAAATAGTGAATATGTGCTGATAACAGACATTCGGCCGGTATGATACAAATTTCTCTTCCTTATGCAAGGCCAGAATGGCAGGTAAAGCATAGAGATGTGTGCGCTCAAAATGTGTGAAAATTTAGTTTGTGCTGTCACACAGTGGGCCACCCCCAGTGAGATCAGGCACCCCAGGGTCACCACTCCTAGGGCACTTCTGCGCACCTCAGGCTTTTTTTAAGCACATCTCAGGCCCTGGTTTTCATCAGTCCCTTCGTCACCTATCTAGGGCAAGCAACAAAAAAGCCCTCTTTATTAAATTAACATCTTCTTTATTTTATCTTTATTCAAAAAGTGTTATTAACACATACCAAAGTCCATGTTTTTAAAAGTTCAAATCACGGAGGCAGGCAAGTAACTTAGGCCTCTTTCACACTAGCGTTTTAGCTTTCCGTCCTAGAGATCCGTCCTCGGGTCTCTAGGACGGAAAGCTACTGATCAGGATTATCCCCATGCATCCTGAATGGAGAGAAATCCGTTCAGGATGCATCAGGATGTCTTCTGTTCAGTATGTCAACTTTTTTGGACGTTGACAAAAGCGCAGCATGCTGCGGATTTGTCTCCGTCCAAAAATCTGAAAGACATGCCGTAACGCCGGATCCGGAATTAATGCCCATTGAAGGGCATTAGTCCGGATCCGGCATTTAGCTAAACATCGTTTCCGCGCATCGCCGGATCCGACGTTTAGCTTTTTGTCAATGGTTACTATGGCAGCCAGGACGCTAAAGTCCTGGTTGCCATAGTAAGAGTAGGGGAGCGGGGGAGCGGCATACTTACATTCCGTGCGGCTCCCGGGACGCTCCAGGATGACGTCAGGGCGCCCCAGTGCATAGATCACGTGATCGCATGGATCACGTGATCCATGCACGCGGGGCGCTCTGACGTCATTCAGGAGCGCCCGGGAGCCGCACGGAATGTAGTATGCCGCTCCCCCACTCCCCACTGCTACTATGGCAACCAGGGCGCTAGTAGCGTCCTGGCTGCCATAGTAACACTGAAAGCATTTTGAAGACTGATCAGTCTTCAAATGCTTTCAGTTCACTTGCGTTGTGCCGGATCCGGCGTGCATTCCGGCGACGGAAGTGCACGCCGGATCTTCACAACGCAAGTGTGAAAGAGGCCTTAGCACCATAGTTTATAAGGCCATAAAAAGACATCTGTCCATCCAGTTCAGCCTATTATCCTGCAAGTTGATCCAGAGAAAGGCAAAAAAACCTCTGTGAGGTAGAAGCCAATTTTCCCCACTTATGGGGAACCTCTCACAGTTAGATTTTAGGATGCTTTTACAAATATCTCATTATCCCATTTTGTGGTTGTATTATTTATTTTAGAGGACTTTGTTCCAGTTAGTTAGGCACAAGACCTTTACACCTAGCATAGGGCTCACCCGTCCCGAACCATACACCCTAGGGACAACCATGTGGTTCTCTGTTGTACTTCCTGGTGGTGGCTCTGAACCAGGCAGATTTTTTTTTTATTTGAATGTGTTTCCCTGAAGCCTGAGTTTATGCAAAATAGTTTACATGACAAAACAGAAAAGATACATTATTGTGTATATTGGACAATAGAAAAATGAACATTTTTATGCACACATCCTAGGAAGTGAGAGACGAGTTACATCACCACATCCTAAGTTTAAATTTTTCATTCTATGGAGCTGTGTGGACACTTGATATTTGCTGGATGACTTGTACATTTTATTGGCATTATTTGTATTTTTGTGGCGAATAAGCAAAAATAAGCAATTCTAGGTGATGGAATTCACCTTATGGGCTAAATTACATGATGATTCTGTAGTGCAGGTCATTATGGAGGCAGCAATACCGAATAAGTGTTTTTATTCTTGCATTTTTTTCCACTGACCTCAGTATCTAAGGGGTTAAAG
This sequence comes from Bufotes viridis, assembly GCA_033119425.1. Classification (NCBI taxonomy): domain Eukaryota; kingdom Metazoa; phylum Chordata; class Amphibia; order Anura; family Bufonidae; genus Bufotes; species Bufotes viridis. Next base: position 354,225,838 of record CM065593.1, read on the forward strand.
AGCCCGGATTGGTGCTCTTACCAGTCCAGGCTCATGTGAGGCGAGCCTCCACTTTCCGTTGCACAGGAGACCCGTGCAGCTCTTAGACTGGGCCACCGTAAAAAAGGTGGCAGCACAGCCTAAGCGCCCTTAGTGACCACTATAAAAAGGTGTATGGGTGGTCACTAAGGGGTTAAAGGGAGTCTGTCACCAGGAAATTCGCTGGCACAATGTCTTGTAAGACTACCTAAGCTGAATGTAATGATAGCCTACAGTTAGAAATCTGTTGTTTCATTCTGGTAAAAAAGTATTGTTGATCCATATGCTGGCCCTGTCAATCAAGAAGGACAGAGAGAGGCTGGCAGAAGAAGCAGGAGGAGCAAGGGTGTACAGAGTCACTTGGGTCCGTTATCGGTGCACTTAAATGTTCATTTGCATATGGATTAAAAATACTTTTCCAACAGAATGAAGCAGTGGATCACTAAGTGTAGAGTATCATTACATTCAGCTGAGCAAGCCCTACAAGACTTTGTGTCTGGTTTACCGGTGAATTTTTGGGTGACAGCCTCCATTTGAAGGGGTTATCTGCAACTACAAAATTGATTGACTATCCTGAGAAAAGTCCATCACTTGAATAGGTCTGAGCTGCTTTAACCTTCAATATCAGGCAATGCCATTACCAAGAGTGCAGAGCTGTGTCTGGTAAATAGTGAAGGAGATATAGCACTTGCTGGAGCACTTTCAGCCAGCTGATCAGTTGGGCTGTTGATAATCATGTCCACACTGATCTTATAGTGATGGCTTAAATTAAAGATGGGGTATGAGGTTTGTGTTCCTGGAAGGCAATAGTGAGAGCAAGAAATTGAACCCCCAACACAAAGTAAAGGAATAGAGAAAGCTCCTTCTAGTGGCATCCAGTATAATAGTGCTATGGAGAGCGGTAGAAGCAATTATAGTGGGTTCACTGTCCTAGAAAATCAATTTTATCTTGCACTTAAATACTCTATAGACAAAGAAAGAGGAAGGTCAATGCAAAGCTTTTCTTATGTTTTTTTCGAAATTAGATTTTAAAGGGTATTTTAAACACCATTTTACAGCTTAGATATATAGAAAATGTACCCAACAAGAGTACACTTGAGTAACAGACTACATTACAATTCAGAGCTTGTTGGAAACAGACCATACTTCAATTTAGATGAGCACCTATAGGTCAGTGAGGTTTTTCTACAACAGAATTCCGTACACCACCAGCAAAGATATTTCAGGAGCTTCCAGAGCTGTAAATGCTGCACTGTAACTCAAGATCAGTACAAAATAAGTATTTCTATTTTTATGTAGAAAACAGTTTTTTACTCAGATTAAATCCATTTGTCACTTTTTTATTAAGACAGGAAACCTGCGCTTACCTCCATTGTCCTTGAGATGTAGCGCAATCTTTGTGTCATCTGAAAAGGAAAACAAAATAATCAGTTTACCAATAGTTTCTGAAAATATAATTCAAAGCTGGTGACCAATATGTAGTATATATATATATATATACTATTGTCAGTTTGACCCAGGGAGTGGTAGATAATTAATACAGTAGTTTGGGACCTCCTTATACTAAATAATATAAAAATTTACTTTTACTTAATTATTTCAAATGTCAACAAAGTGCTCAAAACAATCAGTAGTCCAGGTACGTTTTAAATTATTAAGTAAAAGTTAGGTTTTAAATTATTTAGTATAAAGAGGTCCCAGACTACTGTATTAAAAAGCTGGCGACCAATATGGCCTCACGTTTACAAAAATGGCCACCTCAGCTGAATAAAAAATAGAATAAAAAAACAAACAAAAAACAATATGGTGATTATCTGAGCAACTTTAGGAATTGGCTTTCTCCACATCGTATTCTTGTACTGAAGTCATTCAGATGATCGGCTGCCCATGTAATGCAGGGACGCGCCAGGTCCGCTGGAGCAAAACCCCTTCTTACAGACCAGCCCTCCATTCTGGAAAAGATAGGAGGATCACCCACTATGCCCTCTGACTTACCTTCTGTAGGAATGCTGCTTGGTAGATGAGATGTTATTAATCTTGACGTTGTGATATAATGTCTGGATGTTGTTACTTGTGTTCTACTGGTGGTGTGACGTGGGGCTGTGGTGGTTGCTAAGAAATCTTCACAGATCTTCTCTTTGGACTATTTAGGGTGAAATAGAACATTAGAAAGCAAATTGAAACATAACTTTAGAAAGTAAAATTATGTTTAAATCCTTACAGCAAATGAGTTTTGTCAACTTCCATAAGAATATATTATATTATCTCGACTTATTCACAGATATTCTAAATTCAGTGCGTACATATGTCCATTTTTATGGTAAAAACACAGAATTCCTGAAATAAGCAATTCTGTAGAAATCTGGCAGGAACGAAAGTTTTTCATTGGAAATTGCAGAATGGAACGCGGAACAGCTTCCGCATTTTGCGGATCTGCGGATTGCGGACCGCAAAACACTTATGGTCGTGTGCATGAGGCCTTTACAGCATTTTTACTACAGTAGTTGTTCTGTGGGATTGGTCCAGATGGGCTAGCCTCCACTACCCACACACATCAATGAGCCTTGGGTGTCCATGACCCTTCACATACTTCTTCACATATATATATATATATATATATATATATTCTTGAAAGTTTGTGAACATAGTTTGGAAGGCTGAAAAAAGACAAAATTACGTGAATTTTAAGGATTAAATGAATGAGTGGACTGCCTGTTTTATTTAAAAGGAATGTGTAATCAGAAAATTAACTATTGTTTAAATAGTTGTTTAATCATGTTTAAATCATGTTTTTATGTTTAATACATTTTAAAATATTTCTTAATGGTTATTTTAATTGTTCGTGTCAATATCTATTTTTAAACAAAAACATAAAATCCTGTAGTTTTTGCAGCGGCCACTAAGCTTAGTAATAAGCACCAATTCTTTGTCTGTATAGATCACTTTTGGTTACTTTCTTATTTGTCACTCTAATCCTGCCTATAATGATATCACCTCTGTGTATAGATAAGTGTATCCGTATTTTGGGGTGGAAACCACGGATCTGTTAAATACGGTTACCTTCTGTGTGCATTCCGCATTTTTCTCACTCCCATCAATAGAAATGCCTATTCTTGTCCGGAAAATGGAACAGAATAGCTCATGTTCTATAATTTGCAGAATGACCACACAGATCAGCAAAAAGTGCAGATTTGTGAGTGGTCCAATAAGAAAGAATACAGATAGCACACTGAAGAAACATATGTTTGTGTGCATAAACCCCAAGACAGGATCCTCCATTCACAATAGGTGAATTTCAAAGCTTATCTATTCTTTCTTTGTATAACGACCTCTGTATAGGTCACAGAACATGCCTAGAAAACTCCCCCAAAGAAGGCATTGATGTCCCCTTCAGTCCATTGTGTCTATGGCTTATGCGACTGCCATAAAGCAATCTTCTTAATGCTTTCTAAATGCTGTTAAGAACAGCTCAGTCAAGATGGCAGCCCCCATAATCATGTTCAGAGGATAGAATCAATAAATCTGTAAGTTAAAAAAATTATAAAAACTGATTAAAAAAAGGATATGTGTTATCTGGTTTTAACTTACAGATAACATTTTTAGTGTTCAGTGACACATTTCCATTAAGGAACAGTGATTTATCAAAGTCTAATCCTCACAACATGTTTATGGAAATCTATCACGGCATGCACAAAATACATTTCTGAGAACCTCAGAAGAAGAGTTATTGATGCTCATCAGGCTAGGTTACAAACCCATCTCTAAAGAGTTTGGACTCCACCAATCCACAGGCAGACAGATTGTGTACAAATAGAGAACATTCAAGACCATTATTACCCTCCCCAGGAGTAGTTGACCAACAAAGATTATGCCAAGAGAAAAGCGTGTAATAGTCTGCAAGGTCCCGAAAGGAGCCCAAGGTAATCTCTAAGCAACTAAAGGTCTTTCTCATGTTAGCCAAAGTTAATGTTCATGATGAGTCTACCATCAGGAGGACACTGAACCACAATGGTGTGCATAGCAGGATTGCAAGGAAAAAGATGTTACTGTCCGAAAAGAGCACTGCTACCTGTCTGTAGTTTGCTAAAGATCACCTGGACAAGGGAGAAGGCAATTCTAAAAATGTTTTGTGGATAGATGAAACCATAATAGAACTTTTTGGGTTTAAATGTGAACCTTTATGTTTGGAGAAAGGAAAACACTGCATTCCAGGATAAAAACCTCATACCACCTTTGAAACATGGTGGTGGTAGTATCATGGTTTGGGCCTGTTTTGCTGCATCTTGGCCAAGACCACTTGCTTTCATTGATGGAACAATGAACTCTGAATTATACCAGCAAATTCAAGAGGAAAACGTCAGGAGATCTGTCCTTAAAGAGGACCTTTCACCTCTCCTGACACGCCTGTTTTATTAGCTTCATGTATTCCAAATGTAATAACAATTCTGGAGCATCTATTCTTATGACTCTATGTTGTGCCATTCCTTTATTATTTCTACTTGAAGTTATGAAAGACTTGCTAGCAGTCTGCAGTAAGGCTACAGAGGGGTGGTAACCAGTTGGGGGTGTGTACCTGCACAGACTCACTCTGTCCAATAAGTGCTGCCATCTTCAGACTGTGCAGGTACACCCCCCCCCACCCCCCAACTGGTTACTCCTCTGTACCCTTACTGCAGACTGCTATCAATTCATTCATAACTTCTAGTAGAAAAAATAAAGGAATGGCACATCATAGTGTCATGAGAATAGATGATCCAGAGTTGTTATTACATGGGGAATACAAGCAGGTATTAAAACAGGCATGTCAGGAGTGGTGAAAGGTCCTCCTTAAGCTGAATTTCAGGAGAACATGAGTCATGCAGCAAGACAACAACTCTAACCACATATGTCGTTCTACCAACGAATGGTTAAAGAATAGGTTAACATTTTGGAATGGCCAATTAAACTCCTGCCCTTAATCCTATACAAATGTTGGGGAATGACCTGAAACAAGAAATTCATGGGAGGGGACCCCCAACCTAACAGATTTGAAGCTGTTTGTATAGAGGAAAGGGCTACAATTCCTCCAAGCTAATCAACAATTACTGGAAACATTTAGTTGCAGGTATTGCTGCACAAGGGGGTTACACTAGATACTAAAAGCAAAGGTTCACATATTTTTGCCACTCACAGACATGTCATATTTGATTATTTTCCCCAGTAAATATTTTGACGCATTTGTTTGATTTGGTTTGGATCTATATCTACTTTAAGGACTTGTGTAAAAGTTCTCATCTAATTGTAGGTCAAATTTATGCAGAAATATAGAAAATTCTGTAGGGATCACACATTTTCAAGCACCACTGTATTGAATATGGTAAATAAATAATGAATTAACTAACTCATAAATTGTCACGTAAGCAGAGACAGTAATGGAAAAAACAAATGTAAGTCTTAACTTTGCATTGACTAGAAGCAAATGAATAGATACATGTATAATTTATGGATAATGCCATTATGAAGTTTAATTATGCAAGGTTACAATGTTACATTATCCTGTTCCGCACTGTACTTCCATTATGATTCCATTAGTTTTGTGCCATCTAAAGTGCTCACTTTAAGCCTCCTGTATGTAGCACTGGGTCATATATGAATGCTTTTTAGTCTGAAGAAAAAAAAGACATGAAACCTGTCCAGAATACAAAATGCGTTCACCACGTATACTTACAACTTGTTATCGAGAGCCATTAATTTGTTCTCCGGCAGTTCTAGTGCCCTCTGTTTTATGTAAGTCACAATAAGAGATTATTGCTCTTATTGGAATTTAAACGAGTAAAGAATTGGATTTAAAGGTCTTAAAATGGACGTGGTGCAGGAAGGTTACTTTGTACGGTATTTACATACTGTATTGTTCATTGCTTATAAAGCTCCGATAAACTGTACTGCACCACGCCCATTAATGTGTACTAGACCCTAGTGAGCCTCACAATCTGGGCTCCTGATACTGATGACCTGTCCTCAGGATTGCTCATCAATTTCTGATCAGTGGGGGGACGACATCCAGCTTCTCCACCCGATCAGTTGTCTCCCGCAGCCTCCAACACCAGAGCAAGCACTTCTCACCAGGGTTGCCAACCATCCAGAAATTTCTGCACAGTCCATAAAAATAGGCAACTTTTTTCCTGTGTCCGTGAAAAAAATTAGATGTGTCCATGATTTTTTTGAGACTGATGGTACTTGACTAGATTATTTTGGTGGTAATTATCATCATTATACAGCTCACAGTAAATGCTGGGAATTAGTTTTTATCAGTATATTGAGCATTAGACATAGATTACTTTTCATCTTTATTATTCATTATGGTTTTCTAATTTGTCCATAAAAATCCGTGTCTTTGGGATAAAGAAAAAAATTCTGGTTGGCGACCCTGCTTCTAACAGAGCAAGAAACACAATTCCATGCAGGGAACAGCTGATCAATCGGACTGCTACAATTGGATAGTGACCTATTCCAAGGATAGAATGATTATAAAGGACCGGCACTCACTTGCAGTTTTCTTGCATAAATCGTTTATTGCCACATATAGGTAAAATGTGACGCATTTCGACACAAATCTGTGCCTTCTTAGAAGGCATAGGTTTGTGCCAAAATGCGTCACATTTTACTAATATGTGGCAATAAAAGATTTATGCAAGAAATCTACAAGTGAGTGCCGGTCCTTCATTATCATTGTTTGCAAGGGACGTCTTCCCTAGGACACGTGCACCACACCGCCATAATCGGTGTGCCAACTGATATACATTGCAACTGTTCCAAGGATAGGTCATCAAATATCAAAAGCCTGGAAAACCCTATTAACCTTTTAAACCCCAGGCAATTTTCCATTTTTTTGCATTTCTGTTTTTTTACTCCCCACCTTCCTGGAGCCATAACTTTTTAACTTTTCACTCACATAGCCGTATGAGGGTTTATTTTTTGCAGGACAAGTCAAAACTTTTAATGGTACCATTTTCTGTTGCTGCAAAAAATTCCAAATGGAGTGGAATTAGAAAAAAAATGCAACTCCGCCAGGGATTTGTTTTTATGGCTTACCCTATGTGTCAAAACTGACCCATGCCCTTCATTCGCCAGGTAAGTAAAATTACAATGATTTCACATTTGTATAGTTTTTCGTTTGTTTTAATACTCTAAAAAAATACATAAAAAATAAAAAAACAATGGAAAAAAAAAATTTTTCTTTGCATCGCAATATTCTGACCCCCATAACTTTTTGACGGGTGGTCGCTAAATTTCATTGATAGCATTTTGGGGTGTTTTTGATCACTTTTTAATACATTTTTCGAGGGAGGAGAAGCGATGAAAACCGTGAATTGGCTATTTTATTTTTTTCCATTACACAGTTTGCGATAAATATTTTTACATTTTAAAAAGGCCGGCGTTTTGGGGCAAAGCAGTGCCTATGATGTTTATTTATTTTAATGGGGGTGCTCCATCTTTAACCACTTAAAGGGAACCTGTCACCAGGATTTTGGGTATAGAGCTGAGGACATGGGCTGCTAGATGGCCGCTAGCACATCCGCAATATCCAGTCCCCATAGCTCTATGTGCTTTTATTGTGCAAAAAAACTGATTTGATACATATGCAAATTAACCTGAGATGAGTCCTGTCCCTGAGATGAGTCACGTACAGGACTCATCTCAGGTTAATTTGCATATGTATCAAATCAGTTTTTTTACACAATAAAAACACACAGAGCTATGGGGACTGGATATTGCGGATGTGCTAGCGGCCATCTAGCAATCCATGTCCCCAGCTCTATACCCAAAATCCCAGTGACAGGTTCCCTTTAAGGACCACAGGTTTATACCCCCTAGTGACCAGGCCCTTTTTTATAAATCGGCACTTCACAACTTTAACGGTTTATTGCTCAGTCATGCAACTTGGCACCCACATGAATTTTACCTCCTTTTCTTCTCACAAATGCAGATTTTATTTAGTGGTATTTGATTGCTGCTGAGATTTTTCATTTTTCTGATATTAATCAAAAAAGACCTCAATTTTCTAAAAAAAAGTGTATTTTTAACTTTTTCTGGTAAAATTGTTCAAATATAATTACATTTCTATATTCAAGTTCGTGTCAGAATTTATTGTGCTACATGTCTTTGATGAAAAAAATCCAATAAGTGTATATTTATTGGTTTGCGCAAAAGGTAAAGCGTTTACAAACTATGGTACAAAAAAGTGATTTCCGCATTTTGAAGCAGCTCTGACTTTCTGAGCACCTGTCATGTTTCTTGAGGTGCTAGAATGCCAGGATAGTATAAATACCCCCCAAATGACACCATTTTGGAAAGAAGACACCCCAAAGTATTTGCTGAGGGGCATAGTGAGTTCATGTATGATTTCATTTTTTTTCACAAGTTAGTGGAAAATGACACTTTTTGAGGAATAAATAATAATAATAAAGTTTCCATTTCTGCTAACTTCTGGCAAAAAATAAAAAAATCTCCCACGGACTCACAATGCCCCTCAGTGAATACCTTGGGGTGTCTAATTTCCGAAATGGGGTCATTTGTGGGGTGTGTTTACTGTTCTGGCATTTTTGGTGGGGCTAAATTGTGAGCAACCCTGTAAAGAATTAAGGTACTCGTTGGACTTTCGGCCCCTTCAAGCACCTAGGCTGCAGAAAAGTGTCACACATGTGGTATCGCCGTACTCAGGAGAAGTAGGGCAATGTGTTTTTGGTGTATTTTTACATATACCCATGTTGGGTGAGAGAAATATCTCTGTAAATTGACAACTTTGTATAAGAAAAATTTAAAAGTTGTCATTTACAGAGATATTTCTCACACACAGGATGGGTATGTGTGAAAAGACACCCCAAAACACATTGCCCTACTTCTCCTGAGTACAGCGATACCACATGTGTGACACTTTTTTTCAGCCTAGGTGTGCAAAGGGGCCCAAATTCCAATGAGTACTTTTTAGGAGGGCATTTTTAGGAATTTGGATTCCAGACTTCTTCTCACGCTTTAGGGCCCCTAAAATGCCAGGACAGTATAAATACCCCACATGTGACCCCATTTTGGAAAGAAGAAACCTCAAGGTAGTCTGTGAGGGGCATGGCAAGTTCATAGAATATATTTTTTTTTGGCACAAGTTAGCGGAAATTTATTTTTTTTGTTTTTTCTCACAAAGTCTCATATTCCACTAACTTGTGACAAAACGTTCAATCTTTCATGGACTCAATATGCCCCTCAGCGAATACCTTGAGGTGTCTTCCTTCCAAAATGGGTTCATTTGTGGGGTGTTTTTACTGCCCTGGCATTTGAGGGTCTCCACAATCATTACACGTATGGCCAGCATTAGGAGTTCCTGCTATTCTTCTTATTTTGAGCATACTGGAAATGAGATTTTTTTTTTTACGTTCAGCCTCTGGGCTGAAAGAAAAAATGAACGGCACAGATTTCTTCATTCGCATCAATCATGCAGGTTGCTCCATTTGTACCATAGCGGTAGGAGACTGGGAGACCCAGTATGGACCCAGAGGGGTAGACAAACTCAGAGAACATTTTCCTCTGGATTCACATGTAATAATTGGTCAACTACTTTAAGACTGACTTCCAAGTCACAAAGAAATTTGGGAATATCTTGGGAATGCAGGTCATTTTCAGTCAGGAGCATCAGTCAGAGGGGCACCCCCCCCCCCCCGGGTATTAGTAGGGATTCATTCTTTACAGTTATGTATTCCCAGACGTTATATAAACTTTAAGGCCTCTTTCACATGTCAGTGAATTACAGGCGTGTGCTGTCCGTGATCTCCATGGACTGGTCACATATGTTTGACAAAGGCTACTTAAGCCGAAACGTTGCATCTGGAATAAACTCCACAGATTTGGACGTGCTGTCTCCATTTTTTATTTTTCCTTTCTCCTGGTCACATATCCATTGACTATAAGGTGTGTATTCACACATCAGTGGTTTTTCATTAACTGTGGGTCCGTGGTGACACCACAGAAGCATGCCCTATTTTTGTCTGTCGTTACGGATCCCCCACTCACATTATAGTCTATGGCTCTGTGAAAACCACGGACACTACATTTGTTTTTCCATATCATATAACCTTCCTTTCTTCATGGAATATTCTCACTTATTTCCCATGGTTACAGTATGGTTTCTTGTTCCCTGATGGTATGTGGCACCCGTTTCCTTCCCTTCCTACTTACTCATGTGAAACCACATTTTTAAACAGAAAGGGATAGGCTTGTGAATTCCATATTTATCTGGTTGAGGGCTATAAGGATTTTCAGGTTCACCAAAGCTGCCTCCTGTAAACACATGTGGGGTCATTTATCAAACTGGTGTAAAGTAGAACTGGCTTAGTTGCCCATAGCAACCTATCAGATTCCACCTTTCATTTATCACAGCTCCTTTTGAAAATGAAAGGAGGAATCTGATTGGTTGCTATGGGCAACTAAGCCAGTTCTACTTTACACCAGTTTGATAAATGACCCTAATGATCTCAATAACAGTATGGTATATTAGAGTAAAGAATTCTGTAATATATAAGGGTAGGACTAAGCTCGAACCCTAAAGCTTAGCCTACATACGGCACATGTCTAAAAACAAATACAGCCATGACTATAGAACATTACTTTTTTCTTTAGTACCTCTTCAGGGCAGCCATTTTCAACCCAGTCTTGCCGATGGCGATCAAAACCACTGGAACATCTAAAAAACAAGAATAAAGCAATCAAAAAGTAAAAAAAAGTAAAATCATATAACGAGCATAACTGTATACCTGGTAATAGAGATGCATGTCTAAAACTTTATGCACTGTATGCCTATATGTATGCTCCTCTGTATTTCCCTGTATAATGTTGAAGATATAATGTCTCTCCTATCTAAAGGACCAGGAGTGCGCTCACACATGTGGAGAGGGTCCTGGACTGTCAAGACAGATAGATACTGTAAGTGCAAAGAATGACATAGAAGTAGAGCTGCTATATCTCAAAGGACAGCCATAGAATTACAAATTGGTTCTGCAGTAGCCCCTGCAGTGAGCACCTGGACCGTAAGAAACCGTCTACTTGAAGCAGAACTGCATTTACACACTCCACTAGCTCATTTGCCACTGACCTCTCATCAAGGGGACGTGGAGGAAAGAAGGTTTGTACACAAACATAGAAGAGGATTCTTTACGGTAAGAGCAGTAATACTATGGAACTCTCTGCCTGAGGAGGTGGTGATGGTGAGTTCACTAAAAGAGTCCAAAAGGGGCCTGGATGTATTTCTGGAGTGTAATAATATTACAGGTTACAGCTACTAGAGAGGGGTCGTTGATCCAGGGAGTTATTCTGCCTGATTGGAAGGAAGGAATATTTTTCCCCTTAAGTGGGGAAAATTGGCTTCTACCTCAAACGTTTTTTTTTTGCCTTACTCTGGATCAAATTGCAGGATAACAGGCCAAACTGGACGGACAGATGTCTTTTTTCGGCCTTATAAACTATGTTACTGTGTTACTAAGTTGAGTGAAAGGGGCACAGCTTAAAATGTACCATTTTGCACCACATTTCTAGCACACAATTTTAAAGGTGCTACTCATCCTGCCTCTGCAATAAAACTGCTTTTTTTTAGACTGCCTGTCTGAGGGGGTAACAGGCCTGCAGCCTATCAGAGGCCGATGTAGGCGGGGCGATGACGTCATCCCGCCATCTGAGCTGTACAGCACAGGACACAGGTCGGAAGAGGCCTGCATCGCATTGCTGAAAGCTGCATGAAGGCAAGTATTAGTGTTTATAATTTTTTTTTTATTGGCCCAATGCAGGGGAGGAGCACTATGGGGGCATCTATGGGGACACTTCTTACTGGAACATTATTGAGGGGCACTATGGGGGCATCTACTGAGGGCACAAAGAAAGGGTTTTTCATATGGGTGCACTATGGGGAAGGGGAGAGAGGAACACTATGGGGACATCTACTGAGAGCACAAAGGAGGGGTATTTAAATGGGGGGCACTATGAGGGCATCTACTGGGGGCTCTGTATAGGGGCATTTTATATTTTATATCACATTATGGGGGGCACTATGGGAAAGGGGGGAGAGGAGCACTATGGGGGCATCTATTGGGGGCACAAAGAAGGGGTATTTTATATGGGGGGCACTATGAGGGTATCTACTGGGGCCTCTGTATAGGGGTATTTTATAATGGGACACATTATGGGGGTACTATGGGGAAGGAGAAAGAGTGCACTATGGGGGCATCTACTGGGGACTCTGTATAAGGGGAATTTTATACTGAGACACATTATGGGGGGCACCATGCAGGAGGGGTAGAGGATCATTATGGGGCATTGACTTGGGGCCATTATATAGGGGTATTTTATACTTGCACACATTATGGGGGCACTATGGGAACATTAGCTCAACTGGGGGCATGAAAAGGGGGTATTTGTTGCACTGTCACACATTATAAAGGGGCATTTTTTTACTTTATAAACATTATAAGGAGAATTATTACTACTGGTAGATACATTGATTAGATAGATAGATAGATAGATAGAGATAGATAAATAGACAGACAGACAGATATAGATAGAGAGATAGCAACAGATATATAGATAGGTATGATATACTGTAGATACCGTAGATAGATATATAGATAGATAGATATATAGATAGATAGATAGATAGATATACAGAGATAGATAGATAGATGATAGATAAACTTTCATTTCATCATTGACTGAAACACAGAAAGGGCCTAACAATCTACCAATAGGGTAGAATCTTCAGTGCAGCTATCCGGCAATATCGATCTGTCTAGCAAGTACCTAATTTACATGCTCACCTCACCTACCTTATTATATATATTGGGTGTTTAAAAAAATCCATACAAAATGTAGCATTGTCTGCCTGGTATCTCTGTAGTGCAGCTTCTCTTAATTACTAACATCTCCCAGTAGAAAAGTTACAATAAAAAGCTATTTCCATTGTGTGCAGTTTTAATGTTTCTCTTAGCAATCCGCATTTCAGAGCTTGAGTGGTTACGGACGTTCCACAAGTGTTTAGTGCCTCATCTCACCGGTTTTTGTTATACACCGCACTTTAACCAGCAATATTGAACCATTGTGTCCGGACAAGTGTTTCTCTTAGGATTCAAACCGAGAGGAAATTAATTCCTGGTAGCTACACGGTTCGGGAGTCTGCTCTTATAAACACACATTGTTCAATCCATAGTAAAAAAAAACACTTGGCTTTCCTAAAGAAGAAGCTCGGCAGCAGAAAAACGTATTCAATCACCTTTTTATTGATACGCTGAAATCTCACGCCCGCATTTGAGTGTGAAGCGCTGAACCGTATATACTCTTAAGACATCCATAGTTGCTAATGACTGGGAATGGGGCAAGTGAATATCTCCCAGGGCGCAATGCCGTAAACCTCAGATAATAAGCAGGAAATTCCATTCTGCTATGAGGATAATTATGAAGGGACACAGTCATGTTATAGCATCTGCTGCAAACCCTCTGGACGTATGGAGGAGTCGCTGCAGCAGTCAGAGGCTTTTATCAGTCTAAGGCCGCATGCACACATTTTTTGAGTCTTGGATGCAGACCCATGCACTTCAATGAGGGCGCAAAAGATGCGGACAGCCCACGCAGTGCTCGTTGCTCTGTTCTGCGTGAAAGAAATAGAACATGTCCTATTCTTGTCTGTTTTGCAGACAAGAATAGGCATTTCGATAATGGGCAGCATGTTCCGTTCTGCAAATTGCAGAACGCACACGGGAGGCATCCATGTTTTGCGAACTGCAAAACATGGCACGGTTGTGTGCATGTAGCCCAAGATAGCTTTCTGAATGTTCATTTACATGATGCTGCTTGGGAAAATAAAAATACCTTAGGAACATATGGAGGCGCTACTACACAAAGGTTCATCTACCATTTACTGAAGATGCGTTGAGGTTAATGGAGAGTGTAGGCTAAGTTCAGGTTGGTCTCCTGTAGAGTACAGAGGGGGTATAGGGGCTCTGATCAAAGATAAAAATTAGGCTCCTGACAGGGTCCCCAATGGCTTGTCTGACATATAGAGAAAACCAGAGTTTATTATTCTTATATTATGATGCTTTGTTTATTATTCTTGTGCTGTGACATCACTGTGGTCCTTAGCCTTTAGCTATGACATCAGTGTGGTCCTTAGCCTTTAGCTATGACATCACTGTGGTCCTTAGCCTTTAGCTATGACATCACTGTGGTCCTTAGCCTTTAGCTATGACATCACTGTGGTCTCTAGCCTTTAGCTATGACATCACTGTGGTCCTTAGCCTTTAGCTATGACATCACTGTGGTCCTTAGCCTTTGGCTATGACATCACTGTGGTCCTTAGCCTTTAGCTATGACATCACTGTGGTCCTTAGCCTTTAGCTATGACATCACTGTGGTCTTTATCCTTTAGCTATGACATCACTGTGGTCCTTAGCCTTTAGCTATGACATCACTGTGGTCCTTAGCCTTTAGCTATGACATCACTGTGGTCCTTAGCCTTTAGCTATGACATCACTGTGGTCTCTAGCCTTTAGCTATGACATCACTGTGGTCCTTAGCCTTTAGCTATGACATCACTGTGGTCCTTAGCCTTTAGCTATGACATCACTGTGGTCCTTAGCCTTTAGCTATGACATCACTGTGGTCCTTAGCCTTTAGCTATGACATCACTGTGGTCTTTATCCTTTAGCTATGACATCACTGTGGTCCTTAGCCTTTAGCTATGACATCACTGTGGTCTTTATCCTTTAGCTATGACATCACTGTGGTCCTTAGCCTTTAGCTATGACATCACTGTGGTCTTTATCCTTTAGCTATGGCATCACTGTGGTCCTTAGCCATTAGCTATGACATCACTGTGGTCTTTATCCTTTAGCAATGACATCACTGTGGTCCTTATCCTTTAGCTATGACATCACTGTGGTCTTTATCCTTTAGCTATGACATCACTGTGGTCCTTAGCCTTTAGCTATGACATCACTGTGGTCTTTATCCTTTAGCTATGGCATCACTGTGGTCCTTAGCCATTAGCTATGACATTGCTATGTTTATTCCCACTATTCTACGACATCACTGTGTGTGTTAGTCTTATATTATGATCCTTTTTATCCACATGCAGTGGCATCACAGTGGTCCCTAGCCATTAGCTATGACTTTACTGTTTATTATGACTATTCTGTGACATCACTATGTGCATTATTCTTATATTATGATCTGTTTTATCTTTGTGCTATGACACCACTGTGGTCCTTAGACATTAGCTTTGACATTACTATGTTTATTACCACTATTCTATGATATCACTGTGTATTATTCTTATGATTTTTTTTTACCCTTGTGCTATGGCATCACTGTGATCACTGTGGTCCTTAGACATTAGCTATGACATTACAATGTTTATTATTATTATTATTATTATTATTATTATTATTATTACTATTCTAGCACTGTTACATCTCGTTAACTAATAACTCTTTCCTATAGCCTTACAGTGCTTATTTTATAATGGGACCACAACGTTTGTTACTTCACTTTTGTGACTTCACTTTGGGCACAATCCCTGAAATGTTACGTTATCAATGTACCAGGGACCAATTGAGCTAATATCTATAGCTTATCCTTAGGGTAGGCCATTATCAACATCAGAGTCCTGGAAAACTGTTTTAACTACTTTAAGGCTAGGAACAACTTTGATTTACATTGTAGTTATTTTTATAAAAATAAAATAAGTTTTTTAAGTTAAGTCTGACAGGTAATCTGTCTCCCGACCCTCCCCAAAAGGCCTTCTAAGTTGATTTATGATGATATAAAAGTTGAGACAGTTTGGGGTACATACAACTTTTTTAATTGGTTCCTTGGGAGGCAAGGTGAACAAAAAACACAAATTCTAGAATAGTTTTTTATTACTATTTCCAGTGTTCACTGTATGGATTAAATCCTGTCATCATTTAATAGTTTACTGCAATACTAATTGTGTGTTCTTTTTTTATATTCTTTTTTGACATTTTAAATGGGGATAAGGTTCTTTGTATTTTTTCCATTTTTAATACCTATAAATATTTTAACTTTTTTAGCCCCACTAGGGAACGCCTAATACACTGATCCCTGGTGTAGTACATACACTGCAATACTTCTGTATTGCAAAGAGTATACCTGTGAGTTTTTATACTGACAGGTAGCCTTTTAGACCCTGCTTGGGCAGTGCTTACAGTACATAGATGAAAGGGGAGGGGTAAGGTAAGGGACGGGCTTATCGGACCTTGAGGCAAGGAGGCCGCTGCCTCCTTGACTTCAAGCACGACTTGGAAAAGGTGTCAAGAGATTTAAAATGCTATTTTTACAGATTTAAGAAGACAGAAAGAGGAAATAAAATCATCATTAGTGACACTCTGGGGGATATTTTAAGGTACTGTGCTTGGTTTAAGAAGTGTTTTCCAGGTGACAGGTTCCCTTTAAGGGGTTAAATTTAATTAATGGGGTATCTAAAAATACTAAACCAGACAGCTCCTTTAAGAATAAACAATCCTCTAGAAAACTCCAGAGCCTCAATTCACAGTAATATTCAGAAATGAAGCCTTTATGATAATCCATCAAAAGCAGAGAAAAGTTATTGCCAAAAAAAATGTTAAGAGAAGCTGCAGAGTGTGAACACGGAGAGCACGTCCCATGGAAACAACAGAATTATTATGGATGCATGCACTATTTCTACCCTGTGAAGTCCTGGTAACAGGAGTATGACTGTCACTTTGATAAATGCACAAAATTAATTTTAGAAGAGTTTTCAAGATATGGGTCAGGTTCACTGACCGTATTGTTGTATGAATTTTCTCCTCTCATATCTCATCTGGACGGTGGGTTGATACTCTTGTGCTTTCTTCTGATAATCAATTTGATGTGATACATTTTGGTGTTGTGGAAGAAGGGGCTTATCGGTTAACTATAAATCATTTGTTCTTGTATAAATTTTATTGTAAGAAACTGTATGTTTCATGCTTTTAGATATGCACACATATATATACTAGTAAATGAGTTGTCCTCAGAGATTTACTGCTGGGATTCCCTTAGCTTGAATCTGTGCAGGAACAGCAAGTATTCCATTTTACGGCATCAACACCAGAGAGGAAATGAAATATTGCACAGTTCTCATTGAAAGCAAGGGCTATTCATGTAATGTATGGACAAGCAAAGTCCTCCACAGAGAAACTGTTTTGTAGACTTTTGTTAGGGAGTTCTAAAGTCAGCGTTTAGACCACAGCTGGTGAACCCCAAAACTGCTACCAATCTTCCCAAACCGCTTCAGGTTCTCCACCAGGGCAGATGGCCTTTGCTGCTAAGGACTCTAGTTATGTCTGTGGAGTTGGTAGCAAAAAACTAGTATGGGCACACTAGTTGCCGATTCACCAGGATGACCAGGAAGGTATAAAGAGAAGTTGGCAAGCAGGGACAAAACTTGGAGAGACAGATATGGACCACACAGGAAACATGGGGTTAATTCAGCAATAAGTCAAGGTCAGTTTACCAGGAGAATCAATATGAGCAGGAACAGCAGACACAGGGTTGATCCAGTAGTCAGTTCACCAGGAGGGTCAATATACAGGGATAGGATATCGCACAGTATAGAGTCAGGATACAACTAAACCACAGGCAGAGATTCGGGGGTTTTCCATGAGTTTAATATTTATAGCCTATCCTTAGAATCGGTCATCAATATCTGACCGATAGAGGTCCGACTCCCAGCACCCATGCTGTTCAGCTGTTTAAAGAGGCCATGGTGCTTCAGTGAGTGCTGCGGACTCCTTACACCATACTGAGCACAGCACCATACATTGTATAGTGGCTGCTAATAGACCATGCGACCGATTACCATGACATCACTAACCTACAAGGAGACTGCAGCACTCACGTAAAGCTGCGGTCTCTTCAGCTGATAGGGGGGGAGAGAGGCGTCTGACCCCCACCAATCAGATATTGACGACCTATCCTGATAATAAGCCATCGATAATGAACTCCCAGAAAACTTCTTCATAATCAGGTTTGGATGGAGTCAACCATTATCTCCATTGGCACTCCCCCTAAAATTACTCAACCTGCCCCCCCCCCCCCACACACACAGTTTCTTGACATGGATTCAAGACACTGCCCATAACATAAATCAGTACATATCATGCTAGGTTGTATTTTATTTGCCCTGATCAGTTATTATAAACATTGAAAAGGATCTATTATACAGATGGTCTCCAACCAGAGGCCCGCTAGCTGTTGGGCAACTAGTACCTTTAACATGGCATGTCCTCTTTAGCTCTGTAATACTTTGGATATTTAGTACTTTAAAAGAAATGCTTCCTTAATACTGCATGTTAGGGAGCATGCCATTTTTTTCTCTGTAAGACTGAAATGGAATCCAAGAGAAAAACCTCTATATTCGGTGGCATATTGAAGGTCTGCATAAAAGCTGCATACACCAGAGGATTATGGGTGCCTCATAACAGTTCAGTATAATATGGAGGTTATATGGAGCCATAATACCGCCATGTGTGTAAGACCTTACATTGTTACCACTCTGCTTCATTTAAATTAACATTCTGTTTATTCAAAAAAATCTACAATCTATCTGATAAAATATATGACTTCAGTGCATGCACGAAGAGGAATAGATTATTTGGAAAACTTAAATGATTGATGCCATGTGAAAGGGGGAAATATGCAATCTGGTGGCAACGAGGAGGAAAAGCAATCAAAAAGGTGACTGGCATTTAGACAGAATGTACCTAGTAGTAATTGTTTCCTATAAAGCAATCACCACAGGATTGTACAGGGTCAAAAGTCATGATTTTCAGAGAAAATGTGAATGGGAGGTGTTCACTTTTTTATAAGAAGCAAAGTCCATAAACTTCACAATGAGATTGCAGAGCTAATACAAAGTTAGGTTCAAGGATATTTGTGTTCTAAAGTTTAAGAAGCTATTTCAGAATGTTCTAGGATAAAATATCTACCCATCTATCTACGACAGACATGGAAGTATCTGCAAATGTTATGTTTTGCTATTTTTATGTATATACAACCAGCATGGTAAGGTATAGGTGTCAGGGACAGGGTTAACCACCCTGTTCCTCCCCTCTGCCAGAAGGGGGAGTTTTAGTTACGACAGTGTGGAGAGAGGAAGCACATCAAGTTACTCCTACTCCAAGGGTCTCAGGGACCAGCACGAGATTCTACTCTTCTGTGAGACCACCACTCCAGAGAGACTGCAACAATGCAGAACTACAGATAGCTTAGAAGCTACAGCATTGATAGTCAGCAGAATGACAAGCAAGCCACAGCTTTAGAGACTCTGCTGAAGGTGAGTGACTACAGTTCAGACACCCACTACCTAGATAACATCCAGGTCAGGCCAACCTGAAGCCTGCATGGTGGTCACCTATAGCCACAGGTACCAGAACACACCTGTTACCAAGAAGTTCTGGAAGGAGTCATTAGCAAGATAGAACATGAGAGATGCCATTATCTGACACTTTGCCAGCCACCATACCTCATCCTATGGGGACAGAAACTGCACTTTGTCCAAAGTACTTCTGGATGTGCTACAAGTAATCTAAATCTTTAAATCACCCCTTCTTCTGCACTGATCCGAAAGGAAGCAACGGTTTGAGGGAGTACACCATGATACAACATATTATCTATCTATCTATCTATCTATCTATCTATCTATCTACCTCATATCTATCTATCTATCTACCTACCCATTCAAATCTATTATATCTAAAATAATTCTGGAGCATCAATTGTTAGAATTTTGCATTATACTTTTTTTTTTTACTTTTCATACTTTGTTTTTCAAGAATTTATAGTTTCTCCACTCCGCTTGAACTGATAGAATTTCATGTCTGGTTAGTCTGCAGTGAAATTAGCATAGTGATAGTACAACTTTTTACTGACAGTATCTGCACATGTTCATGTCTGGGCTAATTACATTTCTTATACAGGACAAGTGATTTGGAATTTGTTTAATGATATTTGGAATTCCCAAACAGAGCCATTAGACATAATGACATCAATAACTGTCAGGGAAATTTTGTTAGGAATGGATAAACCAGTCTCATCCGTATAATGGAAATATACGATCTTCAATGTCAAAAGTGGTTAAGGGAGTAATTACTAAAGACCAAATTTTACAAAAAATCAGTTTAAGGTTGTCATACTGTAACCTTTACACTGCACTGCAGATTTAAAAATGTCTGCATAAAGTTTAGTTGTTAAAAATAAAAAAAATGACTTCACATACCCTATTGTATGCTCCTATGCAGATGTACAAAGCATTTGAAAGGTTATCAGAGCCTTTCACTTTTTTGTTATGTTCCGAGTTGCGGCCTTGTGTTATAATAACAAAAAAATCACATTTTTGGGGTAAGAGGTGACCAAGGACCCAATGGTCACTCTGGCTGAGCTTCAAAGAACCTGTGTGCAGATGGGAGAAACATCCAGAAGGTCAACCATCACTTCAGCACTCTGGGCGTTATGTCAAAGTGGCCAGAAAGAAGCCTCTTCTTAGTAAAAGACACATAAAAGCCTACCTAGAGTTTGCAAAAAAAAAGCACCTAAAGTACTCTGACTGTCAGAAACAAGATTCTCTGTGCTGATGAAACCAAGATTGAACTGTTTGGCCTCAATTCTAAGCTTTATGTTTGAAAGAGACTAGGCACTATTCATCACCTGCCCAATACCATCCCTACAGTGAAGCATGGTGGTGACATAATAATGTATTGGGGTATTTGTCAGCGGCTGGGACAGGGAGACCAGGCAGGGTTGAGAGAAAGTTAAATAGAGCAAAGTACATTCTTAGAGTACTCTGGACCTCAGACTGGGCCAAAGGTTCATCTTCCAACAAGACAATGTTGAGTGGCCCAGCCAGAGCACTGACTTGAACCCAATCAAACATCTCTGGAGAGACCTGAAAATGGCTGTCCTCCAACAGTCCCCATCCAACCTGAAAGAGTTTTTTTTTTGAGGCAGTGGGGTGGCAAAAGGGAGAAGGCGGGCCACATCAAACAGACCCACAACAGTTCCACAGAGAACCCCCTTGCAGCAATCTGCCTGTAGCAAAATGAGCAGGGGCGTGAACACTAGCAACCTCACCACCACCAGCATGATCCACCACATGGCATCAAAGCACCCTAATAGGTGGTCCGAATGCCTGGGTCCACAATCTGCACATCACACCACTGCCTCCTCTTCCTCTGTGTTATTTGCTGGCCAATCCCCTGTCCAAGATGCAGCACCTGGACCTTCAGCTAGCACATCCACTTCTGTGTCCCAGCGCAGCGTACAGATGTCCATACCCCAGGTCTTTGAACGAAAGTGCAAATACCCAGCCACCCACAGGCCATAGCACTAAATTCGCACCTTTCCAAATTACTGGCCCTGGAAATGTTTCCATTTAGGCTTGTGGACACTGAGGCTTTCCGTGGCCTCACGGTGGTGGCCGTCCCCCATTACTCAGTCGCCAGCCACCACTATTTTTCCCGGTGTGCCATCCCCGCCTTACACCAGCATGTGTCCCGTAACATCACCCGTGCCCTGACCAATGCAGTTATTGGGAAGGTCCACTTAACGACTGACACATGGACAAGTGCTTTTGGCCAGGGACGCTACATGTCCCTGACTGCACACTAGGTAAATGTTGTGGAGGCCGGGAGCAAATCGTACCCTGGGATGGCACTGGTGCTACCGACGCCAGGGATTGCGGGCCCTACTTCCATCAGGATTTCCGCCACCACCTACATTAGTGGCTGCAAACCCCCCTTCTCCTCCTCCACTTCCACCTCTGAATTCTCATCTTGCAGCACCAGTCAGCAGCTGGAAGCAGTGTAGCACTGCAGTGGGGAATCGGCAACATGCCATGCTGAAATGAATTTGCTTAAGTGACAGACAGCACACCACCGCAGAGCTGTGGCAGGGTATAAGGGACCAGACTGAGCTGTGGCTCTCGCCACTCAACTTACAACCAGGCATGGTTGTGTCTGATAATGGCGGTAACTTGGTGGCGGCTTTGGAGCTCAGCAAGCTCACACACATACCATGCCTAGCCCAAGTGTTCAACTTAGTGGTTCAGCGGTCTCTCAAAACCTACCCCAATTTGCTTGAGCTACTGGTGAAGGTGAGCCACATGTGTGCCCATTTCCGAAAGTTATCTACAGCTGCCACCGGTCTAGCAACGCTGCAGCAGCGCTTGCAATTTCCAGCTCACCGACTGTTGTGCGACGTGAGCACGTGCTGGAGCTTCATGTTCCACATGTTGGCCAGGTTTTGTGAGAAGCAGAGGGCAATAGTGGAATACCAGCTGCAACATGGTCATCGCCTTTCCAGTCAGCTTCTGCTCTTCACATGGATGTCTGACCTCTGTGAGGTTTTACGCAACTTTGAGAAATCAACACAGATTGTGAGCGGTGATGCTGCTATTATCAGCGTAACCATCCCACTTCTGTGTCTACTGAAACTCTCGCTGCTCACAATGAAGTCAGATGCTTTGCATGTGGAAGAGGTGGAAATGGGAAAGACAGTACACAGGGTAATAGCCAGACCACCCTCAGTTTGTCTTCTCAGCTCGAATTGGATGATGAGGAGGAGGAGGAGCAGTAGACAGTTGCCTCCGCTACAGAGGGTAGTACCCATAGCAGGTATATTCCAACTGTTCAGCATGGATGGGCAGAAGAGGAGGAACAGGATGAGGAGATTGAGAGTCATCCTCCTGATGAGGACAGCGAAGTCTTGTCTGTTGGGACTCTGGCACACATGGCTGACTTTAGGTTATGCTGCCTTTCTCGTGACCCTTGCGTTATACGCATTTTGGTCAACATCGATTACTGGTTGTTTACCCTTCTCGACCCCCACTACAAAGAGAACTTCTCATCTCTCATTCCTGTGGTGGAGAGAACTAGCAAAATGGTGCAATATCAGAAGGTCCTTGTGGAAAAATTGCTCCAAAAATTTCCAGCTGACAACGCTGGCGGCAGAGTATGTAGTTCCTTGGGCAACCAAGGAGGGGAGACGAGGGGAACACACAGCAGTTCCAACAGAGGCAGGGAAACACTCTCCAAGGCCTGGGACAGTTTCATGACACCCCACCAGCACACTCACCCTGATGCGTGGCTTACTGTCACAGAGGAAAGCGGCACTTTAAATGAGGCTTTTATGGTGTATTGAATACACTGTATTCCCATGCTCCCCTTCCACCACAAAAAAGGGTATATGGTTCAATCTTCCTTTTCTCGTCCTCCTCCTCCATCATATCAACATGCTTATTAGGCTGCCCTTGCTACTAATGTTTTAGAGAGTCAGCTCAGCAGAAGACCCTCATCCCTAATGTTTAAGAGGGTCACGGGCAGGCCCTCGCACATAATGTTTTAGATGGTCAGAAAAGCAGCAGGCCCTCCCCTCCTTATGTTTTAGAGGGTCAGATCAGCAGCAGGCCCTCGACCCTAATGTTGTAGATGGTCAGATCAGCAGCAGGCCCTCGCCCCTAATGTTTTAAATGGTCAGCTCAGCAGCAGACCCCCACCCCTAATGTTTTAGATGGCCAGATCAGCAGCAGGCCCCGCCCCTAATGTTTTAGAGGGTCACCAGCAGGCCCTTGCTCCTAATGTTTTTGAGGGTCAACAACAGGCCATCAATCGTCATTTTTCAAGGTTGTGATGCCCTCCTTTGTGTGTAATAAAGAATGTATTGGAGTGCTGGTTCCTTGTCATTTTTGGCAGCCCTTTCACTTAGTGTATAGGCTTTATGAGTATAGGAGTCCCACTACCTGAACAATTGTACCACAATGTGAATGAGGCCCTCTTTTATGCGATATACACGTTGTATCGGAGTGCCTCTTCCTTGTAATTTTTGGCAGCACTTGCACTTTATATGCAAGTAAATATACAGGAAAGAATGTTTCCTAACAATTTTTCCTCTAAAATCGATTTTATCTTTGGTTTCGTGCGTATTATTGTCAGTCTGTAGAAGTGGTGTACTACTCGGACAACATTGTTCCCAGCTGACACCTGGGAGTCCAAGATGCATCCAGACATCCTCCCCATGCTGTTCCCGAACCATTTTAGTGGTGTTTCCATCAATTTCTGACCTTTTCCTGTGAACCAGACACCCTCCCCTCTTCAGAGCAGGGGGTGCCTGGTTTAATGCTCTGGTTCTCCCATTGACTTCAATTTTGCTCTGGTGCTCTTGGTGAGAACATCAATCTGTAACCACAGAAGTAGTCAGTGCCAAGCGTGATCACTTTTACACTGCCTGGCTCTGTCAATCAAAGTGGAGAGAGTGTGACAGTTGTAGAGAGAGCAGAGCCTCTAGGTGTAAAGGCAATGCCCCCGTTGCTCCTAGAGACTAATTTGAATATAATAAAACATAATTTTTGTCAGCAATGCGGGCACATATGAACACGGGACCAACACAGAGGCCTTCAGCTGCTAAGCGCACATGTAACAGGTCAGCCAGTGTCATAGGTACAAATCATCTGACAGATGCCACTTAAAAGGGATCCACAAAAAATATTCTGAATACTTTTGTAATTGCATGTAATTAAAAATGTATTATAGCTACTGCGTTATTCAATGAAATCTATCTGTATAGCGCCACCTACTGTTTTATCTTTTTCTAATTTTTCTGTCCTGCTTACTGAGATGGAAGCGCATGCTCAGTTCCATCCTTCAATTGTCTCCAGCTGCAGCAGAAAGGACATGATTCCTGAGAAAGTACACACACTCTAAGCTGACAACTTGAAATAAATCTAGTAGAACAATTGGAGCAATGAATGGGGAGATCTCTGCATCCATGTGAGGTGCAGGGCTGGTTCTAGCTTTCTTAGTAAGTTATCATGTACTTAGATTATGTATGATTTTCATTTTTAACATTATTCATTGGCTAACCGGGCCTTGAATGAGTCATTGTTTGCCTGTAAAATATATTTTTCTGGAACATAGGCTCCGATCAGTATGGGGGAAATAGGGTATCAGTCAGAAGACAAGTGCACATCTGACAATTCATTAGGATTACTTTGGAGGTATGTGATGACAGATTTCTTTTAAACTATTGTTGGCTAAAACACCTGATTTGGCAGGACCAGACATTCTGTTAGGTTGGCGGCACGTGTCTGCTGCTGTCCTGCTGTCCGAGGCAAGCACAGTAATCTCTCCACTCTCCCTATGTGTATTGTCCAGCTGCTGACTAAGGTTCTAATAAGCTTCCCTTTTTAGCTGGGGTGTGGATCCACCTCCATGCCTGAACTTTGAGATTTTCTAGTCTCTAGTAACCAGCGGAGTCTCCTTTTGTCTGACTACCCATGTACAGTACCTTGCCTACCTACCGATTTTGCTCCTTGCTGCCTGCCTTGACCTTGGAACTTCTACCTGTATATGTACGTACTCAGCCTGCCCCGATGTTGCAACTACTATCCGGAACATGAACGTACTCAGCCTGCCCTGATCGTAGACAGTGTTCAGTCTAAACCTCTTGCCTTAGCCTTTGGTGCTTCATGCCGGTATCTCTGCGCCCGTGGGTCAGCAGTCAACGTAGCAGAGGTAGAAGCCTGGTTGGTTCCCTGGGGTGAAGTGCAGATCCGTATATAGGGGGTTAAAGGGTGAATACTAGGGAGCCGCCAGAACAACGCCCTTAGGTTTAGCCACAGTGGGCCCACAGCCACTGCCCGTTACACATTCAAAATGTGTATAAAGATATCCCAGCCTTCCCTGATTTTATATATCAAGAGAAACAGGTATGGGGGAGTTTGATTTCAATATGCCTAGTCCACTGTTTCTCAGTGGAAATAAGCACTGTAACTTACAGTTTTGAACGCAGTTGAATGGTTCATAAGATACGAGAGGAGTGAGGTCAGGACAGGGTGAGGGGAGGGGTGGTTTAACCCTAGAGTACCCCTCGAACTACCCCTGCCTACAAGCGGAGCACTCGCCCTGAAAGGAGCGACCCCACTTCTCGGTGGCTAAACCCTCAACTGTCACCTGATATGACCCTGTAAGTGAGTGAAGATATGCTCCTCAAAAAATATATTAGTCCCAGATATATTTGTCCCGACGTGTTTCCCCAGTATAGGTAACGGCTGGTTCTTCAGGGGATCCTTGATGAGATGAAAAGATGGCAACTAAGATGATTGCATTGTGGTATGACGTTGGTGTCCAGATAAGGTAAGGCACAATGGTAAACTAGCATCCGTCCCTTACATACCTAAAAAAAAGGCGCCATAAAGTGAGTCCACCCTCTTGCTAAGCCAATAATCGCATACAGCGTGATTTTCGCATTACTTCCAGTATTTGGAACGCACGCCCGCCGTTTGGAACGCATTAAGAGGTGTGTTATAACATTCTCAATATGAGGAAAAGGAGGGAAGGGTGTGAACAGAGGCTCAGATGGAGATAAGAATAGATTCCTAATCTAGATAATAATAAGTGGCCAATCTGACACCATAAAACACCTAAAATGGGGCTGAGGCATGATATGCAGGTCACTGGGGGCAAACAATTATGCCACCGAGGACGCCTAATATAATATGATAAGCAGCCTGTAAGAACCCTTCTTGATTCGTTATTTGGCAGCAATACAGGCTTAACAATGTAGATATAGATCCCATGTACATGGTAAAGAGGACATTAAAGACCTAGTTAAATAAAGC
Organism: Bufotes viridis; assembly: GCA_033119425.1. Taxonomy (NCBI): domain Eukaryota; kingdom Metazoa; phylum Chordata; class Amphibia; order Anura; family Bufonidae; genus Bufotes; species Bufotes viridis. The sequence goes on from CM065593.1 coordinate 354,252,554, forward strand.
AGCTAAATGAGATTTGCTCATTGAGGCCCAATGGATACACCGTTTTAAGGCGGTTTATCCATTGTGCCTCCTTATTATCCCAATCTCCTCCTCTTGGTGACTGTCGTATCACCTCAATTACTTGGAACTTTAAGGTGTTTAGGTCACCGTTATGTACTTCTAGAACGTGGCATGCAATAGGTTTATCTCTCCCATTTCTAACATCGCTCAGATGTTCACCCACTTGTCTTCTGAGCTTAGTTTTGTCTACATAATTAAGTGGGCAAGCACAGGTGCACAGATAAATGACTCCCTGAATAAAAGGACTGCAGATACAATCGCTGCCACACTTGTAGGTACCCATAGGTTTATCAAGCCATGTTTTTGCAATTGTTGGTTTTTGATAATGGCTGTGTACGAGCCTATCTTTCAGTGACCTGCCACGTCTGTAAGTTATAGCCGGTGAGGGAGGAAGAACATCTCACAAATCAAAGTCTGTAAGGAGAATGTCCCAGAATCTTTTAAGAATACCTCTTATTTTATTATTTTCACAGTCGTATGTTCCAATGACTCTGATAGTTCTCTTTGTATCTATATCTCATTGTCTCTGGATGGGATTAGTCAAAAGGGAGTGTCAATCCCTCTTAGTGGAATAGTGGAAGGAATCCCTTAATACTTCGGGAGGATACCCTCTTTGCTGAAATCTATTATATAGGTCCCTGGCTTGTGTATGAAATGACTCAGGGGAAGAGCAATTCCTTCTAACCCGAAGATACTGGCCCTTAGGGATGCCACGCTTTAAACTACGAGGATGGTAGCTATTCCATTGTCGAAGACTATTCGTGGTCGTGCGTTTTCTGTAGATCTCAGTGTGCAATTCCCCTTGACGTTTGGTAATACGGACATCCAGAAAAGCAATACTTTCCCTCTCGATTTCATGGGTAAAACATAAACCAATTTGGTTAACATTAAGTTGGGCCACAAATTTAGAGAAGGAGTCCCTGGTACCGTCCCATAAGATGAAAATGTCGTCAATGTATCTCCCCCAGAAAATGATTCTGGGGGTCCATTGATGACATGTCTCATTGAAGACAATGGTGTCCTCCCACCAGCCCAGGAAAAAATTAGCATAACTAGGGGCTCCCCATAGCTGTACCTCTGAGCTGGTGGTAGAATCGTGTCTCAAAAATGAAATAATTATGGGACAGGATGAACTCAAGTGCCTGAATGATGAACTCATTATGTAAGTGAAATTGTGTCCCTCAAGTCTCCAAGAAATGTTTTACTGCAGTGATACCCCATTTATGGGGGATGCTTGTATATAGAGCCTCTACATCAATAGACGCCAGATGTACGTTTTCGTCCACATAGATGTTTTCAATTTTTAGTATCTCTAATGTTAGAGGGAAGAGATGAAAAAAAGGGCGCAAGATATTATCAACATAAGTGCTCAAGCTGTGAGTAATAGATCCTACACCCAACACTATGGGTCGTCCCCTGAGTGGGGGGTACCCCTTTGTGGATTTCGGGCAGGGCATAGAAAGTAGGGATCTGTGGATAGCATGGCATCAGAAACTTTACCTCATCCTTCTAGAGTACACCAAATTTGAATGCCCTCACAATCATGGATTCCAGTAGGTCAGAGGTAAGAGAACTGGACTGTGGGATTGGATACAAGAGTAGAGTAACATGTTTTATCATTCAAAAGACTCAGGCACATACTTTGATATGTAGGGTGATCCATCAATACAACGTTTCCTCCCTTGTCTGAAGGTTTGTATACTACAGAAGAATCTGTTTCCAGGTTCATTAAAGCATCCATTTCCCCTTTTCCAAATTATTAGGCCCTCTGCCTTTATTAACTTGTATTTTTTTCCAACTGGTCAATTACTAACTTGTTAAATAGATCTAAGGCTGGGGTATCCTGTGTGTGTGTGTGTGTGGGGGGGGGGGGCATTCTTGTACTTTTTGGTTGCAAGGTTTGTAAAGGGACCTTGTTCAGGGTTTTGTTCATTCTCTGTTAGGAGCAAACTCAGGGTGAGTACACCCTCCAGATCCTCCAAGGTAATCCCTAATTTGGCACATTCTTCTCTGTCATGTGTCTTGAAGAATTTATGCCATTTTAATTTACGGACAAAGGGGCTAATATCCTTAATCCAGTCAAAATTATTGAATCTAGTTGAGGGTACGAATGAAAAACCTTTAGTCAGAAGCCTCACTTCCTGTTCTGTTAGGGGCCTAGAGGTGAGATTGATGCACTGATTGGAGAGTGCTATCATTTGCTTTTGTTGGACTTCTGAGTTAGGCCTCCCTCCCTGTCTCTAAGTTGATAAGGGGACTAAGTAGAGGGAGCCTGAGATACCGAGGTGGATAACGAGGAAGGCAAGGATAAGAGAGCGGAGGCTTGTGACCCATGTACCATATTTATTTGGGCACCCTGGGGATAGGGAACCTGATGTGTACCTTGGTAACCCCCCCTGTTCTGTCCCTGAGGCCATCTTCTCCTCCCTCTCCCTCTGGGTCTATTTCTACCCCTGAATGGAGCAGTCCCTTTTTCCGTTCGGAGGAGTCTGCGTCAGTTGAGGAAATGTCTGTATAAGGATTAATTGTTGCACTAACAGTCAAGAAATTAAAGGCCCGTTTCTCACGGAATTCTGACAGGTCCTGGACAAATTGCCTATGTTTCCTATCTTTTAGCATTGTTTGGTATCTTTTTACGTTAGTGTGTCAGATATTTTCTTGTCTGTTATAATCGGAATCAGATTTAAGCTTCAGGGCAGTTTCGATTAAACTGTTAAAATGTTTAGATGTTCTCTCAAGAATAACCTTCTCCTCATCCAAAAACAGTTGCATAAAGCGGATGGAGCTGGATAACAGTTCCTGTTCCCACTTTTCTACTAATTGTGTGGAGCGAGATCGCTGTCCAGGTATAACATGTACCTTGAGTCCCTTTGGTAGCAATTTGTTCTTTACGTAATTTTCTAGAGATTGACACTCCCACCAAAACCTGAGATTCTCTTTGTATGCTTCATATAACTCTTTAAACACACTTTTTAGAGCAGGGGTATTGTCTGGATTAGTTTCTCCCTCCCTTTCTGAGGAAGCCTCACTCAACCCAAGTGCCTCACTCAACCAAATGTTAGTATCTATGGGTCCAGTAATGAAAACTGCCATATCAATTCATAAGAAATAATATCACTGAGATATAGGATATAATTTGAAAAGCACATAAAAAAGGTCTATCAGTGAAAAAATTACTTTTCTTTAAAACGTAACTTTCACTAATATTCGTAAAAAAATTGCCCCATTAACAAAAATATTAACAATTAGCTAGTGCCATAAACATACGGAAGAGCCTTACTTTGTGCTGGATGTGATAATCCAAAATAGCAAATATGTAACTTACAGTTTTGAAGGCAGTTGATTGGTTCATAAGATACGAGAGGAGTGAGGTCAGGACAGGGTAAGGGGAGGGGTGGATTAACCCTACAGTGACCCTCGAACTACCCCTGGGCCAGTATCTTCGGGTTAGAAGTAATTGCTCTTCCCCTGAGTCATTCCATACACAAGCCAGGGACCTGTATAATAGATTTCAGCAAAAAGGGTACCCTCCCGAAGTATTAAGGGATTCCTTCCACTATTCCACTAAAAGGGATCGACACTCCCTTTTGACTAATCCCATCCAGAGACAATGAGATATAGATACAAAGAGAACTATCAGAGTCATTAGAACATACGACTGTAAAAATAATAAAATAAGAGGTAATCTTAAAAGATTCTGGGACATTCTCCTTACAGACCCTGATTTGCGAGATGTTCTTCCCCCCTCACCGGCTATATCTTACAGATGTGGCAGGTCACTGAAAGAAAGGCTCGTACACAGCCATTATTAAAAACCAACACTTGCAAAAACATGGCTTGATAAACCTATGGGTACCTACAAGTGTGGCAGCGATTGTATCTGCTGTCCTTTTATTCTCAAGTCTAAAAGCTTTATCAGTGTGAGCACAGGTCTAACGTACGTAATGCGCGACTTTTCCAACTGTCGCACACAGGGCATCATTTATCTGTGCACCTGTGCTTGCCCACTTAATTATGTAGGCAAAACTAAGTGAGAACTCAGAAGACAAGTGAGTGAACATCTGGGCGATGTTAGAAATTGGAGAGATAAATTATTGCACGCCATGTTCTAGAAGTACATAACAGTGACCTAAACACCTTAAAGTTGCAAGTAATTGAGGTGATACGACAGTTACCAAGAGGAGGAGATTGGGATAATAGAATTTTCTGCAATGAGGCACAATGGATATACCGCCTTAAACGGTGTATCCATTGGGCGTCAATGAGCAAATCTCATTTAGCTGCTTTATTTAACTAGGTCTTTAATGTCCTCTTTACCATGTACATGGGATCTATATCTACATTGTTAAGCCTGTATTCCTGCCAAATAACAAACCAAGAAGGGTTCTTACAGGCTGCTTATCATATTATATGGGACGTCCTCGGTGGCATAATTGTTTGCCCCGAGTGACCTGCATATCATGCCTCAGCCCCATTTTAGGTGTTTTATGGTGTGAGGTTGGCCACTTATTATTATCTAGATTAGGAATCTATTCTTATCTCCATCTGAGCCTCTGTTCACACCCTTCCCTCCTTTTCCTCATATTGAGAATGTTATAACACACCTCTGAATGCTTTATTCACACCATCTTGACACCACTTCCGGTTTCGGACACACGTGTGCGTTCCAAATGGCGCACATATGTTCCAAATACCAGAAGTGATGCGAATATCACGCTGTATGCGATCATTGGCTTAGCAAGAGGGTGAACCCACTTTATGGCGCCTTTTTTGAGGTATGTAAGGGACGGATGCTAGTTTACCATTGTGCCTTACCTTATCTGGACACCAACGTCATACCACAATGCAATCATCTTAGTTGCCATCTTTTCATCTCATCAAGGATCCCCTGAAGAACCAGCCGTTACCTATACTGGGGAAACACGTCGGGACAAATATATCTGGGACTAATATATTTTTGGAGGAGCATATCTTCACTCACTTGCAGGGTCATATCAGGTGACAGTTGAGGGTTTAGCCACCGAGAAGTGGGGTCTCTTCTTTTGGGGCGGGTGCTCCGCTTTAGGCAGGGATAGTTTGAGGGGCACTCTAGGGTTAATCCACCCCTCCCCTTACCCTGTCCTGACCTACATGTTTGCTATTTTGGATTATCACATCCAGCACAAAGTAAGGCTCTTCCGTATTATGGCACTAGCCTAATTGTTAATATTTTCGTTAATGGGGCAATTTTCTAACGAATATTAGTAAAAGTTACGTTTTTAAGAAAAGTAATTTTTTCAGTGATAGACATGGATTTGTGCATTGGAAGATTTGTGTTTTACAATGTTGTTGTGCAGTGTTCTATTTAATTCGCATGTAGTGTTGTGGATTTGTCCTAAAAGATCCACTTTTATCCTATTTGTCATCGAATATTTTCCCAGAAGCATTGTGGAACATCCAGGTGGTCTCAGGCAAACTTCAAGTGGGCCTCACAGTTTTTTTTGGACAGCAGCTACTTCTGTCCTTCACAATGTTATGTTTGGAGGAAAAAAGAATACTGGAAGCCAAAATGAAAACCTCAATCCCACCTTTGAAAAACATGTTGGAGGGAGAGTTATGGTTTGGGGCTAATTTGCTGCCTAAGGGCCTGGATGCCTTAAGGAAACAAAGAATTTTAAGTTATTTGAAAACTTTGGACAGGAGAATGTAATGGCAGCCATCCATGACCTCGAGCTGGAGAGATGTTGGGTGGTGCAACAAGGCAGAGACCCAAAGCACACAAGTAAATCAATTAAAGAATGGTGGAAAAAGAAGAGGATGTGTGTTTTAGAAATGGTCAAGTGCTTCTGACTAGGGATAAGCACACTTGTGTTTCAAGTTTGGCGTACAAGGTTCAGATTCAGGTTATCTAAGAATTCTGTTATGGATTCCGCTACCACAGACCATCCTTAGATAACCCGAATCTTGTTCGCCGAACTTCAAAAACAGGTTCGCTCATCCCTATTCCTGACCTATCAAGATGCAGTTTTAGAAAAACTCACGGCACTCAAATTATTCTTGAATCATCACATATTCCCTTTATTTATTTATCCTTCCAGCATCGCACAATATTTGGCCATTGTTAGGCTAGATTCACATTTGCGGTGCAGCTTTCTGGCAGGCTGTTCCGACAGTTCAGATTTCTCTGGGTGCGGCATTGCTGGATGCTACTGGAATGGCCGGCCCCATTGACAATATTGTGGTCCGGTGGAGATCCAATCACCCAGAAAATATGCCAGGATTTGGGCGGACAAAAAACACTGAACCTAACAGTTTTTGTCCAACCAATTCCCGGCATTCTATGTCAGAACATCCTCCCGGAGAGCACAGCGGCATATTGTGAAAGTACCCTTAAGGCCGCTTTATACGGGCTGATTCTCAGCCAGATACTCACTAATGAGTGTTCATAGGAACGATCGTTATCAATTATCTGCATGTGTAAAGGTGGCGGCTATTACCCCATGAATGAACGAAACGCTCGTTCATTGGGTAATCACATTTTTCATGCGGACACCTAGATCGTCATTTGCCGGCAGCAAAGCCGGCATGAGCGATGGCATTAGCAATAGCTCCTCCCCATTTTGTGCAAAAGATCACTGCATGTAAGGAACACTTCCTTCCCAACAATCGCCTGCTAAATTGACCCGTGTAAAGGGACCTTTAGTGTTTTGGTCCATCCTTTTTCATGGCCAATATGCAGAAATGTGGCATGAGATAATAAATCTATTACCTTATACCACACAAATATAATTTGCTGTGGTTCGTTCTATAATATACAGTATGTAGAATTAATCCTACCACAGAGCACCAACTTCTACATACTAGTGTGCCGACCAAATTTTGCAAGCACTATCAAGATGCTGTGACATGACCTGAAGAGAGCTCTGCACACAAAGCATACCAAGAATGTTTATGAACTGAAACACATTAGCGGGTTAAAATGGTCCAAATTCCTCCTCAATGTTATGCACTTTTATTTGCAGCTACAGAAATGATTGTTTAACCGGGGAACATATACCCTTGTTTTTAGCTGCAGATCTGCCGATTCCTGGGCTTTCTTTCTTCTATCCAAGATGGCTGTACTGCTTCTCCAACTATCTGGTGTATACTGTGCTCTTATTAGCCCCAAACACTTCCAGCAGCCATTGGATTGCCCAGCACTGCTCACATGAGCAGTGTTAGGCTAGTTTCACACTAGGAGCACGGACCTCCGGCAGGCTAATCCGTCGGGTGAACAGCCTGTCGGATCTGTCCTGCCACTAGTGAACGTGTGCCCCAAGACTACTGCTTGACTATAATGGGGTGGGTCGAAGTTTCGTCGGCGGCACAGCAGCGCACGCCGAGAGGCCGCTGTAACTCAGCTCTGCCCCCATTATAGTCAATGGGGCTGGAGCGGTAGTCCTGGGGCACACGTTCACTAGCGGCAGGACGGATCTGACAGGTTGTTCACCCAACGGAACAGCCTGCTGGAGGTCCGTGTCGCTAGTGTGAAAGTAGCCTTAGCCAATTAAAGAGTAAGGCTGGAATAAGCAGGAAGTGTCCTGGACTACCAATGTACAGTGTGCTTCAGGTAGTCTGAGAAGCGGTACAGCCCGGCACAGAACAAAGGATGAGGAAAAAGACCCAGGAGGGGGCCGAGAGGTCACACACCAAAAAACAGGGAAAGAAAAATAAAGATCTACACACCATCCAGGGTATGATGACTTTTTATTAACCACCAAACTTTTTGGCTTTGCATTCACCTCTGCTGCATTCCATGCCCGGGGTTTACTGCTTACAGGCGTCTTGGTGTTTTTCATTTCTCATTACTTTATTTTTCTTTCTCTGTTGTTTGGTGTGTGACCTCTCGGCCCCCTCCTGGGTCATTTTTTCTCATCCTTTGTTTCACCTTTGTGCTGCCTTTTTTATCATGTATTTACTTGTTATACATTGTCAATAAAGTTTTTTCGATTTTCACCTTGTGAAGATTGTGGTTCAATTTTTGTGTGATATTGGTGGCTCCACGTTTTGTGAGTCAATATCTTTGTAATCTATTCCTGTCCGGTCATTATTGGGTGGCGACATAGAATTAAGGACAAGATGCCAGACAACCCAATTCGGAGTTGCCCATGGATCCAATCCTTGATGACTAGGATCTATTTCTGATGGATTAATTCACAAAAAAACTTTCTAGAATTAACAGTGGATATGCACCTGTTCTGCACTGGGTAGAGCCTCAGAATTATTTCCTCCAGTGGAACCAAGGATGCTCAGTCAACTATGGTCATTTAACTACAGAATACTGAAGTGCTCCATATTTTTTTAAAGGAAATCTCCAGTCAAAATAAAAAACAGGTTCTCACATATTGTACCATTTGCATGTGTTCCCTGAGTTCACATTTTCAGTATGGATTCCATATTGTAGGGCCAAATGACTGTTATGACCATAGTAGCTAATGGTCCAGAATTAGCTGGGATTGTCCTGAATTTTAAGGGACCATCCAACAAATTTGAGTTGTCCCATAAACCCTGCTTTTGTGAACCCTGCCCAAATGTGCCATATACCACCCCTTTAATTTTGTTTTCTAACCACAAAAGAATGACTGTGCCAGTATATAACAGCTAAGGTCCACCCATCTAAGGAAATAAACAATATGGCAGCTGGAAGAAATGTGTTGTGTGTGTGACCTATAAATAGAATTTAACTGTTTTATACATTTACATGCTGATTCCTTATTTCTATTATCATACACTGGTGCTTGAAACTTTGTGAATCCTTCAAAATTTTCTATTTTTCTGCATACATTTGTCTTAAAACTACGTACATCAGATTTTTACACAAGTACTAAAAGTAGATAAAGATAACCAAATCAATCAAATGAGTTAAAAATATTAGACTCAATCATTTGTTTATTGAGGAAAATGATCCAATATGACAAGTCTGTGAGTGTCAAAAGTATATAAAACTTTAAGATCAATAAATCATTTGAAGGTGAAACTAAAGTCAGATGTTTTCAATCAATGGGGGGACAATCAGATGTCAGTGGGCAACCTTTTTTTTTAAATAACAGGGATCTATCAAAGTTTGATCTTCACAACATATGTTTTTTGTATCATGGCACAAGCAAAGGAGAACATTTTTGAGGACCTCAAAAGAAGAGTTGTTGATGCTCATCAGGCTGGAAAAGGTTAGAAAACCATCTCTAAAGAGTTTAGTCTGTACCAATCCACAGTCAGACAGGCTCTGAACAAATAGAGGAAATTCAAGACAATTATTACCCTCCCCAGGAGTAGTTGATCAGCAAAGATCACACCAAGAGCAAAGCGTGTAATAGTCCTCGAGGTCACAATGGAACCCAAGGTAACTTCTAAGCAACTAAAAACCTTTATCATATTAGCTAATGTTAATAAGTCTATCTTCGAGAACATTGCTGCCTATCTGCAGTTTGCTAAAAGATCATCTGGACAAGCCAGAAGGCAATTGGAACATTATTTTGTGGACGGATGAGACCAAAATTGAACTTTTTGGTTTAAATGAGAAGTGTTATAATTAAAGAAAGGACAACTCTGCATTCCAGCATAATACCTCATTCCATGGTTGAAATATGGTGGAGGTAGTATCATGGTTTGGGCCTGTTTTGTTGCATCTGGGCCAAGATCATTTGCCATCATTAAAGGGACAATGAATTCTGAATTTTACCAGCAAATTGTAAAGGAAAATATCAGAACTTCTGTCCGTGAGCGGAATCACAAGAGAATGTACATCATGCAGAAAGACAAGAACCTTAAAGCGGTTCTCCGGGAATTAAGAAAATGAAAATACTTAAATGTTACTTTATGATAAATATATTCCAAAATACCTTTCATTAGTTATAATGGCTTATTTTGTCTAGGGAGCAATCATTAGGAGAAATAAAATGGCCACCATCCTATTAGTACACACAAAACCTGTCCAAGTCATACAGGAGGACAAGTTACTTCACAACATTGAGGTAAAGAGCTGCCTCATCCTCCTCTCTGCTCTACTTGTCAAGGGTAATGATCCTGAATACAGGTGAATCTCTGTGGAAATGGAGATAATGAAGATACATGAGAGGAGGTGAGGAGAAACACTAATGAGCAGCAAAACTTGAATGCAGTCTCCATTACCACAGCCCCACATTACCACAGTTTGTCCTGTCCATCCTCTCTGTATTAAATTCCCCAGAGATACAGCTAAAGTTCTTATCAGCTGTATTCAGAATCGTAATCCCTGACCAATAGGGTAGAGAGGAGGATGAGGCAGCTCTTTACTTCAGTGCTATGAAGTCATTTGGTGGCCATTTGTTTCCCCAAATTAATGCTCCCCAGACAAAACAAGCCAGTATAACTAATGAAAGGTATTTGGGAATATATTTATTATAAAGTAATATTCAAGTATTTTAATTTTCTTAATTCCCGGCGAACCCCTTTAAGCACACAAGTCGTTCCACCTACAAATGGTTAGAGAAGAATAGAGCTAATGTTTTTGGAATGGACAAGTCAAAGTACTGACCTTAAAGGGGTTGTCTCACTTTAGTAAGTGGCATACATTATGTAGAGGAAGTTAATACAAGCCGCTTACTAATGTATTGTGATTGTCCATATTTCTTCCTTCGTTGGCTGGATTCATTTTTCCATCACATTATACACTGCTCATTTCCATGGTTACGACCACCCTGCAATTCACCAGTGGTGGTTATGCTTGCACACTATAGGAAAAAGCATCAGCCTCTCTGGTGGCCGGGACCATGGGAGCGCACATAGGCTAGTGCTTTTACCTATATTGTGCAAGCATGACCACCACTGATGGATTGAAGGGTGGTCTGTAACCATGGAAACGAGCAGTGTATAATGTGATGGAAAAATGAATGCAGCCAGCAAAGGAAGCAAAATGGATAATAACAGTATATTAGTAAGTGGCTTGTATTAACTTTCTCTACATGATAAATGCCACTTACTGAAGTGAGAAAACCAATTTAATTCAATAGAAATGATGTGGTAGGACCTGAAACGAGCAGTTCATGGGAGGAAACCCACCAACATCCACCGAAACAGAGTTGAAGCTGTTTTGCACATGGGAATGGGCTAAAATTCTTCCAAGCCAATTATGCAGGACTAATCAACAATTACAGAAATGTTTAATTGCAGTAACTGCTGTACAAGGGGGTCACACCTGATAGTGAAAGCAAAGGTTCACACAACATCCTTTTCCTTGAATAAAAAAATGGCCAGATCTAATATTTTTCACTCATTTGTTTGGATTGGGTTTATTTATCTACTTTTAGGACTTGTGTGAAAATCAGATGTAGTTTTAAGTCAAACTTATCAGAAATATAGGAAATTCTGAAGGGTTCACAAACTTTCCACTGCCACTTTACGGTAGATCTCCAACCAGGTGGATAATTATTGTAAGGCCCCTTTCACACGAGCGAGTTTTCCACGCAAGTGCAATGCATAACGTGAACGCATAGCACCCGCACTGAATACAGACCCATCCATTTCAACAGGTCTGTGTACAGTTCTGCGTTGCGTGAAAAACGTAGCATGTTCTATATTCAGCTTTTTCATGCAGCCCTGGCCCCATAGAAGTGAATGGGGCTTTAGTGAAAAACGCATTGCATCCAGAAGCAAGTGCGGATGCAATGCGTTTTTCACTGATGGTTGATAGGAGATGTTGTTTGTAAACCTTCAGTTTTTTATCACGCACATGAAAAACGCATTAAAACACATTGCACCCGCGCGGAAAAACTAAATAACTGAACGCAAGTGTAGACAAAACTGACTGAACTTGCTGGCAAAATGGTGCGAGTTTCACTGAACGCATCCGTACCTAATCCGTCACACTCATGTGAAAGAGGCCTAACAGTATGTGATCAACAGAGTGTTCCTTTAATTTTCTCTAGCCTCTGATCTAATGAGGATGGTAAAATCTACCACTATACAACGACCTTAGATGTGTTAGCCACTTGCACACTATAACGGCTGGATTAGCATTCAGTGGCGGGACACACGTATACTTCAGTTTGTTTCATTTTATTTCTGTAAAATAGATTTGAATGGATAATATATCTTATTGATTTACTCTGCTCTGCAGCCAAATGGCAATGAATAAATCCCGGACAGACCTGCTATATATAGCATCTATTAGATGACAAAGTAAATACAGTTAGCAGGCGTTTTCATACAAACATGCTCGAAGATATTGCCTTGTTCCCTTTGGGAGAAAGCAGGAGGAGAACTTCTGGTGCTGATCTAACCCTCCATTATCTAGCAATAAATGGATTATATGGACATAGAGCTCATTACATTTAAAGCGACACATCACTAATAATATTTGCTTTCTTTGCCATTGGATTTAAGGAGGTTTTCCTGGAAATGATGCTTGCATTAAAGGGAGTTTTTACCCCAAATAAGCAATTTCTAACAGTAAGACCATTCTGATCAATATAGCCCCCACATTAAAATGCTTCCTACCCTAATGCTGTCCGATCCACAGATCTTCTTAAAATCCCTTTTATTCGATATTCAAGTTTCTGGTGAAGGTGTCCGGGGGCGCCGTTGTAACGGCCCAGGCCCCGCGGTCATTTTCATATGATACCACACCCCTCTTCACCCAGTTGGCCCGCCCTGTGTCTTGATCTTCTCCTCCTTCTTTCCCGTGGCTGCACCGTGGAACAGGGCCTCCACGCCTGCACACTGGTTTTCCCATTACTGGCAGAAGCATCGGAGTGTCCAGTGTGCAGGAGCAGGCCTGTACGTAAGTTCGGAACAGCCCTCTGATGCGGTGCTTGCTGGACTGTGACGTGCGGGTCTGCGCCTGCTTTTAAGAAGATCTGTGGATCGGACAGCATTAGGGTAAGAAGCATTTTAACGTGGGGGCTATATTGATCAGAATGGTCTAACTGTTAGAAATTGATTATTTGGGGTGAAAGACTCCCTTTAAAATAACAGTCCACTCCATACAATGAATAGTCCTTCTGCACCCTCATGAGTTAGATTATAGGGGTTGTACAACCTTCACAGTAATTTTAGTTCTGGCCCCCACAGTGCTCAGCCTACAAAAAAAAAAAAAAGAAAAAGCACCACTTACAGTACCTATTCACCTGCGTTCCAATGCTTCCAGTCCCCTGGACTGGAAATATAACATCCGTTGCAGCATCACGTGCACATCTGCAGCCATTTAATGACCTTGTTGGTCACGTGCTGACTGTAGATAAGTCACATATCCAGACCGGACACAGCGTGGACGCAGTCCTTAGTGTTGGAGCAGAGTACCGGTGTATAGGTAAGCGATTTTGTTTTTTTAAGCCAAAGCACTGTTTGGGTCCATAACTAAAATTGCTGTGAAAGTCAGACAACCTCTTTTAATATAAAAAAAAAAAAACTGACCAAAAGCAGGGGTTGCGTTAAAATAATAAAAGATGTTAAACTCATTGGTTCACACCCCATCTGCTTGTGCGCCGCCATTACAGTCCTCTCAGCTGGGATTCATTTCTCTGGCTGCCACAGGGACATTCTCTTATACCGCAAAGAACCAGTACAGCCAATCACTGGCCTTTGTGGTCTCATGCCATATACCACTGAGGTCAGTGATTGGTTGCAGTAGTCACATGTTGTAAATGGGCATGTCATCACTGCAGTCAAGAACATGACTTAATGGCTGCAGAGAGAAAGAATGGTGCTGGAGCGGAGGGGGTTTGTGAGTATAATTTTTATTTTAACACTTTCCCTTGATTAGTTCTTATTTTTTATGTAATAAATTAAATTGTTTATTTATTATTTTATCTTAAAATAGGCATCTTAAATGCTTTAAACAATCACTTTCACTAGAAAGGTCCACTAAATATACAGTAACCTGATCCCAAAAAGCTGAGAACCCAATCGATCACCTGTAATCTGTGGGCGAACCAGGAAACAAGTGTTCAATTATTCTACAGCGCCACCACAGAGGAAATGAAGAATTACACAGCTCCCATAAAAGCAAGAAAATGTGCTGTGTCCTACAGAGCTAATGGCCTCCATACATATTAAAGGAGTTGTCCCATGAAAAATATTCTACAGTTTTCAAACAAGCATCTGGATCTGAATACTTTTGTAATTGCATGTAATTAAAAATTTTGCATTGCCAGTGGGCTATTCAATAAAATATATTTGTATAGCGCCACCTGCTGTTAGTTTTTTTCTTATTTTGTTGGCCTGCTCACTGAGATGGTCGCACATGCTCAGTTTCATCCGCCAACTGCCTCCTGAGCTGTGATAGGGAGAGTATGGACACGCCCCCTGAGCTGCAGCAGAAAAGACACTCCCCCTGAGCTGCCAGCTTGATATAAATCTAGAGGAGCAATGAAAGTGGAGATCTCTGGATCCATGTGAGGTACAGGGCTGGTTCTAGCTTTGTTAGAAAGAGATTTTCATTTACTATATGTCTGATTTTCATTTATTACATTAGTCATTGGATAACCCCTTTAATGTATTGTTGGCTGAATCCACCAAAAATGGAGCGTTCAGCTAGATAAGACATAGTGCCCTAACAACACATTCAATCATAGGTTTTCTAAAACCAGACAACCCTTTTTGAGCGCATTAACATAACCATAAGTATTTTGCAACCTGCAAAATGCAGATCGTCAAAAAATATGAATGATGCCCATGTGGTGTCCTTTTTTTGCGGATACATTGTGACAATGCCTATCCTTGTCCACAAAACGGACAAGAATAGGACATGTTCTATCTTTTTTGGGGGACTACGGAACGGACATACTCTATGTGCTGTCCGCATTTTTTGCGGACCCATTGAAATGAATGGGTCTGAATCCAAATGCGCATTGGAAGCGGACTAAAAATATGGTCTTAACCTTATTATAGAGTTGATGAATGGCCATGTATGCCATCTTTCTCAATGACTTTCCTTTAGCTATTTTTTACTATTTCAAATCCAAATGCTAATAAGAGAGTGACCCTACAGTAAAATTATCTCTAAACTGTTGATAAACTGGATTAAGGGGCTTATCTTTGGAAATTTCCATGAGACTTCATAAACTCCAAATGAGACAAATAGCCCTTCATTTTGTCAACTGATTAATGTGTGTGATTGCCCTAATGCACAATGAGCTTTCACATTAAATTACTACATAATTAAAGATCAGCTCCAGTCAAGTATGAAAATTCTCCTACCTGCTTGAGTCTTGTCCAAAATGTTAAATATTATAATAGTTAGCACTAGTGTTGCCTTGTGAGTCTGTTCAGCAGCTGAATGGAATTGACAACCACTCTTTGGAGAACAGAAATGTGTCAAGAAATAATATCAAATCTTATTTTGACAGCTACATTCTTGAAAATAGGAGTTTTTTTTAAAGGGCATCTGTCAGCAGTTTTGTACCTATGACACTGGCTGACCTGTTACATGTGCGCTTGGCAGATGAAGACATCTGTGTTGGTCCCATGTTCAAATGTGCCCGCATTGCCAAGAAAAATTATGTTTTATTATATGCAAATGAGCCTCTAGGAGCAACAGGGGCATTGCCATTACACCTAGAGGCTCATCTCTCTCGGCAACTACCATGTCCTCGGCACTTTCATTGACAGAACCAGGCAGTGAAAACATCATC
This sequence comes from Bufotes viridis, assembly GCA_033119425.1. Classification (NCBI taxonomy): domain Eukaryota; kingdom Metazoa; phylum Chordata; class Amphibia; order Anura; family Bufonidae; genus Bufotes; species Bufotes viridis. Next base: position 354,268,240 of record CM065593.1, read on the forward strand.
ACTCCTGACCCAGTGAATCCAACTGCAGAGGACGCAGCAGTTGCAGAGAGAGATGAGCCTCTAGGTGTAAGGACAACGCCCCCGTTGCTCCTAGAGGCTTTTTTGCAAATATAAACGCACCATTTTTCTCAACAATGCGGGCACATATGAACATGGGACCAACACAGATGCCTTCAGCTGCCAAGCGCACATGTTACAGGTCAGCCAGTGTCATAGGTACAAATCTTCTGACAGATGCCCCTTAATATTAACTGGTGTAATGTACTAACAAACTGAAAACAATACATACACTATCCTATTATAATGGTTTGTGCCATGGTCTGTCATCTGCTATTATTGCCAAATGTCCACCTACAGTAGTCTCCATAACAATGGTTGTCTCAAGAAATGGACCACCCATGTAATGCTGGTAAAAGGCCAACTATAAAACAATAGTTCCTACAGATGGCTATCTTTGCAGCTGCTATCTTTAGCTACTTTGGCTAACACAAGGAGTGGTCCTCAGCAGGCTCGGACTGGCCCAAAGGGGTACAGGGCAATCCCCCAGTGGGCCCCTGAGCAAGGTGGGCCCCTAGTCTCCCACCCCCTTTACTAGTGGCACATAACACAGTAGGCTTACTGCACTACATACATATATTCAATTTACAGCACCTCCACCAGCCTATGTTCATATAAAAACGTGTTAAATTATTTATTATATTTGAATGTATCCGTACGTTGGGCCCCCAAAATAAATTTTACTGGTGGGCCCTAGGTACCCCAGTTCGACACTGGTCCTAAGCATGAAATCCTTTCCATAACATCCATATGCAAACGTCTTATAAGAAGTTCCATCACCAGATAACAAGTACAGTATATGAATGTGAGATTGACATAGCCCATAGTGGAGTATCAAACGGGATGACTCTTAGTGTCTATTCTTGTCTCCTTTGTATTGGGTAGAAATGTACATGACTTTATTAATGAAAGTGTGTACCCCATTATTCTTTTGTATGGACAGACTTTGACATGGGAAGGTCTTGACTTATGTTCTTTTTATTTGATCTGACATTGGGCAATGGTGAACAATTTGGCCTCCGTAATTGCACTGTAGTTGGATGCTATAGTGAAAATTATAACCAAGATTACTCATAACGTAATATCTTACTCTTTGGGCCAAGCTCTGATAACAAGTATGTTTGATCCTAGCCACATAATATCCATGAATGTCTTTGGAAACAGTGAAAAAATGAGCTCTTAAAAAGCTCTGCCTCTGATGCCATCAGATGTATTGTAGCTGTTCTATAAATCAAAGTTCAACCCTTTAAATAGGCCATGAGACATATCCTCATCGGCAGATAGCTGTTTGGAGGGTGATTACCCCTCATCAGTGCAGAGCAGAGAGTACTAGCTTAACTGGGTAAGAGGTCTAAGTCAGGATTTGGGGAGAACTATATCTCCTTGGGCAGATCACCTTGATCAGCTCCAGAGGAGCAAATATTCCCTATATGTCTTGTCATGCCGATTAAGGTACTCTTCCCAAGGAGTGATAGTACCCCCCAAATCCTGACTTAGGCCTCTCACCAGTTAAGTCAGTACTCTCTGCACTGCACTGATGAGGGGCAATCACCCCGAAACAGCTGTCTGCGGAGAAGGTGCTGGTTTATTTAATATCCAAATCTTGTCTCAGGATTGCTACCTTATACCTGGTGGCATTAGAGGCAGAACTTGCTAACAGCCCATTTGCATCCCTTTCATTCCAGAGGAGCATGTATGGCCTATAAGTCTCCACACACCGATTAAGGGACTACCCCCAAAAATTTAGAAACAGTTGCATGTACAGTAGGAGAAGACAATTGCTCTCTTGGTAGAACAAGTCTGCCTTGAACCCTCTGGTGTGTGAAATTGGAAACTAATGACAGGTTACAGACTATAGCTAAGTGCTATTCAACCACTGGCAAACTATGACAAATATACATACGGTAAACGTCATCCCAAATAAGTTACGATTCTCAGTCCTATGCCTGTTGAGAAGTCACCCAACTATGAACAATTTATCCTCAATTTATGTAAAATGCTTCACTTGGGTCATCTCTTAGGAGGCTCTTCAAGGCTGGTGACAATCAGAAGGATGTGTGATTGAAGAACTGGTGTATGGTTTACTAGAGCCCTTTACAGAAAGTAAGCAGCGGACATCAAGACATCATTTATAAAAGGTCAGTATCTTACCCCCAGCCCATAATTATTAATAATCAGCGTCTGAAGATGAACAAAAGACATCTTGGGCACTTAAAATTTCAGGAAGACATTTTCACACTGATACATATTAAGAGAAGATTGTTCAGTAAAATACCGTAAAAAATCTGAATGTGCAGTATGTGAAACCAGATATTATATTTTTATACATTTAAAGGGGTTGTCTGGTTTCGAAACCTCACTTTCAAATATTTTATGGGGTAACCCATGAAAAGTATTATGCAGTGAATAGGGTATTGTAAATAAAGAATTATTGTAATATAAAGGCAATCAATATATTGTTCGTTTTTTTATGTACATTACATTGGTCTCTCTGGTAGCTCCCTCTGCTGTAGTCAGTGCTTCCTCAGTGATTTCATAGGGAAGCAGCCCAAACACCCTTCATTAATTCATTCATTCCTACTTCTATGTTCATCTCTCTAGACCGAGGAGAAGGCAATTGTGGGGGCATTACATACCATATGGATCTCTGGGACTATGTGTGAGGGACTATTTTCAATACAGCGGATTAGGGGTTAAAAAGAGCTTATTGCAACACATTTCCTGGAAGATACAGATACTAAATTGCCTCATGTGAACTAATACCCATGCAATGAAAGGGAAGAAAGTCCTCCAAATAAGTGGAAAAAAAGTTTTAAGTGCATGGGACACCCTCTTTAAAAAGGGGGAGGGGGAAATATGTGGTTAAGGACCCATATCTATTATAGTTGTGAGCACCCAAAATAAGTCATACAAATTGCACAACTGGTGCTCAAAGCCTGCATATAATAACATTGGGTTTATTGAAATGTTACAGAGACTAAATGTTTAGTAAATGTTGGGTATACATATCCTGTATAAGCACTTTAAGCACAATTCCTTTAACCCTAATACACACTTAGTGCTTTGATCAATTGTTTTAATAATTTAAAAAAATATCTTTAGGAATTATGCTTATTTTTATGAATTATTTTTATCTTCTATGAACCATTTTGATACATTCATGACTGATTTTAATATTGATTTGGGGTATATCATATGCATTTACTATGCATTTAATTTACTGTGATAATAAACATTCTATTATTTTATGCAGGTCTTGAGCACTATCTCCGTATTTTGTATGGTTTATTGTTGAAATCCTAAGGGTAAAGAATAGACATGAGCAAAGTTTTAAAAAATTTGGTTTGGATGCTTCGCCGAATTTTCCAAATAAATTTGATTCAATCCGAATTTATTTGTGATGAAGCACATTAGAAATAAGCTATTTCCTGGCTGCAGAGAGCCTGTATAGTGGTGTAGAACACTGTGCCTTGCAGTAACACGCATAGGGAGTCTGCTGTGGTAGTGAAACAATACTGTGAGTCAGTATGACATGCAGATGACAGGCGTCGCTCCTAGAATTACTGCATACTTCAGTTATTTGGTCGGTTACCAGGGCCAAAACTGACCAAATAAGTGTGAACTCAGCCTTACAGGTCAATGTTAGCGTCAGGTATAAAGAACCGTGCAGAGCCCCAAGATCCCACTATAGAGTGCAGAGGTCCAAGATCCCACTATAGAGTGCAGAGGCCCAAGATTCTACTCCTTTTACACTGTTGTCAGCTGATACATGCTGATACAAAATTAAAGGATGGATTTATGTGAAAAAGAACGTGAACAGAGTAAAATCTTTAGTATCAGGCCACAATTTCACCCCAATTAGACAATCAAGAATTAACAGATTTACTTATGTATAAAATAACGTGAAACCTCCTAAAATATGTAGAATCAGATCGCAGTTTCACCCTAATTACAGAATCAATGATTACTGATGTATCAAAGAATGCAAACAACCTAAAATCTGTAGTAATAGATCACTTTTAGTAAACGCAAATAGTGCAGCAAGGTGTAATAGAATCGCTCCTATTACCCAGGCTGTACACTCTCCTATTGCACCCTGCTCTCTCCCTATCCTTTCCCTACACTATGGATGATCTTTCCCTGAGCTGCTCAATCATTTTTTGTTTTTTTGAATAAAGCCTTTCCTAAACACTGTCCCTAGCGCCTGTAATGTCTCTCCCTGCACTAAGTTCACTGTAAAATGGCAGAGACCGGGCATGAGGAGGCTTTTTATAGGGTGTGACATCACAGTGGCTGGCTAGCTGCTGATTGGCTACATGCATGGCATTGTGAGTGCTCCCTTGTTGCCGGGCTTCTTACTTTGTAACATGTGCAGCAGTTATTTTTGAAAAATATGATTCGTTACCCGAAGCGCGAGGAAATTTGACTTCATGATTATTCAAAGTTTTCCTGTAATTGGATTGGAGACGGTGTTCGTATGAGCACTGCTTCCTCTTCAAGATTACACTGTGCGTCACCTTGCTTGCAGCGGTGGCACAGTGTAATTACATGTGAATGGAACAAGCACTTGTAATTACACTGAGACTTGCCATACACAGTGCAGTGTAATCTTGAAGAGACAAAGTAGTACTTGCACGAGCGCCACCTCCTCTTTAAACAGCTGATAGGCAGGGGTCCTGGGAGTCGGACCCTCACCGATCAGATACTGATGACCTATCCTGAGTATAGTATAAGAAGAAATGGATGATCTCGGCAGCATCTCGCAAAATGAGTAGTTTATTGAAGACTTCAAGACATACAGCAAAGCAACGTTTCGGCTATTGTTTAGCCTTTGTCAAGCTCATAAATACAATGGTTGCAATACATACATATATATTAAAAACACCTGTGTAAATCAATTAGTAACCACCAATCACCCAGTTGCCTCGCCGTGGCTGACCTATCAGCAGTCAGTGGATTTCCAATCCTATATTAGCATATTTAAATTGCATCTCACCTGTATGAAAACATTCTTATAGGTCACCATCAAAGCGCGACACCCCTCACTTGGTTGTGTAAGCCTAAACGTCATCACTGAGTAGCGGTGCTGTGCAGCGTGGTCACGCCACAGCATCAAACACATACTCAGTCGCGCTGCCAGTGATGTCCACGTAGCGATGCGCTCACATGTGACGTCACTCCGCGGCTAGTATCGCGATCCTCTCCGCCAGCGCCGCTAGCGGGGAGCTTGCATCTCCTAGGCAACAACCATACATAATACTGAAGGGGCCATTCTAGACAATCACCTCAAATAACAATAATAGATGGATGCAGTAACATATAATCGCTAAATATTCTACCAATGATTGCTACCATAATTAAACAAGAATGGCAAATACTCATGAGCGGTTTGCCTGATATTAAGGAATTTTTGGCACCGCCCATTATGGCTTATAAGAGGGGTCCTAATCTCCGCGATAGACTTGTTAAGGTTGATGTGGGTGGCAGAGATATAGATAGACAACTACGGTTAGCCCCAAAACAATGTGGAACTTTCCCTTGTCTCGCCTGCTGTAATTGCAGCGGTGTTATGAAGGGTGACAGTTTCTCACACCCCTACAGTGGCCGCAGGTATAAAATCAAGGAACACTATATGTGCAGGTCTACTAATGTCATATATATGATCTAATGCCCCTGCAGTCTAATTTATGTAGCGGAAATGACAATGGAGTTAAGGGAGCGCATAAACAAACATCAAAGTACAATCAGAACTGGGGCAATTGATAAACCTGTTGCAAAACACTTTATTGAAAAGAACCACTCCATCAATCAGCTATGCTTCTGTGCGATTGATGGAGTTGGTTATTTGAGAAGAGGTGGTGTGATGTCAATACAATTTTAAGACATAAGGAGTTGAAATGGATACATACTCTGAGATCTTTACAGCCATTTGGTTTGAATTTGGACTTTGATGTCACATCTATTGACTAGATCGGTCTATGACTATGACCTCATGGGGTGGGCAAGGGTTGTATTATTGTTTTTAACAATTAGGTTTGTGGTGGCATTCACACTAACCCCGGCTTGTGTTTTTTTCAATTGCGATTTTGCCCATACGAAGTGAGACCATTGGTAGAATATTTAGCGATTATATGTTACTGCATCCATCTATTATTGTTATTTGAGGTGATTGTTTAGAACGGCCCCTTCAGTATTATGTATGGTTGTTGCCTAGGAGATGCAAGCTCCCCGCTAGCGGCGCTGGCGGAGAGGATCGCGATACTAGCCGCGGAGTGACGTCACATGTGATCACATCGCTACGTGGACATCACTGGCAGCGCGACTGAGTATGTGTTTGATGCTGTGGCGTGACCACGTTGCACAGCACCGCTACTCAGTGATGACGTTTGAGCTTACACAACCAAGTGAGGGGTGTCGCGCTTTGATGGTGACCTATAAGAATGTTTTCATACAGGTGAGATGCAATTTAAATATGCTAATATAGGATTGGAAATCCACTGACTGCTGATAGGTCAGCCACGGCGGGGCAACTGGGTGATTGGTGGTTACTAATTGATTTACACAGGTGTTTTTAATATATATCTATGTATTGCAACCATTGTATTTATGAGCTTGACAAAGGTTAAACAATAGCCGAAACGTTGCATTGCTGTATGTCTTGAAGTCTTCAATAAACTACTCATTTTGCGAGATGCTGCAGAGATCATCCATTTCTTCTTATACTTGATGGTGGCTAATTGGATCGGAAGCCAAGGGTGAGGCTGTTGCATCTGTACGCTCAGAATCCGGTGGTGCTGCTTCTACATATTTTTATTATTGCTATCCTGAGTATAGGTCAGCAATATATCCTGGCTGCACAACCTCTTTAAGGAACCTTTTGCTGTGGACACTGAGGAGCTGGTCACAAAAGATTTTTTGCATTCCTTTACTCCCCCGGCCCCATCCTTCTTCTTCCCTGTTCACCATGTATCCTTCATAATACGACTTAATATGAAAATGTGAAATAAAAATAAACTATTTGCCGTTATTATTCAAGCTGTCATCTCATTTACCGGGTCGTGCCGTCACTTTCATTAACATCTTTACCGGGAGGTTGTAATGTTCCAGTCAGAACATTGTTCTCTTAACATTTTCTAGAGCTGCTATTTTTGCTCCCGTGAACGAAGGCTGCCTGCCTTGAATATCAAATCTTCCATTATTAAATGCAAATTCCCATACAGTTTTGTGCAGTTTGTGCACACAAATTATCTTGTTACCTTAAAACAGCACTAAGAGAGGATGTGAAGATATTGGGTGGAGAACAATTTTATGCTCTATAAACTCCCTTCTGTTATCTTCTCTTATCAGAAATACGTTTCGCATTAAGCAATTTATCATCTACCTGTTTAAATGTGTTCTTATAGCGAATGATTAGAGTTCAGCTCATCAGAAATGATGATTACACCATGTGTTTAGCAAGAGAGAGGAGACAAATCAGAATGTAACCCGAATACTGCACCAGGATATCCGCATAGACGTTGGCTTCATTTCAGGAAAAATGTCCATGTATAATTATTATTAAAATACATTTTGATGTATATGGATGATTGAACAGGATTCTGTCGTCTTGAAATTTTCTGTGGATACTCTTAAGGTACTTTCACACTAGCGTTAAAGTTTTCCGGTATTGAGTTCCGTAATAGGGGCTCAATACCGGAAAACAATGCATCAGTTTGTCCTAATGCATTTTGATTGGAAAGCAATCCGTTCAGTATGCATCAGGATGTCTTCTGTTCCGTCTCTTTATGGCATTTGGCCGGAGAAAATACCGCAGCCAGATCCGCCATTATTTTCCATTGAAATGTATTGATGCAGGATCCGGTACCAAGTGTTCTGGAAAAATGGATTCGGTTTTCCGGTCTGCGCAGGTGCAGACCTTTAAAAGTGTGAAAAAGATAAATACCGGATCCGTTTTTCCAGATGATACCGGAGAGACAGATCCGGTATTTCAATGCATTTGTCAAACGGATCCGGCAATGGAACTGCATGCCGGATTCCTCTAAAGCTAGTGTGAAAGTAGCCTAAAATGGGAAGACCTCTTCAACTTCTCACAAATATATCACTTATACATGGGAGTATGCAGCCTCTGAATGGAAGAATTATAATTGTTATCCATGTGAAGATGAACATTTGATGAAAGTTTATAACAAGCAGAGCGTTAGCCATGGTTTACTTCACCCGGAGCAAAGGGTCCATTCATCACCCTGGCCGGCTTGTTGACACCCTCTCAGACAACTAGCACTCAAGTTGACCCATTTACCCTCCCCACCCCGTTATAACCCTGATAACAAATGTCAATAGATCATTATATGCATTCAGCACCACGGACAGCGCATGGACGTACAGAATTATTCTGGAGTCATAGCTAGACGGAGGGCAATCAATGACATTGTATAGTTTTAATGATTTAGAGTTTAAAGCCAACAAAGCACACAGAAGAACAATTGTATGACTTTTACCAACGGAGCTCATAACTGATTTTGGACTAAAAAGCAAAAACTTATCGCCATAATGTATTACATGACTTATTTGGGATTTCTTCCACACTAATACAGAAATCTTCATCATCTCAAGCTTCAGAACTATCCAAAGTTTCAGAGTCTTTTATGAGGGTTGTTCAAACTTACTGTACATTGTTTTATAGAATATGGGTCAGATGAGTGTGAGAAAGACATTGGCTTTAAAGGGGTTGTTCATGGAACGAATATTCAGCTCACTTAACTTAATATGGTTCACCCGTGTGCTCCGAGCAACCAGGTCAGACCTCCATAACGATACTTGAACGGAAAGAGTTCCAGGACTCACGTTGTTTTGTAACGTTGATCCCTCGTCTTTATTAGGCAATTGCAAATATTATACAGGACACAAATCCACACGTGTTGCGACTGTTGACGCGTTTCGAACAAAGTTATTATTCGTTACGAATAAGAACTTTGTTCGAAACGCGTCAACAATCACAACACGTGTGCATTTGTGTCCTGTATAATATTTGCAATTGTCTAATAAAAACGAGGAATCAACGCTACAAACAACATGAGTGCTGGAACTCTTTCCTTTCAAAAACGTTAAAGGGAATATCTGGGTTCAGAGCTGGACCCGGACATATCCACTTCTTCACACAGGCAGCCCATCTGAGTTCTCCAATGCTCCCCCTTGCCCTGCACTGTATGGTACAGGGCAAGGGCTGTTTGTTTATATTTATTACACTGCTAGGTCATGGCTTCTGCCTAGCAGTGTTCCCGGTGACATCATCGGCACTAATGGGCAGGCTTTAGCTAAAGCCTGTCCATTAGTGCCAGTGCGTCACCAAGCTCACTTCTAGGCGGAAGCCTCCGTCTAGCATTCCCATGGTGACTCCCAATACATCACTGGATCTGCTAAAAAAAAGCCCTTGCCCGGCCTGGTTCAGCAGAGGGCAACTCAACTCAGAATGGCTGCCTGAGTGAAGAAGGCTTTATGTCCAGGTTCAGCTCTGACCCCGGACAACCCCTTTAAGGAAATTTCAGGGGTATAAGAAATAAAAATGGTGTAAAATAATAGAACAGTGTACGTAAATGATGCAATGGTGTAAAATAATAGAAAGACAACAGTGAATCTTAAAGGGTTGTGCAAGACTGGGTCCTTTGATGTCAACATCCAATTGACATCGTTATAGCCAATCACAGGCCGCATCGGTGATTGGCTCCCCTTACAACATGACAAATCTGCACATTGATTGGCCGCAGCAATGTCAAACTGGATGTGGACATTGAGGCAGCACAGTGGAGCATCACAGGCCTGGAGGAGAAGGAGTGGGGAGCCGGTACCAGGAAACAGGTAAGTACCCCTTCCTTTACAAGTTCTGCCAAATTGCGAGTTTGCCAAGAAAAAAAAAAAAAAAAACATTCTTGCACAACCCATTTAATTAATAAATTCATTATTCTGTACGTGTCAATGGTGTCTAGTGCCGATTGTATACACGATTAGGGGAGCAAATGTCAGATGTGATTGACAGCCTCTCTGGGGTGCTGTCAGGGATGAAAGGGTCCTGCAGAATGCAGACAGCTATCAGCACCATAAGACATATATTTCACAGACATGTACATATGCATCTATGTATGAATGAATGTGTGTGTCTGTGTATTTATTTTGCCTTTATGTCTGTCTGCCTATATTGTATTTATTTCTATATAATATGTATGATGTGAATGTGTTTTCATGTCTGTGCATGTGTTACCTATGCACCTGTGTACTCATCTATGTATGTAAGTGTGCAAGTACTGTATGAATAAATATCTACTGTATGCATGTATATTTGTTTATGCATCTATGTGTACTTGCAGTGTATATGTATGTACTGATATATGTATTTGTTCATGTAGCTATATCAGTAACTGTGTATGTATGAAGTTGCTATTTTACAAAGTTGGGTTTTTCCATCAGTAATGTGTAAAATTGAATAACAAAATAAAGTAAACCCCATCCTCTATGACCCTAGTGTAAAAGAACAATGCAAATTTATAACACAACGGGGGAATATTCTTATACTGGCATGTTACTCCGAGGTGAGTCCAACTGTTGGGCTACGTACAGTAGGTATGGGATCGTTCACCCTCCTACAGGTTCAGTGTTTCTGGGCAACAGATAAAAGAATGTTTGCCTTTCCATTGGCGGCACCTTTACATAGGGCAATTATCAGGAAAGAGCATTCACACAAACATTTGTTCCTGATAATCATCCCGTGTAAAAGGGCCTTAAAGTATAACTGTCATAATTATTTTTTTTGCTAGTTTATTAGATCTAGGCATGTATACCTGAGTTAGTCTGTCAACGATTGTCAGAAGATCTGTAATTACCTTATAATAACAGCTTTCATTAATGTCCTCTGTCCCTTTCCACTGCTCCCTTAAAAGACCATTGCTACAGCTTGTCTGTCTTCCCTTTAGTATAAACAGAAGACAGAGGGGCGGTCCTCCACACTGCATGCCTGCAGTGGTTCAGAGTGAGGAGGCGTGTCTCTCAATAATCCAATCTGATTGGCTGGCAGGAAGCTGCTGGCTTCAGCAAGTGTGTATGGGAAGTGAGGGAAGACAGTTTTAGCCTCAGAGAACTGGCAGAGGAGCCATCTTGAGAATATCCTCATATTGTAGAGTCATAACTAAGGAAAAAAATTAACGAAAACAGTGCTTTATGAAGAAACTAAAGATTGCTTTATGCCTAAGGCTCTTGCAGGAGTAGCATATGCTAAAATTGTTTTTTTTATGTAAACATGACAGTTACAGTTTAAAGGAAACCTGTCATGTTATAGAGCAGGAGGAGCTGGGCAGATCGATATATAGTCTTATGGGAAAATATTTCACGAACATTGTATTTTATACATTTATATTCCTGCTCGTTCTGGGCCTTGAATTCAAGGAGGCGGTCCTATCAGTGATTGACAGCTCTCTGTGTATACTGAATGAGCATGGGTATAAATGAATGAAATACAAGTTAGGGTTCATTCACACGACTGTATGTATTTTGAGGCCCCCACGGTCGTGTTGTATCCGTTTTTTTGCGGATCCGATGTAAAAATGCCTATTCTTCTCCGCAAAACGCACAAGAACAGGACATGTTTCATCTTTTTTGTGGGACTGCGGAATGGACATACGGATACGAGCAGCACGTGCAGTCCAGATTTTTTGTTGACCCATTGAAATGAATGGGTCCGCATCTGATCCACAAAAAATGCAGACCGGATGTGGACCAAAAATAAGGCCATGTGAATGGACCCTCATACTGACCTTTTTCGCATAAACTATGTATCAATCTGCTCAGCTCCTCCTGCTCTATAACATGCTGCAGATTCATTTACAGTTTCATGATGACTGCTTTAGTGGCATCTTGCACTCTGGTGCTTGAATCAGCCGCAAAAGTAGATCTACATTAAGCAGTTGTATAGCCTGCATTGCACTTTACACCATTCATCCAGTGAAGCGCACTTTTCGATACATAATTCAGCCTGACACCTTTAAGCAGAATTTCCACATGGATTACTGAAGCAGTTCTAACATAAACTCTAATTTATGCAAATAATATGCACATAACATTATAGCAAAGCCATTCTTTATATTAGTTCTTTACTGACACAATCTGAACAAACCTTTTATTAAAGGGTAACTGTCATATATATATTTTTTTAAGTAATTGGCTCGGTCTCACTAAGTGCACCTTAGTTCCCTAGTCAATATTTTTCAATACGTATTGAACTACCTAGTAATTTCAGCTTGCTCTTTGCTCCCCCTGGCTTTTCAGTGTCACGGCGAAAACAGCGTTGCTAGTTGTCCTCCGTCTCCTATCTTGTAAATACAGAAGACAGAGGACTTAGCAGTGGCAGTCCTGAATGCTGCGTGCACGCTCCCGTTCGACCGCTGAAGTGACTTGCTTCTAGCGCAATGTCATTCCTGCTCTAGGGACTAATAAAGCACCAAATGCTCTCAGGAGGAAGAGGGCGTGTTTAACTATTGGGAAAAGCCGATTGGGTGAGGCTTCACGTTCCCCAAGATAATCCTAATCCTAAGTAATTCTGGGTAGTTAGGGAGGGCGGTCTTAGCTTCAGGCTAAGGGAATCGGCGGCCATCTTTAGAAGATTATCAGAAAGAAGTCTTGTGAAGAGCGGTTGCTATGGACGCAAGATGGCGCCCGCTCCTGCCCGCCCTGGGTGGCTGCCTGCTTTTTATAGCAGACACCATAGGAAACTAGTAAAATGATCATAGATTCCAATGCAAGTGCAATGCAAGTGCAAGTGGAGTCTATGAGAATAGCAATCTAATGATTGCATGTTCTATAAAAAAGTGTAAAAAAATAATAATAATAATTAACAACTCAAATCACTCCCCTTTTCCCAAAATATAAATAAAAGAAATAACAAAATAAAAAAAATACACATCATGGGTATCGCAATGTGTGAAAACGCCCATAGTATAAAAATATAAAAATATATTCCCCATACGGCAAACAGCAAAATGGAAAAAAACATCCAAATAGTCGATTCGCCATTTTTGGTTGCTTCATTTTCTGCAAAATTTTTTATAAAAAGTGATCAAAAAGTCATACACACCCCAGATGGTATCAATGAAAAGTTCAGATCGCCCTACAAAAAATTAGCCCCCATACAGGTCCATACACATAATTACAAAAAGGTTATAGGGGTCAAAATATGGCGAAAAAAAAATAAAACAGATTTTTTCCCACTTTTAAATTTTTTTATCACTATCAAAACACAAGAAAAACGATACATATATGGTATTGTATCATCGGATTTGTACTGTAGAATAAAAGTAACCAGTCAGTTCTATTATACATCGAACTTAATAATTAAAAAACCTGTAAAACTGTGGTGCAATTGCTTTTTTTTGCAATTTCACCCCATTTGGAATATTTTTCCTGCTTCCCACTACATCATATGCAATATTAAATGGTGGCGTTGGAAAGTACAACTTGGCACGCAAGAAAAACAAGCCCTCATATGGCTATGTGAACAGAAAAATAAAAAGGTTATGGCTCTGGGAAGGCAGGGAGCGCAAAACCAAAATTGCAAAAAAAAAAAAACCCCGGGGCTGAAAGGGGTAAACAAGTTGTATGTGAACACCATAATTAGTTATTATGGAATATCACCACAGCAGCAACAACATATATGAAAATAGAATTTTGAGTGAAAATATAACAGTCACCCTTTAAATCATATTTCCCTTATGTAATTATTGAAATTTACTAATCCAGAGCCTTTACTTTATTTCTGTAAAACTTCCCATAACTCACAGCACAACATCTGTGAAAAAGGCTGAAATTTGCTATGCGGTTTCTTAGATGCCTAACCACTTGTATACAGTAGGTACTTATATACAGTCATGTGAAAAAGTAAGTACACCTCATGTATAGTTCTAATACCCTTTACTGCCCCTTTTGGATGCAAAATCTAGCAGGCATTTCTTTTCTGCAAGTCTTTGACTGTTCCAAAATATATTTTTGCAATGAGTACGCTTTTTTTTTTTTTTTTTGCATGCACAGTTCATTCACAGCTCCCCCTTCCTCCACAGTATCTTGATAGGCTACAGATTAGGGCGTTTTTGGATTTACTTTATTGTAGCCATTCCTTGTTACAGTATAAGGTCCACTTTCAGCTGAACACAATTTCACGGCTGTATAAAGGATTCTAAGATAGTGGGTTGCACTGCACTAAACATGATTTCTCCACCGCCCTGCTGTACTGTTGGTGTCAGGTTCTTCTGGTGAAATGTTTTCTTTAATTCTAACCAAACATGTCTTCTAATCTAGTGTTGAGCGCGAATATTCGAAAAGCGAATTTTTTTAGCGAATATCGGCACTTCGCTAATTTGCGAATATTTCGAATATAGCGCTATAAATTCGCTATTTCGAATATTCATTTTTTTTTTTTTTAGTTATATTTTTTTCTTTCCTACTTCCCAAAAGTAGTTCTTCCCTGTCCTGAGGATTCCTGGCTTCCTGGCTGCTCTAGTCAGTGCCCGTTGCCGCTTCTGCCGACTTCCGTGCTCATGTGGAGCGTCCCCATCCATGGGAGAATCTCCATATACTAAAATGTACTGTCGGATTTGAGGAATTACGTTGAAATCGCAATGCGATTAATTCAAGTTATATTAATCGCATTGCGATTACAACTTAGCACTGCTATCTTACATAGGCTAGAATTAACGAATATGGAATATAGATTAGCTATGCACTAGCAGTGCTAAGTTGAAATACGCAATGCGAATACTAAGTTAAATTAATCGCATTGCGATTTCAACTACACTGCTGCTATATTCCATATTCGTTAACTCGTTAATTCTAGCAAGCTGACCCATTATAAACCCAGCTCTAAGTTGAAATCGCAATGCGATTAATATAACTTGAATTAATTGCATTGCGATTTCAACGTAATTCCTCAAATCCGACAGTACATTTTGAGTATATGGAGACGTTCCCATGGTGATGGGGACGCTCCATGAGCACAGAAGTTATGGTTGGCTTGGTAGAATTAGCGAATGGCGAATATGGCGAATGTATTCGTCATATTCCTCAAAACGAAGATAGCAGTATTCTACATCTTCGTTTTAGCTACCTATTCGTCAACTTCGCTAATTCTAGCAATCAAATAGGAAGGTTGACTGACTATAGAGACAGCTGTGTTAAATTCGCTATGCGATTTTTTTTTAATACAATAATTATATTACTTGATAAAATTATTATAAGTATTCTATTTATTAAAAAAAAAAAAAAAAAAAAATCGCATGCGCAATTTAACACAGCTGTCTCTATAGTCAGTCAACCTTCCTATTTGATTGCTAGAATTAGCGAAGTTGACGAATAGGTAGCTAAAACGAAGATGTAGAATACTTCGTTATCTTCGTTTTGAGGAATAGACGAATACATTCGTCATATTCGTCATCCTCGCTAATTCTAGATATGAAACCAATAGGAAAGTAGCCTTAAGTACAAATCGCAATATGCGATTATTTAAATCGCATGTTAATCGCGATAACTAGAAAAAATGACGAATATTCGATTTCGACGAATATGAAACGAATATTCATTCGAATATTCGCGAATTTCGTCGAAATCGAATATGGCACCTGCCGCTCATCACTATTCTAATCCTGTGGGCTAGCTTTGACTTGTCTGTCTTGGGCACATTGTTTCAGATGTATTGATGTTTTCCTAGGTGTCCATGAGAAGACTTTATTCCTGCCTGACGTTCTTTTTGTACAGCAGAGTTTTCCTCCTGGTGCATACCATATAGATATAATTTGTGTTGATGTTTTTAAATGGTTGACTTATGCACCTTAGCACCATAAGTGAGAGCTACTTGTAGCTGATGGAGTTCTTGGGTTCTTAGAGACTTCTTTTAGCATCTTGTGGTCTGCCCTCAGGCTGAACTTACTGGCACAACCTGGCCTTGGCAGTTTGGAAATTACCGTACATAAAATCTTCTCTGGTTATGAATGATCTTCCAGACAATAGAACGACTGATGGCCATTTTTTATTTTTTTTGGCAATCTTTTCAAACCCCTGTCCAAACTCATAGACGTCTATAACCTTGGAGGGCTCTAAGTGTTTCCTGATATAATCATAGCAATGGTATACATTCCAATAGTGACAACAAGCAAACCAAACCAAACGTCTGTAGATGTTATAATTATCTGCAGCTGATTCCAATGTTATGTCAACCTTAAGTTAAAGTCTAACATCAGTTAAAGTTCTTCTGCTTTCTAAGCTGCCGGAGCACACTCACGTGTAACTTTGACTAAAAAGCTCCAGCAGCAGATGTAGCTCTATTCTTCAACACCTATATTCAAAAGGAGCAGCGTATTGAAGTTCACTACAGACTGGAAAGGCTAGAGCTTTACTGTCAGCTACAGGAGTGTACATAATTAGTGTCTGAACTGCTAGACCTTTACTGCCAGCTACAGGAGTGTACAGAATTGGTGTCTGAACAGCTAGAGCTTTATTGCAAGATATAGGAGTGTACAGAATTGGTGTCTGTGCTGCTGGAGCTTTACTGTCAGCTACAGGAGTGTACAGCATTGGTGTCTGTGCTGCTGGAGCTTTACTGTCAGCTACAGGAGTGTACAGCATTGGTGTCTGTGCTGCTGGAGTCTTACTGTCAGTTACAGGAGTGTACAGCATTGGTGTCTGTGCTGCTGGAGCTTTACTGTCAGCTAAAGGAGTGTACAGCATTGGTGTCTGAACTGCTAGAGCTTTACTGCCAGCTACAGGAGTGTACAGGATTGGTGTCTGAACAGCTAGAGCTTTACTGCAAGCTACAGGAGTGTACAGAATTGGTGTCTGTGCTGCTGGAGCTTTACTGTCAATTACAGGAGTGTACAGCATTGGTGTCTGTGCTGCTGGAGCTTTACTGTCAATTACAGGAGTGTACAGCATTGGTGTCTGTGCTGCTGGAGCTTTACTGTCAATTACAGGAGTGTACAGCATTGGTGTCTGTGCTGCTGGAGTCTTACTGTCAGTTACAGGAGTGTACAGCATTGGTGTCTGTGCTGCAGGAGCTTTACTGTCAGCTACAGGAGTGTACAGCATTGGTGTCTGTGCTGCTGGAGCTTTACTGTCAATTATATGAGTGTACAGCATTGGTGTCTGTGCTGCTGGAGCCTTATTGTCAGCTGCAAGTGTACAGCATTGTTGTCTGTGCTGCTGGAGCTTTACTGTCAGCTAAAGGAGTGTACAGCATTGGTGTCTGTGCTGCTGGAGCTTTACTGTCAGCTACAGGAGTGTACATCATTGGTGTCTGTGCTGCAGGAGCTTTACTGTCAGCTGCAGGAGTGTACAGCATTGGTGTCTGTGCTGCTGGAGCTTTACTGTCAGCAACAGGAGTGTACAGCATTGTTGTCTGTGCTACAGGAGCTTTACTGTCAGCTACAGGAGTGTACAGCATTGGTGTCTGTGCTGCTGGAGCTTTACTGTCAGTTACAGGAGTGTACAGCATCAGTGTCTCTGCTGCTGGAGCTTTACTGTCAGTTACAGGAGTGTACAGCATTGGTGTCTGTGCTGCTGGAGCCTTATTGTCAGCTGAAAGTGTACAGCATTGTTGTCTGTGCTGCAGGAGCTTTACTGTCAGCAACAGGAGTGTACAGCATCGGTGTCTCTGCTGCTGGAGCTTTACTGTCAGTTACAGAAGTGTACAGCATAGGTGTCTGTGCTGCTGGAGCTTTACTGGCAGTTACAGGAGTGTACAGCATCGGTGTCTCTGCTGCTGGAGCTTTACTGGCAGTTACAGGAGTGTACAGCATCGGTGTCTGTGCTGCTGGAGCTTTACTGTCAGTTACAGTAGTGTACAGCATTGGTGTCTCTGCTGCTGGAGCTTTACTGTCAGCTAAAGCAGTGTGCAGAATATGTGTCTATGCTGCAAACAATCATGTTTTATTTAAATAAAATTTTAAATTACATACAGGTTATCAAGGTTAATTGGATCTCCGCGCTGATAAAGACACTTCCTGTAAAGTTGCCGCTAGTATATGAATAATAAAGGACACTTTCTCTTATGTTGTCAACATTTATATATTATAGGTCCTCACCTCTCTCTAATACTCCGAAGATTGTTGGTGGTTTAGTGCAGGTGGTCTTGTTATTCCCTTCTGAGTGTTGGTGGTAAAGCACTCCCTTACGAAGGAACACGCATGCTCCGAAACGAGTCGGAAGGTTGTTTTACCCTTGGAGGCATCCGTACCTGTAAAATGTGATGTCACACAAGAACATTCGCGGACTAACTCCTGTCTGCTTCCCCGCGTGCGTGCCAGCTGCCGGCCGGAGCGGCGCACGCAGGAGAGGGGAAGCGAGAAGACCAAGGGCTCTACCATCAACACTCGGGAGGGAATAAAAAGATCATCTGCACTAAACCAACAAGTATTAGAGATAGGTGAGGACCTATAATATATTAATTTTGACTACATAAGAGAAAGTGTCCTTTAATATTCATATACTAGCGGCAACTTTACAGGAAGTGTCTTTATCAGTGCCGGGATCCTTTACCAGAGCCGGGATCAGAGGTACACTTTAGGACAATGATTAGAGATGAGCGAATTTCTGGTTATAAAATTGGTTTGCGAATCGTTTACTGGTAAAAGGTGAATTGCGCTATGGATTCCGTTACCACGGACCATAATGCAATTCTGTGACGGAATGCATAAAAGATTGCCTTTAGAGGCATTCCGTTATTCGTTCCATCATAATAGAAGTCTATGGGCTTCATAACGGATCCGTCCCGTTTCCATTATGCAGGAGAGGACTCCCCTGCATAACGGAAATGGAACAGATCCATTTTGCAGCCCATAGACTTCTATTATGATGGAATGAATAACAGAATGCCTCTAAAGGCATTCCGATATGCATTCCGCCAGAGAATTGTGTTATTGTCCGTGGTAATGGAATCCATAACGCAATTCGCCTTTTACCAGTAAAAGAATTTCAAAATATTAAATTCGCTCATCTCTAACAGTGATATATGTGGATGTGCAGTACTTTTTTTCCACACAAGGAAAATGGCACCCCCTTCGCCTTTATATAGTGACTGAATGACTGAATGAAGATATTGATATGTCTATCTTTGCCTGATGCAACATTTCCAAATGCAAGTTGACATAGTGTACAATACACAAAGCAAAGAAGACCGTTTTGGCAGGTCCCTTTTCAGGATGTCATCCTGTGAGACAGTTCAGGTGTAGATAATGATAAATGAAGTATTTTCTGCAGTCACAAGAAGATACAATTTCACATACATTGCAATAATACCACCAATAATAGCAATAATGCAGAAAGTCCAGGGTTTAAGAAGTCATTGCAGCTGATCTCCAATCTCTTTATCTAATAATTGAAGAAATAATTACATAGAAAAAATCTATTTTCACTATACCTTTGGAGACTATTGCACCAGCTGCAGTTGAAACCAATTTGGGATCTGACACAGGCACCACAGCTGTTAAACTGGAGACAAGCTGAGGGAAGACATAGTAAACAGCATTAGAAATCATCATGTCACAGATAAATAGATCTAATTATCTATCTATCTAGTATCTATTTATCTACCTACCTTATATGTACATATGTATCTGTCATGTCTAAAAATCATATCTATATGTCATTCATTTGTCTGAAGAAGAAAAAATAGTGCTATTTGCAAGCTGTGTTCTTCCTTTTCTCCTATCTATCTATCTATCTATCTATCTATCTATCTATCTATCTATCTATCTACAGAAAGAAAAGTTAGTTATCTTTTCCTTGCCATTCTTTACTTAGCGTGTTAACCGTCAAGTTTAGCTTGGCTGCATCTGTATCTCTCTATCTGTCTTTTTGTCTGTCTTTTTGTCTGTCTATCTATCTATCTATCTATCTCATATCTATCTACCTCATATCTATCTACCTCATATCTATCTACCTATGTATCTATCTATCTCATATCTATCTATCTATCTATCTCATATCTATCTATCTATCTATCTATCTATCGTCAATGTATCTATCTTCCATGTCTAAAAATCATATCCATACAGCATTTATTTATCTGTCTGAAGAACAAAGAGTATGATATTTGAGAGCCGGGCTCTTCCTTTTCTATGCCTCATTTTATATGATAGATTTTTACAATTTCTATTATATTATTCTATTCAGTTAATCAGATGTTCCTTTTAGGTAAACAAAGCTGATTCCAATCGTTTTAGCCAATGAGCACAATTCCAGTGAACACTGTGGTTTATATTTCAGTTCAATTCTATAAAATCATATATTTGGCTGGTTTTATTTTTGCATTTCACATTCCCCTTAATGCTAGCAATTTTGCAAAAAAGAAACCTCACCCATAATGCTATGTGCTGTTAAATCCATCCAAGTGAAAACAATAACAGGGAAATGTGTCTTTCCACCTCGTGATCGCTCCTCGGAATCGCTCAGTCACAGCACTCGCTGCCTACAATATCCTCTCTATATAAAATATTCTCAATATTCCTCAAAATGACCCGCAACATCTGTGCTGCAATTCAATGTATATTTATGATTGTTTTATTACCTAAACCATCGAGGAGCCTAGGGAATATATTCATCTTTACTATGCTATTTTAAAAGATCTTAGCTAATGCACCCTTGTTATATTGTCTGCATATTTTTGTAATAAAAAGTACATTTAAAATTGGAATCAGCATAAGACAGACAGGCTTTTGGAAGCAGACACATTCATAGCTAAAGGGGTTTATGAGATTCAAAGGACATAGTTGATTTTTTTCCACAAGCAACATCACTCTTGTTCATGGGTCTGTAGCTCAGATTTATTCATTACGAGCTGAGCTGCAATTGCTGACACAGCCCAAGGATAAGGCCCCATGCACATGGTCGTTGCCGGCCGTAGCCCGTATTGCGGCCCGTAAAACTCATTCCCTTGAACTATTTTTTTTGCGGTGCAGACAAAGCACGGACCCATTCAAGTTGAATGGATCTGGATTCATTGCAGCAGCCGCACGGATAGTGTCCATGCATTGGGGACCACAAATTGAGGTCCCGAGTGCACTGAATAGCTGAGCAACGGCTCGTGTGCAAGAGGCCTAAAAGAGGTGCTATTTCTGCAAGAAAGAAACTTTGTTTCTCTAAATTCATGCAACAACTTTAAAGCAACTATATTTTGTGAGTCTCATTTTAAAGAATAACTAAACTTTAAGTTTTTGATAAAATGTCTCATATGCCCTAATAACAGTTTTTCTAATATACTTTATTGATGCTTTTTGAATTTTTAATAGAGTTTTCCCTCCCTGTGCACTTAAAATCCACGTTTCTATACGCCGCTGACTTCTCAAGCCCTTCAGTCCTATGCAGAATCTGGCAACATAATAGAGGCCTGCATTGATCTTTTCTGAGGGGCTTTCTTTTTTTCATATGTTACAAAGATCCTCGGGGGTGGGACTTCTATGTGTGTCAAGTTTTAAACTAAAGGAGAATGTATTTAAAGAAGGGATCACACATTCAGACCTGAGATTTTCTGATGAAGATCACATTTTTTTAATCGAAAATTGCCCACACTCCAAGGACATGGGGGAGATATATCAAAACTGGTGTAAAGGAAAATTGGCTAAGTTGTTCATAGCAACCAATCAGATACTCTTTTTTTTCAGAGCTCTTTTACACCAGTTTTGATGAATTTAAAAACCAACCCTATTATTAGATTAACACACTGAATGTGTAAAAAATTGGTAATTCTTTTTATGACGTTATTATATTAAAACAGGTCAGCTTAAAGAAGTACAAATATTATATTCTAATTACTTTGCTTCACCATATCTTTCCTTCCATACCTGTAGAACATAAATCCATAAAATAATATTTAAACAGCAAGAGTGCATTCATCTATATAATGATAAGACATGGGAGATATACAATGCATATATGATTAGGTATAATACATCTTCTGGTTTCTTATTTTTAGAGTGATATTCATAACCTATATGTTTTCTCAGACGTTTATTCCATTAAGATGATTCTTCAAACTCAGAGCCACTTCACAGCTCATTAAATCAATGGACTAAAGTGTCCTTCCAATAGTGACATATTATCCTGCACATGGATCACTCACTTGGAAGAGGCAGCATCTCGACTGCAGAGTAGTTGGTAATCTTAGACATATCTAGTTCCACCCTGTGATATTCGAAGATTGTTCTCCTGCGAACATCTGGAAAAATATGACATGGAAAATTTCAGAATAGCAAGAACTCTGATTAATATTTATTTCCAGAGAATGTACAAGTTATTTGAGCTGGAGCTCCAGTGATCTCCAGAATGAAGTGATGGTTTCACTGAGACGTTGCTGCAATTCTCGGTCATTTCGACAAAGGGGCCACCTTCATTAAGAATGGAGAACATGAGGTCTTCATTGCTGAGTTTACGGGGAGACCTCACTGCTGGAATTCTACCTATACTACTTATTGCATCATTTTCTGTCTTCATTGAGCTGATCTTACATGCTTGTTTATGTATGGTTCAGTTCATTCATATGCTTGAGCTCATCCTGGATTAAGCATAGGCTTAGTGGGACAGGTGGCCTCAACAGATTTAAAGAAAATCAAGGCCTCAATGCACACTATTTTTTTTCTTCCAGTCTACATGACAAATGTTCATTTGGTGGAGGGTTCACCATAATTCCTTGACTTTAGAAATGATAAGCTCTCACCTTGTATAATTCACACTTAGGTAAATTAGCTACCTCTCCACTAACAATAGGAATAGGTCCATCTGGTTCTTGGGTCTGTTAGGAAACCATAGCAATCAGCATTGGATTGTGGCTCCTTGGGCCCACTA
Organism: Bufotes viridis; assembly: GCA_033119425.1. Classification (NCBI taxonomy): domain Eukaryota; kingdom Metazoa; phylum Chordata; class Amphibia; order Anura; family Bufonidae; genus Bufotes; species Bufotes viridis. Next base: position 354,291,160 of record CM065593.1, read on the forward strand.
AAGCAAATGATTCTGATGTCCACCATATAGTTACAGTTACATCAGTAAAAAAAAACAATGTGGTTACCTGTAAGTCTATAAAATATGTTACATCAGCGGACTGGATATTCTATTACCCCTACTACTTACTACTCCCAGTCTTTCCTTTAATACCACTCCCCTCCGCCCCTTGCACGGCTACTTCTAATTGCTTATCAGCTTCTGCTTTAACACTGTGCTGCTGACCTCATTTCCTTTCCTCTGCAATTAAGGTTCTCTGTTGCTTTGTTGTCTGCCCGTGTGCCGACATTTCCTGTCTACCCTTGCGACCCTCTTGTGGCATTTAGTTCCATCAGGGATCTGGTTTTTGAGGGCTAGAATAGTGTAGTCCGCAGTAATATTATTGTTGTCCAAACACCAATATATTGACTTTAAGTGCCCATACATTTTTAGCATCACCAGCTGGCAATCTAATATGTGCTAGGTGTTTATTCAACATTCAACTTACTCACCTCTCCCTCATGAGAAGACATTGACACTTGGCTGAAACTAGTTGGTATGGTGGGTGGGGAGCCGAGACCAATGACTGTTTGGTCAATAGCTATTGAAGGTCTATTGCCACCTTTGGTGAGAAATTCAGATGTAGCCAAGCTAAAATGAACTCTGATAACACGTGTCACAATGTTATCTCAGTTCTCTAGTAACAAAAGCCGATGAAATCAATTGAAAAGTCAGTCAAGTTTAGCTCAGCTGCATCTCTATATCAACTAAGCTCAGATTAATGTTTGTTTCTGTTCCTTTTCCATAATGCTCAAATACAGTATATTAATACATTTAGAATGAGTGCCCATTTATTTGCTGGTGCAAATGGACACTCGTGTGCATGAGCCCTAACTGTGATTCTTGCTGTTTTCCACCACTGTCAATATCTCTGTTTGAGATCTACCTTCTGATAGATTATTATATTCTTCCCTATTTTCTTCTTCACATTTTTGACCGGACATCACTATTATAAAATGTATTTTTGGAATAAAGTATATTAAAGTATGGTGCTATATTTCATCCCAAGCTAAATGGATAAGCCAATGAATTCGCCAAAGGCAGATACGTAACTTGAAAGCAAAGCTGTTAACAGGACCAATTATGGTACATGTAATTTACAATACTGGTGCTATTGCTACCTCTGGCATCCCCCTATAGCGGGAATCTGCAACCTTCGGCACTTCAGCTGTTGTGAAACTACAATTCCCAGTATGCTCCATTCATTTCTATGTGAATTCTTAGAAGAGAAGAGCAAGTATGCAGGCTGGGAGTTGTAGTTTCACAACAGCTGAAATGCCGGCCATTGCCTATCCCTGCCATATAACTACACCCCTGCGCACAGGGTAACTGCTTTCCGGTTTTACCTGCAATATTGGTTAAAATACTGCAAAAACAAGGAAATAATATAACAACATACAAAATAAAGTTGAGCGAAATCCTTTCATTAGAACATCTTACATTTCTTTTTATATAGCTTTGAATATGAAATATAAAAGAGTAAACAAAGTTAAAAGTTAAAAGTCGTGTCTCTTCGGGACCATGCATTTTCTCAATTCTGTCAGGTTTCTTTCATAATGGTTACTTATTCTTCTTTGAACTTAAAATACTCTTCAGTTCATGAAAACATATGCCAACTGTGAGATAATGTCTTCTACTGAAGCACGTTTTTCATTTTGTTAGATAATATGGTATAAAGCTAGTGATGTGTATGAGTAACACTTATGTGTATATGGCCAGATTTGACAACTAATGGAATACAACACCACCACCACCAGGAAAGCTGCTCCCATTCAAGTGAATGGAACTAGTGCTGCAGTAACCAGCTCAGTCTACTACACAGTGGATGAAGTTATGTCGCTCCAGCGTTAGACTCACTACACAACAGCTGATCAGTGTGGAAGTTGTAAGGATAGACCATCAATAAAAAAAAAATCCTGGAGAACCCTTTTAAGACTGTGAGAGTACAGCCATATGTGGTGTATATGCTGCAGATTTTCTGCCACAACGTGACTGAAACCAAATAATCCTCAACATTTAGAATAGCAGCAAAGTTGATGAGATCTTAAATCTCCACCATGCAGATTTGTCACAAATTTTGCTGTGAATCTGCTGCAAATTCCATGGCGGACTTTCCGCAACAAAAACTCTAACTGTGGCCATACTATAGGCTCCTCTGGAACATAAAGTGCCTCAAAGTGGATGGTCTTTGTAGACTTACTGCACTTGGCTAAAATGGTCGCATCTGCTCTACATTATATAATTACTGATCTTGCACTGCATTACAAATACTGGTAAAAGGAAAACTGTAAAGAAAATGAATCTATCTACAATATTCTGAAATATCCATCATTGATTCTTGGCTTTCTAGAGAGTCAAAGTATTACATACTTACTAGGAATCTGTTGAATCTTATGGACCACAACAAAAGCATCTGAGAGGCCAACTTTCACAGGATGATTGGTAGAGCTTATCTCCATTACAGGTACTGGTATCTGCAAGAGAAGGAATTATAATTGTATAAGTGGTAAATTATATTTAGAGATGAGCTAATCTTTCAAAAGTTCGATTCGGCTGAATCGACGAATTTTAGAAAAAAAATTGCTTCATGACGAATTACTTCGTCACGAAGTGCATTTTTTTGTAAGTAGTGGGTGCAATGACAGGGAACTGTGATAGCGCCGCCCCTGGTCATTGTACCTCTCAGATGCAAAATACATGATTCGTACCTGATTGTGGCATCTGAGTGTAAAAACAGTGTGAAATGAACAAAATTTTTTTTATCAAACTTACCGCGTCCATTTGCTTGCGACAGGCCGGCCACTGCCATCTTGCTTGAAGATCTGGGGCTAAATCCCACGTGGAACGAAATTACGTCATCACGCCCGTTGAAGTGGTGACGTCATACATCACCACGCACGGGATTTCGGCCGAGATCTTCAATCACGATGGCGGATGGCGGCCCATTGCGAGCAAATGGAGGAGGTAAGAATGAATTGTTTTGTTTTTTTATACTATTTCAGGTTAAATCGATTCGCTTACACGAAGCACGAGGAAATTCGGCTTAGAGGCAAATCGAATTTGTCCTGAAATTCGGATCGAATTCCCCTTTGTGGGATTCGATTCACTTATCTCTAATAATAAACACCTACATCCATAAATACTAAAATTTATTACAATTTATTCTATCTATCTATCTATCTATCTAGCTATCTATCTAGCTATCTATCGATCTATATGCAAAAACATTACTTCAGTACTCTCCAACCTTTCGCACATCATTAGCCAATTAGCAGATGGTGTTGAGCCACACTGCATAGAAAAAGTGAAGAATCCTATAAGGTATATGGCCGAGTAATATGGTTTTTACTCTGTTAACAGCCAAAAACATGTTTTTTATGCTATAGCAATGCCATGGCATCCGTTGTGCACAAAGCTTTCTAGAGTGGCAAACCTATGCACTAAACCGTATATTCCATTTAAGCTAGTGCATCAGTGTATTTTAGTAAAAAAAAGTGGTCATCCTGATCCACCAAGCCTATTTTACACCGCCAAAATATATATTTGACATTTCTGCGGTGAAATAGAGAATCCGTGTAATTTTGGGGGAAAAACCGTATTCCATGTCCACAAAACAGTTCTGCATACACCGTCCAATGACATATTTTATATTTCTGCATGGAAATAGTGCTTCTTTGTTTTTTTATAGAAAAAAAACGTTATTCAAGGTCCACCAAACAGTCTGAAATACCCATTCCAACCACCTATTTTACATTGCTGCTGTGAAATACAGCATAAGTGTATTTTTTTGACAAAAAGTGGAAATCCTGATTCACAAAGCATTTGAAATATACCTCCTAAATACCGATTTCAAATTACAGCTGAGAAATAGTGCATTATTTTTTTGGTGTGTGAAAAAAGCTAAATTCCTGCTTCACAAAGCAGTTGTACATACACTGTATAAATACCTACATTTAATTTACAGCAGTAAAAAACTGCATTTTTAAATTTTGGTGACAAAAGCCGTGACATAGTCCCTTTGGCTAGCCTGGGCTCTGTGGTGCCACAGAGCACTTTTGTATACTATGCACTAAACCGTATATTCCATTTCAGCTATCAAATAGTGCATCAGTGTATGTTAGTTAAAAAAAGTGGTCATCCTGATCCACCAAGCCTATTTTACACCGCCAAAATATATATTTGACATTTCTGCGGTGAAATAAAGAATCCGTGTAATTTGGGGGGAAAAAACGTATTCCTTGTCCACAAAACAGTTCTGCATACACCGTCCAACTGCATATTTTATATTTCTGCATGGAAATAGTGCTTCTTCGTTTTTTATAGAAAAAAAGACATTATTCGAGGTCCACCAAACAGTCTGAAATACCCATTACAACCACCTATTTTACATTGCTGCTGTGAAATACAGCATAAGTGTATTTTTTTGACAAAGGAGTGGTAATCCTGATCCACAGAGCATCTTGAAATACACCGCTTAAATACCGATTTCACATTACAGCTGAGAAATAGTGCATTATTCTTTTTTGTGTGAAAAAAAGCAATATTCTTGCTTCACAAAGCAGTTGTACATACACGGTATAAATATCTAATTAAAATTTACAGCAGTAAAAAAACAGCATTTTGGGGTTTTATTGAAAAAAGCTGTGTTTTAGGCTGAACAAACAGTTGTGCATCCGTCGTTTAAATAATTATTTCCAATATATAGCAGTTAAATACTGCATTTGTGAATTTTGTCGACCAAATCTGTGTTCTGGGTCCTCAAATTTGGTTTCCATACATGGAATAAATATCTACTGTTAATGTACAGCAGTTAAAACTGCATTTTGGGGTTTCATTGAAAAAAGCCGTGTTTTTGGCCGAGAAAACTGTTGTGCATCCGGCGTATAAATAATTAATTTCAATTTACAGCAGTGAAATACAAATTTTCTGTATTGTATTACAAAAATACTTGCTCTTGTTCCACAAACAACTTGTGCATACAGCGTACCAAATTTTTTTTTTACATTTCCGCATAGAAATTGAGAATCAGTGTATTTGGGGCACAAAAAACATTATTCTAGGTCCACAGAGCATTTTTATGACACGGGCACTGGCCTAGCAAACCTAATTGTCGACTAGTGGCAGGTAAATTGACACCGGAGAGACCAATCTTTCAGCTTGGTGGGTGAACGCAAATAATGAGGAGATCATCAAATAAGGGACGTGGGCATGGCTGTGGTGATGTTGGTGGAGCTCCTGTTGCTGGGAGAGGACGTGGCTGTTCAGCGCCAACTACCACTCCAAGTCAAACACCTTACTCTGGTGCGAGTAGGCGACAGAATCTGCAGCATTATTTGATAGGCCCAAATGCTGCTCTACAGATGGTGAAGCCAGAACATGTACAGGCGATAGGAGATTGGGTGGCTGACAGTGCCTCCAGTTCCTTCACAGTATCTAACACCCAGTCCTCTGCAGAAACCTCAGAGTTGGCACCTGCAGCCCATGCCCATCAGTCTTTCACCTCACCCACTTGCAAATCAGCCAAGCAGTCAGAGCCCCAAATCATGCAGGAAAGTCTCATGCTTTTTGATGACTCTGTTGGCAGGGTTTCCCCGGCCCATCCACCTAGCCCTGCCCCAGAAGAGGAAGACCTTGAATGAACTGATGCTCAATCACTTTTGTTGCAGGATGAGGACTTGGGAATACCGCCACAAAACATCTCTGATGATGACGAAACACAGGTGACAACTTCTGTGGCTTTCTGCAATGTGCAGACCGACAAGGAGGGCAGGGGTCATGAATGGGTAGAAGATGATGTGGAGGATGATGAAGTCCTAGACCCAGACTGGACTGAAGGTCGTGCTAGATGAGGCATGCAGTTTTGAGGAAGAGGCGGTGGTCGCACAGAGGCAACAGCACAGCAAAAGAGGGAGAAGGGTGCAAAAGCGCAGCGGCCGTTCCAGAGACAGTATGCCTGCTACTGTCCACCGCACCCAGGCACCGAGCACCCCAAAGGAAGCTTCAAGGAGTTCCCTGGCATGGCACTTCTTTAAACAATGTGCTGACGACAAGACCCGAGTGGTTTGCACGCTGTGCCATCAGAGCCTAAAGCGAGACATAAACAGTCTTAACCTGAGCACAACCTGCATGACCAGGCATCTACATGCAAAGCATGAACTGCAGTGGAGTAAAAAAAATTAAAACAAGGAACTCTCTTATGCTCCTCCTGTTCCCTCTTCTGCTGCTGGCTCGGCCTCTCCCTCCACCTCTGGCGTCACCGTGGCACCTGGCGACCAGCAAACAGAGGATGTTCCACCAATACCACCACATACGACAGCATCACCAAGCATCTCCACCATGTCACATGGCAGCTTTCAGCTGTCCATCTTCCAAACATTGGAGAGAAGGAGGAAATACCCACCTACCCACCCTCGAGCCCTGGCCCTGAATGTCAGCATTTCAAAATTACTGGCCTTTGAAATCCTGTCACTCCAACAGCTGATGACAGTGGCTGTCCCCCAGTATGTTGTTCCCAACCACCACTACTTTTGTAGGCGAGCTGTCCCTTCCCTGCACAACCAAGTGGAGGATAAAATCAAGTGTGCGCTGCGCAATGCCATCTGTGGCAAGGTCCACATAACCACAGATACATGGACAATAAGCACGGCCAGGTTCGCCATATCTCTCTAACTGCACACTGGGTAAATGTAGTGGCGGCTGGGCTCAAGGCGGATAGCGGTTTGGTGCATGTCCTTCCACCACCGAGGATCGCAAGGCATTATTCGTTGCCTCCTGTTGCTTCCTCCTCCTATTCCACATCATCCTCCTCCTACTCCTCTTCTACCACACCCCCCCCCCACATTTCAGATAATCACCTGTTAGTTTGGTGGGTGACATTAACCTCTTTATACTGTCAAATGACATCTACATTGTCTGGTTGTCAGGGGCCGATATTTTGTTTCATCGCTTGCTGCATTGGTGGGAGACATTAACCTCTATTTACTATCAAATGACCTCTCCTCTGTCTGTCAGGGGCTACATAAATGATAATGGCCTGTTCCATTGCAGGTAGACCTGACCCCTGTGTTGCTGTTACGGGACCGCTCTCCTCTTTTTGCGTGTGACATCGTCCTGAATTGGTGAATCAGGTATGTGGCACTACTGGGTGAAATCAATACTGTTTTGGCATGATTTTAACTCTCCTCTTTATGGGTGATATGGGTTTGAATCGGTGAATGAGGCCTGTGGCATTGCTGGGTGAAATCAATTCTTTCTTGGAGTGATTTTAACTCTCCTCTTTGTGGGTCCCGTGGGCCTGAATGTTTGAATGAGGCCTGTGGCCCTGCAGGCAGACATGATTCCTTCTTGGCTGTGATGACAACTTCAACTTCCATGTATGGTTGTCATTGGCCTGAGTCTATGAGTAAGGCCTGTGACACTGCTGGCAGACATGAATCCTTCTTGGCTGTGATGTGAACTTCAACTCCCATAGCATTCCCACCTGACACTACCCCAACCTCCTATTCCACCTCCTCCTCCAAGTTGCCAATTGATATTGGTTAATTTTTATTTATTTTATCTTAAGTCATTTCCCTATCCACATTTGTCTGCAGGGGAGTTACCTACATTTTGATGCATTTTTCAGCCCTCTAGCCCTTTCCAGGGCTATTTTACAGCCATTTTAGTGCCGATAAAGTTCGGGTCCCCATTGACTTCAATGGGGTTCGGGGTCAGGTTCGGGTTGACTTTGGATCCCGAACCCGAACATTTTTGTGAAGTTCGGCCGAACTTCTCGAACCCGAACATCCAAGTGTTCGCTCTAATCTAAGCTCTACCTTATACCATACTTGATTTGAAGATTGGGGACACGGTCAAGTGACTGGTTTATATTAAGCAAACAAAAGTTTATCAATAGAAAAGGCCATGCATTAACTTTCAGAAAGCTGGTGCTGAAATAAAAAAAATCTATTTGACCTTGACGGGGATCTGATTAAAGGTAAATAACTGCAAAATAGATTAGAAGAAGAGAAATTGACGCAATTAAAATGTATCCCCAAGCCTTTCGAGAACTCAGGCAATTTTCTGTACACTAGAGCTTTGGGAACAGAAGTGAAAAAAAGAAAGGGTCTGTTTCTAGTCCCTCTCTCTCATATACAGTCACAATTGTTCATCAAGCTTTTAAGACTTTCCCTCAAAGGCCAATGCATTTACCAGATCACTGGAACAAACTTAAAAACATCTCGTGGGTGGAATGACCTTGTACAGTAAGTGTCTTTGTAACAATCGTTGACAATAAGATGTCTTATAATTGAAAAGTTAGTTTCCAATCAAGAGTACAAGGAAAGAAAAATGGAAGATGCTTTCTTCTGTGAAAGGTACAAGAAAAAACAACAAACTCTATAGGACTTGGTCTTTCATGCCCAAACAATCCATAGTCTCTCATAGATTTTGTTTTCAGCATGAGTTAAAGTAAATATAAAAATATTATGAAATTTAAAAGGGGTATTATGAGAAATGAATCTCTACCAACAGGACAGGGCATAACTATTTGTTCACTGGGGGTCCAACCGCTGGGACTCCCACTGATCACGAGAAAGGTAACTTCTACCCTTTGAGGCCCCCTGGGAGAAGTTATGTGAGCTCCGGAAATAGCTGAGTAATCGTCTGTCTCTGCAAACTCCTGTAGAGATGAATGAAGTGGAAATGTGCATGCCCAAACCGCTTCTTCATCCATTTGGGGGGGGGCCCAAGATATATGGGGTTCTCATGATTAGTGGGTCCCAACAGAAGGACCCCCATTAATCTCATAGGGGATAACTTATCACAACCAGAATACCTCTATGAATTGAATGTAAACCTTAGCACACTATGCCATGGTAGCCTTATGGGCTGATTGAATTCTTGAAGAAGCACTCCCACAAAATTTGTTATTCTCTGACTTGTTAAAAAGGTACATGATTTAAACTGTAGTAAAGGTGATCTTCTTACCACGGACAGTATTTGTGAGTTATAACTTCCCTTCTGATCCTCAGCTGTGTCATGACTTTCCAAGTAACACAGCAGCCTTAATGTCGGTCTCATAGGAATGAATAGAGAAGTAACTGACTTCCTGTCCTGTGTCAGATGGAAATCAGAGTGCTGGTCACATGACACAGCTGAGGATCAAAAGGGAGGTTATAACTTACAAATACCAATACTGGTAAGAAGATGGCCTTCCCTACAGTTGACATCATGTACCTTTCTAACAGGTCAGAGAATAAAATATTAATATAGAATATTTTTAATAGAATAGAGAGCAACAGGGAAAACTTTTATGAATAGAATATGCACACAAACCTTTTTTAGAAAACCCTTGACTAAATTAACCCATTAACTTTAAAATTGGAAAACTCCTCCCTTAAATGTCACTTTTTTATTGTAGATTTTGAATTTATGTGTGAAGTAAATATAGTTGGCACACAACCCAAGTGACTGAAGTTCATTTAAACCCCTTAGTCAGGGGCGTAGCTATAGGGGGTGCATAGGTAGCAGTTGCTACTGGGTATAGGAGCCTGAGGGGGCCCAAAGACACTTGTGCTGCATAATAAGACACACAAAGCACTGAGGGAAGGGGGGTTCCAAGCTGAACTCTTGCACCAGGGCCCATGAGCCTTTAGCTATGCCCCTGCCCTTAGTGACATACTTATTGTTGGCCTTTCACCCAGTTTTATTTAATAGAGAATGGTATAATTAGTACATTGCTAAATCACTTAATTAAAAAATTCTGCCTGCATCCACCTGAAAGAAGTTGTAATGTCATAGCCATTGGGGGTCTCACTTCCATCCAATTTGGAGTCTACTGCTTGTTGTTAGGCTAAATCCTTCCCTGGTAACAGAGACACAGAAGATGGCTCACAGGAAATGGGGCCTGTGTCAGAGATAGCTGAGCTCCTGAGCCTGATAGAAGCACCTCCTCAACATAGCTTCTGAAGAGCAGTGAAGCTCCTGTGTATCTGTAAGTCTAATACCCCCTCTTTATCAGCTTTCTGACCTCACTAGAAAAAAATAAAAAGTAAGAAGTAAGGGAAGTTAGGCCACTGCTTACAGTACTGGCAGATCCCATTAGAAGGGAGACGCCCACGGATTATGAGAGAAATGCACCTAACTGCACAGATGAAACCGGGACTAATGTGGCTGAGGAAGACATTAGGGAATCCCAAAAAAGACCTGTTCCTTCACAGTTATGATTCCACAACGAAGCACAGATAAAATGAAAAAAACTCAGTAATGATTTAAAGACCAGGAATATCCCCGGTCTTAGTTTCACTGGGCATAACTTTTTTATTTTTTCTTCAAGTTAGCTGTATAAGATCTTGAATTTTGTGGAAAGAGTTGTAGTTTTTTTAGGAACCATTTTGGGGTTAATATACCGTATTAAATAGCGTTTAATATTTTATTATTAGGGGGAAAGAAAAAATGAACCAGGCATGGATCCCACAGTACCTTGTGCTGAGTAGACATGTATACTGGCCTCACACAGCCATTGTTATACTCCAGCGCACTTTCTCTTTGTTTTATCTTATATATTCCACAAGGTTTTGTGGTCTACCCAAATTAAATAAATAAAAAAGTGTTGGCTACCTCCTCCTCATTCACCGCCGCTTCCACCTACACCGCCACGTCCACCTACACTGCCACGTCCACCGCCTCCTCAACCTACTACTCCATATGGACCTCCTCCTCTTAGTTCAAGATTATTATTTTTAATTTTTATTTATTTTATTTTATTCTGAATTCCATCTTTAAAATGAGACTAGGCCCATATCTCTAGAAGTTACCAATCCTGGGTTAAAGCAGCCTCTGCCTTACCCTGCTGCCTGAAATCAGCTTGAGCTGAACCCCAGCAGAGCTTGGTCAAAACTGTTAAGGGTTTAACAAGCATCAGAAGCTCTTATGCAGATGGCAGAGTACTCTATAACGCATTCTATAGTATGGCATTTTCCTATAGTAACAACGCTCTAAAGGAGAATTTTATAATAACACAACGAGATGTATACAATCAAAGAAATCATACTAATGTAATTGCAATTCACAATATCGGCTTATACCCACAGCAGAGCCCTATGCATAAAGCCTGTATGGCAGTGTAAAATATCCTATAGGTTTCTCTAGTACAGAGTCATGCAGCTTTCGTGTACTGTTTCATAGTCTCTGCAAACTGCATGGGTATAAAGATATTCTCCACTGGAGGCAATAAGAATATATTTACACCTACAGAGTTTTATACAGCATGTCACCATATTTTCTGTGAGACCAAAATCTAATAAAAAACATTTGCTTGCCTTTGTATAAATTCAGAGGCCTAAAAAAGGTACAATCGAGTCTTGTGTACCTTTACAGATGTGTCTTTACCTTTTCTCATGGCTCAACACAACTCGAGATGAATGATATGAGATGACCAGCGATAAAACACAAACAAAAAAAACCCCATAATTTTGTAATACTCCATGAGGAGTGGTTTATGTTCTAAGTGTCTATTTGTGGCCACTGGGTGGTTGTGGTGTGTATGACAGCCTGTTAAGAATTTTGCTAGCAATTTGCAATAATGTATTGAATTTGTATCTTGAGTAATTGGAGGCTTAGCCAAATACACAGGAAGGTCAAGGTGGACACATTCATATGCAAATACTTACAGCATGTGCATGAACCCATCATATTTTAGTGCACAAACATTTTTCTTCCGGAAAATTTGAATATTAATTAAAAGAAAAAAAGTATAGTATATCAATTACTGTATAAGAAAATGGTCAACCATATAACTGAACATCCATAAATAAAGGTTGTATATCTTCTGCAATACTCTATGTATGACCATGAGAGATACATAATTACACTCCGGTTCTGGCGTTTAATTTTTAAATCTCATTTTTGATTTTAAGTCTGAAAAGGAAACCAACAAAGCATGAAGGTTACTGAAAATATCAATGTTTCCATTGCACAGATAAGTAAATGAGCCTCTCCAGAGATCAAACAAGAAGCCTGTTCTGAGAAGGAACAATGCCGGTCGGCTTCATTCGCCTGTATGTTGGGATTTCAAGCATCTACTTCGAAACAGAGAAGCAAAGCCAAAAACCCACACAGGAACAAACAAGCAAACTTCATCATCCATGCCAGGTAAGGTAGAACAGAATGCCAAGTTTGGTCTAAGAAGGATAAATTCTCCATATTACAATTGTTTTGCGAACAATGCAGGGTTTACCAGAATAAAACCCTCCATCTGCGTTCAAATACACAGAGAGGAAAATACACGGTGGTTAGTTAGGCCAATATTTAGATAAAGGAACATCTGTTGTCATTTAGAATGAGAACACTACTGATTAATTGGAAGATTTAATTCAGGTCTCGGTATTACCAACTGTTTTTTTTTTGGACAACATGTCGAAAAATCCCATCAAACTACCAGCTATATCAAACGTCTGACTTTTAGAGTATCAGACTTTTGTAGACTCAGATCTGTCTAATTTACAAAGGGATATTCTCCAGGGGAAGCATACCAGGACTCCGGACCCTGAGGAATCCTGAAGTGCCCCTTGCAGTGTTATGGATCCATTCAGACGTCCATAGAGTTTTGGACTGCAAAACACTGACGCCACACATCGCTGGCACTTAATAGAGGATTCCTATTCTTGTCCGCAGCTACGGACAAGAATAGGACATGCTCTAATTTTTTGCGGAGCTGCAGACCGGAAGTTTGGGGCCGCGGACCGGAAATGCGGATGTGGACAGCACACTGTGTGCTGTCCGCATCTTTTCCGGCCCCATTGAAAATGAATTGCGGGACGGATCCATACCCATTCTACGGACATCTAAATGGACCGTTAGAGTCTGTATAGCTCCGGAGTTTGGGTAAGTGACACTGACTACCTTTGTCTTATGCTGCATTTACATGCAGAGAATGAGCTCACAATTGCTGGGAAGGAAACGTTCCTTCCTGACAATTGCCTGCTCCTCAGTGGAGTTGAGGAGCTGTATTTACATGCAGAGATCACCTCCACAGTATGAAGACGACCAATGGCTACTGCTATAACTCATCCTCATACAGTTGCATTATTTCTAGGCAGCAGATTAATGTTTAGACAGCACGACCTGCCTCCCAGAAAAGATAATTTAGGTGTTGGCATAAACGAGTGTTTCACACGATCTTTCTTCTGCTAGGTGCCTGGAAATGGTCTGGTCAGAGACAATGGAATGTATTGAAGGGGCTGTGACTGGATGGTGAACAACGAAATTGTGGAAGCTGCTTGTGCTTGTCAGTGGATCAAACTATTTTCTCTACTGGTGGTCAGACTGGGCCGCCCGGAGACTGTTCACTATGTGTACACGCTCCCAGGTAACCCCTGCTCCCAACACCTCCGAACAGCCAGGTCAGAACAGCATAGGCGGTGGGTAATTTGTCAAAATGACCATCCTGCTACCACCAGTCAAATGATCAACCACTTCAAAAAGTCTGTTAATTGGGCGTTTTAGAGGCATGTCTTCATTCTAATGAAGAAGGACACTACCCACAAGTAATCTCTAAGAGTCTTTTATAAGGTAGTTGGGGAAGTACTTTTATGCCTTGGGGTAAGACTCAGTGTCTAATCAGACCACACCTGTAATCATTTACATATTTGTCTGAGACATAGCTGGATTTTGCAATAATCCGACGATTCTATAAGGGGGCATTATTATAATTTTTATTTTTTTGCCAATGAGAGTATATTAAAAGTCAATTCAGGGATCTGATGCTCCCAGCATCGTAACCTCACATAATCACTCAGGGATCATCAGATCCTGCTTCCTCCAGTGCACAGTGGGTGTTCCTGGGACTGCCTGTGTGAGGGTGATGTGAGGTCTGCGGGCATTATATATATATAGACATTTTATATATGGAAACACTATATGGCCTTTTATATTTGGGGACACTATGGTGTATTTTATATACAGGGAGCACAATATCTACAGAGAGAACTGTGGGGGGCATTATATATAGTGGCGTCATTATGGGGGCTATTATAGGTACTGGAGCACTAAAGAGTGGGCATGGGATTCAGCTAGTTCCCTCCAGTTCTCCAGATCTGGTTGTTAAAATTACAACTGGATCGGAGAACCATGTTACCAGCTGAGCCCCGATCTGGTGCTGGGGCAGCTGGAGATGTTTGATCCATTGCTTTGCTCGCCGATGATAGTTTAGCTCCTTAGTTGGGTGGTATGTGTGTGTAGTGTTTATATGGTGTATTTATGTATGTGTACCGTGTATATGGTGTATTTATGCGTGTTGCAAATATATGGTGTATGTATATGCAGGGGCGTTGCTAGGTTAAAATGTTTGGGGCCTGGGCCACGAATGTCCTGGACGACAATACAATTAAATCTAATGCACTGCTAGAGCTGAAGGACCTGTGGTGACATCACAGGTTATTTGATGAGTAAAACAGGCAGTGGTTGAGAAGGACCTGCTATGATATCACCATCATGTGACCAGTGCAGGAGAGGACGGCAGTGAGAAGATGGAGAAGTCCTAGGGGAAGAAGCTGTGGTAATGTCTGCTACATGAGGAGAGGTAAGTGAGGGGAGAGGCAGAGCAATGCTGGGAGTTGTGGTTATTTTACTGGACTGTATGTTAGGGCTGAAGGGAGGGATGTTATTTACATGGAACTGTGTGTTAGAGGCGGCTGGGGAGGGTGTCATGTTATTTACATAGGACTGTATGATGGTGGCTGTAGGATAGAGTGATGTTATTTACATGGAACTGTATGTTGGAGGGGACTTGGGGAGGGAGTGATGTTATTTACATAGGGCTGTATGTTGGAGGGGGTTGCGTGATGTTATTTACATGGGAATGTATGTTGAAGGCAGCTGTGGGAGGTGTTTATGTTATTTACATGGAACTGTATGTTGGAGGCGGCTGTGCGAGGGAGTGATGTTATTTACAATGGACTGTACTGTATGTCGGAGGGGACTAGGGGAAGCAGTGATGTTATTTACATGGGACTGTATGTTAATGGGAGCTGTGGGAGGGAGTGATGTTATTTACATCAGACTGAATGTTGAGGGGGTGATGTTTTCATGGGATTGCATGTTGGAGGTGGCTGGGGAGGGGGTGATATTATTTACTTGGGACTGTATGTTGAAGGTGGCTGGGGAAGAGGTGATGTTATTTACATGGGACTTTATTCTGGAGGGGGCTGTAGATAGAGAGGGGTGCTATTTACATGGTACTGTATACTGGACGGGGCTGGAGAGATAGTGTGATGTTATTTACATGGGACTCTATGGAGGAGGGAGGGAAATAGTGTTATTTACATGGGACTGTATGTTGGAGGGGCTGAAGGAAGGGAAGTGATGTGATTTACATAGGACTGTATTTTGGAGGGGGCAGGAGAGTTGGTGTGATGTTATGTACATGGGACTGTATGGTGGAGGGAGGAATATAACTACAGGGGCATTGCAAATCCAGGGGACATTGTAGGCATTCCTATTACTACTGGGGGTTCTATAGTAGGGACTTATAGATCTGTCTTATGTCTACTAAGAGCACTATGGGGGCCTTATTACTACTGAGGGGTCTGTAGAGAGTTGCATTACCACTGGGGAACAAAAGGGGGCCCTATTTCTACTGCGGGCTCTGTGAGTGTATTATTAATACTGGAGGATTCTTCTACTAATGGGGGCACTCTTGGGGGCATTATCATGGTTGGGGGCACTATAGGTGGCATGGTTACTAATGAGGGCACTCTTGGGGAGCATTATTACTGTTGGGGGCACTGTAGGGGGCAGTATTACTAATGAGGGCATTCTAGAAGGGAATTACTATTGGTGGAACTATGAGGAGCACTATTACTATGGGGGCACTATTATTTCTTCAGGATAGTATTTGGGGGTATTGGGGAGCCCAGCGAGTAGCAGGATAACATTGCGGGGACTCCAGGTTGGGAGATGATGAAATGTGAGAAAGCTAAGAAGTCTGTGTTGTACGGACCATATGGAGAAGATGATGACAGAGAAGATCTACGTCGGTGGAAAAGTCATCCGGTATGAGCTGCTGTATAGCAAGTACAGCAAAATGGGTTGGGGGTGGGGGGGGGGTTTCGGATGGCCACTTAGAGAACTGGGCCATGTTCTTTAGGGATGCGCCACAGATCTTTTCAGACCTAAGCAACGCCCCTGTGTATATGTAAATCCCACCCCTGCTAAAGAGGGGACATTATAGATACTGGGGGAACTACAGAGAGGTAATTATAGAGACTTTGGCAATATGGTGGGCATTTTTGTACTGGGGGCACTGTGGGGGGCATAATATATACTCAAGGCACTGCAGCGGTTTGGATCTTAAAAAAAAAAAGCCAATGAAATTCATGCGGTTTAAGGGCCTTTAAAATGGATGCAAAGTGGCTGTTAAAAATAGATAGACAGCCAGGCAAAATCGCCATGAACAGCTTACTGTGTATCTGTTTTCAACAGCTGATTTTTTTCAGTATCTTCTAAATGTACCCTTAGAGATAAGCAATGGCTCCTGGGACCCTGCTTTAGTGCCACCTCTCTTCTCTGTGTCATTGCATCATCGTACATCATTTTTTTCTTCATTCTTCCATGGTGAGACATCCAAGTCTTGTTTACATTTTTGTAACCTTCATTAGTAATCTAACATTTCCACTACGCAGGACATGGCGTTTATTGAGCTCTTCTGCAGAGGACCAAAGCACCACTTGTAACAGGTAGAGCTGCACTCATGGTGAAATGCAAAGAGATGCATGGTCAGCTGCCGAGACATCACTATGGCTTTTGTGGGATGCTGGGTCTGGGTTCATAAATGATCATTTTAGTTCTGCTTAATGAGAGAAAAAGCTAAATGCATTTGAGCACAGCAAGTCATCTTTACATTTGCACTTATCATCACTGTAACTGGTTCAATGGGGCTCCGTAGGAGAACAGTTGTCAAATATTCAGCACCGAACGTATTCCCTCATTGAAAGTATTATACTTTTCTCTCTTCAGTCCATTGATTGCGCCTGTAGATTCTGCAGTTTCCACTCCAACAGCTCTAACAGTGATAGGTCTCTTAAGAAAACAATGAAACATTTGGGCACGGTGAATTCTTATATATCTATATGAAGGTATAGTAAATGCTATTTGCACTTTAAAAAGGAGATAATCTCCCCAACATTGCTGAAAATGTTCATATAATTGTGTCCTTGTTATGTATAGCTAAAATCGAGGGACAAATGTTTGAAGGGAGTCTGGCATTAGTGTTGATCGTGAATATTCAAATCGCTAATTTTTATTGAGAATATCGGCACTTTGAGAATTCGCGAAGATCTAGAATATAGTGCTATAACTTCGTAATCGCGAATATTTTTGATTTTTTTTCATCAGTACTACTGCTTCTTGCTTGTGGGCCAATGAGGAGAAGGCTGCAATGTCTTTGTCTGAGCTTAGCAACATCCCTAGCAACCAATAGGAAAGTTGCCTACACCTTACTATATAAGAAACTCCCCAGCAGCCATTTTCTGCAGTTATTTGCAGTTCTGAGAGAGACAGCAGTGTTATTGCTGTGCTCTGTGCTTTGCAGTCTCATCTGGATCCTTATTTAATTACATTAGTTAGTTAGCTATATATATAATACAGATCGTTAGTGGGAGATAGTCAGTGTAGGTTAGATAGTGATATAGTGTAGCTGACAGGTTCCAGTGCAGGGTGTTAGGTAGTGTTATAGGAATTACTGTGCTGTGATAGGGATTAGTGTCTTTGTCTTTCATCTTTGAAAAAAAAAAATAAAAAAAAAATACAGTCATCAGGAGTTCTTCCTCACAGTCACGAAAGTTGCTGCCAACCATTTTCTCCAGTCTCAGGAAACTTCTAGCAGCTTGAAAAATGTAGCAAAAGTGAGCCACGCCTGTATTGTGCGCGCAATACGCGCATATTACACTGCCGATTTTCGCAATCAAGTAAATAATGACTGGAGAACATAAATTCGAGAATTTGCAAATTTATGGGAAATATTAGGCCAGAAATTAGCGAAATATTGCGAAAGCGAATATTGCCTATGCTGCTCATTACTATCTGTCAGTGGTTCTGACCATGCTAGACTGCTGTGAAGACAGTGCACTTGATGGAGCAAAATATGGCAAAATGAAACTTCATATTCACACTACTACTTATAAGAAAAGCTCCACAATAGGTATGCCTTTCCTGCTATCCCCAGACCAAAGCTGCTGCCGTCAGCAGCTTAGCATTGTCAAAACTGCTGACAGATTCCCTTTATTCTTGGAAATAGCCATTGGTCACTGTTGAACTGTAGCTAGATTAACTTCACCCAGGGAACAGATTCAGTTTACTGCCCTAGGTCAGTGTGATCTGGGCAAATGGTCTAGGGCAGGCATCCTCAAACTGTAGCCCTACAGCTGTTGTAAAACTACAACTCCCATAATGCCCTGCTGAAGGCTGATAACCTGTAGGCTGTTCGGGCATGCTGGGAGTTGTAGTTTTGCAACAGCTGAAGGGTCGCAGTTTGAGGATGCCTGGTCTAGGGCATTGATAAACCCTGTGTATAGTATGATCCTTTTATCATACTATCTTCCATCTGTCCCTTCCTTCTTGCTAAGGGTATGTTCACATCTGCATTATCCTAGATCTGGCAAGCTGTTCTGGCTGCTGGAGTTCTCTGAGTCTGGTCAACGGCCGTGTGCATGAGGCCTTAGGGTACATCTACACAGGACTGAAATTTTGCAAATGTGATATCCAATGCAGATTTCACCCTGTACAATGCACAGCAAAATCTATGACAAATTCACATATAAATCATTCTCCGCAAATTATGTCCCGTGAAGACATAACCTGAGTCTGGATTCACACATTGTGGCTGTTTTCATCAGTTTTGAAATTTTTGTGGCTTTTTTTTTTTCACAATCACTTTTTGGTGCATTGTTTTTTGCTAAAAAATACCAGTTCCAAAAGCTATCTAGAAGGGAAACAGAAGTGTTTTTGTTTTTTTTTTCCTAGTGGTGTTCTTTTTTAATTGAAAAAAAAAAACACACCAAAAAACACACAAAATGCAAGCATAGTAAAAAAAATGCTGGTGGTTTTTAAGGATTTCTGGTTTTCCCTTGTTAAACATGTACGACACAGTCCCATGTTTTCCATCTATCAAGAGAAGGGAGCTGAAGTGCGTTGAACCCTATTCCAGTTCGGGCTCATGCACATGCCCATATGTATTTTGCGGGCCGCAAAACACGGATCCACAAAAAATATTTTGCGGCCCCATGGAAATGAATGGTTCTGCATACGGTCCGCAAAAAAAAAAAAACGAACGGACACGGAAAGAGAATACGTTCATTACATGGGCCCTTAGAGTTAGAGTGGTCAGATGCCCAGCTTTAGGCCAGACAGTCCGGCTTCCCAGCTCCCAGCCCTCCACCCAGCGTAAGACCTGGACAGACACCTGGGAGTCCTAATTTTTTTTATGGCACACTGACTGAGGCTCACACACTACAGCAGTCACTAGAGCAATGATGCTAGCTATTCACTCACTGCTGAGCCAATCCAATGGTGAGAATAGCCTGCATCATCACACTCAGCCAGTCACAGAGATGGATATTGCTCTAGTGATTAAGTGCGAGCGAAACGGAGGATTCATAATGTAGAAGCGGCATGCACACAAGTATAGAGGTCCGGGGGAAGAGGGGTATGAGTGGTGGCACATGGGGAGTGGGAAAACTGGTGGCATATAGAGGGAAAGAGTGGTGGATTTGGGAAAGAGCGGTGGCATTTGGGGGCAGAGAGATTGGTGGTGCATTGGGGACAAAGTAAAGCTATATTGGTATCCAGAGGAGCAGAGTGGTGGAATTCAGAAGAGAAGAGTGGTGGCATTTGGAGGAGCAAAGTGGCATTTGAGGCAGAATGGTGGCATCTGAAGGCAGAAATATTGGTGGAACATTAGGGGCAGAAGGCATATTGGGAAAGAGTGGTGACCTGTTGGGTACAGAATGGTGGCCTGATGACCTGTTGGGGCAGAGTGATGACATACAGGGGACAGAGTCATGATGGCATACCAATATAAACTCTTGGAGGCAGTGAAGAAAGGAGTTAAATGCCCCAAGTACCATAGGTACCAAGTTTGGCGAGTAAAAAATAATTTAGCTGAAACTGTTATAGGGATTATTAATTCTGTGTATTGTAGCCTCACACCCCTCTGCCCTGGGTATGATATCCTATTTTTGGGGGTGGTAATGTTCTTTTTGAGGTTATGAAAGTGGCCACCAAAGTTACATCATGCAAAGTGGGGCCTCATGGGCAGATTCATTAAAAAAAATGTCTTAAGGTTATATTCACATGGCGGATTTTGTCAAAATCAACTACGGATTCCATAGCAGAAACCATTATGGTTTCTGCCACAGTTGTTCATTCTGGATGCTGTGGCTGTATTCAGGGCTGGGACAAGGTCCACCACCAACAGAGGCTGAGCTGCCCAAGTGCGCCCCCCCCCCCCCCCTCCTCCAACTTGTGGATGACACTGCTATGGGGGATCTGTGATGGATGACACTGTTATTGGGGAATCTGTGGATGACACATATGTGTCATCCACAGATCCCCCCTCCCCATAACAGGGTCCATGTAGGAATGACCCCCAATACAAGGGGTGAGGCTGTGGGGTTGTATCTGCTTTTTTGATGACAGCGCCAGCGGGGCCAGTGCAGTGACTGTATTCTACTACACCCCCTCCACTGTATATAATCTTAACTATATAACTGTAGTGATTTACTACAGTTATATAGTTAATAAGATTATATCCAGTGAGCAGGGGATGGGGGGTGTAGTAGAATACAGTCACACTGCGCGGGCCCTGCTGTCATTATGAAATAGCATATGTGACCCCCACCTCTTTTATTGGTGGCCATTCAGTAAAGTAACCCTGTTTTGGGGGGGAGGGGGGGTGTCTGTGGGACAAATATGTGTCATCCACAGATTCTCCCCATAACAGGGTTCATTTAGTGATTGACCACCCAAATTGTGGTGACCCAATACATGGGAGTTACATCTGCAGAGCTTTTGTATAATGCCACCCCACACTGTAGTGTCCCCCACACAGTAATGTCCCCCACACTGTAGTGTCCCCCACACAGTAATGTCCGCCACACTGCCCCCCACACAGTAATGTCCGCCACACTGCCCCCACACAGTAATGTCCGCCACACTGCCCCCGCACAGTAATGTCCGCCACACTGCCCCCACACAGTAATGTCCGCCACACTGCCCCCACACAGTAATGTCCGCCACACTGCCCCCACACAGTAATGTCCGCCACACTGCCCCCACACAGTAATGTCCGCCACACTGCCCCCACACAGTAATGTCCGCCACACTGCCCCCCACACAGTAATGTCCGCCACACTGCCCCCACACAGTAATGTCCGCCACACTGCCCCCACACAGTAATGTCCGCCACACTGCCCCCACACAGTAATGTCCGCCACACTGCCCCCACACAGTAATGTCCGCCACACTGCCCCCACACAGTAATGTCCGCCACAGTGCCCCCACACAGTAATGTCCGCCACACTGCCCCCCACACAGTAATGTCCGCCACACTGCCCCCACACAGTAATGTCCGCCACACTGCCCCCCACACAGTAATGTCCGCCACACTGCCCCCACACAGTAATGTCCCCCACACCCCCTCAACCACACAGCAGTGCCCCTACATAGTAATTTGTCATGCCCCCCTCTTGTCATTCTCCCCCCTCTTGTCATTCTCCCCCCTCTTGTCATGCTTTTTCTGCCCCGTCATTTCTCCCCCATCTTTTCATGCTCTTTTACCCAACCCCATGTTGTCATGCTCTTTCTGCCCCCCATGTTGTCACAGACTTCATGTAAGGGGCCGGCATTTCACTGTACTTAATGCCGGGCCCGTCAGAGCTCCTCTCACCTCCATTATGTTCACTGCTCCAGGCTTCCAGGATCAGGCCCCAGCGCTGCCTCACATTAAGCAGGTGGGCGGAGCCTAACGGAGGTCCGTTAGGCTCCGCCCACCTGCTTACTCTGTTTCTAGTTAGAGCCAGAGGCAGCGGGGCCTGATGCTGGAGGCCTGAAGCAGCATAATGGAGGTGAGAGGAGCGCTCTGACAGGGCCCGGCTCAGGGAATGACAGGAGGGAGCGCTGAGCGGTTCCCCCCTGTCAGTCCCTCTCCCTCTCGCCGGCCCCTGCCTGCGCCCTGAGGCTGGAGCGCCCTGAGGCTGGAGCCTCCCCAGCCTCTGTGTCGGCCCGGCCCTGGCTGTATTAAATGGAGTGGACACCAACAGTGGCTTCAAAGACAACACACCGAGAAGTGACATGTCTCTTCTTGGCATGGTCGTGGATTTAAACCGAGTGACCTGCAGCAGTCATGACGAAACTCCGCCGGCAAATTCAGTCGTGTAAATAAGCCCGATAGCAACCAATCACAGCACAGCTTTCATGTTAAAAGGGCTGAATATGAAATGAAAGCGGAGCTGTGATTGGCTGCTTTGGGCAACAAAGACAGTTTCTCCTTTAGTTTTATATTCACACCCCAACTAATGTCTGCATCGATAAAATATACAAATTAAATTCGGGGTCAAGATAGCATCATTTCATTAGGCATCTTAAATGAAGACACATTCACCGACACAGAAACAAACGAGGCTTCATCCACCCTCCAAACACTTGTAAAGAAGGCGGATAAATGAGAAAAGACTGAATCTTCTGTCTGAGTTATAATATCCTCAGCTGAGCACACAAGAACTTTAAATTGCAAAACCTCTCAGTTGTGACTTATTAAGGAAAATGCACATTGTGAGGAAAATCAAACTGCAATGAGAATTAGCCGCGCTAGATGACAATGGCATTAGATCAGCATTACTGCAAATGTCCTGAAAATAAGGATTAACTGCTGCATTGCCAAGCAGGGCTGGATCAAGGCTGTTGGAAAGAAAAAACAATGGTGGGAGCCCGGGACCCATCTCCATTTGGGTTAGAACATACTGGAGATATCTGGCAGCTGCAGTGGCGTAACAAGGGCCCCAGAGCAAATTTTTGAACGGACCCCTCATCCCAGCAGCTTCTTCGCAACCCCCAACTCACGTGCAACCCTCACTTCTGTGTCGAGTCAAGATTGAGCTATCAGACCAGGCCCTGCAGCCGCTCCATCCATTTCCTACAGTGTCACTGTATATAATGTCATTGTATAATACTGTTGAGGGGGCCCCTGACAATAAAATCCCCTCCTGAGGGGGCCCCTTGAGAATTTGGAACCCAAAACAGCCGCTTCTCCTGCTTCCCCTATAGCTACATACCGGGACAGCTGCTCATGTCTTTCTCCCTATAACAATAAACATGCATGCCCAGCCACCCAATTCCTTCTACAGTAGTTGGAGGTGGTTGATATTGAAGACCTATCCTCAGGATTGGTGGGTATCACTGGAGCACCATGGTTTCTTCCAAAGCCAGGACATCACTTTCATGGGTCACATGGCCTAGGTGCAGCTCAGTCCCAATAAAGTGAATAGGGCTGAGCTGAAATACCAAGCACATATCACGTCTGCTTAGGCTGGTAACAGATGTGCAGCCCAGAGGGGAGGGAAGAGGAATACCCTACCACTAGGGAGAGGGAGGCATGGTAACCCCTAGCTCACCTGGCACTGGCACCTGGCTGTCCTTATGTCCCTAGACGGGCTGCTAACCTGTACGCCGATCACATGCCTCGTCCCTGGATTACCCTGAAATAATCCCTAGGTAGTGAGTAGGGCGGTGGAAGCACTAGTCCTCACCACTGACACCTAGGGTCACAACAGGGAAAGGACAGACAACACAAACACCACGAACAATCCCCGAAGGGAGACAACAAACAGGAGAGAACCGGAGATCTGACATCTCCACAGCAACAGTTGTCCACCTGAGGTCAGAATAGAAGATCTGGAGGGAAGGTCTATATCTGGCAACAAGGGAAGCAGAAAGGGAGAATATATAGTAGCTGGGAGTGGCTGACAGAGAACAGCTGAGAGGAAAAGCTACCGATTCCTAAATGGGACAAAAAAGGATCGCAAACCTAAGCAGGAAAACCTGGACCAGAATCCATTTCCACCACTAGGTCATGGAGTGATCTCTTGAGAAACCGATTGAGTTGCCATCCACTGCGATCTTCTGACCCCAGGCACAACATGGTCAGTGATTAGAGATGGCCCGAACTATCCGCCGGCGAACAGTTCCCGGCGAACATAGCTTGTTCGCGTTCGCCTCTGCCGGGCGAACATATGCGATGTTCGGTCCGCCCCCTATACATCATCATTGAGCAAACTTTGACCCTGTACCTCACAGTCAGCAGACACATTCCAGCCAATCAGCAGCATACCCTCCCTCCCAGACCCTCCCACCTCCTGCACAGCATCCATTTTAGATTCATTCTGAAGCTGCAGTCTTAGTGAGAGGAAGGAGAGTGTAGTAGCTGCTGATTTAATTGGGAAATTGATAGCTAGGCTAGTGAATTCAGTGTCCACTCCAGTCCTGAAAGACTCATCTGATCTCTGCTGTAAGGACAGCGTCCTGACAGCACCCCAAAAAGCCCTTTTAGGGCTGCAACATTAGTCTGCTTTTTTTTTTCCTTTATATACATATTGCAGTTGCCTGGCCTGCCTGTGTGTGAGGAGCTGCAGGCCCACAGACTGTAGTGTGCCCACTGCCAGTGCCCACCCCTGTCATTCCGTGTGGTACAGGACTTTGCATCAAAAAAGGCATTTAATTTTTACACTTTAGTGTAATTTCAGCTGCTTGCCTGCTGCTAGTGTGTGTCAGGCCGACTTCAACTGACTGTAGTGTGCCCACTGCCAGTGCCCACCCCTGTCATCCCGTGTGGCACAGGACTTTGCTTAAAAAAAGGCACTTAATTTTTACACTTTAATCTAAGGTTAGTTGCCTGCTTGTGTGTGTCAGGCTGACTTCAACTGACTGTAGTGTGCCCACTGCCAGTGCCCACCCCTGTCATCCCGTGTGGCACAGGACTTTGCTTAAAAAAGGCACTTAATTTTTACACTTTAATCTAAGGTTAGTTGCCTGCCAGTGTGTGTCAGGCTGACTTCCACTGACTGTAGTGTGCCCACTGCCAGTGTCCACCACTCATACCGGCTGGCACAGGACTTTGCATAAAAAGGCATTTAATTTTTACACTTTAGTGTAATTTCAGCTGCTTGCCTGCTGCTAGTGTGTGTCAGGCCGACTTCAACTGACTGTAGTGTGCCCACTGCCAGTGCCCACCCCTGTCATCCCGTGTGGCACAGGACTTTGCTTAAAAAAAGGCACTTAATTTTTACACTTTAATCTAAGGTTAGTTGCCTGCCAGTGTGTGTCAGGCTGACTTCCACTGACTGTAGTGTGCCCACTGCCAGTGTCCACCACTCATACCGGCTGGCACAGGACTTTGCATAAAAAGGCATTTAATTTTTACACTTTAGTGTAATTTCAGCTGCTTGCCTGCTGCTAGTGTGTGTCAGGCCGACTTCAACTGACTGTAGTGTGCCCACTGCCAGTGCCCACCCCTGTCATCCCGTGTGGCACAGGACTTTGCTTAAAAAAGGGCACTTAATTTTTACACTTTAATCTAAGGTTAGTTGCCTGCCAGTGTGTGTCAGGCTGACTTCAACTGACTGTAGTGTGCCCACTGCCAGTGTCCACCACTCATACCGGCTGGCACAGGACTTTGCATAAAAAGGCATTTAATTTTTACACTTTAGTGTAATTTCAGCTGCTTGCCTGCTGCTAGTGTGTGTCAGGCCGACTTCAACTGACTGTAGTGTGCCCACTGCCAGTGCCCACCCCTGTCATCCCGTGTGGCACAGGACTTGCTTAAAAAAGGCACTTAATTTTTACACTTTAATCTAAGGTTAGTTGCCTGCCAGTGTGTGTCAGGCCCACTTCCACTGACTGTAGTGTGCCCACTGCCAGTGCCAACCACTGATACCGGGTGGCACAGTAGCTTGCCGATAAATAAGGCATTTAATTTTAGACAGTAGTCTAAATTCAGTTGCTTGCCTGCTGCCAGTGTGTGTCAGGCCCTCTTCCACTGACTGTAGTGTGCCCACTGCCAGTGCCAACCACTGATACCGGGTGGCACAGTAGCTTGCCGATAAATAAGGCATTTAATTTTTAGACAGTAGTCTAAATTCAGTTGCTTGCCTGCTGCTAGTGTGTAGTCAGGCCCACTTCCACAGACTGTAGTGTGCCCACTGCCAGTGCCAACCACTGATACCGGGTGGCACAGTAGCTTGCCGATAAATAAGGCATTTAATTTTTAGACAGTAGTCTAAATTCAGTTGCTTGCCTGCTGCCAGTGTGTGTCAGGCCCGCTTCCACTGACTGTAGTGTGCCCACTGCCAGTGCCAACCACTGATACCGGGTGGCACAGTAGCTTGCCGATAAATAAGGCATTTAATTTTTAGACAGTAGTCTAAATTCAGTTGCTTGCCTGCTGCCAGTGTGTGTCAGGCCCTCTTCCACTGACTGTAGTGTGCCCACTGCCAGTGCCAACCACTGATACCGGGTGGCACAGTAGCTTGCCGATAAATTAGGCATTTAATTTTTAGACAGTAGTCTAAATTCAGTTGCTTGCCTGCTGCCAGTGTGTGTCAGGCCCTCTTCCACTGACTGTAGTGTGCCCACTGCCAGTGCCAACCACTGATACCGGGTGGCACAGTAGCTTGCCGATAAATAAGGCATTTAATTTTTAGACAGTAGTCTAAATTCAGTTGCTTGCCTGCTGCCAGTGTGTGTCAGGCCCTCTTCCACTGACTGTAGTGTGCCCACTGCCAGTGCCAACCACTGATACCGGGTGGCACAGTAGCTTGCCGATAAATAAGGCATTTAATTTTTAGACAGTAGTCTAAATTCAGTTGCTTGCCTGCTGCCAGTGTGTGTCAGGCCCTCTTCCACTGACTGTAGTGTGCCCACTGCCAGTGCCAACCACTGATACCGGGTGGCACAGTAGCTTGCCGATAAATAAGGCATTTAATTTTTAGACAGTAGTCTAAATTCAGTTGCTTGCCTGCTGCCAGTGTGTGTCAGGCTTGCTTCCACTGACTGTAGTGTGCCCACTGCCAGTGCCAACCACTCATACCGGGTGGCACAGTACCTAGCACGCGTAGTACCACTTATCTAAAAAAAAATGACAGGCAGAGGCAGGCCAGACTCGCAGGGGCCGTCGTGGTCGTGGTGCTGTGATTTCCACTGTCCCTGGAATAATGCCCAGTTTTCAGAGGCCACGCACTCCTGAACCCGAAAAATTCAGAGGACGTAGTTGACTGGCTTAGACAGGACACCCAATCTTCAACAGCTTCCGCTAAGAACCTTGACGCACCATCCTCCTCCAGCTCAGCTTCGGTCACCTGCTCTCAAGTTACCACGCACCCGCCCGCCGCCACCACCACCACTACCACCACAGCCACCACAGCCGCTTCACTTGATCCGTCAGAGGAGTTATTTACACATCAGTTGGATGCAATTAGTGATGCGCAACCATTATTGCCAGATGATGTAGATTACGGGGATATGTCTCAGTCAGGCAGGATTACACACATGGACGTACAGTGTGATGATGATGATGATGATGTTGTACTCCGCTGCTGCTTCCTTTGCTGAGGTGTCAGATACAAGTGAAGCGGTTGATGATGACGATGTGTCCACGGATGCCACGTGGGTGCCTGCTCGAAGAGAAGAAGAGGGGGAAAGTTCTGAAGGGGAGACAGAGAGAATGAGGAGACGAGTTGGAAGCAGGGGAGGTCGTCGCAAGGAGTTAGTGGCACAGTCAGACAGCATGTATCGGCACCTGGGGTCAGCCAGACAGCACGCCAGTCAACGCATGCTGTTGCCACCACTAGAATGCCGTCATTGCAAAGCTCAGCAGTGTGGCATTTTTTTGTGTGTCTGCCTCTGATAAAAGCAATGCCATTTGCAACCTGTGCCAAAAGAAACTGAGTCGTGGGAAGTCCAACACCCACCTTGGTACAACTGCTTTGGCGAAGGCACATGATCTCACATCACAAACGCCTATGGGATCAACACATGAGTACAAGCAGCACACAAACTCAAAGCCACCATGCTCCTCCTGGTCCAGCATCTTCAGCCACGCCAACCACTGCTGTCCTCCCTGCCCCTCTCAACCACCCGCCACTCCATCTCTCACCTTCAGCAGTTCCTGCTCATCTGCCCACAGTCAGGTGTCTGTCAAGGACATGTTTGAGCATAAGAAGCCAATGTCACAAAGTCACCCCCTTGCCCGGCGACTGACAGCTGGCTTGACGGAACTCTTAGCCCGCCAGCTTTTACCATACCAGCTGGTAGAGTCTGAGGCCTTCAAAAATTTGTCGCTATTGGGACACCACAGTGGAAGGTACCCGACGAAATTTTTTTCAAAAAAGGCAATCCCAAACCTCTACCATGTCATTGAAAAGGAAGTCATGGCATCTCTGGCATACAGTGTTGGGGCAAGGGTCCATCTGACCACTGATACCTGGTCTGCAAAGCACGGTCAGGGCAGGTATATCACGTATACTGCGCATTGGGTCAACCTGCTGACGGCTGACAAGCATGGAATGCGTGGCTCCGCAGCGGAGTTGGTGACACCACCACGACTTGCAGGCAGACCTACTGCCACCTCCTCTACTCCTACTCCATCCTCTTCAATATCCTCCTCGGCTGAGTCCTCTTCTGCTGCGGCGTCTGGCTGCACATCAACTGATTCCCCCAGCTCCCCAGGGGCTATTCCACATCCCGGATACGACAGTGTCACGCTATCTTGGGGTTGACTTGCCTGAAAGCAGAGAGCCACACAGGACCAGCACTCCTGTCCGCCCTGAACGCACAGGTGGATCAGTGGCTGACCCCGCACCAACTGGAGATCGGCAAAGTGGTGTGTGACAATGGAAGCAATCTGTTGTCGGCATTAAATTTGGGCAGTTGTCACATGTGCCGTGCATGGCACATGTGTTGAATCTCATCGTACAACGTTTTGTGTCTAAGTACCCAGGCTTACAGGACGTCCTCAAGCAGGCCAGGAAGGTGTGTGGCCATTTCAGGCGTTCCTACACGGCCATGGCGCACTTTTCCGATATTCAGCGGCGAAACAACATGCCAGTGAGGCGCTTGATATGCGACAGCCCGACACGTTGGAATTCAACACTCCTAATGTTCGACCGCCTGCTCCAACAAGAAAAAGCCGTCAACGAGTATTTGTATGACCGGGTGCTAGGACAGCCTCTGCGGAGCTGGGAATCTTTTTGCCACGTTACTGACACTCATGCGCAATGCCTGTAGGCTTATGCGTCCTTTTGAGGAGGTGACAAACCTAGTCAGTCGCACCGAAGGCACCATCAGCGACCTCATCCCATTTGTTTTCTTCCTGGAGCGTGCCCTGCGAAGAGTTCTGGATCAGGCTGTAGATGAGCGTGAAGAGGAAGAGGAAGAGTTGTGGTCACCATCACCACCAGAAACAGCCTTGTCATCATCGCTTGTCGGACCTGCAGCAACGCTGGAAGAGGAGTATGAGGAAGAGGAGTCAGAGGAGGAATGTGGTGGCTTTGAGGAGGAGGAAGACCAACCACAGCAGGCACCCCAGGGTGCTCGTTGTTGTCACCTATCTGGGACCCATGGTGTTGTACGTGGCTGGGGGAAGAACAGACCGTCAATGACATCAGTGAGGACGAGGAACGGGAAATGAGTAGCTCTGCATCCAACCTTGTTCAAATGGGGTCTTTCATGCTGTCATGTCTGTTGAGGGACCCACGTATAAAAAGGATAAAGGAGAACGATCTGTACTGGGTGGCCACGCTACTAGACCCCGGTATAAGCAGAAAGTGGCAGAAATGTTACCAAATTACCGAAAGTCGGAAAGGATGCAGCAGTTCAAAACCAAACTAAAAATATGCTTTACACAGCTTATAAGGGGAATGTCACAGCACAACGGGAATCTAACAGGGGAAGAGGTGAGTGTAATCCTCCTCCTACCACGGCGGCAAGGACTGGACGATTTACAGATGTGTTGTTGATGGAGGACATGCGGAGCTTTTTCAGTCCTACTATCGCCACAGCCCTTCGGGATCCAGCCTTAGAGAACGACTCGACCGACAGGTAGCAGACTACCTCGCCTTAACAGCAGATATCGACACTCTGAGGAGCAATGAACCCCTTCACTACTGGGTGTGCAGGCTTGACCTGTGGCCTGAGCTATCCCAGTTTGCGATAGAACTTCTGGCCTGCCCTGCTTCAAGTGTCCTGTCAGAAAGGACCTTCAGTGCAGCAGGAGGCATTGTCACTGACAAGAGAAGTCGCTCGGTCAAAAAGTGTTGATTACCTCACCTTCATAAAGATGAATGAGGCATGGATCCCGAAGGGACTGACAGTGGGGGATACGCTTGACTAACAAAAGGCCTGATTACATGCCATGGCCTTAAAATGGTCCCCACGCTGCTGTATTTAATGTCTGCATACCGGATGACTTTCGTGAATTCTCCACCACCAACTAGGGTTCAAGCCGCAATGTTTTAGTCACTTTTCTGCCTGGAAAACATAAATTTTTCCGGCCGCTGCTACAATAGCGGCTGCAACAGTGCAATTATTTTTCAGGCATGTGTACATGCCTAATTTTTCTGTCCTATGGTGCAGCACTGTGGCTGCAAAAACAAAACCAAAAAAAAAAGGCACATACAAGTGTCAATTCCCTTCGTGATCGTTACCTTGTTGTGGTGAAGGGGCTTATGTATCACAATGAAGCAATCATCATCACCTCTATAAGTGTGTTGGCAATGTTGCCACACCCCAGATGATAAGGCCGTTGTTTCATTATGATCAGACCAAAAGCGATCGGGTGGCCACGCTACTAGACCCCGGTATAAGCAGAAAGTGGCAGAAATGTTACCAAATTACCGAAAGTCGGAAAGGATGCAGCAGTTCAAAACCAAACTAAAAAATATGCTTTACACAGCTTATAAGGGGGATGTCAATGGGGATTCGACAATGGTTAATCAATCTCGACCGGATAGGGTCCGTAACAGGGATTAAACTGATAGCAATAGTACTAGTTAAGACACCACTCATATAGGGTGTCACAGCACATTGCTCTGTGCACGCCGCAGTGCCCCAATTTGGGAGTAAGAGGACCGACCAAGCTGCTTTTTCCATCTCCCGGTTCCTGAAATCAATTCAGTTTAGTGTACGAGAGTTTGGTCTGTCACTGTGAAGGCAGTCGAAGGTACCCGGCCTAAATTTTTTTTCACAAAAGGCAATCCCTGATATGGGACGTAACAGGGATTAAACTGATGAGAATAATACTACAGAAAATACCACTCATATCAGTGGAGGGAGCCAGCGTTTTTTAACCATCTCCCGCTCAAAAAATCTATTTAATAAATGGCCCCCAGATTGGGGAGTCGGGGACGTTAGAGGGATTAAACTGATGAGAATAGTACTACAGAAAATACCACTCATATCGGGTGTTACAGTAAATTGCACGGCGCAGACGCAGTGACCGTGGTTTAAAACAGAGTGGAGGGAGCCAGCGTTTTTTAACCATCTCCCCGTTCGAAAAATCTATTCAATAAATGGCACCCAGATTGGGGACGTTAGAGGGATTAAACTGATGAGAATAGTACTACAGAAAATACCACTCATATCGGGTGTGACAGTAAATTGCACGGCGCAGACGCAGTCACCGTGGTTTAAAACAGAGTGGAGGGAGCCAGCGTTTTTTTAACCATCTCCCTGCTCGAAAAATCTATTCAATAAATGGCCCCCAGATTGGGGACGTTAGAGGGATTAAACTGATGAGAATAGTACTACAGAAAATACCACTCATATCGGGTGTGACAGTAAATTGCACGGCGCAGACGCAGTCACCGTGGTTTAAAACAGAGTGGAGGGAGCCAGCGTTTTTTTAACCATCTCCCTGTTCGAAAAATCTATTCAATAAATGGCACCCAGATTGGGGACGTTAGAGGGATTAAACTGATGAGAATAGTACTACAGAAAATACCACTCATATCGGGTGTGACAGTAAATTGCACGGCGCAGACGCAGTCACCGTGGTTTAAAAACAGAGTGGAGGGAGCCAGCGTTTTTTTAACCATCTCCTCGTTCGAAAAATCTATTCAATAAATGGCCCCCAGATTGGGGACGTTAGAGGGATTAAACTGATGAGAATAGTACTACAGAAAATACCACTCATATCGGGTGTGACAGTAAATTGCACGGCGCAGACGCAGTCACCGTGGTTTAAAACAGAGTGGAGGGAGCCAGCGTTTTTTAACCATCTCCCCGTTCGAAAAATCTATTCAATAAATGGCCCCCAGATTGGGGACGTTAGAGGGATTAAACTGATGAGAATAGTACTACAGAAAAATACCACTCATATCGGGTGTGACAGTAAATTGCACGGCGCAGACGCAGTCACCGTGGTTTAAAACAGAGTGGAGGGAGCCAGCGTTTTTTAACCATCTCCCCGTTCGAAAAATCTATTCAATAAATGGCCCCCAGATTGGGGACGTTAGAGGGATTAAACTGATGAGAATAGTACTACAGAAAATACCACTCATATCGGGTGTGACAGTAAATTGCACGGCGCAGACGCAGTCACCGTGGTTTAAAACAGAGTGGAGGGAGCCAGCGCTTTTTTAACCATCTCCCGTTCGAAAAATCTATTCAATAAATGGCCCTCAGATTGGGGACGTTAGAGGGATTAAACTGATGAGAATAGTACTACAGAAAATACCACTCATATCGGGTGTGACAGTAAATTGCACGGCGCAGACGCAGTCACCGTGGTTTAAAACAGAGTGGAGGGAGCCAGCGTTTTTTAACCATCTCCCCGCTCGAAAAATCTATTCAATAAATGGCACCCAGATTGGGGACGTTAGAGGGATTAAACTGATGAGAATAGTACTACAGAAAATACCACTCATATCGGGTGTGACAGTAAATTGCACGGCGCAGACGCAGTCACCGTGGTTTAAAACAGAGTGGAGGGAGCCAGCGTTTTTTTAACCATCTCCCGCTCGAAAAATCTATTCAATAAATGGCCCCCAGATTGGGGACGTTAGAGGGATTAAACTGATGAGAATAGTACTACAGAAAATACCACTCATATCGGGTGTGACAGTAAATTGCACGGCGCAGACGCAGTGACCGTGGTTTAAAACAGAGTGGAGGGAGCCAGCGTTTTTTTAACCATCTCCCGCTCGAAAAATCTATTCAATAAATGGCCCCCAGATTGGGGACGTTAGAGGGATTAAACTGATGAGAATAGTACTACAGAAAATACCACTCATATCGGGTGTGACAGTAAATTGCACGGCGCAGACGCAGTCACCGTGGTTTAAAACAGAGTGGAGGGAGCCAGCGTTTTTTAACCATCTCACCGTTCGAAAAATCAATTCAATTCATCTTTTGGGGACCCTTGGTGTTGTACGTGGCTGGGTGGAGGAAGAAACCTTCAATGACATCACCGACGTGGCTAGCTTGGTATCCAACCTTGTGCAAATGAGGAGTTTGCGGTTGTGCAAATGAACTATTTGCGGTGCATTAAAAGGGAGTTTGGTCTGTCAATGTCAGTGAAGCGGGCGTAACCCTTACACTACCTGATCGATACAACATCATACCTGATCGTATACACACACTGGATGTTTTAAAGCACGTTATTCCAAACAATTTAGGAATGTTAGTTGATTTATGCCCTTTATGGATTAAAACCCGACTCTGCGTCCACTACGTAATTTTCCATGGGAGTTTTGCCATAGATCCCCCTCCGGCATGCCACAGTCCAGGTGTTAGACCCCTTGAAACAACTTTCTCATCACTATTGTGGCCAGAAAGAGTCCCTGTGGGTTTTAAAATTCGCCTGCCAATTGAAGTCTATGGCGGTTCGCCCGGTTCGCCCGTTCGCGAACATTTGCAGAAGTTCGCGTTCGCTGTTCGCGAACTGAAAATTTTATGTTCGCGACATCAATATCAGCGATAGGTGGTGGCACCGTCCTGACAGCACAGCTGCTATACAATGGAAGGCGCTGCTCTTGTTAAGCTGAGACTGAAGCACCCACGACCTCCTCAAACAGATGATTAGCAAGGGTACCATGTGTTGGACCTCCACAGATCTGCTAAAGATGACTTATCCTGAGAGTAGGTCATCAATATCAAAAACCCAGAAAACCCCTTTAACAGGTCTCATAACCAGGACAGTGGAACCAGTATTATATATATATATATATATATATATATATAGTAAAATAACCTTTTTGTCATAATAAAACTTATTTTTATTATAGACATTAACCCCTTAAGGATGAAGGGCGTACATGTACGCCCTTGCGTCCTGGTACTTAAGGACCAAGGGCGTACATGTACACCTCGTGTTTAAACTGCTACTGCACCCGATGTGGGCGCAGTAGCAACATGGTTCCTGCTGATGTAGATCAGCAGGAACCATGTTCTATCGCCGAGGGGGTCATGTGACCCCCGCATCGGCGATCAGCTGCAAACCGCAGGTCAATTCAGACCTGCGGTTTGCAGCGGTTGAGTTATCTGATCTCCGCGGTCTGTGACCGCGGGATCAGAGAGTTAGTTGCCCCAAATATATTCATTTTAACCCCCTGCAGCCCCCAATCTTGTTATGGCGGCGGGGTGCAGGGGGTGGTTGGCTGGAGGCGGGAGGCGGTGCGGAGGCGATCCCCGCCCGCCTCCCTTGTAATAATTCCCTGGTGTCTAGTGGAATTCATCAGAGTGCCAGCACATTGCTGGCACTCTGATAAAAACGGCTGGCATCTGTGCTGCAGATGCCAGCCGCTTAACCTCTTCCTGTACCGCAGTATGAAAGGTGTTAACAGGAGGGAGCTCCTCCTCTCCCATCGGGGGCTGCTGTGCCTATGCAGCCCCCAGGATGGGATCGCAGAGGAGGGAGCTCCTCCTCCTCATCCATCACCCACTGCTCTCTAATGGCAGTGGGTGATGGTCACCATGGCAGCAGGACGCTTCAGAAGCGCCCTGCTTGCCATGGTATAGTGACTCTGGTCAGACTTCTGCTAAAGGCAGAAGTCTGACCAGACTGTAAAGTAAAAATACAGTGCAGTACACTATATAGTGTACTGTACTGTATTATACTGACACCAGATCCATAAAAATAAAAACACAAATCACTGAATAAAAAGTAAAAAAATAAAATACACTACACATATTAGGTATCGCGCGTCCGTAAAAACAGCTCTATAAAAATATCACATGACTGAACCCCTCACGTGAACGCCATAAAAAAAAAAAAAAAAATTGTGTAAATAAGCCATTTTTTGGCACCTTACATCACTAAAAGTGTAATACAAAGCGATCAAAAAGGCGTATGCCTCCCAAAATAGTACCAATCTAACCGCCATCTCATCCCGCAAAAAATGAGCCCCTTCATAAAACAATTGCCCAAAAAATTAAAAAACTATGCCTCTCAGACTAAAACATGATTTTTTTTGTTTCAAAAATGCTTTTCAGTGTTAAATGTAAAAAAAATAAAAAAATTAGACATATTGGGTATCTCCACGTCCGTAAGAATCTGCTCTATAAAAATATCACATGTCAAAAAGCCATTTTTCTGTCACCTTACATCACAAAAAGTGTAATAGCAAGCGATCAAAACGTCATATGACCCCCCAAATAGTGCCAATCTAACCGCCACCTCATCCCGCAAAAATTATACCCAACCTGAGACAATCGCCTAAAAACTGAAAAAAATATGGCTCTCAGACTATGGAGACACTAAAACATGTTTTTTTTTGTTTCAAAAAGGATATTATTGTGTAAAACCAAAATAAATAAAAAAAAGTATACATATTGGGTATCGTCGCGTTCGTAACGACCTGCTCTATAAAAATATAACATGACCTAACCCCTCAGGTGAACGCCGTAAACATAAAAATAAAAACGTTGTAAAGTCATTTTTTGTCACCTTACATCACAAAAAGTGTAATAGCAAGTGATCAAAAAGTCATATGCACCCCAAGATAGTACCATTCAAACCGCCATCTCATCCCGCAAAAAATGAGCTCCTACATAGGACAATTGCCCAAAAAAAAAAAAAAAACTATGGCTTTCAGAATGTGGAGACACTAAAAATCATTTTTTTCAAAAATGCTTTATTATGTAAAACTGAAACAAAAAACCCCAAAAAGTAGACATATTTGGTATTGTCGCGTCCGTAACAACCTGCTCTATAGAAATAGCACACAATCTAACCTGTCAGTTCAACAATGTAAATAACAAAAAATACAAAACTGTCCCAAAACAGCTATTTTTTTGCAAATTATCCATTTTAATCCATTTTTCCAGTAACAAAGCAAGGGTTAACAGCCAAACAAAACTCAATATTTATTGCCCTGATTCTGTAGTTTGCAGAAACACCCCATATGTGGTCGTAAACTGCTGTATGGCCAAACGTCAGGGCGTAGAAGGAAAGGAATGCCATATGGTTTTTGGAAGGCAGATTTTGCTGGACTGGTTATTTGACACCATGTTCCATTTGAAGCCCCCCTGATGCACCCCTAGAGTAGAAACTCCAAAAAAGTGACCCCATTTTGGAAAGTACGGGATAAGGTGGCAGTTTTGTTTGTATTATTTTAGGGTAAATATGATTTTTGGTTGCTCTATATTACACTTTTTTTGAGGCAAGGTAACAAAAAATAGAAATTCTGAAATTTCATCTCCATTTGCCAATAACTCTTGTGGAACACCTAAAGGGTTAACAAAGTTTGTAAAATCAGTTTTGAATACCTTGAGGGGTGTAGTTTCTTAGATGGAGTCACTTTTTTGGAGATTCTACTCTAGGGGTGCATCGGGGGGCTTCAAATGGGACATGGTGTCAAAAATCCAGACCAGCAAAATCCGCCTTCCAAAAACCATATGGCGTTCCCTTCCTTCTGTGCCCTGCCATTTGGCCATACAGTAGTTTAGGACCACATATGGGGTGTTTCTGAAAACTACAGAATCGGGGCAATAAAAATTGAGTTTTGTTTGGCTGTTAACCCTTGCTTTGTTACTGGAAAAAATGGATTCAAACGGAAAATTTTCCAAAAAATCAAAATTCTGAAATTTTATCTCCATTTGCCATTAACTCTTGTGGAAAACCTCAAGGGTTAATGACGTTTGTAAAATCAGTTTTGAATACCTTGAGGGGTGTAGTTTCTAGAATGGGGTCATTTTTGGATGGTTTTTATTATGTAAGCCTCACAAAGTGACTTCAGACTTGAACTTGTCCCTAAAAAGTGGGTTTTTGAAAATTTCTGAAAAATTTCAAGATTTGCTTCTAAACTTCTAAGCCTTGTAACGTCCCCAAAAAATAAAATGGCATTCCCAAAATGATCGATACATGAAGTAGACATATGGGGAATGTAAATCAATAACTTTTTTGGGCGGTATTACTATGTATTATAGAAGTAGAGAAATTGAAACTTGGAAAATTGCAAATTTTTCAAAATTTTTGGTAAATTTGATATTTTTTTATAAATAAAAATGAAATTTTTCGACTTAATTTTACCAGTGTCATGAAGTACAATATGTGACGAAAAAACAATCTCAGAATGGCCTGGATAAGAAAAAGCGTTTTAAAGTTATCACCACATAAAGTGACACTGGTCAGATTTGCAAAAAATGGCCTGGTCCTAAGGTGAAAGTGAGCCCGGTCCTTAAGGGGTTAAAGAAATGGAACGATATGTCACAGAACGCAAGCAGCGGCGTCTGGGACTGGGAAGTGGAGCAGAAAATGTAAGCTACAAAGGTTATTTAGATGGTGTTTTATTTCTAGATTAGTATTATAATATAGGAAATGAACCATGTTTTGCATATTCCATTTTTGGAAAGTCATCCTCTATTAATTCAGTGGCGGTCCTACTGCTGCGACCAACATCGATCACAAGAACAGGGACCTCGTACAGCGCTAAGTCCCCAGAAATGAAACGGAACACGGAATAGCAGATTGTGCTGATGCACTGCAGTTCCTGCAGTTCCGTTCATCTCTATAGGAGTTCAGAAATTAGCCAAGCGTTGTACAGGTTGGGCCATGAAAAAGTAGCCCGCCTCCAATATCTCCAAATCAAACTGCCTTATAGTAAATCAGTCTTAATTGTCCATAACAACCAATCAGAGCTCACCTTTCAGTTCCTACAAGGCTCTGAAAAAATGAAAGCTGAACTCTGATTGGTTACTATGGACAGATTTACTACTAGGGGGCTTTTTTTCCATGGTCCACCCTGTACTTTCCCCTGAACTCCCATTGAGATGAATGGCAGAAGCACAAATGCAATATTTGACTTTTTCCATATCTTGCCAAACCAGAAAAGGCCAAATCTCTTAATAATTTGAAACTTTGAAATGCAGTCTATAATTATGTAGTAGTCTCCCCTTTAAAATAGAAGCAACTCATCGTCATAAAATGGTAACCATCATCCCGGTGGGAACTCGTAATTATAGGATCTTGAAAATTCAGTGTTCGTATCAGCTCAATTATCAGCGCAAAAATCAATCGGGAGAAAGGGCACCATTGTTTTGTTCTCCCTCAATATGTAAAGCAGGCATCCTCAAACTGCGGCCCTCCAGCTGTTGTAAAACTACAACTCCCACAATGCCCTACTGTAGGCTGACACCTGTTGGCTGTTTGGGCATGCTGGGAGTTGTAGTTTTGCAACAGCTGGAGGGCCGCAGTTTGAGGATGCCTGATGTAAAGGGTGAGGAGATAATTTAGGTGACCATCAATCTTGCTAAAAGACCTTAACCCCTTCCTGACATGGTCATTTTCTGTTTTTTGCCTTTTTGTTTTTTACTCCCTGAGTTCCCAGAGCCATAACTTTTTTATTTTTCCATTCACATAGCCATATGAAGGTTTGTGTTGCATAACAAGTTGCACTTTCAAATAGCACCATTTAATATTAAATATGATTTAGTGGGAAGCTGGAAAATAATTCAATTTAGACATTTTTTTTTTACAGTGTTCACTATGCAGTAAAACTGACCTGTTTTCTTCATTCTCTCTGAGTCAGTACGTTTACAGAGATACCACATTTATATAGATTTTATTGTGTTTAATACTGAAAAAAAATTAAATCTTTGGAAAAAATTCCTTCTTTCTTTTCATCACCATATTCTGACCCTCATAACTATTTTATAAAACAAATTTGATCAGGTGAAGCAATGAAAAAATGTAGAATCAGAATTGGAATATACCAGTATACTCTGGCCTATTTCTAGACTACTATTACTTAAATGGAACGCCTTCCCCAATCTTAGCCAGGGGAAGGTGTTCCTGCCCTAAAAGAGCTCTTCCAGGGGATTTTGCCTTTCAGATGCCATGGTCATATTTGACCACGGCATCTGGGATGTTAAAAGTCTGCGATCGGCATTACTGCTGATTGCAGACATTAACCCTGTGTGTCTGCTGAGTGAAACCGAAGGCATTCGGTAACTATGGAGCTTTCTCCCCTCTAGAGCAGGCGCCATCCTTAAAGACCCTACATCTGACCAACATGTACGCTGTATGTCAGGAAGGAGTTAAAGAGCATCTGTCAGCATGATCAACCCTATTAAACTAGGCATATTGCTTAATAAGGTTGATCATGCTGAGTAAAATGCTATTTGATAATTTGCTATATGATCAACTGCTGCAAATATATAATACTTTTATATTTATGCAAATTATCTATTTTGAGCACCAATGGGCCTACTGTAGTGTTTGGAGCACCGCTTGGCCACCTCGTGTACATCTGCATAAAGAATAAAAGTCTTTTTTTCTCAGGAATGCTGCAACCAATTTTTACACAAAACATTTCAATCAGCAGGATCAACCCTACCAGATAGCATGCATGTTTTAATACAGTTCATCCTGTTGATAGGTGCTCTTTAACTATAACATCTGACAGTTTATTTTCCAGATAGCCGCTCATGGCTGAACAGGAGTTAAAAGGCTCCCGTTCTACTGAGAGATGGGGTTCCCGTTTATGGTAAATCCTGTAGACAGCCTTTGGTGTGGTATTTGGTGTGGTACACAGGAGAAGAGGCATCGTCCACGATTTGTATTTGGAAAGGAACTGACGTGATACGATAGATCATTTTTTATTGACTTACTTCCTTGTATCCAAACACTATTCGACCGTCATTGATCAAGGTGGCCTGAAAGGTGAAGCTCCCGAGGCTGTAGTTGTCTTGCAGATGGACATGGTCCCACTGGACCACAAGGGCGGTTCCTGCAAAATAAATGTAAATGTAAGGAAGATTTTCTGACGCGTGTATTTCCTGGCTGTTACTATATCAAGTTGAGCTGCCTCACGGTAAAACACAAGAATTTCTTTATTGACATCAGAGCTTACACTCATTTTGTCTACACTATTCTATGTAGGATTGGCTTAGTTTGAGACTGAATTCTACTCCAGAATAGTGGTGCAATTTTGGCTCAAAATGTCACATATTTGGCCATGCCCCACCCCCGGGCTAAGCGCTGATAATTTCTCTAAACCTAGATGCGCCAAGGAGCACCACATTTCGGAACAATTTACACTAAAACCTAGGTGCACTAACATTAGTAAATACGGGCCTGCTTATCTAAATGTTTAAGACAACTTATAGTTGTCTTACTTTCTTTCAGATTTTTAAGCCAGAAATGTTAGTGCATTTTAGAGCAAAAAAAAAGTCACACCCCTTTTCCTACGAAGCCATGCCCCCATGTCAAGCATGCATGAAAACTGTCAAAACCTAAATTTGTTAAAGTTTTAGCTAAAATCAAAGTGAAGAGGTAATAGTGATTCTGGGCTACTGTATGCAGTCCCTTAAATGGCAAAGAACAATTCCTTAAAGGGGTTTTCTCATCTTTAAAGTGTTAGCGTACCACTGAGATAAGTCATCCCTTAATGACTTGTGGGATCCAACCTTTGGGCGGCTCAATGATCCTGAGAAAAAGGAGCTGCAGGGCTGGACACCCTACTGCGTGGGGGCATTGCAGCACACATGGAGACTGTGCTACAGTGGGCGGGGGGAGAGAGGAGGCCATGCTACCGAGCCTGGAAAAACAGTGAAGGATGCCCTTCATCTTCAGGCTCTGTAGGGGTCGCCTTTAAAATACCCTTGTCACAAAGGTACCAATAAAAACTTTCCTAATGTTTTCAAGATCTCTGCTTTCTGTTAATACATATGAACCATATTTATTTCCAGTGGACAAAAATCTCTGTCTCTCGGGGAGCCATGCACCCGTGTATCCGTTCCATGACATGGACTGAAGGTTCCCACTGACTGACGACAAGCAGAAATCTTGAAAACCATTAAGATTTGGTATCCAAAGTATATTAGAAAGTTGTATGAACTTTTATCACACAATAAATGATTTATTTTTGAGGCCCCTTTAAGGTGGCACTGTATCAAGGCATAAATAAGTATGAATTTCATACGTACCATTGTCAAAGTATCTGACTGTAGAATTTCTGGACACGCTTGGATCAAAATTGGCCATCAAGGGAGCAATATATTGTGTTGCTGTGAGCATCCGATGAACCACTTCCCCGGTATATATAAAACCTGAAGAAAAAGGATATTATAATCAGATGTCTTGCAACAAATAAATGCTAAGACCAACTTTATCCGCGCACTGGAAGATCGCTTTATCACTATGTGCCACAGATTTGCCAATTAAGTCTAGCTTATATGTGTTTGGTAGAATGGAGGCGCAGATGACGAAGGGAGAGGGAATTGCATCTGTCTGAAGGACAAAAACTTGACTGATTAACACACGTATTGCTGGGCCATACTCATTTATGTAGTGTTTGCTGAGCGGTGTTTTATATAAGTGTTTTTACTCTCTGTACTTAGGTATTTCCAGTGTTAATGTGTTACAAGATGGAGGTATTTTAGGTTTTAAGGAGGAGATTTATCATTAGTATTCCCCTTGTACCTGGAAATGTTCTTGCGACTTTAAAAAAAATGGTGGCATCTCCAAGTTCTTACGCCGCCCTTGCCACTTTTCCCAAAGGGGGTGAGGTAAAGTACGGAAGGGTGTCAGGGGCGTAGCTAACAGCTCATGGGCCCTGGTGTAAGAGTTCAGCTTGGGCCCCCTTTCCCTCAGTGGTTTGTGTATCTTCTTATGCGGCACAAGGGTCTTTGGGCCCCCTCAGGCTCCTGGGCCCGGTAGCGACTGCTACCTCTGCACCCCCTATAGTAGCCCATGGGTGGCGTGGCTAACACATTTATCTGCATTTACGCCAGTTTTTTGGCATCAGAAATCTACAGCAGCTCAGAGTTGTTTAGACGCGCGGACTGCCGGAGGATGTGCCAAATCTATGAAGAGGTCTGAGCTTTGTCATAAATGAGTGCAGTGCAGGGGATAAGCATTTTCCGTTTGTCTGCCTTTGATACAGCCATAACATTAAAACCCTGTCAAGGCTTGGACGCCACAATAACCTTGGAGTTTTCCTGTGGTCGGCAACAACCAAGACAGTGGCAGCAATTCCTTTAACTAGCGAGGTGGACCTTGAATTGGATGCATGACAGTGAGCCATGGGCGCCCATGACCTTGCCTGCAGTTCTCCAGTTATTCTTTTATGGTGGGTACTAAATACTGTATATACACGACACCCAAAAAGAACCCACTCCCCATTTTGGAAATACTCTGACCCAATTGTCTACCTGTCACAACTTAGATCTTGTAAAAATCAGTAAATTCTTACATGTGGCGATTTTCTTGCTTTCATTACTGCCTAATAGTATTTACAATAGCTAACCCCTTGGCAGTGTCCATTGTCCGTAGAAAATCTGTGTTCTGTCTTAATGTTACGGCTATCTATCTATCTATCTATCTATCTATCTATCTATCTATCTATCCCATATCTATCTATCTATCTATCCCATATCTATCTATCTATCTATCTATCTATCTATCTATCTATCTATCTATCCCATATCTATCTATCTATCTATCTATCTATCTATCCCATATCTATCTATCCCATATCTATCTATCTAGCTATCTATCTAATTATCTATCTATCTATCTATCTATCTATCTATCTATCTATCATGTTTTTAATTTTCCTATTTGTAATTTTAGATTCCCTGGATGGGTCTCGCTCACCATGTTGTGTTTCAGTGACTTAGGTTTAGCTTTCCATGGAGAATTCAAGAATATTACTGTTTGGAGATTTTGTCATCTGGTATCTGTACACATTCTGCGTTTTTTCTAACTGCTTTTACTATGTTACTCAAATGGGACA
Source organism: Bufotes viridis (assembly GCA_033119425.1). Classification (NCBI taxonomy): domain Eukaryota; kingdom Metazoa; phylum Chordata; class Amphibia; order Anura; family Bufonidae; genus Bufotes; species Bufotes viridis. The sequence continues at coordinate 354,334,458 of CM065593.1, forward strand.
CTTCTGGTCCGTTGATGGTGAAAGTGCGGACGGGGTTGGGACGTTGAGCGCGGTTGCTGCTGCGCCCCATGTGTCCCCTGACTGCACACCGTGACTGGCAATGCACATGTAAGTGACACGCCAGCTACGGTATAACCTGAGGACTACGTGATCCCTGACTGGTTTGACATTTGTCTCCTATTTACTACACTACTTTTTGTGATTGAACTGCATAGATCAGTTGACTCGCCATATGACGATCACATGTAGATGAAGTCTACAGATACTGACATGAGCAATGAATCGGCTGATACGCCGTTCTCTGGTGTCTCCATCCACGATGTAACACAGTTCGCACAGGTGTTTATTAATCACTGATTATTATCAATTATGTACTATGACTTTTTAAGACGATCGGCTCAGTATAGCTGTTTGATGTTCATATGTAATGAAATATTACTCCTTTGGTTATGTCTGTGACACTATGCACTTTACTTATGAAAGTGAATTAATTTATCAATTAATTAATGATATAATTGGCACTTATGTATGTTAATGTCCCAACACCCTATAAATATGTACCATGATCTGATGTATATTGATAATGATCCCAGTAAGCGGATCGAAACGTCGCACCGGTGAATAATGGATCTCACCTATTTTTACCAATTGAAAGTGCTGCAGTTTTTTCTTTTAGTTTATATGGTACTTTGGTTCAGTAAGGGTACTTTCACACTAGCGGCATGGCTATCTGTCAGGCTGTTCTGGCGGGTTAACACACAGCCCGCCGGATCCGCCATGCCGCAAGTACCCGTGTGCTGCCGTGCTGCCGCTCCGTCCCCATCGACTATAATAGCACGGCAGCAGAGCCGGTGCAAGGATTTTTGCCAGCACAAGCGAAGCTACATTATGGCGCCCCCCCATGATCACATCACGAAAGTGATTTGAAAAAAAAAGTTGATTTTGGAGCCCCCCCCTTCTATGCGCCCTAATGCAGCCGCTTGGTCTGCCTTATTATAGCACCGGCCCTGCACGGCAGTGTCCGGCCGGAGATCACCAGACTTAAAGTACTGCAGGTCCGACTTTTTAGTCCGGCGATCACTGTCGTGCACTGCTGTGCACTGCCGTGCTGTGCCGTAGCTCCGCCCCAGCCCCCATTATAGTCAATGGGGACAGAGCAGCAGCACGGCAGTGCACGGGTACTTGCGGCATGGCGGATCTGGCGGGCTGTGTTCACCCGCCGGAACAGCCTGCCGGATAGCCATGCCGGTAGTGTGAAAGTACCCTTACTGAACCAAAGTACCATATAAACAAAAAGAAAAAACCGCAGCACTTCCAATTGGTAAAAATAGGTGAGATCCATAATTCAGGGTTTGAAGAGTTAGGCCCTATTCACACGTCCGCATTTTAGTCCGCATCTATTCCGCAATTCTGCAGCCTGCGGACAAGAATAGGCATCTCTATGGGGAGTGCCGGCATGGTGTGTTGTGGATCCGCAACACACCACGGACGTGTGAATGGGGCCTTATGCTGATGTTCCAGAATGTAATGACATGATCATATTTTAATAAATGTGGGATTGTTCATGGGAAAAAAAATAAGACATCCCCCAAAAATAAGCCCTAGCCCTTTTTTCGTAGCAAAAAAATATTATAAGAGCCTGTCTTATTTTTGGAGAAACACGGTAGGTAGGAAACTACCTATGATTTAATAGTATTTAATGTGGATGAGTGCCAAATTATTTTAGGTAGCAAAATTATGATTTTCAGATACAACCATCCAGATAAATTATAAAATTCTGTCTGCCTGAAGAGAGGGAGCTCAGTGCATAGGGATTTATACAGTCAAATTGAACCCAACAGTCAATCAGTATATAGTGTTTTCTCCTTAACTGCTCAGAGGAGGGATTGCCGAGACTGGGAACTCCTCCCCTTAGGAACTTAATATTAAATATTACAGGCTGCAATTTACTACTTGTGATAATGAGGAGTCCTCCTGATCCTTTCAAAGTATTCAGGGTCTGCTCTCCTTAATGTAAATGTCCACATGGCATAAGTAGGTTTAGAGCAGGATCTGTCTGACTGAGACCACCTTGGCACTGGTAGGCAGGCACAGATGTGTTTTGATCAAAATATATTGGATAAAATCTAATATTTTTGAATGCTGCTCTGTGATGAAGAAGAGGAGAGAGGAAAAATGTGTGTAAACTTAAAGGAATGGAAGTACTCATAGTGGAGAACAGAGGGTGGCCAGATATGCACGGTTGTTCTCCCTGCACTTCGGGGGCCCTGTTCTGGAGATAGAAGTGTGTCTCAACGGTGGAACTCGAACCTATCTGAAATTGATGGCATGTCCTAGCAATATGCCATCAATTTCTCAGATAGGAACATCCCTTGAAATATACAGAAGGTTGGGTGACCAAACACATTTCCATATTAGTACTTCTCATCCTACCTGAAAATAGGAAAAGCAGCTCTAGGGTATAAACTTCCACCCTAACCAATGAAACGCTGTGTAGAAGAGGAATATTCAGGAGCATAGGTTAGTTTTATTATGTGGGTGGAGATGTGATTTCATTCCACATAAGTTAATTTTAAGACAATGCTCAGGATGAACGTTATGAATATAATGATGAATACATTTCTTCCAGAGCTACATTCAGCATAAACGAATAGACATTTAATACTGAGGTTAGATTTATGAGCAGCTACAGAGCAGAGGAACACCCGTACTATTTTTTGTAAATTAGGACAAAGACTATGATTCATTTCTGCCGCCCTCTACTTCATCTTTAGCCCTTGGTAAAGATGTCACATCAAGTGGATTTACAATAGAAAGAAACACAGTCTACGGTTTGTACACTTGAAATGGATGAAAGCTTATTAACCACCAATTTGTGAGGCATTTCCAAAGTCCTAAAAATCTTAATTTCTATAACACAAATTAACGTAATTGTTTCCATGCTACTGTAATCTTATTGACTGAGAAGCCTGGTCCTGGTCCTGTTGTATTTAAAGGGGTATTTCAATTGTATGAAGTCATACCCTATCCACAGGACAGGGGATAATCATTAGAGTGGTCCAATTGATGGGACATGATAACGTTGCCCTAAATCCCCCAAAACTAATGGAGCTGCAGGGCAAGCATGCACACTATCACTCAATTCATCTCTATGGAACTGGAGCTCTGTACTCAGCTATCTCCGGTGGTCCATAGAGACTGCTCGACCTGCCAATTAAATGCTTTCGGGGTACAGGGCTGTCACTTTCGTTGTGGTCAGTTGAGTGAGGTCCCAGTGGTTGGACCCCCAACAATCTAATAGTTATCCCCTACCCTGTATATAGGAGTTAAAGCGAACCTGTCACCTGGAATTGACTTCATAAACCATGAACAGTACCTGAACAGTGCTCCACAAGACGTTTCCAACAGTGTTTCCTGCGCTTTTCCTGTATTTAAAATCATCTAAAAATCGCCTTTTAAAATCCTTGCAGAAGTCAAGATAGAAGTCAAGGGGGCAGCGGCCTCCTTGACTCCAGGTCTGCCTTCCCTTCCCTAACCCCGCCCCTGATTGTGTCCTGCAGGGGCAGTAAGGAGGTGATTATATTAACAGATGTCCACCAGCACTTCATTTGGTGGACGTGCACATTGCTATACACTCTAAAAAGCAGGTGGAGCCATACTTCGTATGGAAAGGTCATAACTCTTTTTCAACAGCATGGAGATGGCAAATATACTTCATTTTGACATCCATACAAATAATATATGTCCATCCTATAACGACATCCCCCATCAGACACACTCTATATGAGCCAGAGTGGAGAGTTGCTTCTTAAAAGCAGCTAATGGATCCCGCCTGTCTATGCATTACATGGTAGAATTCATTTAAATGTCAGGTGATAAAACACATTTGCCCTGCAGGGGGCATTGCAGTGGAACTATGTACGGTATATGGGTAATTCTTCCCCATGGAAAAACCGCTAATCCTCAGAAGGGTTATTGGCAAAACAATGGGCTCTTTTGGAGTAAATATCATGAATGTAGCAAATGTTGTTCTTTTGTAAATGACAATTACTGTTACCTCTGGTAATAACCATTTTTATGTGAAATTCTTCTCAAAGTTCTTTACATAGACATAAAATAGGATGATGAGTGTTCATTGGAATAGATTACCAGATTCAGCACTGATAAGGAAGAGCATCTGTCAAGGTTGAGCTCTATTTGAACAGCAGAGAACTGTAGTAATGTCCTATTACAGAACACCGTAATCCAAATATATGCTCAGATATCGTCATATGTTTATCCAAGCTAATCTACAGTTGGAAGGGAACTCAAAGCCGAGTATTCGCAAGAATATGATAGTACTTATCACTGCCAATACAGATGTAGCACCTACAGACACATACCCTAATTACAGTCATCTCAACTCGTTAGGTTTTAAAAGGTAGCTAAAGCTGTTGTCTAAAAATCTACCGTTACAACCAAGTATCAGGCATTAAAGTGGATCTGTCACTTCTCTTAGGAGGGCAGAATAGGAGATACTTGCAGTGTGTCCCCACTGCAAGTGTTAATGTCACTGTATACTGTTCACTGGTAGCACCCCAAACCAGGGGGTACTACTATTGTAACTGCAGTGGTTTTGTAAATGCAATATAATGTAATATTATGCTATACACCTTGTTCACAAGCAAATGGGGTACGGTTGGCAGTAGTAGTTGGTAGGAGTGGGCTGGTCTGACTTCCTGCCAAGGGAGGAGTTTGAGAGAGTCAGCTTAGAGAAGTAAGTGAGGAGTGATGGAGCATGCAATCCATTTCCCGCTCCTCCAGGCCATGTGGACCAGAGACGCGGATTACCAAGGAAGATTTCATGGCCCCAGAGAACCTGCAGGGTCCTAGGCCATCGAAGATTTGCAAACTACAGTGTATTTGTGTCAGGAGAGCGAAGCAACTAAGCTATCAAGAATCTGTTGCCAGGTGGTGGGAAACATGTTCAGACACCAACACAGTAGTTCAGGACAGGCATAGCTAAAGGCCTGCATCATACAGTGGACACTTACAGCCACAGCCACCAGAGTAAAGCCATAGGGAAGGAAATCCAGAGAGAGACAATGTCAGCTTGCAAATTTCTGAGTGTTATATTTTGCCACATTGCCAGCCACCATACCTCATCATCTTGGAGGAGAGAGTTGAAATTTCTACAAAATGCAGATTAATGCGCTGCTATCTGTTTTTGCACACAGTAAAGAAAGACATTCTTTGTTCTCCAATCTCTGTCTGGTTCCTTTCATCATCACCTTTTACGCAGCACAGAACCCCATGGAGCGATGGCCTATGGTAAGACACCGTGACACAACACATCTGATCAGGGTCACTACCACTGCCATCCTCTGCACCAGCTCCGCTAACATTGTATGTCCCACAGGCTGTATATGGCAAAAGCAGTAGGTTCCTAGGTACTTCTGCTAGGCAGGGCTGGCACCACCACTTCCTCACTAGGAGGATGTAATTCATACAAGTGTGAGCTGTGGATGTGTGTGCAGCAAAGTCCAGAGGTTAGTTGAAACGCTGCCTTCCCTTGTGGATTACCAAAGCAATTGATTGAAAGCATATGTGTCAGCCATGAGGGGAAGAGTTACTAAATGCTGCAAAAAGTTCAGCAGCCATACTAGACAGATTGCTGTGCATTTTTTAGAGAAACACACCGACATTGTGGCTACAGACTTCTCTGCATACTAGTGGGAGCAATAAGCTTCAGGTTCCTTCATGTTAGCAAAAGCACAGAAAAGCCCTCAGTTCAGAGACTGTATTCTACTGAGGATACTCAGAAGTATATATATTGTACAACGTGATTGAAAAGAGGGACAGACCAGTCTCCCATATACAGCCTTGGGAAATTGCATATGCCAACTGTAAAAACTGCATTTAATGTGATCAGTGAACGTGTGGACATTGGACTGCCTCAGTAAAGTACAGTGGACTTGTTGCATAAAACCTGACCTCATCATGGTGTGCACCAACAACAGCATTGCTGTTACATGATTGAGGGACCCTGCCTTGCAAGTCAAAACTCATGTACATCATCAAGCAGGACCCCAAAAACAGGGTGTGCCCTGAAGGGAAGAAAAGGTGTGCCCTTCTTATCACTGCACAGCCAGGGGAGTGACATTGTAAGGACTGCCACCAAGAGTACAACTTCCCCCATCCTCTCTACTCTCCCCTCCCAGGGTCACAGCATACTGAGCTTGGCGATATATGGTTTTCTAAATATATGGCATCTAAATTCACAATTTTTAAATGATACAGGAATCATAGAGAAAGCCTGTCAGTCCTGCTCCTTTAGACCATTCATAGAGAAAGCCTGTGAACCCGCCTTCCACTGCACACTTATAAAAAAAGCCTGTGAGTCCTATTTCCCCTGCACACATAGAGGAAGCCGGTGAATCATGCTTCCCCTCCCACTCATAGGTAAAGCAGGTGAGTCCTGCTTCTCCCACCCACACAGAATGAATGACAGAAAGGTTTTATATACAGAAAAGCTGTCAATCACCCTTTGTGGGCAGGGGAAGCAGGACTTAGGCTTTTTCTATGAGTGTGTCGGGGAAGCAGGGCTCACAGGCTTTATGAGTCCTGAACGCACGTAAACAGCTTTGTACATGAAACTTATGTATTAAATACTAAACAACTACATTCTGTACCCCATAGCTCAGTATCTCCCTTTATATCTTATTCTGCCTTTTGATAGGGATCATAGGAAAAGTGACAGATCCACTGAAAATGGTGGTGTTCTTTTGCAGGTATACTAGTTACTACCAGATAGTCTGGCAATTAGGCACAATCCATTAAAGGGGTTGTCCGGGTTCAGAGCTGAACATATCCCCATCTGCACCCCTCCGGCCCCGCTGATATGAGCATCGGAGTATTCAATGCTCCGATGCTCTCCTTTGCCCTGCGCTGAATCGCCCAGTGCAAAGGCATTTTTTGGAGATCCGGTGACGTACTGGGCTCTCCATGGGGACCGCTAGGCTAGGGTAACACTAAAGTCCGCCCATCACAGCCTGTGAAGTCACCGGGAACACTGTTCTTACCCTGCGCAATACAGCACAGGGCAAGGGAGATCATCAGAGCATGAAATGCTCCGATGCTTATATCAGGGGGGCCGGAGGGGTGGAGATGGGGATATGTCTAGGTTCAGCTCTGAACCCAGACAACCCCTTTAACTGATCATTCAGTATACATCCATCTACACACCTGTAATGTAGGTGGTGGAATCAGTTTGCAGTGCAGAAAATCATTTTTATATCCCTGGTTGCTGATTTGTAAATCTCTAGCTGTTGCAAAACTACAACTCCCATCATACACTGAGAGCTCGAGAACTATAGGTTAGAGATCACTGGTCAACAGAAACTTATTTATGCATCGTAATATATTTTTTACTTGTTCACACAATATCCTCAATATATTTGTAGTTTTTAAGACACATAGGCTTTCATTTACTAACATTGCTATTCCAGTTTTTGGCGTAAAAAAGGCACAAGACCCCTTTTTGTTACTTTTTAAACATTCATGCGACAATATTTTCTCACACAGGTATTTTTACGACATCCTCACCACTTGGGAGTGGTGGGGGTATGGTGAGGTCCTGGCCCCGGCAAATTGACTCAAATTTATGCCTGGAAGCAAGCGTAAATGTTGACTGAAAACTACTCCACTCGGAGTGGAGTACTGTTTTGCTCTGGGAGCACGGACTGCCATGGATCCAGCAGCACTGAGGGGAATCAAAGACTGTAGTAAAACACCATTTTATTTTTTTTAACCCTATCAAACCTAAACCTCATGGATGAACAGAACAGCCTAATTTAAATCAATGGGTCTGATTTACATTGGACACAAAGGAAAATAAATCTAAAGAGGATCTTGTGGTTGGTAGCACTATGGCTTCCTCATTAATCATAGCTAATGTCTGATTTTGACAATTACTTTTAGTTAATCCACTGCTGTAGCTCTTTGCCGGTAACTGTCACAGCTTCTAACTGTAGATGACAGATGAAGGATAGAACTGAGCATGTGCGTCCACCTCACTGAGGGGGACAGAGACATAAGGAGAAGAAAAACAACAGGTGACGCTATACAGATGCATTTTATTGAATGTGGCTATTATACATTTTTAATTACTTGCAATTAGAAAAGTATTTGGATCCAGGTGCTGGTTTAAAAAATGGAGACTACTTTTTTTTGTGGGACAACCTATTTAAGACATATCCTAGCAATATTCCATGACTTGCGTGTGTAGGAAAATCTCTGTATGGGGTCATGCACATGGCCGTAGGTGGCACGTTCGGTGCATTGGGGACCGCAATTTGCGGTCCCCAATGCACGAGGAACTTCTGTACAGCCGCCGGCATGAATCCAGACCCATTCAACTGGAATGGGTCTGCATTCATCTGTTCATCAACATGTCCTATGTTTTTGCGGTACGGAACTAGAAAACGGAACCCCACAGAAGCACTCCGTAGTGATTCCGTAGAGTTCCGTTCCATGATTCCGTTCCGCATCTCTGGATTTGCGGACCCATTTAAGTGAATGCGGAATGCACACGGAACGGTGCCCGTGTTTTGCGGATCTGCAAATGCGGTCCTCAATACGGCAACGGGCAGCACACGTTCGTGTGCATAAGCTCTAAGTGTAATTTTATATTATCCACTTCCACTTAGTCATTATGGATGCCAGTTGGTGCATGGATACATAAATACATTTGAAGCCACTAACTAGGCATTGCTGCCTTAAGGATTTGTCACACATAATGCTTGAATACTTTCCTCTGTGTTTTAATCTTTAATCCTGTGTTTGTTCGGAACAAAATATGTTTATTTAATGCCTGCAGTTAAGCACCAGACTACATGCTTATTCCCATTAAACCTGTTTATCATGCAAGCAGTTTGTTCTGATGTGTCCCACAAGCAAAATATGGGATTTTTTTTTCTTTTCATATGGGTGATTCTATAAACATACAAATATTAGCCTTACCAAATATTTATCCTTAGGGGAGCAGGATATTATTTGTTTCTTAGGCATAATCCTCTGGTTCCTCATTTATCTTTATGTGTCCTTCAGATGTATCTTCCGTAAATCTGCTTGTCAATAATAACTGTGTATTATATCATTTTCCTCTTGGTACTTTGTTTATGAAGAATGTAATTCACTTCCTTTGGAGGTTTATGACTCAAGCCGCCATGTGTTGCTACTTTTCATTGTTGGACTACTTCCAAATGTAAAGAGTGCCAGAGTTTTCAAAAAAGTTTATATAATGGCTTTGCTTCTTTGTATAATCATAACTGTGAAGGAACAGCCATTTTTGGGCTTCTCTAATGATTTTTTTCAGCCACATTATCCCCTGTTTCAGCTGCACAGCCAGATGCATTTCACTCAGAAGCAGGGGTTGTCTCCCTTATGCCCACACTGTACTGCTGTGACATCCTTTTCCTTACTTCCCACTATGTTTATTTTCAGCTCCGGAGCTCACAGAACTCCCATGAATTAGTGGTGCTGTTTTCATACAATGTGTCAGTCAGGACTTCCAGTTTTACAGTAAACCCAATTAAAAAGACAGATCCATTATGAGCCGTCATGATCTTATTATGATCCGTCAAGTTTCAGCCAGGTGTGCTTTTTTAAGTTTATTTAGTGGATGTTTTGGCAGCTGACAGAAAATAAGCTTAGTTTTTTTTAATAATCAATAGCTGATATTTATAGACTTTATGCAAGTGTGTGATTGAACTTTAGCTACTTCTAACAAGAAGTGCTAGAATGGAATCTGTGGCACGGTCCTGGAACCAGCATTCTGAGATTAGGCCGCTGTATGAGGTCTTATGCAGATAAGGTAAAAGGATGATCGGAGACAGAGGCCTCGCTTTAGACAAAACAATTCTTGTACTGTACCTCAATGATGCATTTTAACTCCTGATGTTTCTGTTTAAAACATACAGAACATCCAATATTGTTAGGAGAACACCCACATTACAGGTGACCAGGAAAATGGCTTAAAAGCCCACTGGCTCGGCAACAAACCAGGCCTCCTCTCCATCTCTGAGTGGACACCTTCCATGCACGTAGTCTTTTTCCTATTTTTTTTTCACTCTTAATCTCACTTACTATCCTTGCGAAGGCTATATTACACTACCCGACATACGGGCAGTGCGAGTGCCGATGGACTACAACACATCCGTTTGCATCAGTCTGATTTTCAGGGCAATGCAAACTGAATGCGGGAGAAACGATTTGTGCCTTCCTTGTTCAGTTCTACTCATTATCGGCATTACCTAATGAATAATGCCCATCACCTGATGAACATGCGTTTGCTCATTCATCTGGTGATTGCCTACTAGATTATATAAGCCAAGCCAGTTACCTGAATGCTTGTTCCCGATAATTGGCCTCAAAATCAGGAAGTCTAATGGGGCCCTAAAGGGGTTGTCTTAATTCAGCAAATGGCATTTATCATGTAGACAGAGTTAATACAAGCCACTTACTAATGTATTGTTATTATTCATATTGCTTCCTTTTTTTGGCTAGATCCATTTTTCCATCACATTATATACTTCTCATTTCATGGTTATGACCACCCTGCAATCCATCAGTGGTGCTTGTGCTTGCACACTATAGGAAAAAGTTTCTCTGGTAGCCAGGACAGTTGGATCTCTCATAGGCTGGCGCTTTTTCCTATAGTGTGCAAGCACGACCACCACTGCTGATATATTGCAGGGTGGTCGTAACCATGGAAACGAGACGTGTATAATGTGATGGAAAAATGAATCCAGCCAGCAAAGGAAGCAATATGGACAATCACAATACATTAGTAAGTGCCTTGTATTCACTTTCTCTACATGATAAACGCCATTTGCTGAAGTGAGAGGACCCCTTTAAATCTCCTATACTCAATAAACTCTCCATGTAAAACTTTGCTGCCTGTGAGACAACAAACTTTTGTTTACAGAAGAGAAAATTTTATCAGCTGACATGTTAAAATAATGTATAATAATATTAATAATGTATGTAAGTGGAATATTTTTTTACAAGATTGTATCAATTTTGCATCCTCAGAAATTGGAGTCCTTAAAGGAGTTCTCCAGTGTGTAGATATCAATAACGTATCATTGAAATAAGTGATCATTATCATATTGGTGGGGGTACCACACCAGTAACCCACAAAAACCTGTTGTTTTTGGCAGCTGCTGTCACCAGAAAAAACACAGTGGATGGAGCTGAAAGCAGTGGGCTCTGTCCGCTGTGTAGTTTCTGGTGCCCGTGTAATGCAGCTTAGCTCTCTTTCACTTCCTCTGAATCAACTTGTAGGAAACAGGCCGAACTGGATGGACAAATGTCTTTTTTCGGTCTTATATACTATGTTACTAGATGGATCAGAGTTGCAGAAACCAGCATGGCCCTACACAGCGAACAGAACGTTGTGCTTCGGGGTCCGTCTGCTGGATAGGTCACCAATATCTAAGTATCAGAAAACCTACTTAAGGCTACCTGCACATGAATGCGGGTAGACTTGCGGATTTCTGTGAGTTTCTGCACCAAATCTGCATCAAGATCCACAGGTGTTACTTACGGATTTTATGCAATTTTGGGGTGCATTTCACACCCATTGTAAAGGGTGAAATCAGCACCAAAAATCGAACAAACAATTGATCCAATTTCCGCAAAGAAGAAAAAAGCAAAGTGTACATACGATTTGTGTAATCTCATACACTTTACTGGTGCAGTATTACACTGTGGTTTTTCTGCAACGTCTATTACAGTATATGTAAAAGGAATAGACCATAGTAGTGTTGAGCGAATCGAAGTTCACAAAGTGGACTTTGACCCAAATTTACGGATAAATTTGATTCACTGTGAAGCCAAATTTCCTCGTGCTTCATGTTAGCGAATCAATTTAACCTGAAATAGTGTAAAAAACAAAAAAAATCATACTTACTGTACCTGATCCATTTGCTCGCGACGGGCTGGCAGCTGCCATCTTGCTTGAAGATCTTGGCTGAAATCCCATGCGCAGTGACGTATGATGTCACCACGCTGGTTGGTATGATGACTTCTTCGCGGCTGCACAAGATTTTGTTGCAGATCTTCAAGCAAGATGGCGGCGGCCAGCCCGTCGCGAGCAAATATATCAGTTAAGAATGATTTTATTTTTTCATTTTTACAGTTTGTTATTTGCCACAGTCATGTATAAAGGGTACAATAACCGGGGGGACAGTGCAATCGCCACTCCCTATGATTGCACCCACTACTTACAAATACATTTGTTTGTAAAATTTGGCGAAGTAGCCGAATCAAACTTTTTAATAATTCGCTCATCACTAGACCATAGCAATAGCCTTTTACTGAATAGTGGGGAAGTGGACCTCCCCAAGGTTGTCCTATCAGTGGATTAGGTAATTAATGTTTACAATAAACTACTATATTATGTAGGTCGAAGCTTCTTCAAGATGTCCCGAATATACAGTATACTGCTTACAGTCTACATACACATTAAAACGGATTCCCTATAGTGGACATTTTTGAAATATCCATATACTGAAATATTAAAAACGTCACTGGTGTTAATGGGAACCCCACTTATCAGGAGAACAAGATCCTTTAGGCCTCTGTCCACAGTGAGCTGCAGACTGAATGGATAGTCTGAATCTGCCCAGAATCTTTTCCAGGTTATTTACAAATTTATGATGGTTCATAATTAGGCCCCTTTTACACGGGCGAGTTTTCCGCGCGGGTGCAATGCGTGAGGAGGACGCATTGCACCCGCACTGAATCCGGACCGATTCATTTCTATGGGGCTGTGCACATGAGCGGTGGTTTTCACGCATCACTTCTGCGTTGCGTGAAAATCGCAGCATGCTCTATATTGTGCGTTTTTCACGCAACGCAGGTCCCAGAGAAGTGAATGGGGCTGCAGGAAAATCGCAAGCATCCGCAAGCAAGTGCGGATGCAGTGCGATTTTCCCGCATGGTTGCTTAGCAACGGGACCAGATCTTTATTATTTTCCCTTATAAGATGGTTATAAGGGAAAATAATAGCATTCTTAATAAAGAATGCTTAGTATAATGAAGATGAAGGGGTTAAAAATAATAAAAATTCACTTACCTTAGCCACTTGATTGCGTAGTTGCGATCTGTCTTCTCTTTTCCAGCTTCAGCTAACAACTAAAGGACCTGTGATGACGTCACATCACATGGTCCAATCACATGGTCCATCTTACCATGGTGATGGACCATGTGATTGGACCATGTGATGTGACGTCATCACAGGTCCTTTAGCTGTTAGCTGAAGCTTGAAAAGAGAAGACAGATCGCAGCTACACGATCAAGTGGCTAAAGTAAGTTAATTTTTATTATTTTTAACCCCTTCATCTTCATTTTACTAAGCATTTTTTATTAAGAATGCTATTATTTTCCCTTATAACCATCTTATAAGGGAAAATAATAAATTCTACAGAATACTCTACCCGAAACCGGACTTTAGTGATGAAGTCCGGCTTCGGGTCTGGGTACCAAACATGGCGATTTTTCACATGCGCGTGCAAAACGCACTACAAACGTTTGCACCCGCGCGGAAAAATCGTGCATATTCCCGCAACGCACCCGCCTCTTATCCGGGCGTCAAACATGACGCCCGTGTGAAAGAGGCCTTAGTGTTGAGTAATTCGAACCTGATGAAGTGGAATTCGATCCAAATTTCAGGGAAAATTTGATTCGCTGCAAAGCTGTATTTCCTCATACTTCGTGGTAACGAATCGATTTTCCCTGAACGGGGGTAAAAAAAATAAAAAAATCATACTTACCTTATCCGTTTGAGCGCGAAGAAATGGCCGTTGCCATCTTGATTGAATATTCCATGCGAAATCCCGGGTGCGCTGACGTATAAAATCACCACTCTCAACCGATGTGATAACGTCATCACAGGCTGCGCAAGATTTCGCACTGGATCTTCAATCAAGATGGCGGCGGACAGCTCTTCGCGATCAAATGGATGAGGGTGAGTATGATTTTATTATTTTTTTAAAACATTTTACACTGTAAGATTAATGTCAGATGTCGCAATCAGCTATGAAAGCAGCATCTGAGGGGTACAATGAAGGGGAGCCGGGCAATCTCCACTCCCTGTCATTGCACCCACTTCTTACAAAGTAATTCGTCACAAGGCAAATTTTTTTTTGTCAAATTCAGCGAAGCAGCCAAATTGAATTTTCCAATACTTCGCTGATCTCTAGTGATAATGACATGTCAAAAGATTTAATCTGTGGGAGTCTTGGTGTTCAGACCAAACCCCCCCCCCCAACCTGCGCGAAAACAAATAGCAGAAGCGCTCAGCAGAGCAGGCAGTGGATTCATAGGAAGCCCACAGGCAAAAATGAGCAAAAAGGAATGAGCACAAAGCTCAGCCGAGGGATTTTGTCCCATTTTTGGGAGCTCTCAAGCCCAGCAATCAGAAGGTGTGGTTGTCTGAGGTGAATTATCTGCTGCTCCAGATGAGACTGCAATACAAGCGGTCTACAATTATTTCTATTTGCAAGCTCTCAGGTCCTTTCATCGATGTCTCCATATCCCACTGTCTTTCCGTGCTTCTCTTTTGCTGCACGCTCCAATAAATGGTGGATTTCATTAGACATCTCAATAGTAGTTACAATATCAGCAGGTCCTACTGCCTTTTCAGCTGTAGAGTCCACAGTCATATTTATGAGAGCAAGACTCCCACCATTTTTCTTCAATATAAATCTTCTGCCTTAATAAACCTTAGGGGTAATATCAGGCAGCAGAGGACTACTAACCTCATCCTGTCAGGATTCTTTTAAGGGTTTATGGACCTCGGTAATGCAAGCATGATGAGTTAAAGGGATGATATGGCTTTGAATGCATATAGGCATAAAGGAATTGTCCCATCTGGGACATTGATGGTATATCGTAAGGATATGCCATCAATGTGTAATAGGTGCAGGTGCCACCTCGGGGACCTTCTCCCATCTCCAAAATTGGACTTTGGAGGTGAACAGAGAGCAGCTGCGCATGCGCGGCCATCCTCTGTTGATTGCTCCAGAGATCAGAAGATAGACAAGCACTGGCTTGACTATCCGGCAATCCCATAGCGTTGAATAGAGTGGTGGCCGTGCTTGCGCAGTGCATTCTCCATTCACAACTATGGAGAATGAAAGTAGCCTGGTAATTTTCGGAAATCCAATAACGATGGATGGGGAGCATACTGTGTATGTGCGGTGAGCTCTCCTTTACTTCAGGGCCCCGTTCTTTATATTGGAGCATGTTCCAGAGTTGGGACCTGCACCAATTTGACGTTGAGGGGCTAAGGGCTTATACAGGCCTCTTTTATTGATGAGCCATCAATATCTGATTGGCAGGGGTCTCCAATCAGTCAGTGCTGGAACTATACAGCTCCATCCATAATCTAATGGATGGAGTTGGTTACATTGAAGTGAACCGGAGCCGCAGTAAGCAGCTCTGTCTACCACACAAGAATGGAACTGTGTAGTTCTAATGCCGAGTTCCAGTACTTGAGTTTTTGTAGGACAGCTGATCGGCTGGGGTGTGGGGAGTCTGACATTCATTGATCAGATATTGATAGCCTATCCTGAGGCACCCAAAAGCTATGGGGTGATGCCATTTGACTACACTCCAGGGGTGTAAGGCAGTGGTTCCCCATGGAAGAACAGTATATGGGCCATTTGATCTCCCATATGACTTTCAACAATCTAACAGTAATTGGAGTAAAAAATTTCATTATTTTAGTCCTTTACATAGTAGCAAAGGGATTGTCCAGAACCAGAAGAACTTTCTTCCAAAATCAGTACCAGACACGTCCACAAGTTGTGCAAAGTACTGCATCTCACACTGACTCCAAAAGAGCAGGGCTGCAATACCCAACACACCATACTGCTTCTGATAACGGCAGCCATGTTTTCCTTACCACGTACAATACCTGTACGTACAATGTATTTTTTAATGGCACCATTTAATTTACCATTACCATAGCTTGTTATGGAAAATAGGAAAAAAATTATTTGTGAGGTTAAATTGAAAAAAATAAAATAAAATCAATTCTGTTGTGTTTTTTTGTTGTTGTTTTGTGCTCACGGCATTCATTGTGCACTAACAGCCTTATTCTGTGGGTTGCTATGATTAGAGCATTGCACAATCATATATTTTCTATTATGTTTTGCTACTTAAAAAAAAAAAATGTCTTTGCATTGCCATATTCTGACAGGCATAAGTATTTTATTTTTCCATCTACACATCTATATGAGGACTCATTTTTACAGAACAGGGTGCATTTTTTTGGGCACCATTTGGGGGTCAATATGACTTTTTGATCACTTTTTATTCAGTTTTTGGGGGGCAACGTGATCAATAATACAGCAAATTAGCCATTCGTTCTGTTATGGCATTTACTGCACAAAATAAAAGTATTTTTATTAGTAAATTTTTACGTGTAAATTTGGTACAGTGGTGATTTCAATTTTGTATATATTTTTTTCATTTTTTAAACTCTACTGTTTTATTCCCTGAGAATACATGCCATCTTC
This sequence comes from Bufotes viridis, assembly GCA_033119425.1. NCBI lineage: Eukaryota > Metazoa > Chordata > Amphibia > Anura > Bufonidae > Bufotes > Bufotes viridis. Next base: position 354,351,026 of record CM065593.1, read on the forward strand.
TGATCGTTTGTTCCATAGGCTGCAATAGAATACTATTGCAGTCTACAGGATTCTGACTTTTTAAGCAGCTTGCTATGACAGCACTAGGAACCTTCGCAAGGTCCCAGAATGTCCTAGCAACTGACCAGATACCTGCGATTTTTACTTGAGGAGCCACCTCCCTCTGACTAACTCCATAGATACCGCTGTTGCTAATGACCACAGCATCTGAAGGGTTAAATGACCAGAAGCACTGGCAATGGGTATCAGCTGTATTTTACCCATCCTCAGTGAATAAGCCCCCTACATACTTCTGCTTAATGCTTATTACATACATCATATAGCATTTAGAGGTTACACAGCACATGTCAGCAGGAACAACCCTATTACATCAGGCATAATGAAAGTCATAGTGAAAGTTTTGTGAAAATTGGTTGCGCATTCACAAATTTCTTTTTTTTTTTTATGCACAGGTGCACAGAGAGACTACGCCACACAAAATTCTGAATCAGGCTCCACAATAAGTATCCACTTAATTTTTTCCATTATGCCTAATGAATGCAACGTTTTGGTGATGTTTATACTGTGCTTAAAAAAATTAATTTATTTTCCAAAGCTTCTCTAACCATACCTTCTAACAAAAAGTTAATCAAAAAAGAAATGTAATTGATTTTCTCTCATAAAATATTAAATTCAGTTTTGTTATGACTTGTTCCTTTTTTTTTTCTTTTAAGCCCAGAATACACTTGCAGCACGAAAAGACTTCCTCGACTTTTAATCGTATTTAAACATTCCAGACAATGCTTTCCATTAATCCAATTCCAGACTATTTTCTTAATTTAATTTCTATGCATTCATTTGAATCAGAAGCGAGTGACATCGAGCTGTTTAATCAGGAAGCTTCTCAACCTTAGAACTCCAACCAGCGACACATCACATAAAACAAAGAAATAGATGGATTTATGAAAATGGAACAAATGGAAAATGTTCTTTGCCCTTTATAGCTTATTTTATCTTAAACAATTGGGAATGGTGATATGTGTGGTTCATTGTGTAGGGTGAGAAAAATAACACATCTGTGAAAACAACAACAGACACCCACGCTAGCACAAAAAAAAAGTACGCTCATTGACAAACATACCGTAATAACACACCCAGATAGAAATGTCAGATTGCCCTATAACAAGGCTCTCAGAGGCTACTTTGGGTAATGTACTTCTTGATAAGAGATGATTGGGTGCTATATATGTGCAGCAAGCCTTTGAGGAGATGGTGCAGAGAATGGGAGTGCTAGCGGCTCTAATGATATGATATTTTGCAGTGGTGTCCCTCAGGCCATTGCTTCCTAGGGCCTTGCAGCAAAAGGAGGGGGCACCCTTTCTCCCCTTTGGGGCACACCATGATTCTGGAGCTCCAGCCTGATGGTAGCTGTCCATGTGGGCACAATGTAGGACATGTAGTGCAAGGTGCAATGGCCAATGTATAGGGTAGTAAGAGTTAGAAAACCAGACCAGGTGGAAAAAGAAAAGTCTCTTTTTTAGCCCTCTTTCACATGAACGTTTTTTTTGCGAGTGTACAGGCCGTTTTTGCGTTCCGCATACGGTCTGTATACGGAACCATTCATTTAATTGGGTCCGTAAAAAAAAAACGGAAGGTACTCTGTATGCATTCTGTTTCAGTATTTCCATTCAAAGATAGAACATGTCCTATTATTGTCCACATCACGGACAAGGAAAGTACTGTTCTACTAGGGGCCAGATGTTCCGTAAAAAACGGAATGCACACGGATGTCACTCGTTTTTTCTGCAGATCCGTTTTTTGTGGAACGCACAACCATATAATAGTGTGAAAGAGGCCTTACAGGGTGTAAAATAGGGGTTTTAGTTCTATTCGTTCGGTTCGCCGAATTTTCCGAAAATATTTAATCTAAATTTTTTTGTGGCGAATCGCTTTAAAAAACAGCTATTTCCTGGCTACAGAGCCTGTATAGGGGTGAAGAACACTTTGCCTTGCAGTAACTCGCATAGGGAGTCTGCTATAGTAGTGAAACAATACTGTGAGTCAGTATGACATGCAGATGACAGGTGTTGCTCTTAGAATCACTGCACACTTCACTTATTTGGGCAGTTACAGAGCCAAAACTGACCAAATAACTCAAGTGTGAACTCAGGCTTACAGGTCGATGTTAGCGTCAAGAAGAAGTGCACTCCTTTTACACCGTTGTCAGCTGATTCCACATAGATGTCTACAGAACCTGTTCTATTAAACGCTTATACAAGTAGAGCCCCCCAACAGAGTGGACAGGGTATAAGCAGTAAGTTTGTGTTGATGTCACTGATTATTATGCCTGTCCTCTGATCCGTCAGAACAATAACCCCCAAAAAACGAATCCTGTCTGTTAAGCATCTGCCTTCACTCGGTCAACATTTGGTCAGTAATCCATCAGTATTGCTAAAGCCCAAAAAAACAGGAGTGGATCCAAAACAGAGATGACATGTGAATAGGATATTTGCATGTCTTTTGTGTTTTGTATCCACTCCTGCTTTTGGATACCAAATCATAAGCCAATTCTGATGGGACCATACAGGCCGTGCAGCTGCTACATAGACAGGATCCATTGTGTGTCTCATTTTTCCTTCCTTCTGACAGATCAGAAGAAGGGTCAAATAAATGATGAGGTCAACCAGGCCAAAAAGGCAAAATAGTGGCCCAGTCATGATGTGGGGAGGGTGGAAACAGCATGAGAAGTCCACGGAATGGCCCAGTGACATAGTGGTGAGGTGGTAGCATCATGAGGAGACCACAGAGTGGTCAAGTGAAATAGTGGTGATGTGGCCGCAGCATGAGGAGACGACAGAGTGGTGATGTGGCAGCAGCATGAGGAGATCACAGAGTGGTGAAGTGGCAGCAGCATGAAGAGACCACATAGAGGCCCAGAGATATAGTGTTGAGGAGGCAGTAGCATGAGGAGACCACAGAGTAATGATGTTGCAGCAGCATGAGAAGACCACAGAGTGCTGATGTGGCAGCAGCATGAGGAGACCACATAGTGGCCCAGAGACATAGTGTTGAGGAGGCAGCAGCATAAGGAGAACACAGAGTGGTGATGGGGCAGCAGCATGAGGATACCACAGAGTGGCCCAATAACAGAGTGGGTAGGTGGGGGGCAATACCAGTACCAGCTGAAGATGGTGGCTGATAGTAGGAGCACCTGGCAGCAGATGTGGCATCAGGCAGGTGACAGCATCAGAATAGTAGCTGAAGAAGGTAGCCAGAAGAAACAGGTCTCTTTTGTCAAAGTGTGGGTGTGGCACCATGGATAATCTGGTCTGATGCATCCACGCCTGATTCATTTTCACAAAGGTCAGTTTCTCTACATTTTGGGTGGACAGGCGAGTTCTCCTTGGGGTAACTATGGCCCCGCCGCACTAAACACCTGCTCTGATGCCACACTGCTGGCCGGGCAGGAAATCTTGTCCAGTTGCGGCCACAAATCGAGTTTGGCTGCCCAGTAGTCCAGGGGATCTTCGATATGGGGTGGCAGGGTGCACTCCAAGTATGCCACAACCTGCTGGTTCAGGTTCTGCTCTTTGTCTACCTGCTGTGGCTGGTGAGTAGTTTCTTCAGTAGGCGGGTGAAGAAAACTGCTCATCAGTTCATCAGCGACTCTAGACTTGCTGCTTATGGAGTTGGTACTGCTCCTGCCACAACCCCCCCCCCCCCCCAGCAGCCATGGCAGTGGAACGTGAGGGCAGAGGGCTCCCCGGTCAGACCTCCCTGTAAGGATGGCAATGGCACACATAGGCAGCGGCCAACTGACTACATAGGATGTCTTGATAGTAGTTCGGTTTGTCCTCCCTCTCAGCGGGTGTGAAAAAGGTCACCCATTTTGGACTGGTAGCGAGGGTCTAACATGGTGGAGAGCCAGTAGTCATTCTGTCAAATAGTGAAAATTTGTCTGTCACTACGCAAGCAAGTGAGCATGCATCGGGCCATTTGCGCAAGTGACTCGGAGGGACTCCCTGCCTCCATCTCCACTGCATACTGCCACGGTGAGTCTGGGTCCTCTGCCTCCTCGTCCTGTAGCTTCTCTGGCTGCTCCTGCTCCTCCTCCCCTGTCACCTGTATAGAAAACCCACCCATTTCGCTACACATTGCTTGTGCTTGAATGTCCTCTTCTAATTCAGCCCCAACAGGGCTCATGTGGCCATGAGATGTAGTTGCCACATCTCCTGTCTCCTAGCCAGCCAGATTTAGCTGCATCTGTTCTAGGACATGAATAAGTGAAATGACATTGTTCATCCCGTAGTCCTGGCGACTGACAAATAAAGTGGCCTCCTCAAAGGGCCCGAGCAAACGGCAGGTGTCATGCATGAGCTGCCACTGGCTAACGTCGGTTACACAGGGGAGAACCTCTGTCTGCCTATATCATCAAGAAATCATTTATGGCTTTTCTCTGTTCATATAGTCGGTCCAACATATGGAGGGTAGAATTCCAATGGGTGGAAACGTCGCAGATCAGCCTTAGTTGGGGGATGCCGTTCTGCTTCTGCAGCTCAAGGAGAGTGTGCTTTGCGGTGTACGAGTGGCTGAAGTGCATGCAAAGTTTCCTGGACATTTTCGGGATGTCTTGCAGATAGGCAGAAGAGTTCCGGAACCGCTTTACAACCAGATTGAAGACGTGTGCCATGCAGGGCGCATAGCTCAGCCTTCCTTGACGCAATCGGAAGGCTGAGTGCAATCGGCTACATAATCATCATAATCTGCTACTGTCTGCAAGTCAGTGATGTCCCTCTCAATGGTCTCAGGGCCAGGAGCCTGACTGCTCGCAACACCTGCTCTCACACGACTCTCCTCATCACTACTTGCTCGCCTACCGGAAGAAGCGGCAGATGTCTCCTCCAGGTCTTGGCTGGGCAGTAGCTGCTGACTATCCTCTAGTAGCTCGTCCTCGCTGAAAAGTGGAGCCAAGCCTACTGCATATAATACTCCTCGCGCTGAGGGAACTGAAAATGACAGAGGAAGGTTCAGGACAGGTGGGGGCACAGGACCTGCTCCCGGGCCATGCCAACTAAACGTCGTGTCAGAGGAACCCACAGACTCTTAGCTGGGGGTGTCTGATGTCACTTGTGTCGAAGTCGAAGACCGAGTCAACCATTTAAGCACCGCTGGGTTGCTGGTCAAGACACGACCGCTAGATGACACCGGGAGCTCAGGCCTCTCGCTGCGACTCTTGCTGCCATTCCCCCTTCTTCTGCTGCCTGCAACAGAAACATTTTGGCCACTGCCCGTTTCCTTTGAAGGGCCTGTCACCTGTCTGTCTGACATACTGTATGATAATAGAATTTAATTAAAACTAAAATAATACCCCCCAAAAAAGGCTGTAGTAGAACGTTATTTCACCGCAGAATAGCAATTAAGACATATTCTTTTTCCTATTTCTACACCCCAAAATAAGATATATGACAATCACAATTCACCGCAGAACGGGTGATGGGACATATGTATATTGTTTTTCTACACCTCGTAAATGGCTGTAGTACTATGTAAGTTCACCGCTGAATGCCAATTATGACATATATTTTCTCCTTTATTTCTACACCACAAGAAAAATAAAACAATCACAATTCATTGCAGAACGGGTGATGGGACGTACGTATATTTTCTTTCTCTACACCACGTAAATGGCTGTAGTACAATGTAACTTCACCGCTGAATGCCAATTATGACATATTTTCTCTTTTTTTCCTATTTCTACTCCCCAAAAAAGAAATATAACAATTACAATTCACCGCAGAATGAGTGCGTATATTTTCGTGGACGTGCGTATATTTTCTTTTTCTACACAACGTAAATAGCTGTAGTACAATCTAACTTCACTGCCGAACGGCACTTATGACATAAATATATATATATATATATATATATATATATTATTCCTATTAATACAGCCCTCCCAAAAAAGTAAAACAATGTAAAATCAACGCAGAACAGCTAATAGGGCGTACGTATCTATCCTATTAATACACCCCGTAAATGGCTGTAGTACAATGTAACTTCACCACTGACAGGCACTTATGACATATATTTTTTCTTTTTTTTTTTCTATTAATACACCCCCCAAAAAAAGTTAAACAATGTTGAATTAACGCAGAAAGGCTAATAGAATGTATGTATCTTTCCTATCACTACACCCTGTAAATGGCTGTATTACAGAACTTTCACCCCAATCACAAGCAAGGTTTACTGGAATTATTGATGTATCATATCGTGCAAACAACCTAAAAGCAATTTGGATCCCCGATAAGTGCAACAAGCTGTAATAGAATTGCTCCAATTGCACCCTGTTATCTTTTTATAGCACAGATAATGCCTCCCTATCCTTTCCCTACACCTTGACTAATCTTTCCCTGAACTTGTAAATCATTTTTTCAGCACAATGAAGTCTTTTCTATCACTGTCCCTAGCGCCTGCTGATGTCTCTCCCTGCACTAAGCACACTGGAAAATGGCAGAATCTAAAATGGCTGAGGCTATTTATAGGGCTGTGATATCACAGGGGCTGGCTGCTGATTGGCTGCATGCATGGCATTGTGGGTGATCCCTCATTCCCAGAGTTCTTTGGTCCATGTCCTAACATGTGCAGCAGCCATTTTCATTACCATGAAGCGTAAAGAAATTCTGATTCGGTGCAAATCAAATTTTTCCTGAAATTCAGATCAAATGCCACTTCATCAACTTCGATTGGCTCATCTCTAGCCATGACCAACGATTAAAGGATTTAACCCCAACAAATGCTGCCATGCCTGCCCGTTCCATACTTCCCACAAATGCTCTTTACATATGGCTACATCCAGGGGCTGACTGGCAACTTTTGGCCCAAGGGGCAAGTAACACCCAGAGGCCCTGGGGCTAAAAACAATAAAAAAATAAATAAAAAAATAAAAAAAAATAAAAAAAAAATAAGGGCCCCGCCCTTCATGACACTTGATGACTTTTGCAGAAGAAACTGTATATTGTGGGGCACGGTGTATGCTATATGTGTATGACAAACATATTTCATATGAAAACTTACAATTACTTGGCTTGACCCTCGAACAACACTTCGTCTTCCACACTTTGGAAGGATTTGGAGAAGGGGCAGAGGGATAGCAGAGCAGAGAGAGGCTGGTGCTGCTACTAGGGGGTCATACCATGGGGCATTATAAATCCCACCATAATGGCCCCCCCTGTAGAAATAATTCTCCTCATAATGTGACAAAAAATAACCCTTGTAATGCCCCCAGTTGAGCTAACGTCCCCATAGTGTCCCCATAATGTGCCAGTATAAAATACCCCTATATAGTGCCCCCAGTAAATGCCCCCATAGTGCTCCTCTTCCCCTCCCTTCTAGTGACCTCCATAATGTACCAGTATAAAATGCCCCATATATAGTGCCCCAGTAGATGCCCTCAGTGTCCCCCATAATTTGTAAGTATATAATACCCCTTCTCAGTGCCACCATAGATGACCCTATAGTACTCCTCTCCCACCTTCCCCATAGGATCCACCATAATGTGTCCCAGTATAAAATGCCCCTATACAGAGCCCCCATATAAAATAACCTTTTTTTGCGGCCCCAGTAGATGCCCCTATAGTGCCCACCAATAATGTGCCAGTAAGAAGTGCCCGTAATGTGCCAGTAATAAGTGCCCCCATAGATGTCCCCCAATAATGTGCCAGTAGCCAGAGCCCCCCTATTATTTGCCAGTAGCCAGAGCCTCCCTATTATGTGCCAGTAGCCAGAGGCCCCCCATCATGTGCCAGTAGCCAAAAGCCCCCCCCATCATGTGCCAGTAGCTATAGGCCCCCCCTATCATGTGCCAGTAGCCAGAGCCTCCCCTATCATGTGCCAGTAGCCATAGCCCCCCCCTATCATGTGCCAGTAGCCAGAGCCCCCCCATCATGTGCCAGTAGCCTGAGCCCCCCCCCCCCATCATGTGCCAGTAGCCATAGGCCCCCTCTATAATGTGCCAGCAGCCAGATAAAGCCCCCACTATAATGTGCCAGTAGCCAGAGAGGGCCCCCATATAATGTCCCAGTAGCCAGATAGGCCCCCCCTATAATGTACCAGTAGCCATAGCCCCCCCATATAATGTGCCAGTAGCCATATGCCCCCCACTATAATGTGCCAGTAGCCAGATAGGGCCCCCCTATAATGTGCCAGTAGCCAGATAGGGCCCCCCTACAATGTGCCAGCCCAGTAGCCATAGCCCCCCCCCTATAATGTGCCAGTAGCCAGAGAGGGCCCCCCTATAATGTGCCAGTAGCCAGATAGCCCCCCCCCCCTTATAATGTGCCAGTAGCCAGATAGGACCTCCCTATAATGTGCCAGTAGCCAGATAGGGGCCCCATATCAATGACATAAATGACAGACTTATTGTCACGAGTTGGAGGTCCCGCGAAAGACCTCCGCGTCGTTTCACAATAAACGAGATACAAAGGTACGGTCTAAACAGTGTTTAATGTACAAATGGGAAACCATGGAGAAACATAAGCTCTACGTACCGTCAATGCAGTGGGAGGAACCCCCACTGTGCCACTGTCTAGTAATACTCCAGAGGGGCGTGACTAAGCATCTCCTGGTGTTCACTAGGGCCCCAGATGGTAGGGATAGGCTTTGCCGCAGGAAGTTGCCAGGGTCCACTCTGGAGCGTGAACTAGACAGTGACCACAGGAGCAAGTGACAACTGGTACAAGAATGTACCGACGGTACAGAGCAACATGACATACACAGGGAACACGAGCGGGTGTTCAGGCAAGGACACAGGAGTGGCAATGGACAGAGAAGGTCTTGCTCCACCAGTGGGAACTGCGTGGCCTTGCCCAAGCACTCTGCAGCAAGGAAGCTGCAAGAGCATGCTGAACACAGAACATGGACAGAGACGAATGCTCCCCCTCCGAGGAACGACAGACCCCCTTTCGGAGGAGACAGGAAACATAGCAGGGCAAGACATAACATAACAGGCAAACTAAAAGCAGAGACACAGGAGTACAGACAACATAGCCTGAGACAACAATGAACAAGTAGGGGAACCTACAGAGTACAGACGGACACGGATCCCATGGGTCAGCAGCATGGGAGACAGTACACACCAGGAGAGCTGACCCAGAACTGAGGAAACCTTAGCCTTAAATACAGATTCCATGGGTGTAGCAAAGAGGCCACACCCATGGAGCAGACAGAGGATAAACTCCTGAAAGACACATGGGAGTTAACCCATACAATACCACATACGCACACACTGGAACGAAGCTGCAGCGGGGAGCTGCAGCACACGAATGTACGGAAGGTCACGGCTGAAGACAGCGGCCGTGACACTTATACTTACCTCCTGGACCTGTCCTGAGCAAATCGAGCACCTTCACTCCCGTCCCGCCTCCAGCGCTGCTGATGTCTTTACGGCAGCGCAGCGGCTCAGTCAGGTGGCGCTATGACGTCATCGCGCTGCTTGTTCGGCCTCTTTGATAGGCTGCCGGCAGCACGCCTCCTCGTCTCCCTGCGCAGTCTGCAGGTAAGTTGTATTAGTAACATCGGCGGCGGCAGAGGCAGTGCCCTTAAGTGTGACTGTGGGAGTGACAGTCTGACATCACAGATCATTCCGGGCCTGGCCGGCCGGGACAGTGAGGCAACAGAGAGGCCCGGGGGTCAATTGCCCCCCTGCCCAGTCCGCCTCTGGCTACATCATGGTGGGTTAAGAAGTTAAAATAAAATAAATAAAAAAGTTCTTATTGACTCAATTATAATTGTAGCGGTAAACTCCGAAAATTCTGATGATTTCTCTAATGTAGAATATCTCTACACGCAGTCAATCCTATAATCAATAAACAGTCCCTCGGCGTTCAGTAGCACTGAGATAATAATGCCTGGAGCCTCTTATCTAGCCATACGCTGGATTTTAGTGACAATTTGTCAACTTGTCCAGCTTTTCTGAGATTTAGCTGTGCACATGATTAGCAGGAAAAATATATAAAAGTATAAACACTGACCAGATTTGTTAAAGAAAAAAAGGACTATAAACATACGGTAGATTGGCATCCAGCAAATTCTGCCTGCATAGACGGGAGACAAGACAACCCCTATTTTTGCTGTGACTGTGACCAATGATCAAAAGAAATGTGAAACTAAAAACTGTTTAGTAAGACAGATAATGATTTTACATGAATATCTGTACAGTAAGGGTCCATTCACAAGTCCGCAAGTGTTTTGCGGTCCACAAACTGCGGATCCGCAAAACATTTTGCGGATGCACATGGCCGGCACTTTAAATAGGACATGTTTGTCTGAGGACAAGAATAGGACATGTTCTATTGTTTGCGGAACAAAAGTGCGGGTGCGTAACGGAAGTGCGGATGCGGACAGCACACTGTGTGCTGTCCGCATCTTTTCCTGCCCCATTGAAAATGCGGAACAGATCCGGATCTATTTTGCGGACATGTCAATGGACCCTTAAGGGATTGCACCCAGATTTAAACATTTCACAAACACAGATTGCTATCACTGGAACCCCGACCTGCCATGTGAACAGGGTACTGTGTCCCTCTGGGTTGCACCACGAAAAATATTCGACAGGTTTCCATCAGCACCTCGATCTGAATATTTTTGCAATTGCATGTAATTCAATAAAAAACGTATCTGTATAGTGCCACCTTCTGTTTGTTCTTTTACTTATTTCTTTGTCCACCTTGCTGAGCTGGATACACATGCTCAATTCCATCCTTCAACTGCTTCCTTAGCTGTGATAGGGAGAGAGCTGTAGAAGAAAGTACATGCCCTCTGAGCTGCCAGATTTATATATATCTGGCAGAGCAATGATTGGGGAGATCTCTGGATCCATGTGAGGTACAGGGCTGGTTCTAGCTTTGTTATAAAGAGACTATGATGTACTATATTGTGTCTGATTTTAATTTTTTACATTAATAATGGCATAACTGCTTTAAATAGAGCACTGGTCGAGCATGTGCCCTATTGCTCCATTCAAAGTATATGAGATAGCCAAATCCAGAGCAGAGCTATCTTAGGAAGTCACACAGAGATGAATGGAGGGATAACAGACATGCTCTAATGCTACTCGATTCATATGGGGAGACACAAGACATGTTCTCATGTCAATAATAATAATAATGTTTTGAAAAAATAATATTTACCATATTATTTGCCCTATAAGACGCACTTTGGCAGTGCGTTTTATAGAGAGAATACCTAGGAACGCTAGCAGGACTGGGGAGTGGTGAATACAGTGCTTCCTGTGCTGGCTCTGTACTCACCGCTCCCTGGTCCTCTTCTGACAGCGCCACATGCTGTGATGTGACCTGCGCACAGCGTAAGGACGTAGGTGCACTCTGTGACCTCACGCTTTGCAACATCGGGTCAAAGCATAGCACTGCAAAATGAGTTTTGGATCTCAGGAGCGGCAACTGCATCTGGAACAGGAGGGGTGAGTTGGTTTATTTAATTTTTTTTGTCTGATCTGAGGTCTGAATAACATTTAGGGTCTAATCTGAGGTCTGATGAAAAATATTTTTTTTATTATTTTTCGCCTCTAAATCTAAGGTGTGTCTTATGACCAAAACATTCAGTAATTTGATGAAAAATTTGTGCAGAAGTGATCAGAGGTGGTCAACTTGGGTTTCCAAGTATAAAAAGATTTAACTTGATGGACTTTTAGTCTGCTTTTTTTGAACACACTAACTACAGTTGTGTTCAAAATTATTCAACCCCCACTGAAATTGAGCGTTTTGGCCAGTTTGACATTGATTTTGATCATTTCAGTCATCTTGTTTACAATTAAATCAAAGAGGCCCTTGTAAGTCAGACAAATATAACATAACATTTATAATGAAATAACCACAAATGTCTTTTCTGTGCTCACATCATTATCAGTTTTATTCAACCCCCAAGTGACATTCAATCTTAGTACTTAGTACAACATCCTTTTCCAGTTATAACAGCTTTTAAACGTGAAGCATAGCTTGACACAAGTGTCTTGCAGCGATCTACGGGTATCTTCGCCCATTCTTCATGGGAAAAAGCCTCCAGTTCAGTCACCTTCTTAGGCTTGTGCGCTGCAACTGCTTTCTTTAAGTCCCACCAGAGGTTCTCAATCGGATTTAAGTCTGGTAACTGCGATGGCCACTTCAAAATGTTCCAGCCTTTAATCTGCAACCATGCTCTAGTGCAGGCATGCTCAACCTGCGGCCCTCCAGCTGTTGTAAAACTCCAACTCCCACAATGCCATTCTGTAAGATGATAGCTGTAGGCTGTCAGGGAATGATGGGAGTTGTAGTTTCGCAACAGCTGGAGGGCCGCAGGTTGAGCATGCCTGCTCTAGTGGACTTGGAGGTATGCTTGGGATCATTGTCCTGTTGAAAGTAGTGATGAGCGGCAGGTGCCATATTCGATTTCGACGAAATTCGCGAATATTCGAATGAATATTCGTTTCATATTCGTCGAAATCGAATATTCGTCATTTTTTCTAGTTATCGCGATTAACATGCGATTTAAATAATCGCATATTGCGATTTGTACTTAAGGCTACTTTCCTATTGGTTTCATATCTAGAATTAGCGAGGATGACGAATATGACGAATGTATTCGTCTATTCCTCAAAACGAAGATAACGAAGTATTCTACATCTTCGTTTAGCTACCTATTCGTCAACTCGCTAATTCTAGCAATCAAATAGGAAGGTTGACTTACCAGACAACTGTGTTAAATTCGCTATGCGATTTATTTATTTTTAATAAATAGAATACTTATAATAATTTTATCAAGTAATATAATTATTGTATTAAAAAAATAAATAAATCGCATAGCGAATTTAACACAGCTGTCTGGTAAGTCAACCTTCCTATTTGATTGCTAGAATTAGCGAATAGCGAAGTTGACGATGACGAGACGAATAGGTAGCTAAAACGAAGATGTAGAATACTTCGTTATCTTCGTTTTGAGGAATATGACGAATACATTCGTCATATTCGCTATTCGCTAATTCTACCAAGCCAACCATAACTTCTGTGCTCATGGAGCGTCCCCATCACCATGGGAACGTCTCCATATACTAAAATGTACTGTCGGATTTGAGGAATTACGTTGAAATCGCAATGCGATTACCGTATTTTTCGCCATATAAGACGCACTTTTTTCCCCCCAAAAGTGGGGGGAAAATGGCAGTGCGTCTTATATGGCGAATACTACCATTTTCCTATAGCTGAAGCCGATACATCGCACAGCCTGCGATGTATCAGCATGGAAGGAGGAGGGGGCGGAGCCTGGCAACACGCGGCGGGCGGCCCGCCGCTCACAGCATGACTGCTTGTATAACATTTAAAATCTTTAATTATGTCCCCTTATTTCCTAAAGCCCAGGACAGTAGCGCTCTGCTAACCTGCTATATACGATCCTCTAGCAGGCAGAGCGGTGCGGCGGCAGGCTGGTGTGTAACGTCCTCACTGACGTCATCTGCCTGCTCCTCCTGCTTCATTCATAAAGTGAAAGGAGCAGGCAGATGGCGTCAGTGAGGACGTTACACACCAGCCTGCCGCCGCACCGCTCTGCCTGCTAGAGGATCGTTATAGCAGGTTAGCAGAGCGCTACTGTCCTAGGCTTTTAGGAAATAAGGGGACATAATTAAAGATTTTAAATGTTATACAAGCAGTCACGCTGTTAGCGGCGAGCTGCCCGCCATGTGTTGCCAGGCTCCGCCCCTAAGCAGCCATGGGCCAGATGTTTTAGAAAAGGGGCACCTGTGGATGACACTGTATTAGGGTGATCTGTGGATGACACATATAGCATAAGATGCTATATATGTGTCATCCACAGATCCAATCCATTACAGTGTCATTCATAAATGCCCCCATCACAGTGCTATCCACAGATCCCCCCATCACAGTGCTATCCACAGATCCCCCATCACAGTGCTATCCACAGATCCCCCATCACAGTGCTATCCACAGATCCCCCATCACAGTGCCATCCACATCTCCCCACATAACAGTGCCATCCACAGATCCCCCATAATACTGTCATGCACAGACCACCATTACTTCAAAAGCACACCTTTTGGTTAAAAATATTTTTTTTCTTATTTTTCTCCTCAAAAACCCAGGTGCGTCTTATAGGCCGGTGCGTCTTATAGGGCGAAAAATACGGTAATTCAAGTTATATTAATCGCATTGCGATTTCAACTTAGAGCTGGGTTTATAATGGGTCAGCTTGCTAGAATTAACGAAGTTAACGAATATGGAATATAGCAGCAGTGCTAAGTTGAAATCGCAATGCGATTAATTTAACTTAAAGTATTCGCATTGCGATTTCAACTTAGCACTGCTAGTGCATAGCATTAGCTATACTCCATATTCGTTAATTCTAGCCTATGTAAGATAGCAGTGCTAAGTTGTAATCGCAATGCGATTAATATAACTTGAATTAATCGCATTGCGATTTCAACGTAATTCCTCAAATCCGACAGTACATTTTAGTATATGGAGATTCTCCCATGGATGGGGACGCTCCACATGAGCACGGAAGTCGGCAGAAGCGGCAACGGGCACTGACTAGAGCAGCCAGGAAGCCAGGAATCCTCAGGACAGGTAAGAACTACTTTTGGGAAGTAGGAAAGAAAAATATAACTAAAAAAAAAACAAAAAAAAACGAATATTCGAAATAGCGAATTTATAGCGCTATATTCGAAATATTCGCGAATTAGCGAAGTGCCGATATTCGCTAAAAAAATTCGCTTTTCGAATATTCGCGCTCAACACTAGTTGAAAGGTCCAACGTCTCCCAAGCCTCAGGTTTGTGACGGACTGCATCACATTTTCATCCAATATCTCCTGCTACTGAAGAGAATTCATGGTACCTTGCACACGCTGAAGCTTCCCTGTACCTGTAGAAGCAAAACAGCCCCAAAGCATGATTGACCCCCCGCCATGCTTCACAGTAGGCAAGGTGTTCTTTTCTTCATAGGCCTTGTTCTTCCTCCTCCAAACATAGCGTTGATCCATGGGCCCAAACAGTTCTCATTTTGTTTCATCAGTCCACAGAACACTATCCCAAAACTTTTGTGGTTTGTCCACATGACTTTTGGCATACTGCAGTCGACTCTTCTTATTCTTTGGAGACAGCAATGGGGTGCGCCTGGGAGTTCTGGCATGGAGGCCTTCATTACGCAGTGTGCGCCTTATTGTCTGAGCTGAAACTTCAGTACCCGCATCTGACAAATCTTTTTTCAGTTCCTCAGCAGTCACACGGGGACTTTTCTCCACTTTGCGCTTCAGGTAGTGCACAGCAGTCGAAGTCAGCATCTTCTTTTTGCCACGACCAGGTAGCGTTTCAACAGTGCCCTTTGCCTTGAATTTGCGAATGATGCTTCCTATGGTGTCTCTTGGTATGTTTAACATCTTTGCAATCTTCTTATAGCCATTGCCCTTCCTGTGAAGAGAAATCACCTCTTCTCTTGTCTTCCTGGACCATTCTCTTGACTTCACCATGTCTGTAAACACACCAGTAAATGTCTAGAAGGAGCATCACAGTCATTTTACATCTGCCTCATTGGTGCTTATTATGCTTGATTGCTGCTCCTTGACATCCACAGGTGTTTTCAATACCTGATCAAAAAAAAAACTGGAATGAACCTCTGTTCTTAATAGTGGTCGTCTTTAAGGGGTTGAATAATTGTGTCAATGAAGAAATCACAAAAAAAAATTTAATACTGTATTACAAAAACAATTGATGTCATTTTAGTTGCATTTGGTTCTTTAAAAAGTCCTTGTAAAATTTCATTCTGAACACAATTACAAATGTACACTAAATTCCCTAAAACCCTTTACAGCATTGGGGGTTGAATAATTTTGAACACAACTGTATATAAATGTTTAAAGGGAACCTGTCACATTGAACAATTGTGTCTGATCTGCAGGCTGCATATTATAGAGCAGGAGGAGCTGCCTGCAGCCAGCGTTTGCCATGTATGGAGTAGGCTTGGTCCATGAGCCTGCTCCATGCAACCCCCTAATGCTCATGATCCTCCGGTATGTCATGGTGGGTTAAGGGGTTAAGCATAATCTGAAAAGTTTGAATAGATCAAACCTCCAAATGTGATAATCAACCATAAGATAAAAAATGATGGCATCTTACCCTACCTCACACATATCGCCAGACACTTACCTTCTAGAGGAGTGATTGACACAACTCAATAGAAAATCGCCGCAAGTAATGTGGCTAAGTAATGTGGCTGCCTATTGGAAAGAGCTAATCCCGGACAAAATCCCAATAGAAGAGGGCATTATTTCCTAATCAGACATGACCTTCATCTTCATTCATTATCACACGGTAAGTCCAGTTTCTTCCATTATCTATGAGATCTACTGATAGAAGTACTGATATTGTGATGTCTATAGCATAGTATAAAACCTATAGAAGATACTAGTAATATAGTGTTGAGCAAATCTAAGTCCATGAAGTAGACTTCGATCTGAATTTCAGAGAAAAAATTAATTCTTGTTCAAAGAAAAGTCCAGCTCACCTCCACATCAATGCACGGATCTGAACCAGGCAAATCCAATGTAGCAAGAGTAGAGGGAAAACAATCCAGCACTTTGTAAAATCTTCATGCGCTTTATTAGTATGGTAGCAAATAATTCACAAGCAGATAACCTTCATGCAGACAGCAGTTTGGATTTTTTTTTCCGCTTCCTGATACGTGATATGCAACCGTAAATGGTGCCATTAGAAAGTACAACTTGTCCCGCAAAGAATAAGCCCTCATAAGGCTATTTGAATGGACAAAATAAAAAAGTTAGGACTATGGGAAGGCGGGAAGTGAAAAATGAAAATGCAAATATGGAAAATCTCAGGGTCCTGAAGGGGTTAAATCTATTGATCGAAATGATAAAGGCTCACAGAAATTGCAGTGACAATGCCTCATTCCTACGAGAGTGTCAGGCAAAATAAGGATTGTCTCCAGATGGACATATACATTAGGAAATTTGTTTTCGCTATCATTTTTTTCTTTTCAATCGAAAAAACATAATAATTCCTGGCTAAAATATTTGGGTTTTTCCAAATGTGGTAGTTATCCGTGAAAAGTGTTTAATTATGTTTTACCTACAAAATGCTTACTTGGTGCACAATGCGAGGTGACATTTCCAATCAAAAGTTATATTAACTGTAGTGGAAATATCTATATTATTATTTGTACTGATTGTGATCTGATGTATGTAGAGAAAGAAAATTGAAAACTACAAAATTAGAGCACATCAACTATATAGATAATCCTAACAGTTTAGGAGCGTCAAATGCAGACAAACACTTTATTTCTCTACATAACCGTAGATTAAAAAGCTTTAAAGCATATGCAATCGAGAAAGTAGCATTCCGATCAAGAGAAGGCGATATTAAAAAGCTAACATTACAAAGAGAGGCTTTTTGGATATTCAGATTAAATACTAGACATAGACATCCATCTGGACTTAATTGTCACGGCCGGAAACGTCCGTGACCTTCCGTCCATTCCTGTGCTGCAGTTCCTCGCTGCAGCTTCGTTTCAGTGTGTTTGTATGTGGTCTTGTATGGGTTAACTCCCATGTGTGTCTGTCAGCTCCTTGGGTGTGGCCTCTCAGTTGCACCCATGGTACCTGTATTTAAGGCTGAGGTTTCCTCAGTTCTGGGTCAACTCTCCTGGTGTGTGTTTGTCCTGTCCTGCTCCTGGTGTGTACTGTCTCCCATGCTGCTGACCCATGGGATCCGTGTCTGTCTGTTCTCTGTAGGTTCCCCTACTTGTTCATTGTTGTTGCATTGCCTGTCGTTTATTGCTTGATGTGGTTCGTACTCCTGTGTCTCTGTCATTAGTTTGCCTGTTATGTTATGTCTTGCCTTGTTTCCTGTTTTGTACGTGTCCTGGGTCATGCCCTCTGAGCAGCCTCCCTGCTGTTGGTGCAGCGGGCTCTGCCCGTGCAGCATCTCTCATGGTGCTGGTGACCATAGCCTCGTTTGTGTGTTTGCTCCCTGTTCGCTAGCTTGTGCTGCAGCCTTCTTTGCTGCAGAGTGCAATGGCAAGGCCACGCAGTATGTCACTGGTGGAGCAAGATCTTCTCTGCCGTTTGCTACTCCTGTGTTCTTGCTGGAACTCCTGCTAGTATGTATTTGCCTATGTTTGCTTTTATGTCTTATTACTATGCACTGTCGGTACCTCCGGTACCTGTGTCCGCTCGCTTCTGTTGTCACTGTCTAGTTCACGCTCCAGAGTGGACCCTGGCAACCCCTGCAGCAAAGTCTATCCCCACCATCAGGGGCTCTAGTGAACACCTGGGTTTGCTTAGACACGCCCCTCTGGAGTATTGCTAGACAATGGCGCAGTGGGGGTTTCTCCCACTGTGCGGACAGTGCATAGAGGTTATGTTTTCCCTGTGCTTCTGCCTTTGCTTGTGTTTGTACAATAAACTCAGTTTTGTCCGTATCCTGGTCCCATGTTTATTGTGACATGACGCAGAGG
The DNA here is from genome assembly GCA_033119425.1 of Bufotes viridis. Taxonomy (NCBI): domain Eukaryota; kingdom Metazoa; phylum Chordata; class Amphibia; order Anura; family Bufonidae; genus Bufotes; species Bufotes viridis. The sequence continues at coordinate 354,369,537 of CM065593.1, forward strand.
TCTTTCGCGGGCCCTCCAACTCGTGACATTAATATGAAAAAAGAATTAATGTGTCATTAATAAAAACGGACCCTTGCGTTTTTTTTGTTTTCTCTTGGTCTTTTCCTTTCAGTGAATAGACAGACATTGCTTTACCATACCATCTGGGCATACGAAAAAGCCATTGTGTTAAGTTAGGCTACTTTCACACTAGCGTTTTTTGCGGATCCATCATGGATCTGCAAAAACGCTTCCGTTACAATAATACAACCGCTTGCATCCGTCATGATGTCTTCTATAGCCATGACGGATCCGTCTTGAACACCATTGAAAGTCAATGTGGGACGGATGAGTTTTCTATTATGCTAGATTGTGTCAGAGAAGACGGATCTGTCCCCATTGACTTACATTGTGTGCCAGGACGGATCCGTTTGGCTCCGCTTCGTCAGGTGAACAGCAAAATGCTGCAGGCAGCCTCCAGAGCGGAATGGAGACCGAACGGAGGCAAACTGATGCATTAGGGCAAAACTGATCTGTTTTGGACAGCTTGTGAGAGCCCATGACGGATCTCACTAACGGAAAGCCGAAACGCTAGTGTGAAAGTAGCCTTACGTAGGTATTTGTTATAATACTATGTATTTTCTGATTGCACCCACAGAGTGTTTTCTCATAGCCATTAGGTCGAATTTAGTGTATAAAAAATAATGTTAATGACTTCGGCAAATATATGAGTATGTGTCCCTTATTATTGATGTTTTTTTATTTGGACATTATATGTAATAAGTTGGCCAACACCGGTTTTATTATGTCCTATAGCTTTGCAATCTTTGTTCTCACCTGTGTAGTAAAGGAACTTGATACAACTGAATATAGGGCTTCCCGGATCTGGCCACACTTGACTAAGAACACACTGGTGTTCGAAATGCGTCAACTGCAAACTGCTGTCTGGATGAAGGTTATCTGCATGTGAATTATTTTCTACTATACTAATAAAGCGCATACATTAAGGGATTGTTTTCCCTCTGCAAAAAATAAATTCACTATGCATTCCATCATGCTTTGTGGTAGTGAATCAATTTTCCCTGAAATAATGTGAAAAAACAAAAAAAATCATTCTTCATCCATTTGCTCGCGATGGGTCGCCATCTCGCATGAAATCCCGTGCACAGTGACGTATGATGTCATCACTGGCCATGCAAGGTTTCACACTAGATCCTCAATCAAAATGGCAGCCGCCAGCCCCTTGCGAGCAAATGGATGAGGCAAGTATGTTTTCATGTATTTAATTATTTCATTTTACACCCAACTATTGCTATCAGATGCTGGGATCATTTATGAACGCGGCATCTGAGGGGTACAATGACTGGGACCGATGCAATCGCCGCTCCCTGTCATTGCACTCACTACTTACAAAGAAATTAGTTTTGTCATGAAGCAATTTTTTTTTTTGTAAAGTTCAGCGAAGCAGCCAAATTTTATTTTTGAATACTTTGCTTATCTCTAGATATTACCTTGCACACTACTGTATATTAAGTAACATTTTCAAAGCAGTAAAAAAAAAAAAAACATCGACTGCTCAGCACTTGATTCTTTTATAAGCTGATAGTCTGTTACATTTATAGGCACTTAAATGTCAGTAGGTTTCAATATCATTTTATAGCTCTCTGTCTGCCAACTAAGCTCTTCATGTAACGTAACATGACAGCAGAAAAGTGCAAAGAAGACAGGAACGTCTATTCTCCCGTTGTAAAAGTAACAATGCGTATTCATAGGAGGAGTGACTCATTTGTTTATTGCACAAATCAATTCTGGGGATGACTGTTGCCTAGCAACAGGTCTTTTTCAAAATGGACCTGTTGATAGGACTTGCGTAGGCATCACATCTGAATGGGGCTTCTCCAATCTGATCTTGCCCAGGATTAATGAGGCAATACAATCGACTGACATTGTAAGGAAAAATACTTCAAAGTGCCTACATTGTCACTTTCTCAGTAAATGAAGATCAATTATTTATTTATTTATTTATTTTTATTCACAAATTGATTAATGGAGCAATTATCGAAATCGGCTAAATAAAGAGAAAAGATACATTGAAGACTGGAGAGAATTTTTTAAGTAAGTCATAGTGGAATAGTTAAAGGACATCTGTCGGCAGATCTGTACCTATGACACGGGCTGACCTGTTACATGTGCACTTGGCAGCTGAAGGCATCTGTGTTGGTCCTATGTTGACATGTGCCCACATTGCTGAGAAAAATGATGTTTTACTATATGCAAATGGACATCTAGGAGCAACGGGGGCGTTAGTGTTACACCTAGAGGTTAAGCTCTCCCTAAAAACTGCCGCGCCCTCTGCACTTTGATTGACAGGGCCAGGTGTGATTAAGTTTTCACTGTCTGGCCGGCACTGTCAATCGAAGCAGAAGGTGCAGCAGTTTCAGAGAGAGCGGAGCCTCTAGGTGTAACGGCAACGCCCCCGTTGCTCCTAGAGGCTCATTTGCATATATTAAAACATCATTTTTCTCAGCAATGTGGACACATATGAACATTGGACCAACACAGTTGTCTTCAGCTGCCAAGCACACATGTAACAGGTCAGCCAGTGTCATAGATAGAAATCTGCTGACAGTTGCCTTTTCAAGGGGTTTTAACCGCTTAGTGACCACCAATATACCTTTTTACAGCAGTCACTAAGGGGCCTTAGGCTGGGCCGCTGCTTTTTCGCAATGGCCCAGTCTAACTGCTGCACGGTTCCCCCCTGCAGTGGAGAGTGGGACCTCAGCTCTCACATGAAAGCCGCGCTTCTGTGTAACCCATTACATGCCGCGTGCAATGGCACCCGCCACATGTAAGTGGTGACAGAAGGAGCAGACTCCCTCTGTCTCCCATCAGCACCCCGTAAATGTGATTGCGGCATCTGACAGTCACATTAAGGCATTTCAGTGGTTAATCAGGGGTTAAAAACCAAAAATATATACTTACCTCATCCATTTGCTCGAAGAGAGACCATACTAATTGAAGAAAATGGGGCAAATCTCGCACATGCTGATGTGATGACGTCAGCATTGAATGCGGTATCTGAGGGGGTTCCATGATGGTGGGCTGGCGCGATCGCCGTTCCCCGCCATTACGCCTAATTCGTGGTGATGTAATTCGTTACAAATCGCATTTCATTGTGAACTTCGGTGAAAGAGCCAAATTAAATTTTTGATAACTTGGCTCATCTCTATATACCTCCTTTGCTCAACCAAATATAACAAAAGGAAATGATTGGTTCTCAATCAAACACTGATATAGTACATTATGCCTAGAACAGTGCCTGAGGGGCCGTCTATGACACCAGGCTTAAAAAAACTCCTGAGAGAGGGTCCATGTGTTATGCCCCTGTGGTAGGTATACCATATATAACATTTATTTAACCCCTTAATGTCCTGACCATTTTGCACCTTCATGACCAGGCTAATTTTTGAAAATCTGACATGTATAACTTAATGTGGTAATAACTTTGTAACACATTTACATATCCAAGCCATTCTGAGACTGTTTTCTCGTGACACATTGTACTTCATGACAGTCATACATTTGAGTCAATATAATTTACCTTGATTTATGAAAAAATCCCAAATTTACCAAAAATTTAGAAAAATTTGCAATTTTCAAAATTTCTATTTCTGTGCTTTTAAAACACAAAGTAATACCTCATAAAATATTTATTACTTAACATTCCCCATATGTCCACTTTCTGTTGGAATCATTTTGTAAATGTTATTTTATTTTTTAGGACATTAGAAGGCTTATCATTTTAGAAGCAATTCTTAAAATTTCTAGGAGCATTTCCAAAACCCACTTTCTAAGGACCAGTTCAGGTCTGAAGTCACCTTGTGGGGCTTACACAGTAGAAAACACCAATAAATGATCCCATTTTGGAAACTACATCCCTCTAGTTACTCAAAACTGATTTTACCAACTTTGTTAACCCTTTAGGTATTCCCACAAGAATGAAAAGAAAATGGAGATGAAATTTCTAAATGTAACTTTTTTGGCAGATTTTCCATTTTAATCCATTCTTTTCTTTAACACATCGAGAGTTAACAGTCTTACTGAACTCAATCTTTATTACTCTCATTCTGCGGTTTACAGAAACACCCCACATGTGGTCGTAAACTGATGTAAGGGCTGGACTGGTTTTTAGACACCATGTCCCATTTGAAGCTCACCAGATGCACCCTATAGTAGAAACAATCAAAAAGTGACCCCATTTTTGAAACTACGGAATAAGGTGACAGTTTTCTTTGTACTATCGCTCTATATTATGTTTTTTTGTGAGGCAAGGTAACCAAAGAGTGGATGTTTTGGCACCGTTTTTATTTTTTGTTTTTTACAGTGTTCATCTGACAGGTTAGATCATGTGCTATTTTTATAGAGCAGGTTGTTATGGATGCGATGATATCAAATATGTCTACTTTGTTTGTTTGTTTGTTTGTTTTAGTTTTACATAATAAAGCATTTTTGAAAAAAATTATGTTTTTGTGTCTTCATTTTTATTAATTTTTTCTGCTGATCGTCTTGTGCAGGGACTCGTTTTTTGTAGGAAGAGTTGATGTTTTGATTGGTACCATTTTTGAGTACATATGATTTTTTGATCATTCATTATAACACTTTTTGGGGCAAGGTGACCAAAAAAATTGATAATTCTGGCACAGTTTTTATATATTTATTTTTACGGCGTTCATCTGAGGGATTAGGTCATGTGATATTTTCATAGAGCAGGTCGTTACGAACGTGGCAATACATAATATGTATACTTTTTCTTATTTATTTTAAGTTTTACACAATAATAACATTTTTAAACAAAAAAATAATGTTTTAGTGTCTCCATAGTCTGAGAGCCATAGCTTTTTTATTTTTTGGCCGATTGTCTTAGGTAGGGTTTAATTTTTTGCAGAATTAGGTGACAGTTTGATTGGTACTATTTGGGGGGCATACACCCTTTTGATCACTTGGTGTTGCACTTTTTGTGATAGTAGGTGACAAAAAATGTTTTTTTGGCACTGTTTTTAATTTATTGATTTTTTTACGTTCACCTGAGGGGTTAGGTCATGTGATATGTTTATAAAGATGGTTTTAACGAATGTGGAAATACCAAATATGTTTAGGGTATTTTATTTTATTTATATTTACTTTTTTCATATTTTTTTACACTTTTTTGACTCAGAATCACTTAGTTCTTGAAGATCCAGTGGGTCTGATGGTTCTACAATACACTGCAGTACACTGTATAGTGTACTGCAGTGTACTTTTATTCACATTATTCACAGTTAGCCTGATTAGGCTCCTACCTCAGGACCCTGTCAGGCTTACATACCATGGCAAGCCTGGAAGTCTGTGTAAGGCATCTAGTTGCCATGGTAACCATCGGGACGCTGCCACAGCAGAGCAGCGGCCCAATGGGGGAGGGAGCTTCCTCCCTGTTAACCCCTTCCATACAGCGCTCCCTACGGACCACAGCATGGAAGGGGTTAAACGGCCTACATAAGTGCCAGCACCAATGTCGGCCATTACAGTAGATCGTCAGATGTATGTTACAGCTGACAATCTACTAAGCTAGGCCATCCTGAATAATTGTGGGGGGGGGGAGGGGTGGGGGATTGGCCACCTCATTATTATCTGGTCCCGCTCAGCTATCCTGAAGGGGGGTGATTGGGGGACAGTGAACACAGCAGTGCAGCCTCGATCTCCTCAACACTTGTAACACCCCAGAGTGGTGCTACCAATTCTGCACTTTGCTGCTATCTTTTTTTCTTTTTTTTTTTAACCTGTATGTTATCTATATATTTATTTCCAGGTCCCTCAACACTGTGCATTTATATTTATATTATGTAACTGTTCATGTAATGTACCTGGTTTCCCAGCATGTGGCAGCAAACACAGCAGAGTTGTACTTAGGTAGAATGGAGCGTTCCTTTCCATTCTACTCTGGAGAGAGATGGGCGAGTCCCACTTCCTGCAGGAAGGGTGGGAACCAGTTTCTAGGCAGTCTAGTATTACCCCAGCTAGGGGAACGGTGGGCAGGGACACATCTCTACTGGACGTGCCCATGCCAGCTAGAGCACCTTAAGCTTTGCTGGCCATGGAGGCCAAATCTTAAAGCCTCAGGAGCCAGGAGGAAAGTTCTCTGGCATAACCTAGAGTCAGACTACAAAGAGAAAATGCAGCATCAAGCAGAAAGCAAAGATACTATTTAAGCCTGTCAGTACAGCAGAGTCAAAGAGAAAGAGAGCAGAATTGAGTTTGCCTGCCAGTTATATGCTAAAGCCTGCTGGAATCAAGACAAAGCCTGAAAACTGTTTGAATAAATGTTTATTCAAATAAAGCTGCCATTGAACTTCATGTCAAGGTCTGGACTTAAGTTATTCTTTCAAATCCCTCAATTATTTCCCCTTTTTATTGCTTTGAAGCCAAAGCCTGGGGTCCAGCGGTATCCAGGCAGGAGCACCGTGACACACTTAAAGAGACATTTGGCCACACTACACCACTCGTCATTCCTACTATACCTGGGTCGCGATATATAGAGGGTCCTGGGGGGAGGCGCCCATTGCACACTCACTGAGGAGATCAGAGCTGCGCTGCTGAAAGCTGCAATTGTCAGTCAAATCTGACTGACCAATCGCAGCGATCCAAAGGCAGGGACCGCTGTGATTGTTCCCTTGCCCGGTGCCTGTACAGCTGTCCATAGCACCCATTTAGATGCCGGTGTCACTGCAAGTCTACTTGCGGTGACACTTTGATCTCATGACGTACTGCGCACGTCATGATGCGGTAACTAACACCAGATCATGACATACACAGTACATCATTAGTCACTAAAGGGTTAATTTCATGTTGACCTAAACTAATCAATTGAAAAGTTTATAGTAGATGTTTTGCTCATAAATCTAAAAAAAAAAAATGTTAAGTCTGCTTCTGTAGTTTGACTTTGTGAAAACAAGTAGATCATTCCTCACCACGGTGGCTGATGAAATAGAATATATGAATGTTCTATTCCAACATCAGAGACTCTCTAAGTCGAAGCGGCTCGCTGGATACCCTGCATTAATTCTCCAGAGAAAACAAAAACTTCCAAAAGTCACTTAGAAGAATTAATCTATCTACAGTTCCCAACTACAAACTACAACAAGGGGAACATAAAGTGGATTGTTGCTCGACAAATTGATACATGAAAGCTTCTGTCTTAGTCCTTAAATTTAACACTTTTTTTCTTTACTTTTGTTAATGTTTAATCTTTTCCTTTTATTTGTTCCCAATGTATAGTAAATTCAAAATGATGATAAATCTTCAGAGACTCTGGTGCACGATAAAGGCTCTGGCAATGCAACTTGAATTCAGAGTATCTTTTATTTTACAGCTTACCTATAAGAAATACAGTATGGAAAAGGGAATTATTTACAGGCTAAAAGATCCATTGAATCTCTCTCATTAGCCTGACGATGACAATACATTCTGTGTGTCTGACACAGCTTAAAGGGGGACGGTCCCACATGGTGGACCACAGGTCTACATAACAAAGTCAGTCAACGTGCCACCATAAAATACGCTAGCGCACTACTAAAGGAACAGTACGCAAGTGATTTTTTGCAAAACGTCTGATTTGTTTTTTAATCTGTCCTCGTGATGCACCTATGGGGTCATTTATCAAACTGGTATAAAGTAGAACTGGCTTAGTTGCCCATAACAACCAATCAGATTCCACCTTCTATTTTCCAAAGGAGCTGTCACAAATTAAAGGTAAAATCTGTTTAGTTGCTATGGGCAAGTAAGGCTACTTTCACATCTGCACTTTCCCTTTCCGCTATTGAGATCCGTCATAGGGTCTCAATAGCGGAGGAAAACGCTTTAGTTTTGTCCCCATTCAAAACTTAACGAAACGGAGAGCACCAGAATGCATTCTGTTCCGTTTGCGGAGCAAGACGGATCCGGCGTGACACACAATGTAAGGCTACTTTCACACTAGCTTTTTGGCTTTTCATTTGTAAGATCCGTTCAGGGCTCTCAGAAGCGGTCCAAAACGGATCAGTTTTGCCCTAATGCATTCTGAATGGAAAAGGATCCGCTCAGAATACATCCGTTTGCCTCCGATCAGTCACCACTCCGCTTGACGAAACATTGTGTAACAGGACGGATCCGTTTTCTCTGACACAATTTGGCACAATAGAAAACGGATCCGTCCCCCATTGACTTTCAATGGAGTTCATGACGGATCCGTCCTGGCTATGTTACAGATAATACAAACTAAAACGCAAGTGTGAAAGTAGCCTAAGTCAATGGATCCGTCCCCCATTGACTTGCAACGTCATGGCCATTTTAGAGATAATACAACCGGATCTGTTCATAACAGATGCTGACGGTTGTATTATCATGACGGAAGCGTTTTTGCTGATCCATGACTGATCCAGCAAAAATGCAAATGTGAAAGTAGCCTAACCAGTTCTACCTTAGATCAGTTTGATAAATGACCCCACTATTTTCTGGTTCAGGATCCTCAGAAAACCTAAGCTGTTTCACAAAGAGCAGAATAAAAACTTTAAAGCTTCATTCACATGTCAGTGTTCGGTCAGTGATTTTCTTCAGTGATTGTGAGCCAAAACCAGGATTGGAGCCTTCAAAGACATAAGGTATAAGGGAAGGATCTGCACCTGTTCTGTGTTTAGAGCCACACCTGGATTTGGCTCAAAATCTCTAATGGAAATCACGGACCGAACACTGACTGTGTGAATGAGGCATAAGGGGGTCATTTATTCAACCAAAGTACGCCTAAATTAGGCACATTTCTGGTGCATATTGGCGCGCAACGGTTAGTTGAGCAGCATTCTGCAACTCTTCCCTGCTGACACCATTTCTAAAAGAGTGGGCGTGGTGTGGGCGGAGAAGAGTACAGGTTGGCAGGCCCGTCTCATTTATCATTTTCTACGCGTGTTTTAGGCACATAAAATGGTCTAAATGTACAGTAAGACAACAAGGAAGCTGGCTTACATTTAGATTGGTGCTGGATGCGCTGAAGTTATATAGAGGCCTGCGCCTCTTCATAACTCCAGCAGATCTACCGCCAGGTATAGGAGTTATTAAGACTGGAGTCTAAAATGCTGGTCATAATAAATGATCCCATAAATGTTTCTGCTGTATTTCATGTTTATATGGTGTTTCACAATGCAGAATTAAAGCAAATAAAATAAAATAAAATCACACATGTTGCATAAAATCACCTCGGTGCTACCCCTTTTCTTTGTCTACACCAGGCATCCTCAAACTGCGGCCCTCCAGATATTGTAAAACTACAACTCCCAGCATGCCCAGACAACCTACAGCTATCAGGCTACAGCAGGGCATAGTGGGAATTGTAGTTTTACAACATCTGGAGGGCCGCAGTTTAAGGATGCTTGGTCTACACCAACCTGGTTGATGGCACGTTCACGCACTGTGATTGTGCTGTTGCCAATCAGTGCAATCTGCTACTGCCTTAGGCTACATTTACATAAACGAGAAAAACGGCCATCGTCATACGGCCGTTTTCAGACCCAAGAAAAGTCTGTGGGGCTATTCACATGATCCCGCTTCCTCCAGTGCAGAGCAATTGTTCCCTAACATTCAAGTGGATGAGTTGAGTATTTATTTTTAACCCCCGGAAAGGCATTTTCACCAATTTTGCACTGCCAATTTTGCACTGACAGGTGTACTACTGCCAAAATGACTGTTAAAAACAGGCCTAATGGTTTCAATGGAGTCCATCCAGTTCTGCTATCTCTAGTGCAGAGCGAGTTATCTCGCGCTCAAATGGATGTGGTGACAATTTTATTTTTTGGGACCTGGCAGAATGGACAGCATATTTTATACTGGAGGGTACTATTGGGGGGCATCTTATATACAACGGACACTGTGTAAGGTTATATATATATATATAAAAAAATATTAAAAAAAAAAAAAAAAATATATATATATATATATTGTATACATAGTGTATATACATATATACTAGGGGGCCGTTATAGATACTGAGAGCAATATGGTGGGCAAAAAAATAAAAAGTTAAAGGGGTATTACCAACTGAAAAACTGTATTTATGGAGTATTGTACATATAGTATATACTATAAATGACTGGTTATATCTCCAGGATTCCCATCTAATGGGAGAATACATGAAAAATGCATGTGAGAAGCCAAAGGACATAGACATACATATCTGTCATCAGATAGTTGGCAGCTGCACAGAATTATATCGAGGGCCGCATGTGGCCCCCGGGCCGCAGGTTGTGCACACCTGCTATAAACTGTAATACAGAAGTGTTTAGTACAAGAAATCAAACTATCGCAGGTACAGCTTCAGCTGTTCTTGTACACGTGACGGCTGAGGCCAGTGACAGGCCCCCTTCCATTCGGCGCACTGGAATGCAGGACATTTTAAGAGGTGAGATGTTTTTATTATTATTTTTTTTAGCATAGTCCTGCCTACACTTAAAGTTAAATTACATTAAAAAAAAAAAAACTTTAAAGGGGTTATCCAAAGTATAAAACATTCCCCCTAATGCCCAGGCCCCTCATATAGATTATACTTTCCCTTTTCCCTATTCCCCATCACGGCCTGCTATTGGCTGCTCCCCCCTGTCGCTGGATGTTTTGATCCGAGAGACGGGGAGATGCGGAGGCGGCCGTGTAGGGATCAGGAGTGACGTGGGTGCCGGGGAGCAGGTAAGTATACTCTCCATGAGGGGCCCAGGGATTGGGGGGCATGTTTTATACTTTGAATAACCCCTTAAGTATGTTCTAAGGCCCTAAACTCTATCTCACTAGTGTAATACATGACATTCTCTATAGCATGTACGTGCAGTCATACAGGCTACTATGCATATTTTAATAAACATTAAATAATAAAACCACCCAAGCATCTCAAGCTGTTGCAAAAAAAACAGTTTCACGGAACAGTTTTACAGCGGGGATTGATGGGCTTTATGGGCCCAGGATAGGCTGCGCATCATGTATTCTGTTTATGTATTGTACTTTTCTATGCAAGAGTAGTTTGTTAATATTCTCAGACCTTGCTGTTCTTTGAGATGCATGATAATATTAATTTTGACCTTGTCTAGAGCATCTGTGTGCTTTATTCACTGGAAATCAGAAGCAGATCATTCCCTTGTATGGCCGGTTCCTGTAAGCACATTGTGTGCTGCAGAAGAGATAGGTGGACATATCACTAATGGCAAAGGCACCCAAGACTTTAGGGCCCACCGGCGACAAGACTAAGCAGGAACCTGGCCCAGTCAATCAAGAAGGAGAGGGAGGGGCTGGCAGAGGAAGCAGGAGGAGCAAAGATGCATTTGCATATGAAGGAGATTTATCGAAAGGAAAACTGGCTTTCTTGCCCATAGCAACCAATGAGATTCCACCTTTCATTTTTCAGAGCTCCTTTGGAAAATTAAAGGATGAATCTGATTGATTGCTATGGGCAACTAAGCCAGTTTTCCTTTACACCAGTCTTAATAAATTCCCCCCCTCGTCTCCAGAATGAAGCAACAGACCACTAAGTGAAACCTATCATTACATTCAGCTGAGCTAGTCTTACAAGGCATTGAGGGAGATTTATCAAAACTGGTGTAAAAGAAAATTGGCTTAGTTACCCAAAACAACCAATCAGATTCCCCCTTTCATTTTCCAAAGGAGCTCAAAAAAATTAAAAGTGGAATCTGGTTGCTATGGGCAACTAAGCAAGTTTTCCTTTTCCTCAGTTTTGATAAAACGCCCCCATTGTGCCTGGTTTACTAGTGAATTTCCAGCTGACAGATGCTGTTTAATAAACTCACCCTAAAATAGTTTAAAGCTAATTTCCCTGGGTTGAGGGCAACATTTCAGGGCATAGACTGGGAGCAGCTACTGTCACTTAATAATACTGAGGATAAATGGGAGACCTTTAACGAGTAATTGCACTAAAAAATGTATTCCTTTAGGTAACAAGTATAAACGGCTAAAATTAAACCCCCCATGGCTTACAGCTACTGTAAAAATGGCAATAAAAGACAAAAAAAGAGCATTTAAAAAATACTAAAAAAGAGCATTTAAAAAATACAAATCTGAGGGGTCAGCTGTAGCGTTTGAAGTTTACAAAGGACTTACAACGAACAGCAGGTGGCAAAAGAGAGCAAAACAAATCCCCAAAAAATCTTTAAATATATAAATGCTAAAAAACCAATGTCTGAGTAGGTAGGTCCCCTAAATAATGGTAAACGGGGGTTAGTCACTAAAGATAAGGAAAAGGCAGAGTTACTAAATGGTTTTTGTAAGCTCTGAATATACAAAAGAGAAAGGAGCAGATATCTGTGGTGCTGCGGCTGTTAGTACATCCAGTAATAGGGATTAACTGGAAATGAATGCAATATTTGCGCTATACGTGACTGAAACAGGATTTACTAAAATCAGATAGCGCTTGGGAGAAAACAATAAATCTTTATTGGGGTATCGGGATAAATAAGAGCTATCCGTGCTAAATAACCATCCGTATATAGCGGTGCAAAGTACATCTGTCAGGGTACGGTGTGATCAATACTGAAAAAGTTCCCTATTGCACCGCTATATACCAGATATATACGGTTGGGGTGGCTGCCGCTGCGCTGGTTACATGAAGATTAACCCACTAGCAGCTGGCATAATAGTATTTCCACCCTGACCCTACTAAAGTTAGTCAATGAGGCTGCTAGTATTAGTGTTGATACAAATCGCTCAGCTCTCAATGTTACAGCTCAACGCGTTTCATTGCCCTATTGCGGGCATCTCATCAGGAGCTGACAGAAGAGAGATATTATCATGTTGTAAATTCGCGCGCCACTGATAGCGTGCACGCGATACAAGCCTCCGGCGCTGGTTTGGCCGTAAACGGCCGCTCAGCACTGCAGTTTAAATAGCCGTAGCCCCGCCCCTGTGGGGAGGAGCTAACTCAGGGTTCCGTCACTTTGACCATAGGATTGGGTAATGTATCTCCTCCCCCCTGAGATTAGTACATCGCACGTTCCCGTGGGTAATAATTTGTTTATTCCTGGTGACATATGCCAGCAAGACTGTGCTGTTGGAGATATGGTGCATTGAAGCTGTCTTCAACCACCGGAAAAGGGAGACAGAGAAGGAGGATGATGATTGGTGGTATATAAATTTGGACAAGGTATATATCAAATTAGGTGCCTCGTTGGTAACTTTGTTGCATCTAAATTACCACACCAGTGGAATGTGCAACAATATCCTACCACTTGATATCGCGGATGGTACATCTGTGCAGTATATATGGAGGATCATTGCTACATACCGCAATTACTATAGAAAAGGGGCAAAAGAGATGGAATCATTTAATCCTGTGGGCTTAACTGTTTGAAGTTTGAAAATCCATTCGGCTTCTTTTCTTAACAGTAAATTGTCTACATCACCGCCCCTTGGGGACTGTTTGACATGTTCAATTCCTTGAAACATGAAACACCGATCGCCTGTGGCAGGGTGGTATATGGCGACATGTTGTGCCAGAGGGGTGAGATCTTGATTTCGGATGTCACAGAAATGCTCCCCCACTCTCCTTCTGTGACTGTAAATAATATTATAAGTGATAACCAACATGGGTTTACCAAGGACAGAAGTTGTCAGACTAACCCGATTTGTTTTTATGAGGAGGTGACTAGAAACCTGGACAGAGGGGTGGCTGTGGATGTAGTGTTTCTGGATTTTGCAGAGGCTTTTGATACTGTCCCTCATAGATGTTTAATAGGTAAAGTAAGGCTTGGAAAGTATAGTCTGTAATTGGATTGAAAACTGGCTAAAGGACCGTGTCCAGGGAGTTGTGGTCAATGATTACTATTCAGAATGATCCCGTGTTATAAGTGGTGTACCCCAAGGTTTAGTGCTGGCTCCTCTATTATTTAGTTTATTTGTTAATGATATTGAGGGCAGGTTTAATAGCACCATTTCTATTTTCGCAGATGACACTAAGCTGTGTATTACTGTGCAGTCTATGGAAGATGTCCATAAAATACAAGCTGACTTGAACACTGAGTGATGGGCATCAACTTGGCAAATGGGGTTCAATGTGGATAAATGTAAAGTTATGCATCTTGGTAGTAATAATCTCTGTGTTTCATATGTCTTAGGAGATGTAACACTGGGGGAGTCACTTGTAGAGAAGGATTTGTGTGTCCGTGTAGATGGTAGATTAAATAACAGCATACAATGTCAATAAGCTGCTTCTAAGGCCACCAGGATATTGTCATGTATTAAACGAGGCATGGACTCGTGGGGCAGGGATGTAATATTACCACTTTACACAGCAATGGTGCGACCTCATCTGGAATATGCAGTTCAGTTCTGGGCACCAGTCCATAGAAAGGACGCACTACAGCAGGAAAAAGTACAGAGGAGAGCGACTAAACTGGTAAGAGGCAGGGAGGGTCTTAGTTATGAAAAAAGATTAAAAGAATTACATTTATTTAGTCTTGAGAAGAGACGTCTAAGGGGGGACATGATTAAACTATACAAATATATAAATGGACCATATAAAAAATACGGTGAAAACTGTTCCATGTAAAAAGCCCTCAAAAGACAAGGGGGCACTGCCTCCGACTGGGGAAGAAAAAGTTCAGTCTCCAGAAACATCAAAGCTTCTTTACTAGAAGAACTGTGAATCTGTGGAATAGATTTCCTCAGGATGTGGTCACAGCAGGAACGGTGGACAGTTTTAAAAAGGGTTTAGATGAATTCTTAAAAGTAAACAACATTAATGCTTATGAAAATGTGTAGAAATGTGAGTCTCATTTCCTTCTGGGATTCTCGTTCCCACCTATCCCTTGGTTGAACTTGATGGACTTATGTCTTTTTTCAACCATATTAACTTTGTAACTATGTAATATTCCTACATCCTGCCCCTATACAAACATAATTACTAGGGATGAGCAAATCGAATTCAGATGAAACATCCAAGTTGGAACCGAACCTGAGTTCGGAAAATGTTTTTTTACAGTATAAATCAATTTTTGAAGCTATTATGCGAAGTCTCGTGAGACTTCACGAAGTAATAACTTCGGCTCATCAGAGCCAAAACATTCTAATACTGTACGGAGCACTCGCTCCGTACAATATTGAAACTAAGTTTCATGCGAATCGACTTTGGATGTTTTATCAAGAAACTAGATGGAGGTGTATTGTGGAATTTTAAAGATTTTCTGTGTGGATCCCTCATTGAACACCTTTAATAATTTCTAGTACAGTACATGTGAATGTTTATTTATTTTATTTTTTTATTTCATGTAGTTGTAGTATTAAATAATCTGTGCGGTTTTCAGGGCATGTTGCAGATTTTCAACCTGTAGGCCATGTTCACACCACAGATTTTCCATGTGGATTCTGGTGCTTTCTTCTCTCTTAATTTCTATGGAAACAAATGCTCAGGGCTCATGCACACGTCCCTTTTTTTCCTAAACAAAAATGGAATTTACTCTGTTTCTGTATGTCCGTTCTGCAAAAAAATAGAACACATCCTAAATAGTGTCTGATTAAAGGACAAGGATAGGACTCTTCTATTAGGAGCCAGCTTTTCCGTTCCATATTTTTTGTGGATTGGTGTTTTGCGGACCGCAAAATACAGACGGTCGTGTAAATGAGTATTTTTTTCCGATGCGTGGATTTTGCTTTGCCAAAAAAAAGTTCATTCTCCATGTGATAATTCCTATTGGAATAATGGAATCAAAGGGAGGCCTAAAAATCATATCAAAGTCTCAAGATATTTATCCAAAATTTTTGTCCGAACATTGAAGCAATTTATTTGTCCATCTCCAATTTATCACCATTCATTTGCTGTAATTGCATTTTTTTGTTTCTTCTTAGTTTCAATAATTTTTTTTTAAATCCACACAAAAATCTGAACCCCAAAAAAGTCCTTAAAAAGGAAAACCTAAAAAATAGTGAGGAAAACGCACAGAATTTGGATACAGATTCCATGCCTAAATTTTAAGCATGCAACACAACCGTGTGACCATTGCCTTACAATGCAAAGTATGGTATCTCCAGGAAAATCTTCGGCGTAATCCTTATCACACATCTAGATTTTGCAATTCATTTGCTCTGGATTTGCAGGAAAATAATTTGCAGAAAAAATCTTCCATGTCTGAACTCAAACTGAATATATAAATATTCAGAACAGTATTTCCTAAGACCAGCATCATGGTCGTCGGTTTGACAGCACTCTGTCGTCATTTTTTTTCTCACATTTTAAATATTTTCTTGGCCTAATGTTAACCTTACATTTATGGAGCATTAGATGACCATATGTATTTTGTGGTCTGCAAAACACAGATCCTCAAAAAATACGGATGACGTCCATGTTGCATTGTTATTTTTTCCAGACCCATTGAACAATGCCTATTCTTGTCTCAAAAACGGACAAGAATAGGACATGTTCTACATTTTTGATGGCCACGGATGTGGACAGCACACGGTTTGCTGTCTGCATTTTTTTTGGCCCCATTAAAATGAATGGGTCCGCAACCAATCTGCAAAAAATGCGGATCATATGAGGACCAAAAAATACATTCATGTGAATGGGGCCTTTAAAGGTTGGCCCACAAACTACATTTATCACCTATCCACAGAATAGGTGATAAATGAATTAAGGTCCAAGTCCATCTCAAGAGTAGGGGTCCCGAGTGCCCCCTACTGATCTTAACAATATGGTCCAGGATGTCCCCCACTGATCTCAAGAATACGGGTTTTGAGTGTTCCATTTGAATGCGCAATATTGCTCCATGCAAACTCAAAAGGACTGAAGGGGACATAGGTATAGACTGGGATGCCACATACGAGGCTCAGCTACCTTCTTCAGGTCCATCTGATCTCAGTACATGGTCCTGATGAAAAAAAAAATGTCAAGCTAAAATGTTAATACTGTAGAAGGGAATAAATTAGACCATGGATATTATACATGCTGAATTCTTTATAATGGGTGGAGGAGCACCACGTAGGCTTCAATGACGGTACAATAGTGGGCGAAAAGAGCCTGGATACAAGATAAGCCAGATTTTGTGAATGGGCAACTGACCAAGATGTGGGCGAAAATTGATTTTTTTTTGTTTTTTCACAGTACTTTGATTTATTAATGTTAGAACTTGGAGCTTCTCTTGCAATGCCCAAAAACAGAAACTATAATGTTAGGCAGAAGCTTTTTTGGCAGTATTTTTGCAGCATCTCTTCTACTAAATATCCAGGTTTTTTTCTTCCACTGAATAGATACCAGGCAGCATGCCAATAATGCTATGAATACAGAAATGGAACAAACAAATACTGTAGGTAGAACCTGAAGTATAAGAAGGTCGAATCAGCATATACCATCCCCCACCCACTGTCACTCCAGCAGTCCAATTCATTTCAGTCATTTATGCACTAGCCTAGCAACTGAAAAGATATATATTAACGAGTCCATTTTTTTAATAGAGAGGAACACTAGTATTCTAGCCAGTAGGCTCAGTGCTTGTGCTAGCAACTAAATGCTTATTACACTGCATTAAAGGGGTTGTCTCATCTCAGATAATGGGGGCATATCGCTAGGATATGCCCCCATTGTCTGAAAGGTGCGGCTCCCACCGCTGGGACCCATACCTACAATGAGAACGAAACGTGGTAGAGGGCACACTGCATGTGCAGCTGCCCTCCAATAATTTTCTATTTGGCCGTCAAAAATAGCTGAGCGCTGGCTCGGCTATTTCCGTTGGGCCCAGAGAAGTGAATGGGAGTGGTGGCTGGTCATGCGCAGTGTGCTTACATTCACTTCTATGGGGAGAGTGCCTGGAGGTGGCTAGACCGGAGTCCTCCAGCCACCACTTTGCAGGGCTCCGTTCCTGATATAGGTGCGGGTCCCCGCTGTGGGACAGTACCTATGACAATGGGGGCATATCCTAGCGATATGCCCCCATTGTTTGAGATGAGAATACCCCTTTAAGTATTAAGTATAATAGACTTTATATAAAAAAAAATATAAACCCTTAAGCAACCTGACAAAGATCTGCTGTTCTGGACCCGCTATATTAGCTACAAAGCAGTTACTCTTACTCAACGCAGCGGTTTTATTCCAGACAATTTTTTCCATATTTGCCAGAATATCTCCACCCGGTCCGGGTCTCCACCCGGTCCCCAATATAGTGAATGGAGCTTTTCTAACTTCCAGCCATGCCGAAATGCAGAGTGATCTGGCAGGCTGTTCCCTGCTGGAACAACCTGCCGGATCACCGCCACTAGTGTGCAACTAGTCTTAAATGGGCAGCCCATTCATATCAAGGAGTAGTATGTAATTCCTTATTTTTCCAGTGGTGGTGCTGCAGGAGAATTGAACACTTCCTGACAAGTTCTCTCATAGATGAAATCTGATCGTTGGGGGTCTCAACACCAGGAAACTTTACAATGATCTCATCATGGGGATCATCTTCTAACAAAATTGGGTTTTCATAGAACTCACTAATTCTTCAACCAAAGAAGAACAAAAGGTCAGTTGAGCGAACTCTTTTTACTTCAGAGGTATCATATATAGCCTGTCTGTTATAAAACAATTTGGATAGAGGGGTTCTTCCTGCCAAACCAACCTCTCATGATTTGTAATTCTCTCCATTTTCTTCTTTCTGAGAATGCTTTAGGACGCATTAATGATTCTGAATCCCAATCCACAGAATGACATTTGCAGCAACCTTGCTGAAAGCTTTGTGAGGCAAACACCTCATTGCTGCCAGGAGAAAATTTGCTTTACGTATAATATTAGATGTTGCATTAATTTGACCAAAAACACCCTGATTCGACCTTTCAAAGTACCTGAAACGAGGTGTTGGCTTGCTCTGAGGGAATTATACCTCACATGCTCAGACTGAGGCATTTCATCCTCAACAACAATAGTTATATACATTACTGACAAAAAGTTAGGGAATCGGGATATTTAGCTTGTGGTTGAAATTTCAGGATGAATCTAAAATACACTCTAACCTTTTTGAATGCACATGTCCAACTGTTCAATGTTTCAGTACTTGTTACACAACTTGCTGTTCTCTAAAGGAGCTTAACGTTAAAATTCACAACAGGTGGTGGATCCATTAATCACCCAATAGATATTCTGGTTCAATCAGAATTGGTATTTAAACAATCCTCCTCATCATGATGTTCACATTTTCACATATTGGGACCAAGGCGACATCTAACAATTGATCTACAGGACCTCGGCATTGCAAGGCTTCAAGCAGGATGCTCTCAGATGGAAGTGGCCACTGAGCTTAAATTATTACAGAGTGTCATCAGCAGGTTGCAACAGAGAGTCACAGAAAGGCATAGAAGTGAACGTCATTTAGCCACATCCTACACTGATGACAACTTCATTGTGAACAATGCGCTGCTTTGTGAGAGAGGTGAGAGGAACCCAAGTGTCACATTAGACCATTAGAAACCATTTACATCTGCGTGGTCTGCATGCTAGACCACCTGCAAGGGTACCTGACTACACCACCAGGCACAGGCATCATCGTCTTGCATGGGCCAGGGAGCATTAATGCTGCACGAGGGACCAGGGGGCCTCAGTGCTGATAAAAGTCAATTCACGCTGAGCAGAAATACTGGCCGCCAAGATGTTGGAGACATCAAAGAGAGCACTATGTATTAGCCACTGTTGTCACCAGAGGAGCCTTTGGTGGTGGTGGTGTTACAGTGTGGGCAGGCGTGTCTAATCAATACAGAACTGCCCTAAACTTTGTGAATGGTACAGTGACAAGCCCATACTACTTGAATACCATCATTAATCCACTCATTGAGGTCGCATTATTAGGGAACGTCTGTTGGAGACTGGGGTACCTCAAATGGAGAGAGAGGCCCGCATTTTCTCCAGACCTGAATCCCATTGAAAACCTATGGGATCAGCTTAGTCGCCATGTAGGCTTGTAACTCTGTACCCCAGAACCTCAATGACCTGAGGGATGCCCTTCAAGAAGAGTAGGATGTCATGCCTCAGCAGACAATAAGTCGACTTGTGAATGAGACATCATTCTCAAGCTGTAATTGATGCTCAAGGCCACATGACAAGGTATTTAGACATTGACATTTTTTGTGTGGGTATACCCACCATTGTTGTTGGCTTTTGTTTAAATAAATTGTTTGAGATGGGGAAATCATCATTGCATCCTTCTACTTAAATGCCCTACTTTCACCATATAATATCACTGGAACGTGAACTTTTTACGCTTTCCATAAATTCACCAGAAAGCCAAATATCCCTAACTTTTTGTGAGTAGTGCGTGTATATGTATTGTGGCAGTGGACATGCCAGAGGGCTATATGAGGGCCATTAAAATGGTTTATCTCACCCAGAGGAAACTGGATGAGAAGAAGAAAGGCTGGGAAAATAGTGTTTTCCCTCTGTGTGTATCAGCCAGGCTGTTAATGAGAGGTAATTAGCAGCCAGCTGAGGAGCTCAGGTTAAGGTGGGCTGGGGAAGGAGCAGGCTGCGCCAAGGCCTGTGGGAGCAAGGATCCTCTGACCCTGTGTAGGGTAAGCACTGAGTTGTGTTTTGGAGAGCTGGGTGGTAGACCCAGATCCCGATAGAGAGGGAAAATGACTGTGCAGTCAGTGGCCAGACGGCCGAGGATTTATGTTTATGATTTATGTTTGGTCTGCTGTAAAAGTGGCAATAAAGCTGTCCGTGGCCACTTTGAACCCAAATATCCAGTGTTGGAGTGGCTTCTTGAGGTGTGCCATCCATCTAAGCGGAGAAGACAGCGATCCTGGAGAGCTAAGTAGCCCCGAGTTATCACAGTATGTATATATAAATATATATATATATATTTACACTCACCTAAAGAATTATTAGGAACACCTGTTCTATTTCTCATTAATGCAATTATCTAGTCAACCAATCACGTGGCAGTTGCTTCAATGCATTTAGGGGTGTGGCCCTGGACAAGACAATCTCCTGAACTCCAAACTGAATGTCAGAATGGGAAAGAAAGGCGATTTAAGCAATTTTGAGCGTGGCATGGTTGTTGGTGCCAGAGTATTTCACAATCTGCTCAGTTACTGGGATTTTCACGCACAACCATTTCTAGGGTTTACAAAGAATGGTGTGAAAAGGGAAAAACATCCAGTATGCGGCAGTCCTGTGGGCGAAAATGCCTTGTTGATGCTAGAGGTCAGAGGAGAATGGGCTGACTGATTCAAGCTGATAGAAGAGCAACGTTGACTGAAATAACCACTCGTTACAACCGAGGTATGCAGCAAAGCATTTGTGAAGCCACAACACACACAACCTTGAGGTGGATGGGCTACAACAGCAGATGACCACACCGGGTACCACTCATCTCTACTACAAATAGGAAAAAGAGGCTACAATTTGTACGAGCTCACCAAAATTGGACTGTTGAAGACTGGAAAAATGTTGCCTGGTCTGATGAGTCTTGGTAGAGTACAAATTTGGCGTAAACAGAATGAGAACATGTATCCATCATGCCTTGTTACCACTGTGCAGGCTGGTGGTGGTGGTGCAATGGTGTGGGGGATGTTTTCTGGGCACACTTTAGGCCCCTTAGTGCCAATTGGGCATCGTTTAAATGCCACGGGCTACCTGAGCATTGTTTCTGACCATGTCCATCCCTATATGACCACCATGTACCCATCCTCTGATGGCTACTTCCAGCAGGATAATGCACCATGTCACAAAGCTCGAATCATTTAAAATTGGTTTCTTGAACATGACAGTGAGTTCAATGTACTAAAATGGCCCCCACAGTCACCAGATCTCAACCCAATAGAGCAGGGATGGCCAACCTGAGGCTCTCCAGCTGTTGCAAAACTACAACTCCCATCATGCCCAGACTGCATACAGCTATCAGCCTACAGCAAGGCATGGTGGGAGTTGTAGTTTTACAACAGCTGGAGAGCCACAGGTTGGCCATCCCTGCAATAGAGCATCTTTGGGATGTGGTGGAATGGGAGCTTCGTGCCCTGGATGTGCATCCCTCAAATCTCCATCAACTGCAAGATGCAATCCTATCAATATGGGACACCATTTCTAAAGAATGCTATCAGCACCTTGTTGAATCAATGCCACGTAGAATTAAGGCAGTTCTGATCCTAATAATTTTTTAGGTGAGTGTATGTATATAAATCAGAAAAAATAATGCAGCACTCCATATAAAATAATATCCTACTTTATTCACCCAAAAGGGCAGTGCGACGTTTCGGCTCCAAACAACTGAGCCTTTTGTACTTGAGCAGGTAAAATTATCCTTGTTATTGTTCTGGTTAGTCAATTCAAATCAGAGTAGTGGAAGTATCTTTTTCTCACCAGCACTGGACACATGAGATGCAAGTACTGAGAGGGAATCATAAGAATGACAGTTTAGCCTGGAGAGCAGAGTCTAAGAGAACTCTTGTCTCTACCCTTGACTTCCTGAAGATGATATGTTGTTTTTTTCAAGGTACATTGCAAGTCTAACTCCCAGCATGGTGTTGGCTGTGTTACAGAAGCCAACAGATAAAAGCCAACTCAAAGCAAAGACAAAGTCAGGGTCAAGATCAGATTACAGTTTTCCCTGGTAGCACATTAGCATGGATGCCTGATGAACATCTTGGTACGAGGTTTAAATGTATAGCATCTTATGAAAAAGATCATTCCGTTCTTCAAAACACTTCAAAGCCTGACTCTACGTTTTTTCGGTCTATATGCACAGTGCTCCAAGAATATCTTCTTATTCGGGTTGTTACACCTCGAGATAACCTTCAGGTCCATGCCCACAGTCAACTTTAGGAGCTTGCAGCCATGGTCATCTCAAGACTATCTCTCCACAAGTCAAAAATTGGCTTGCGCCGATACACTTCTTCAACTCAAATAGGTGACCATAGCTTTTGTTATCTATGATCAGTATAGCACCATCAGTCCTGATGATACTTCCCTAGAGGAGCACCATCCTCTTTTTTTCTTGTTTTATTGTAAGCATCAGCAAGGAAGGAAGAGTGCGGAGGAAGACTGAAGTAGTTCCAAAACTCACATTGTTATTGTCACAACAGTTCGTCTAGCATAAAAATTATATGCAGAGTGATGGCTTGTTCCCAGTACAGTTTTAGTAATATAGTTAGATAGTAGATGGTTTGTAACCTATATAATCTCATCCACAATGGTTAAAGGCACATTTTGTAATCCAATAAAATGCAATCACTATGGCAACTTTTACTTTCCTATAATTGAAATCCAGCCCGGTACATCAGACTGGATCCTCCAGCCCCCAACAAGCTATTTTTGACTCTTGCATTTAGCACAAAACAATAAGATAAGTTAGAAATGATGCTGAGTACAAATGAATGAAGTATCTCTAATTTCGGCAATTTAGCACAAATTAAAGCAAATTATACCCAACCATTCTGTCGGAAGACCAACTGAACAGTTGGAAAAATGATTAAAAGTGTAATCCTGTTAGAATAAAAGGGGGAAAATACAAAGAATGTCTTATAATCAGTCCCTTTGTGCACAAAGCAGAGAAGGCTCTTGAAATGGCAACTAAGTTAGAAATCCTATATAGAAAAAAATTACTTTGGAGCAGGAATCTTTTTTGGAGATGGAATATCACATAATAGGAAAATGTACACATAATAAGCAGAAGTGGACTGTGAGAATTCAATTTATAGCGCAGTATTATTTTTATTTAATGGATCAATCTGGTAATCATTAAACTGCAACAAACAAACACACATGGTCAGCCTCATGTTAGATAGTGCCTTGTGCAGTACATTCTGCCCTCTTATACAGTATAGAAATAACCACACCTTACGGAGACCAATCATAAGCAACAAATAGCTTGTCTGCCACTGCTGTTCTAACACCTCTCCTGAGGCAGTTTAATCACACCTAATAGCCTCAGTCATGCAATGCAATCAACATCTTACATCCATGAGTAACCAGTATATAATGGTAAAGATTTCTCATACAAGTCACTCTAATTGAGAAAGCTAGTCAGATGACTAGCGATTCAGCGAAACGTCTTCAAGAATAAAAAAAAAAATACAACAGGTCTAGTTGCTCTAACTTATTACTACTGATATAAAAAAAACGTGTTTTGCTATACAATGTGAATTATTGCTGCAGTACAATTTTTCTAATTTTGGCGATCCCAAGCCTTGGGTCTCAAGTAGAGATGAGCGAATCAACTTCGGATGCTTTATCCGAAGTCAATTCGCATAAACCTTTGTGTAATAACTTTGTGAATTAATTATTACTGTAAAAAACCTTAATACCGAACTCATCAGAACCTGTACAGTATTAAACTGGATTTGATCCCGTGCTGAGCCACGCCCCCTGCACTGATCACATGACAGTGACGTCACCCCAGGTCCTTCGGCTGTGCAACAGTTCGGGTTGGTGGCAGCCGCCCCTTATGGATTCCATATGCCGCTATAGTGGAATCCATAACGGGATGCGCGACTTACCACCACCCGAACGCCGAACAACAGACTTTTTTTTAATGTTCGCTCATCTCTAGTCAGCAGCAATGGGAGTTTATATAGTCAACCACACAGGCAGATACTGTACATTGCCAAATTGCTAAAGGGATATTCACATCTAAGACATTCTTGGCTGAATACCATAAATACCTGTTGTATTATTTTGCAGGAGGTAAGCTGGGTGGACTGTGCTGCTCTGTAGTAAAAAGAGGAAGGTTGGCATTGCTATTATATCTGTAATGTGGAGACACCAGGCTACACAGAACACAATATCCACGGGGTGCTCATTGGGGAAAAAAAAAAAAGATATCCATAGCATTTACTGCTATTAAAAATCTTCTTTATTGTAACATCGCATACAGAGGGTAGGTGAGCTAGACATTACAGAGGGTAAGTGAGCTAGACATCAGCACTCAGATCAGCACAAGCTACTGCTGTTTCACGTTCTTAGACACTTCTTCAAGGCAGACTGTGTCTGCTCTGTTTCCAAAACTCCCGCACAACTAAATAGGAGTTGCGGAAACATTGACTTCTGCATGGCTGTTTCTGTAACTCTGGCCATCTCTAGCTGCCATGTATGATGGGTCTTCTAATCTCAGCCATGAATTGCTGAAATGGGAATACTACTTTAAACAGATTAGTAGTCAGAAGGCTAGCCAGCATAAATACATGGCAGATAAGTATAGTACAGTAGGTAGAAATCTACCGGTAAACATAGTGGGTAGAAATCCACCAATGGGAATTTTACCAATTAATCTTTTGTAATGTCAGCTACAGGTTTACCATCTATTTCCACCTGCATTTGTGGTGACCTGGTGGCTCATATTTCACAATACTACCAATATATCCAACACCATATGTAACTGGGTATAGTAGGTAACACAAAATCTACAGGACAAGGAAATGCAATTTACCTGTGTGTGTTGTTATGTTGAAATTGAACATCAAGCCTCAGTTGTCCATTTACATATTTTTAGTTTCCACACAGTCGCTTTTAATTTTTTTAAATTAAACAGCATATAAATGTGATTACTGCAGCAATATGCACGGTGTGTGACATCAATCTGTCTGTGTGTGTTAAGTTGAAATTGAGTGTCAAGCCTCAATTGTCCATTTATGTATATTCAGTTTCCACGCGGTTGGAATTTACATTTTTTTGCGGATTGATAAATGTTATTAAATTCAGTTAGCAATCTAACTGGGTGTTTTAACAAGAAATTGATCATCAAGCCTCAATCGTCCTCTTACGTATTTTCATTTGTCACGTGGTTGCTATTCAAATTTTGTTTTTGGGGAATTCAATTTAATTAAGCTGTATATAAAAATATCCTACTGCAGCAATACTCATGGTGTGGCAGCAATCTACCAGTGTGTATTAAAGTGATATTTAACCACTTGATGACTGCCCATAGACTATAAACGTCCTATGGGCGGTTGTCTAGATCTGAATGGATGTTTTAGAACGTCTATTCAGAGAAGGCATCTGCACGCTAATCGTGCTGATGCCGAGCTGGTTGCCTGCTGTCAGTGACAGCAGGGCAAACCAGAGAGAAGGCAGAGACAGCGCCCAAGTGTTCCTGCCTTCTAAATCGCCGCAGACCATGTGACCACGGGGGTCGGGAGTGTGCAGGAGCTGTCGGGTCTCTCACAGACCTCGATCACCCCTGCACTGAGGCTGTACGGCATAGTATTATGCTATACATCCTCTCTGGGGGGTGTATTTCACCTGTAACTGGAGCTACTATGTCAGCCCCAGTTACAGGAGAAATTAATAGTGAAAAAGAAAAAAAGTGAAGGTAAATGTCCCCCAGAGGTCTTGTATGACCTTATGAGGGACGCAAAGTGTAACATAAAAAATAAATAAATAAAGTTTTTTTTTTTTTTTTTAAATGGTTTTACATTTAAACAAAAAATCCCCAATTATTAATTAAAAATATTTGGTATTGTCGCGTTCGTAAAGGCCGGCTCTATAACTATATAACATCATTCCCCCCCATCCGATAAATACCATAAAAAAAATCTGTGTAAAAAAAACAGATATCACAAAAAGTGCAGCAACAAGCGATCAAAAACGCATATGTCCCACAACATAAATCCAATAAAACCATCACCTCATCCCGCAAAAAATGAGCCCCTACATAAGAAAATCGCTAAAAAAAACTTGAAAATTATAGCTCTCAGAACATGGAGACATTACAACATAAGTTTTTGTTTAAAAAAAGCTATTATTGTGTTAAAGTGCAATAAATTTAACACAAGTATACATATTAGGTATCGCCACATTTTTAAAAACCAGCTCTATAAAAAAATCACATGACCTAACCCCTCACATGAACAACATAATAAAAATAAAATAAAAACAGTGCCAAAAAAGCCATTTTTTGTCACTTAACATCAAATAAAGTGCAACACCAAGTGATAAAAATGGCATATACCCCCCCCCAAAATAGTACCAATCAAACCGTCACCTCATCCCACAAAAAATGAGACCCTAACTAAGACAATCGGTCAAAAAATAAAAAAGCTATGGCTACCAGACCATGGAGACACTAAAACATAAATTTTTTGGTTTAAAAAATGCTATTATTGTGTAAAACTTAAATAAATAAGAAAAAATATACATATTAGGAATTGCTGCATCCGTAACACCCTGCTCTATAAGAATATCACATGATTTAACCCCTTAGGTGAACGCTGTAAAAATATGTGCTAAAACAACAAATTTATTGGTCACCTTGCACCCTAAAGTGTAATAATGAATGCCCAAAAACGCATATATACCCAAAAATGGTACCAATAAAAACATCAACTCTTCCTGCAGAAATGAGACCCTACACAGAAAACTAAAAAAAAATATGGCGTTCAGAAAATGGAGACACAAAAACTAAATTTTTTTCCAAAAATGCTTTATAATATAAAAACTGAAACAAACAAACAAACAAACCAAAAAAGAAAGTAGACATTTTTTATATCATTTAGTCCATAACAACCTGCTCTATAAAAATAGTGCATGATCTACAGTGTCAATGTTTAAAAAAAAAAAAAATAAACAGTTTCAAAACAGCCATTTTTTTGTTACCTTGCCTCACGAAAAATGTAATATAGAGCAATCAAAAATCATATTCATCCCAAAATAGTACCAATAAAACTGGCACCTTATCCCCGAGTTTTCAAAATAGGGTACATTTTTGGGAGTTTCTACTGTTAGGGTGCATCAGGGGGGCGGCTTAAGACCACATGTGGGGTATTTCTGTAAACCACAGAATCAGGGTAATACATATTGAGTTTTCTTTGGCTATTAACCCTTGATGTTTTAAAGAAAAAAATGGACTAAAATTGAAAATCTACCAAAAAAGTGAAATTTTGAAATTTCATCTCCATTTTCCTTTAATTCTTGTGGAACGCCTAAAGGGTTAAAAAAGTTTGTAAAATCATTTTTGAGTAACCTAAGGGGTGTAGTTTCTACAATAGGGTTATTTATGGGGGGTTTCCACTGTGTAAGCCCCACAATGTGACTTCAGACCTGAACTGGTCCTTAAAAAGTGGGTTTTGAAAATATTCTTAAAAACGTTAAGAATTGCTTCTAAAACTTCTAAGCCTTCTAACGTCCTAAAAAAATAATATAACATTTACAAAATGATGCCAACACAAAGTAGACATATGTGGAATGTTAAGTAATTAACTTTCTGTTTTAAAAGCAGAGAAATAGAAATTTAGAAAATTGTGAATTTTTCAAAATTTTTGGGAAATTTGGGATTTTTTCATAAATAAAGGTGAAGTATATTGACTCAAATTTATGACTATCATGAAGTACAATGTGTCACGAGAAAACAATCTCAGAACGGCTTGGATAAGTAAAAGTGTTCTAAAGTTAACACCACATAAAGTGACACATGTCAGATTTGCAAAATTGGGCCTGGTCAGGAAGGGGAAAATGGCCGGGACTGGAAGTAGTTAATGTCAAACCTTAATCGTCTGTTTACGTATTTTCAGTTTCCACAAGGTTAAAATAAAAATTTTTGTTGGGATTGTTAAATGTAATAAAACTAGCATCTATATGTGATTACTACAAGACGCAAGGCATAGCAGCAATCTACCTGTGTATTAACAAGAAATTTTGCACCTCAATTGTCGATTTACATATATTGAATTGCCACACGGTGGCAATTTTAATTTTGTTTTTGGGGGTTCAATTTAATTAAGCTGCATATATACATTATTACTGCAGTAATACCATTGGTGGTGCAATCTATCAGTGTGTATTAAGGTTTAATTTAGCGACAATCATCCGATTACATATATTCAGTTTCCAGGCGTTTGAAATTTAAATTTTGTTTTAAAATATACGTTATAAACTACTGCATGAATACTGATATTTTCTAGCAGTCCAGTCAGGCTGATTCCGATAGACCTCTTGCTGTGCTTTATTCAAATGCAAATAGCTCAATTTCAGAGTTCAATCCCCCCGCTATGAGTGTATTCAAGTTGAAGATCCAACGGGATTCTGCCCGAGACATTTTTTTAATAAAATCTCCCCCCCCCCTAACGTCCCGTTCGATTTTTTCTATTCCTATGAATGAGGTGCCATGTATATTCCCCCCATGTTTTTCTGTATAATGTCTTGACAAAGGATGATTTTCATATTTTCTTCTTATATTATATAGATGGAATAAAGGACAGCAAGGGTTAATGGTAGGAGGGAGAATGAATCTATTTATAGGAGGAAGGTAGGAGGTCCGGATAACATCCCTGAGGAAGAATACCGAAGTATTCGAAACGCGTTGGAAGGAAGTGTGTACCTCCACAGACTCCGTAGCTCAGATTGTGACGTCACAAGCGCTCCGTGAGAGCGAGAGCCAAACTACGAATCTCCAACTCGTAACTGCAGCTTGCCACCGGCCGGGGCAGCATAGTTAGAGTAAAGAAGAAACAGGGAAAAGCCTCCTCTGAATCTCCCTCCTTGGAATGTGCGCTGAAGTTGGATGAAAGAGGACATACGGGAACAGCGTGCGCCGTAGATCAGGTACGCACATATAGCCGTATAGAAATACATCCTAATAGAGTGAGCTCACATAGGAGGGGGACAAAAGGGAGTGCATCGCGCGGCACCTACAATCACTAAAGTTGTAGCTCTGTAATTCCAGCAAACCGTTCTTGTTATTGGGATGCAAGTGATGTTTGATACAGCTATTAACAGGGTTTATTACAAGGAAATATTTATCCGACTTATTTGCCCTAGTGCGGTGCATTTATATGTTCTAAAGCATTTTTTGGCTTGTATTAGTGGGGAAAAAATAAGGGCCTATTTGCCGTTCAGCGGTGCAGTTATATGTTCTAAAGCCCTTTTTGGCACGTATTAGTGGAAAAAAAGGGCTTATTAGCTGTTTTGTGGTGAAGTAAGAAAATTACAGACTTTTTTGGGGTGTTTTAATTTCTTTTTTATTTATTTATTTGATCTAACAGTATGTCAGACAGAGAAGTGCCAGGCCCTGTACAGGAGAGTGGCAGAGGCCTAAATGTTTCTGGCGCAGGCACAGGTCGCAGCAGAGTAAGGGGACGTGGCAGCAGGAGTCGCAGCGAGAGGCCTGAGCTCCTGGTGTCATCTAACGGCCGTGTCTTAACCAGCAACCCAGCGGTTCTTGAATGGTTGACTCGGTCATCCACTTCATCCGAAGTGACATCAGACACCCCCAGCCAAAAGTCGGTGGGCTCATCAGACACAACCCTTAGTTGGCATGGCCCGGAAGCAGGCCCTGTGCCCTCATCTGTCCTCAACCTGCTTCTGTCCTTTTCTGTTCCCTCAGCCAGAGAAGTATTATATGCTGTGGGCTCAGCTCCACTATACAGCAAGGACGAGCTACTAGAGGACAGTCAGCAGCTACTGGCCATGGTGGAGGAGACATCCGCCACTTCCTCCGGTAGGCTGGTATGAGGAGAGTGGCGTGGGAGGTGGTGTTGCGAGGCTTCTGACCCAGAGACCGTAGAGTAGGACATTATTTATGTGCAGACAGTACTCGATGATGATGATGTAGCTGATCGCACTTGGGAGCCAGGTGAATTAGGGGCTTCATCATCATCATCGGGAGAAGAGGGTGGCAGCTTTCCCGCGAGGCAGTGGCGGAGCCAGCAAGTTGCTAACGTGGCCGGGAGTCAGCAGGGTGGCAGCAGTGGGAGGTCGGGAGCTGACCATGCCCAGGGTAGACCACCCACTTCGCAGGAGCCTACCTGCCCAGAAAGTAGTGGTACAGGAGTTCACAGAAGCAGCCGGAGTAGCAGTCAGTCAGTGCGGAGTGTTGGGGGTAAAATCACCTACTCGACGGTGTGGCAGTTTTTTGTTAAGCCACTGGAGGAGGTGATCATGACCATTTGTAGAATCTGTGGGCAGAAGGTGAAGCGTGGCCAGGGTGCCAATGTTGGCACCATGGCCTGCGTCAACATATGCAGCATCACCATAAAGTGGCCTGGGAGAACCCTGGCTCCGATGTGGTGGTCCAGCCTGCTGCAGAAACCGCTGCATCACTCAGTGGCATACACCCGATTTCAGGAAGTAGAGGCTCCACAACCTCAGCGAAAGTAAGCTGTCTTTCCCATCATCTGCTGGTACTGCTCCTCCTCCTACTCCTCGTCACTCATTCCGTCAGAAATCGATCACCAAAGCGATTGCCAAGAGACAACAGTATGCGTGCACTCATCTAACGGTGCAGAAGATGAATGTGCTCTTGGCCAAGTTGCTGGTGCTGCAGTCCCTCCCTTTCCAAGTAGTGCACCTTTCAGAGAACTGATGGCTTGTGCCAAGCCGAGGTGGAGAGTCCCAAGCCGTCATTTCTTTGCCAAAAAGGCAGTAACAGCCCTGCACAGGTATGTAGAACAGAAGGTGGGCCAGTCCTTGAGCCTGTTGGTGTCTGCCAAAGTGCACAGCAGCGCAAATGTGTGCAGCTATAACTACCGTCAGGGACAATACATGTCTTTTACGACCCACTGGATGAATGTGGTTCCTGCACAGCCACACCAGCAACTTGGCCAGGTGATTCCGCTTCCTCCTCCACGTTGTCACACTGTTGGTCCGTCTCCTCAGCCTCCACTGCAGGGACAATTAACAGTGCCCCTCCAGCATACCACATGTGCAGGGTACGGTGGTATCACGCTGTTCTGCACCTCATTTGCCTGGGCGAACGGAGTCACACAGAAGTACTTCATCATGAAATCGAATCCTGGCTTTCTCCGCGACAACTGAAAATCGGAACCATGGTGACCAACAACTGGAAGAACATGATGTCGGCGCTGCATCAAGAAGGGCTGAGCCATGCGCCCTGCATGGCACATGTGTTCAATCTGGTTTTCAAGTGGTTCCTGAAGTCTTCCACCCATCTGCAAGACATCCTAAAAATGTCCATGAAACTTTGCATGCACTTGAGCCACTTGTACACCGCAAAGCACACCCTCCTTGAGCTTCAGCGGCAGAGCGGCATCCCCCAACATAGGCTGATATGCGATGTTTCCACCTGTTGGAATTCCACCCTCCATATGTTGGACCGACTTTTCGAACAGAGAAAGGACATAAATGATTTCTTGATGATCAAAGCAGACAGGAGTACTCCCCTGTGTAACTTCGATGTCAGCCAGTGGCAGCTCATGCGTGACACCTGCCATTTGCGCAGGCACTTTGGGGAGGCCATGTTATTTGTCAGTCGCCAGGACTACGGGATGAACAATGTAATTTCACTGCTTCAAGTCCTGGAACAGATGCTGGTAAATCTAACTGGTCAGGGTACTGGAGACGTGGTTCTCACGGTCACATAAGCCCCGTGGGGGCTGAAGTGGAGGAGGAGGAGAACATTAGAGCAATGTGTAGCGAAATGGGTGGTTTTTCTACACAGGTGAGAGGTGAGGAGGAGCAGGAGCAGCCAGATGAGCTACAGAGCGATGAGCAAGATAAGGCAGAGGACCCAGACACACCGTGGTAGTATGCAGTGGAGATGGAGGCAGGGTGTCCCTCCGAGTCACTTGTGCAAATGGCTCGATGCATGCTCACTTGCTTGCGTAGTGACAGCCGAATTGTCAGCAACTGGCAGAGAGATCACTTCTGGCTCTCCACCTTGTTGGACCCTCGCTATTGGTCCAAAATGGGGGCCCTTTTTACACTCGCTGAGAGGGAGGACAAACTAAACTACTATATAGACAACATTTGTAGTCAGTTAGCTGCTGCCTATCTGCGCCATCCTCTCGCAAGTTTGTCGGGGGGGCCCCTCTGTGCTCACGTTCCTCTGCCATAGCTGCTGTGGCAGGGGGGGGGTAGGAGCAGTTCCAGCTCCATCAGCAGCAACTTGAGTCACCTAGTGAAGAAACTACTCACCAGCAGCAACAGCAGCTAGACCTGGAGCCGGATCTGAAACATCAGGTGGTGGCATACTTGGACAGCACCCTACCACCCCACATTGAAGATCTGCTGGACTACGGGGCAGCCCAACTGGATTTGTGGCAGCAACTGGCAGAGTTTGCCCTGGAAATGCTGTCCTGCCCGGCCAGTAGTGTGGCATCAGAGCATGTTTTTAGTGCGGCGGGGGCTATAGTTAACCCAAGAAGAACTCGCCTGTCCACCCAAAATGTGAAGAGACTGACCTTTGTAAAAATGAATCACAGGTGGATCAGCCAGGATTTTCACCCACTAATGCCTGATGCATCAGACTAGATCATCCATGGTGCCATACCTACACTTTGACAAAAGAGACTGGTTTTTATGGCTTCCTGCCTCAGCTACTATTTTGATGCTGTCACCCGCCTGATGCCACACATCTATGCAAAGTGCTCCATCTTCAGCTGGTACCAGAATTTCCACCCACCTCCCCACTCTGTCACCGGGATACTCTGTGGTCTCCTAATGCTGCTGCTGATATCTCCCAACTCTGTGACTGAGTCACTCTGTGGTCTCCTGATGCTGCCTCCACCTCCACACCATGTCACCTTGCTACTCTGTGGTCTCCTGATGCTTCTGCCACCTCCGTTCTATGTCACCTTGCCATTCTGTGGTCTCCTGATGCTGCTGCCGCCTTCACACTATGTCACCTTGCCACTCTGTGGTCTCCTGATGCTTTTGCCACCTCCACACTATATCACCTTGCTACTCTGTGGTCTCCTGATGCTGCTGCCACCTCCACAGAATGTCACCTTGCAACTCTGTGGTCTGTTGATGGTGCTGCCACCTCCACAGTATGTCACCTTGCGACTCTGTGGTGCTGCTGCCACCTCAACACTATTTCACCTTTCCACTCTGTGGCCTCCTGATGCTGTTTCCACCTCCACACTATATGACCTTGCTACTCTGTGGCCTACTGATGCTGCTGCTGCCACTTCCACACTGTCATTGTGCCACTCCGTGTCCTCCTGATGCTGCTGCTGCCACCTCCACACTGTCATTGGGCCACAATGTGGTCTCCTTATGCTGCTTCAACCTCACCACTATGTCATAGGGCCACTCTGTGGACTTCTCATGCTGTTCCCACCCTCCCCACTTCATGACTGGGCCACTATTTTGCCTTTCGGCCTGGCTGACATCATCATTTATTTGACCCTTTTTCTGATCTGTCAGAAGGAAGGAAAAATGAGACGCAAAACGGATCCTGTCTATGTAGCAGCTGTAAGGCCTGCATGAGATAGTCCCTATTTTGCATCAGAATTGCATCAGAATTGGCTTATGATTTGATAGCCAAAGGCAGAAATGGATACAAAACACAGATGACATGCAAATCTTCCATTCCCTGCTGCTGCGGTCTGTATTATGTCACTAATGCCACTTGCCAACCGTAACGTTCCCCCAATCCACTTTTTAATTTTTTTAAATCTAATAACATTGTGTGTGTTTAAACATCATCTGCCCCCAATAAGGGACATAAGATATGTGCCGATGCAGCGTGCATTTATCCATAGCTATGTATGTTAGTGAAACCGTTTACTATCGCTATAATTGCGCTCCAGAGCTTTGGGAGGGGGAGGGAAGATAAAAAAAATTCACAAAACATAAACAGAAAGAGATAACAAGTTTTCCTAAAAAGTATAAGTCCTAGGAGCCTAGAGGGGGCTATATACCAACTTACAGGGCAATTGGAGCATCTTCTGTTCGACCCAAACCGATTCGGGTCCAAACCAAACTTTTTTCAAAAGTTTGGCAGATCGGACCTGAAACGAATCTAGACTGGTTCGCTCGTCTCTAATGTAAATTCTATATTTGTGAGTAAGGCCATTAACTGCATTCCAGCCATTAACAGGTAATAACCTGTATCCAAATATCCTGGCCAAGTCAGAGTATCTTGCTGGGGTTCTCCCAGCACCTGAGGAACAGGCCCCACAAGCTCCTTTGGCTAATCCTATCGGCATATCCCCTTCCTGGAAAGCTGAACCACCTTCTTCCAGTGAGTACTCCACTTATCCATCATGGCGCTATTATAAACAGCCACCAGCCTAATAAATGTGGCAACCAAGTACTTTGGAAGCAAAACTAATGCTATTATTCACTAATTCCAATTGTCCATTTCTTTCTTGTGACTTTTTTTTTTTTTTGTATGGTAGCTCAGACATTGATAAATGACTGCTCAACGCATAACAAGCATTATTGAGAGGGAGTAACGTGTACATTCTGTTCTCTTCTCACCATACAATGTGTAGGATCAATAAGAGACATATAATACATTTCCTCTACCTTATTATGGTGCAAATTGATGCAAGACAAAAAAAATCTTACAGTTCATTATCTTGATGCCCTCAGTATGTTACGGCATAAATAGCAATTTTAGTCTTTTATTCTTTTGTCCTTTCTTCATCTATCTTATAAATTGGAGAGCTGATGCAGAGAGAATAAGATAGGAAACACCGTATGGAGCTGTCTTTTGCAATTTGACTGCTAAAGAAAATAAGTTTGCTTCTTAATATATAGAATGGATACTGCTTGTTATAAGAAATGTGAGATGTAAATGTAAAGCAATTATTATTCATACATCAAAGCAGTCAAGCAGAGATTTGCATGCGTGTATGTAATAAGGCACAGAATATTGTCCTTAAAGCGACCCTCCGGTTCAAGAAAATAGGTCCCCTTAACTTAATGAACAAAAACCCTTACCTGGCGCCCTCCTTTTTTGCTGCAGATCCACCAGTTCGCAAGCTCCTCTTCTGCCATTCAAGGTGGTGCCCTGCTTCTTAGACAAAAGAACACTGTGCATTTGGAAGTCCAAGACACTTCCTACTTCCATCGGAATGGCCAGCACTTTTTATAAGAGCGGTGCTGGTCAATCCAAGAGCCGAGATGGACAAGCAGGAAGTGTCTTAGACTACTGATGCACAGTATGCATCAGGTAGTTTGAGAAGCATTGCAGCCATCTTGGAGCCAAGAATTTGGAGCATCTGCAACTGAAAAGATAAAAAGGAGGTTACCAAGTATGTGTTCTATTCGTTCATTAGTTAAAGTGGTTCGTGTGAATATTTGTTTTTTTTTGGCCTGAGATTATGTTAAAGGGGGTTAGAATGTTATAGTGCTAGTCATAAGGGGCCAGTGATCCACCTAAATGCCTCTTATGATATGCACCTCAGTAAATAATTGTATGTTTCTAATCTAGAATTTAAAAACTTAACACTTTGCTTGCTTTACTTTATTAGTTTCATTCCCTTGGATGCAGCATACTACATTTTTTTCAATATAAGACAAAGAAGGCGAGATTTGAACCCTACAGCTCTTTACTTCCTCCTTCCTCACAGAGGGAAAGAGAACTTGATAGAGAGATACAAAAAAATGGCTTAAATTAATTTGGTATGTTGTACAGTCAGAGAATTGCAAGCTATCTTCAGAGAGAACTTGCAAGCTAATAAAACCCTGTGATTACAGCAGCCTCTGCATTTTCTCTCTCAACTGAGCTTTGATGGAAAAAGCTCCACAAATGTATTGCATATGAAGCTATAAGAGCCTGTGAAGTTTTAATTTTTCACTAAAGGAAAGCTGTTAAAATTTTGCGTGTTTTATCACAAATTCTACAATTATCGTCTATGATCAACGCTTGAGATACTCAGTTCCACCACATCAATCCCTTTTTACACTGTGGAAGTAACATCTCACCAACTGAAAATGACATATTTGCTCTTGGTCAAAGCCTTCATGCTATAATTGTAGACTCTGCAGTCGTTTTAGAGAGAGTGGAAGCAGGCTATGTTAATACATTCCCTCTGCCATTGGATGGCAAGAAACTATGCACGACCCTCTCTCGAGAGGAATTACACTTTTAGCAAACAAAAAGATTGGGAACTGAACCAAACACTGTGAAATGGGTTAATAAAAAGTCACCAATCGCTGTCCTGGATGGTAAACTTAGCGCCATAATGAGGGCCTATTCCCTCTCTTTTATGAATACCACTGCATTAGGACACTCATAGTGTTGAGCGGCAGGGGCAATATTTGAATTCACGATATTTCATGAATATTCATTTGAATATTCGTATTCAAGATTATATTATTGATTGTGAAAAATTGGCGTAATGCGAATATTCTAAAACACGAATATATAGCACCATAGAATATAGTGCTATATATTTGTTTTTTTAGAATATTCGTCATTTTTTCCAATTTAATGTGAACAGTCATTGGCCCAAAAGCAACTCAAGCAGGGAGGAATCATGACTTCAGATGGAAAAAAATGACGAATATTCTAAAAAAACGAATAGAACTGTATAGCACTATATTCTATAGTGCTATATATTTGTGTTTTAGAATATTCGCATACGCGAATATTACATTGCCGATTTTTCGCATACGAGAAAATAAAATAAATGATGAAGAATATTCTAATTCACTACAGACTACAGAATTGCAACCTTCTCACATTGGCCCACAAGCAAGAAGCAGGTAGGCATACTAGGTATTGGGTTCAGATGAAAAAAAAAAACTAAAAAAAAAACGAGTATTCGTATTTACGAATATATAGCACTATATTTGAAATATTTGCGAATTCTCGAAGTGCTGATATTCACAATAAAAATTCACAATTCGAATATTCGGGCTCAACACTAGACACTAAATCATGCCTCCATGTGCAGCACACCATGAGGAGCTGGAGGTTGGGAGTACTAGTGGCTCTGACTATATTGCATCACAGTAGTTTTTCTCAGGCTAATGCTCCCTAAGGCTGGTGCAGTGAGAGAAAAGTGCACCCTTTATTCTCTTAGGGCTCACCCTGATTCTGGGGCTCCTCCCTAATGGTAGCTGGGGTGTCCTTGATGTTTGGATGGATGCAAGGCAGGAATTGTAGGGTGCAATGGCTAGCGTGTGGTGTAGTCAGGAAAACAGCCCAGAGTTAAAAGAATAAACATTTCTTTTTATTAAGTGCAAAATAGGGGTTGTAGTACATGCATCAACAATCTGGATACAGTACAAATTCTTTCCCCAGATAGTGAGGCATGAAGACTGGCAAAGTGAAAATAATGGCACTCATGTTAGGGTATCATGCTAAAGTCTCTGTCACTAGAATCTCTGGCTAGCAACTGTAATCTGTTAATTTTGGCTGTAGTGTCCACTGCAGGATACAGGATGTGTGATGGGTGTCTTAACTGTAATCCCCCACAAGCAGAAAAGTGTGGTTATGTTTGGCCATGCAGATTCTAAGTTCTTCTTGCTTACTTTGCTGTAGCAGAAGCAGTAACTTTCAGAGATTTGTTAGGCTATGGATCCTGAAGCCTAAGGAGAAGGAGCATATGGACTTGCTTACTCCCTCCTCACAAATTCACTTGTTTCCCTAGTCAGGAAATAGGACTAGAGATGTCATGAACATAAAATTTCTTGTTCGCGAACAGCAAACGCGAACTTCCGCAAATGTTCGCAAATGGGCGAACCGCCATAGACTTCAATAGGCAGGCAAATTTTAAAACCCACAGGGACTCTTTTTGGCCACAATAGTGATGTAAAAGTTCTTTCAAGGGGACTAACATCCGACTGTGGCATGCCGTAAGGGGATCCATGGCAAAACTCCCATGGAAAATTACGTAGTTGACGCAGAGTCGGGATTTAATCCATAAAGGGCATAAATCACCTAACATTCCTAAATTGTTTAGAATAACGTGCTTTAAAACATCCAGTGTGTGTATACGATCAGGTATGATGTTGTATCGATCAGGTAGTGTAAGGGTTACGCCCGCTTCACAGTGACAGACCAAACTCTAACAGACCAAACTCCCCGTTTAACGTACCCGCAAACAACCGCAAACTCCCCATTTGCACAAAGTTGGATACCAAGCTAGCCATGTCCCGTTCCTTGTCCTCACTGACATCATTGAAGGTCTCTTCCTCCACCCAGCCACGTACAACACCAAGGGTCTCCGAAAGGTGACAACAAGCCCCATGGGATGCCTGCTGTGGTTGGTCTTCCACCTCCTCAAAGCCACCTTCCTCTTTTGACTCCTCTTCTTCAGACTCCTTTCTCTGCGTTGCCGCAGGTCCAGGAATCGACGACGACAAGGCTGCTTCTGGTGGTGATGGTGACCACAACTCTTCCTCTTCATGCTCATTTATGGCCTGATCCAGCACTCTTCGCAGGGCACGCTCCAGAAAAAACGCATATGGGATGAGGTCGATGATGTTGCCTTGGGTTTGACTGACCAGGTTTGTCACCTCCGCAAAAGGACGCATAAGCCTACAGCCATTGTGCATGAGCGTTCAGTAACGCGGCCAAAAAATACCCAGCTCCGCAGAGGCTGTCCTCTTTTTTTTTAAATAAAAAAATCTGTTCTTACCAGTTTAATCTCTGTTTTGTCCCCTATGAGGGGCCGGTGTATGGAATAGATTTTAGGAACCGGGAGAAGGAAACAGATGGTTGGTCGGTCCTCTTCCTTCCAATTTGGGGCACTGCGCGTGCGCCGTACAATGTACTGTGCCACCCTATATGAGTGGTGTGTTAAGTAGTACTATTCCTATCAGTTTAATCCCTGTTACGTCCTCTATCAGGGGACGTGTATCGAATAGATTTTAGGAACTTGGAGATGGAAAAAGATGATTGGTCGGTCGTCTTACTTCCAATTTTGGGCACTGCGCGTGCGCCGCGCAATTTACTGTGCCACCAATACAAACAGTGTGAACTACTATTCTTACCATTTTAATCTTTGTTAAGTCCCCTATCAGGGGACGTGTATTGAATTGAATCCTTGCATGGGGAGATAGAGAAAAAAGCTTGCTCTGTCCGCTTCCTTCTAATTTTGGGCACTTGCAATGGAATTTGCCACCAATGCAACTAGTGTTAACTAAGGACTATTCCTATCAGTTTAATCTCTGTTTTGTCCCTTATCAGGGCCAGGGCCGGTGTAGTGAATAGATTTTTGTAACTAGGAGATGGACCCATGTTCGGTCCTCTTTGTTTGAATTTTAGGTCACTGCGCATGCGACGTGCAATGTACTGTGACACCCTAAATGAGTGGTGGGCAGTGGGCACAGTACAGTCAGTGGGCCTGACACACACTGGCAGGCAACTGCAATTATATTAAAGGGTAAAAATTAAATGACTTTTTTATCTGCAAGGAACTGTACCACCCGATATGAGTGGTGGGCACTAGCAGTGGGCACAGTACAGTCTGTGGGCTTGCGGCCTCTCACACACATGCAGGCAACTGCAATATATATATATATATATATATATATATATATAGAAAAAAAGCAGACTGATGTACCAGCCCTAAAAAGGGCTTTTTGGGGTGCTGTCAGGATGCTGTCCTTACAGCAGATGAGTCTTTGAGGACTGGAGTGGACACAGAACACTGGCCTAGCTAACGCTTTCCCTATTAATTCAGCAGCAGCAGCAGCACTCTCCCTGCTCTAACTAAGGCGCCATTCAGACTTCCATAGTGTGTTGCGGATCCGCAACACACCATGCCAGCACTCCCCATAGAGATGCCTATTCTTGTCCGCAGGTTGCGGACAAGAATAGGACATGCTCTATCTTTTGCGGAAGGGTCCGCATCCATTCCGCAGAATTGCGGAATGGATGCGGACAAAATTGCGGACGTGTGAATGGGGCTTAACACTGCAGCTTCAGAATGAATCTAAGATGGATGTTGTCCTTGCTTTTTGATAGGAGGTGGGAGGGTCTGGAAGGGAGGGTATGCTGATTGGCTGGAATGTGTCTGCTGACTGTGAGGTACAGGGTCAAAGTTTGCTCAATGATGACGTATAGGGGGTGAACGAAACATCGCATATGTTCGCCCGCCGCAGTGAACGCGAAACTTGCGATGTTCGTGGGGAACTGTTCGCCGGCGAATAGTTTGGGACATCTCTAAATAGGAACAACCCACTCCAGCCCCCATGGAGGTGTGAAACAGGGTGATTATTAACCCTTCACCTGCCAACTATACCAAGCCATAACATTACATAACATTGCAAACCATTTGCAGATACCCCCGGTATTGGGTTACTGCACATGTTCCTGTAAGGTTGGACTTGCAATTCTCATGGAGTCTTATACTGATCAGTATTGATTTGACCTTGATCTTAACTGTTATCTTTACATTTGGGTCTTGTTCCTCCTGGCCCCTCTTGTCAACCCATATAGTTGACCACTCTGATTGCTGCTTGCCATGACCTATAGCCTGACCTTATCAACTGTTTGTTTGCTATTATTTCTGTTCTTTTAAGCTTTTTATCATGGTTCACCCACCACCTACAACCTGATTATTGTGTATGAAGGATGGGAGTCCCGGAAAACACTAGCATCTGCTCTAAATTCTTATTATAACAGTGATGGTATATTTAACACAGAATCCTTTATTTCTAATTTCCATTTAGTCACCAAGATTGAATTGTAGTACTTTTAACAATTTCATCTTAATCACCATCCTGTGCTACTTTTCATATGATTCTCTACTTGGCTTTTCATAAGTTTATAACAATCAATCAAACTTTTCAGTCTTTCTAAGTGAGGTATGAAGGCAATTTTAGATCTGAAATAACTCTAAAGGAAGCTATTAATTTCATTTCAATATTTTCAATGCAATACTCACAGACAATGTCATTCACATTGCAGCTGTAGAATTGTGACTTTTTGCCATTATCATTATGATAGATACAGTCTCTTAAAATCCACAATTTGTTAGCTAATTTGCATATACCTTGCAAATTTGTAGATAAAAACATAGTCAGAAAATTTCTGTGCAGTCTACAATCCATTTCTTTTCTGTCTTCATGAAAAATGAAAAAAATATTCTACATAGGATTTGAAAGGGTTTGGTTTCAGGAACTTTATTAATGTTTTTTTCTTAGGATGGTCCATCAATTTTGATAGAGGTGGGGGAACTCCAGAACCCCTGCCGCTCCACACAATTAAGACCTACTTACCAAAATTAAGGCTAATTAAGTCAAGCCCAGAGAGACGGTCAAACTCTTCCCAAGAACACCCACTTTTCTGACCAGGATAGCCCAAATTTGCCAATTTGCCATTTCAAAAAATTAGGGACAATCCTTGAAAATTTTGGACTGTTGGCAACTATGAATGCCATAGTTTCCAGAAGTCTAATCTTCATTGCTCACGCAGCTCGTTTTTATTGGTTTTTGTCCATTACTGCAGGTCATTTAATTCAGGTTAATGGGATGTGCTGATCTCCATGGTCCAATGCCACTCTTTGCCTACCTGTCATCCTCACCACCACCATGACAACCTTCACAACCTGATGAAGCCACCAGTGGCATAACTTGAATTTCTTAGGTCCCAATACAAAATTATTAACAGTAAAAGGACCTACTTTGTGCTATTTATAACACTGGTGATCTGTTTTCTGGGAGAGGAGCCCAGGGCTGAGGTGTGGCTGCTAACTCTTTTCCCCTCAAAGCATTTTCTCTGCCACATGTTGCTTTACTTTCTCCTAGGAGAACTGATAAGAAATAAAGGGGCACAGAGGTCAGCTAAGTAATTCCTGCTCCCTGATTTTAGTGATTAGTGGAATTATGTGCACATTAGCCCTAACTGATATAGAAACTTCTCACATGTCACAATGGCATATTAAATGTTTTAAAAAATGACAGTGACACCTTAAAGAGCACCTGTTAGCAGAATTAATCCTATGAAAGATATTTTAAGTAATAGACTTTTATTCTTGATGGGGATGGGACCTTGGTGCTCTAAAGACCTTATTGGCATAAAGAATTACAGTCTTTTTTATTTTCTTGGGAACACTACAAGCGATTTTCACAAGACAGATTTGGAGGACAATGTCGAAGACGCTGAAAAGGCCATGGGCTGCGCTTAGCTTAGTTCTATGTTAATTTTTCTAACAAAGAGACACCAACTGTATATTTGCAACACCAAAAATATTGATGTGAATAATGCTGATTAGAGGAAATAATTGATATCAACTTAAAAGCACCAAGTTTCCTAAAGGTTAATATCTGGTTGTTTATAATTAGTTGGTAGATATTAGTTTGGTTATACTGTATAGCCAGTGCAACTCTAAAAACAGTTACTTAAAGTCATTAAGTGAACAGTACTGGAACCTTACACAACTGTTCAATGAAAATATTCAGAATATACATATGTTGCCAATGTTTGTTTATTGAAGACCAGATAGCAGATAACACACTTGACATATCATTGGGCTGAAGACTTGGTCTCCCAGTCTCCTTCTCATCTTACTCTCTTATATGGCCCTTTTGGTCAGTGTGGGCGCCCTCTCATCGTTGCACCCTTTCTGCTTCCTATTGGGTGCAGTAAGATGGACATGTACAGATTGTAGTTGTATGGGGGTGAGAGAGACAAGCAGATACAACACTGGACAGGCTTGGATATACCAAGACCACGGGCAGCATGGTGGCTCAGTGGTTAGCACTGGTGCTTTGCAGCACTGGGGTACTAGGTTTGAATCTGACCAAGGACAACATCTGCATGAAGTCTGTATGTTGCACCCGTGTTTGTGTGGGTTTCCTCCCACATGCGCACTAATTGAATCCCATTTGCCCCTGCCTGGCAAAGCAGTTCGTAGGTGTGGGATCTTGGCCGGACCTAGGGATAACACAAGGGAATAGGAGGGTGGGCAAAGGAAGAGGCTGGGGAGGAGTAACACTGAAAGAAGGCAGAGCAGCCTGGGCTCCTACACGCTGAGTGCTGCCCATGGGCACTTGTAAGTGCACATTTGCATATGAACTAAACATCGTTTTTCATGCTTCTGCAAGAAAATAACAAAGATACCATTACAT
The DNA here is from genome assembly GCA_033119425.1 of Bufotes viridis. Lineage (NCBI taxonomy): Eukaryota > Metazoa > Chordata > Amphibia > Anura > Bufonidae > Bufotes > Bufotes viridis. The sequence continues at coordinate 354,413,236 of CM065593.1, forward strand.
TCATGTATAGGTGTGCTACAGAGCCATGTAAGCGCTCTATATGGTCATATAGTGGTGACCGACTCCCTTTAAGGGTTCGAGCAGTGGCAGTTTTTTTTTAATCACCCAAACACCCAGCCAATGTCTTTAAATCACTTTTTTTGAGCTTTTAGGCTTCAGAAATAAGGACTACAGATCGTGCCATCAGGGCAGCTGCTTGACAAATTTACTGTTAGCCAGAATGAAATGGTTTACAGATACACTGAAAATAAAGGCTATAGAACAAAAAAATAATTTGAAAAATGTGAACAAAAACCAATCGAAAAAAATCTTTTTAGCGCACAATGAGGAAAAAATCTAGTGACAAAAAATTGCCCAAAAGCTGTCCATTATCTTTAAACTGGATATTTGCGATAAGAAAAACATGGCTGCTTTCTTCCAGAAACGGCGACACTTTTGTCTATTGGATGAGTCTGATATCTCAGGTTTCTACTGTTGAAATGTCTGAGTAGACAATTTTTTTTTTCTTTATTTTGCTTTCAGTCAAAACAAAAAAAAGCTGCGCTAATGACAAGTGGTGCACACAAAACAAATGACTGCACATTTTCTGAACCCCACTAAAATATTTCCTCTACATGAGTTCATCAATATACAGCATGCTCCAGCCATCTGTACGTTTCAAACCTATTCCAGCACTTTTTATTGTGCACATGGTATTTATAGATGTACAGATTACCTGCAGGCAAGATGGACAGGTTCCCGGGAACTGCAACTGAAAAGGCTAAAAGGCCAATTTCCTCAGCTTATGACTACTGTATGTGATCTATGTGCTGATTTACTGCTGAATGTGTTATTACTGCAGTTCATGGGTTTGAGGCCAATGCAGAGTTCCTCTAACCGATTGTCAAGCATCTCATATCTTATTCTCCCACACATCGATTTTCCACAAAGGAAAAAATATCAAAACATGTAAATTCAGTTAGGGTCTACATAACATTATATATTAAATACCCAACTCACTTACATGTTAGTATTTTTCTAAACCAATACATTTCCTCAATTTAGCATCTGAAAAAATATTGTAACGAAAAAGAAAGTCTGCAGTCTGCTAACAGTTGTCTGTTTACAGATGGTCTTAAAATTGTTATTGCAATATCTGGGGAGATGGGCGGCACCTGACTTCCCTTTTCTCTTCTAGTGACTACCATAGTGTTAGGGGCAGTGAGTGTGGACCCACTGTGCCAACTATTCAGTATGACTTTGGGCTAGTCAGGAGGGTGTTATCCAGGCAGTCCCCTGGTTTTCACCCTATAACCCCTATGCAGGGATCTGGCCTTCAATGGAGGGAGCAACATGGAACAAACAGCCCACCATATATATGAGAGCTGATGAGCTTATTAGACAAGGAGCTTCACACAGAGAAAAATGGGAATTAATCCTTGCAGTACTGCAGAGTATGGTTAAATGAATAGACACTGATACACACATAGCAGCCAGGAAGCGGCCTACAGCAGAGAACACATGAGTCTGGAGGGCAGAAACTAGGTGAGTGATGGCCACCCCAGATAGCAGGATGGTTACAGGCACAGAGAATCGCCATGACACATAGTGGGGTCAATTAGAACAGGGATGCTCAACCTGCGGCCCTCCAGCTGTTGTAAAATGACAACTTCAACCATGCCCTGCTGTAGGCTGCCCGGGAATGCTTGGAGTTGTAGTTTTGCAACAGCTGGAGGGCCGCAGGTCGAGCATGCTAGAAAATTAGAATCTGTAGTTACTGAGACAGAAAATCATGTCACTTGATTGGCAGGTGCAGACAGAAGGATATACTTTGGAGCAACACTGGACATCACAGAATAAAAAATTCTGACTTTATTTTTTATAGCAAGATATATCCAGTAGAGTCAATGGACAGCAGATTTAGAAATAGGTTAAAGTAGCACAATTTTCGAAACTAATGCAATTTAAGGGATTTTCCAGCATTATTAGATTGGATCAGGGTCCAAATCTCAGTAACCCCAGCAGACTGAAGGGATCGTGATGCTCTGGTAAGGACTGCAGCCTCTTCATTGTTCACCAGGCAAAGCTTTGTATATTTCATAGTGGCTGTGCCTGTTATGCAATTTTCTACAGTTCAGTCCTTTTCAAATCAACTGTTACAGTCACTACCAAATGTATGATGGTTTGCCTGGTAAAAAATGAAGAGGTTGCAGTGGTTGATGGAGCTCCATAGTCCCTGACTCCCTATAATCTGGGGGTCATGACCTATGTATACCTATACCTATGTATACAATGTGGGATTTAAACCCAAACAACTGCTGGGTGTTAATAAATCCCACATTTTCTTCACAAGTCCGGAGTGCTGCCTGCTCAATTTCGCTATATATACAGTGGGATGCAAAAGTTTTGGCAACCTTGTTAATCGTCATGATTTTCCTGTATAAATCATTGGTTGTGACGATAAAAAATGTCTGTTAAATATATCATATAGGAGACACACACAGTGATATTTGAGAAGTGAAATGAAGTTTATTAGATTTACAGAAAGTATGCTATAATTGTTTAAACCAGACATGCTCAACCTGCGGCCCTCCAGCTGTTGTAAAACTACAACTCCCATGATGCCCTTCTGCAGGATGATAGCTGTAGGCTATCAGGGAATGATGGGAGTTGTAGTTTTGCAACAGCTGGAGGGCCGCAGGTTAAGCATGCCTGGTTTAAACAAAATTAGGCAGGTGCATAAATTTGGGCACTGTTGTCATTTTATTGATTCCAAAACCTTTAGAACTAATTATTTGAACTCAAATTGGCTTGGTAAGCTCAGTGATCCCTGACCTACTAGTATTTAAGGGGGTCAATTGTAAGTGTACCTATTTTTTTAATTTTCTCTGAAGAGTAGCAACAAGGGGGTCTCAAAACAACTCTCAATTGACCTGAAGACAAAGACTGTTTGTCGTTTGCTCCAGAGCAGCAAAGAGGACCACGGCTGCAGCCTAGGACAACCGCTTACTGGTCGGGATTTTAAATAACCAAGAATATGAAAATAGGGGGGTGCAAATACTAAAACATAACGTTTATTTGGTAAATATAAAATGACGTTCAAATAGACTAATTGATCAACACAAAACGTTCCGATCGGGCCAGATGCAAAGCTCAATCAAAGTAAAATATTGCCGTATCAGGAGAAAAGGCAATCCAGAGTACTGGATGTGTCAACCCGATGTACCTGGGAGGTCATGCATGTCAACATGCATATGTGTGGATTACATATATGACCCTAGTACAACCCTGCTTGGCCTGACAACCCCTAAGCCTGCTAACAGTGTCCTTAGCACTCACAAATAACTCACAAGAGCACAATCCCTCTGGACGGGCGCACGGGACACATCGGTCCCTGCACAAGCTCCTCGATACCTTTTTGGACCATACGTCATTCAGGTTATCATGTGATAAGGGTGTTGAACTATGTGACTCCTTTGCCCGCGGTGGCCTTATACCCCCTGATGAATCTTTGGGCCACTCAGCGTGCCTGACTTGAGATGAAACGCGTCGGGGCTTATACAAGCAGGCTGTAAATACTGTGAGATGGAGTTTCACACTTGAAGACGGCAGTGATAAGTACCACAACCTTCTTTAGCTTTATCTAGGGAGGCCAGTCTTTAATGTTCCGGAACCATACGTAGGAACTTATATGGCTGTTTCCTTGTGAGTTATTTTTAAATCTGTGTCAGGAGGTCCCCTCCCTGTCCCACTTAACTAGGGGCAGTGTGTTTAGGGACAGGATCCAGTAACGGTGCTGCCCTCGCGGGACAGGACACTGTTAGCAGGCTTAGGGATTGTCAGGCCAAGCAGGGTTGTACTAGGGTCATATATGTAATCCACACATATGCATGTTGACATGCATGACCTCCCAGGTACATCGGGTTGACACATCCAGTACTCTGGATTGCCTTTTCTCCTGATACGGCAATATTTTACTTTGATTGAGCTTTGCATCTGGCCCGATCGGAACGTTTTGTGTTGATCAATTAGTCTATTTGAACGTCATTTTATATTTACCAAATAAACGTTATGTTTTAGTATTTGCATCCCCCTATTTTCATATTCTAGACTACTACTTGGGTAGCAAGTGGCCATTCGTCCCACTAGGACTTATAGGCCACTGAGGTACACAATCCTTTTTTTTACTATTTTAAATAACCAGCCAAGCATTCTACAGTTGTTGTTTTTAAACCGCACATGTGGCACCCTATTCTTCCTGTTTGTATTTTTACATAGATCTAAAAGATAGAAGAATGAGGCAGCACTCCAGGATCAGGTGAACAGGGTGTTAGATCCACTTTATTCCTCCAGCAAGTGGGTCCACCAACTTGTTCACCTGCCCCTGGAGTGCTGCCTCATTCTTTCGGATTATCTAGTGGACCACCCCTCCTGTGGTCACAGAGGAATTGCACCCACTCACTTTAGATAGATAGATAGATAGATAGATAGATAGATAGACAGAACTTGAAAAATGAGTCAGCGCTCCTATGTAGGTAAGAGGGTGATGCCTCATTCTTCAAGCTGAATCCTTGAACTGTCAGCCAACGGTCCTGGAGGAAATGCACCCAATTTTCCAAATTTTCTTACTGCTGTTGTTGCATCTTCTTTTTATATAGAAAGATAGCTAGACAGACAGACAAATAGATATGGGATAGATCTGTATGTCCAATTTGGTCACACAGTAGAGATGCTCTTAGCTCACTAGGAAATATCCAGAAAGTGTAGAAGAGGAAAATATAATCATTGGTAGAAAACCATGAAAAATGAATTTTCTGCTTAAAAGCCTCCAATCATTTGAGTATTATGAGGCATGAGAATTATTCTCCCCAGGCTGAGACTCCTAACTTTTCCTGTAAATGGATTTCTAAAGTATGTGGCTCTTTCCATTGTTTATGTTCGAAGCACCATAGGTAGAATATTAGTTTCAGAGCCAGGAGGAAATCCATACACAATTTCTTAGAGTTTATAAGTGTAGTGGTACTTACCTCCAGTTGCCACTGTGATTTCACGTAGAAAATGGCCATAGAATGGAAAATCAAAAGACAGGTTCACTCTCTGTAAGGACAAGCATAGGAAAAGAACAGTCATTTCTTTTTTTGTATAAAGGGAAATACTGAATTAAAGTTTTATGCCAAAGAGTGTTTTATTCATTACACTTCATATACGACTTCAGTTTATCTTCTAATAAAATCTACTTTCAAGAAGTTGCCATGGAAACAAAGCAGCCAATGTAACAGAAAGAGAATTTCTGTAAAAGGAAATACTTAGCATACCCCGAACAGATATTATTCTTTTCATCAAAATAGTCTAACCTTTATGTCGGAAAAAGCAAATTCACTCAAGTTGCAAACTGTCATCTTAAAAATGTTGCCTTTCAAAATATCCGCCAGAAGACAGAATATGGAAGGGTACGCACAAACATTCTAACTTGTAGCATGCTTACAAGGTCAGACGAGGCAGAAACCTGGGATGCTATTACTGCGTGGGTGCAAATTATGGATTATAAAAAGTAAAAATTATATACAGGGAGTGCAGAATTATTAGGCAAATGAGTATTTTGACCACATCATCCTCTTTTTGCATGTTGTCTTACTCCAAGCTGTATAGGCTCGAAAGCCTACTACCAATTAACCATATTAGGTGATGTTCATCTCTGTAATGAGAAGGGGTGTGGTCTAATGACATCAACACCCTATATCAGGTGTGCATAATTATTAGGCAACTTCCTTTCCTTTGGCAAAATGGGTCAAAAGAAGGACTTGACAGGCTCAGAAAAGTCAAAAATAGTGAGATATCTTGCAGAGGGATGCAGCACTCTTAAAATTGCAAAGCTTCTGAAGCGTGATCATCGAACAATCAAGCGTTTCATTCAAAATAGTCAACAGGGTCGCAAGGGTCGCAAGAAGCGTGTGGAAAAACCAAGGCGCAAAATAACTGCCCATGAACTGAGAAAAGTCAAGCGTGCAGCTGCTAAGATGCCACTTGCCACCAGTTTGGTCATATTTCAGAGCTGCAACATCACTGGAGTGCCAAAAAGCACAAGGTGTGCAATACTCAGAGACATGGCCAAGGTAAGAAAGGCTGAAAGACGACCACCACTGAACAAGACACACAAGCTGAAACGTCAAGACTGGGCCAAGAAATATCTCAAGACTGATTTTTCTAAGGTTTTATGAACTGATGAAATGAGAGTGAGTCTTGATGGGCCAGATGGATGGGCCCGTGGCTGGATTGGTAAAGGGCAGAGAGCTCCAGTCCGACTAAGACGCCAGCAAGGTGGAGGTGGAGTACTGGTTTGGGCTGGTATCATCAAAGATGAGCTTGTGGGGCCTTTTCGGGTTGAGGATGGAGTCAAGCTCAACTCCCAGTCCTACTGCCAGTTTCTGGAAGACACCTCCTTCAAGCAGTGGTACAGGAAGAAGTCTGCATCCTTCAAGAAAAACATGATTTTCATGCAGGACAATGCTCCATCACACGCGTCTAAGTACTCCACAGCGTGGCTGGCAAGAAAAGGTATAAAAGAAGAAAATCTAATGACATGGCCTCCTTGTTCACCTGATCTGAACCCCATTGAGAACCTGTGGTCCATCATCAAATGTGAGATTTACAAGGAGGGAAAACAGTACACCTCTCTGAACAGTGTCTGGGAGACTGTGGTTGCTGCTGCACGCAATGTTGATGGTGAACAGATCAAAACACTGACAGAATCCATGGATGGCAGGCTTTTGAGTGTCCTTGCAAAGAAAGGTGGCTATATTGGTCACTGATTTGTTTTTGTTTTGTTTTTGAATGTCAGAAATGTATATTTGTGAATGTTGAGATGTTATATTGGTTTCACTGGTAAAAATAAATAATTGAAATGGGTATATATTTGTTTTTTGTTAAGTTGCCTAATAATTATGCACAGTAATAGTCACCTACACACACAGATATCCCCCTAAAATAGCTAAAACTAAAAACAAACTAAAAACTACTTCCAAAAATATTCAGCTTTGATATTAATGAGTTTTTTGGGTTCATTGAGAACATGGTTGTTGTTCAATAATAAAATTAATCCTCAAAAATACAACTTGCCTAATAATTCTGCACTCCCTGTATACACTATATTAATAAAAGTATTGAGACACACTTTTTAATAAATAAATTCATGGGTTTTATTCAGTCCCGCTGGCACAGGTGTATAAAATCCAGCCCCTAGCCATGTAGTCTGCCTTTATAGACATTTGTGAATGAATAGGTTGCTCTAAAGAGTTCACTGAATTCCAGTGTGGTCCTGCAATAGGATGCTGCAAGTCACGTCCTGAAATGTATTCCCTATGTATATTCCACCATCATCTGTTAGTGGTATTATTGTAAGGTAGAAGCATTCAAGGAACCGCAGCAACTGAGCCACACCGTGGAGACTATATAAAGTTACAGAGCAGGGTGGCCGAGTGCTGAGGTGCATAGTGCATAAAAGTCACCAATGCTCTGCTGACTCAATAATGTCAGAGTCCAAACCCCCTCCTGCCATTAACATCCACACAAAAATTGTGATGTGCTGGGAGCTTCATGGTGTGGGTTTACATGTGTAAGCAGCTGCAAGCAAGCCTTAAATGACCAAGAACCAAGCCAAGCGCTAGATGGAGTGGTGAAAAGCAGTTACTGCACTCTGGGGCAGTAGAAATAAGTCCAGTGGAGTGATAAACCACGCTTCTGTATTCGGTAGCCTGATGGACAAGTTTGGGTTTAGTAAATGCTAGGAGACCATTATCTGCCTGGCTGCATTGTGCACTGCCAGCTGTAAAGTGTGACTCAGGAGGGATCATGCTATGGAGGTGTTTTTCAGTGATCAGCCTAGGGCCCTTAGTTCCAATGAAGGGAAATCTTAATGCTTCAGCATACTAAGACATGTTGAGCAATTGTATGTTTCCAACTTTGTGGGAACAGTTTGGGGAAGGCCGTTTTCTGTTCTAGCATGACAATGCCCAGTGCACAAAGCAAGCTTCATAAAGGCAAGGTAAGTTAGGTGTGAAAGAACTAGACTGGCCTCACAGATCCCTGACCTCAATCTTATCCAACAACTTGGGAAGAACTAGAATGAAGATCGTAAGCCAGGTCTTCACTTCCAAAATCAACGTCCGTCACAAATGCTCTTCTGGATGATTGCACAAAAATTCCCACAAACATACTCCAAAATCTTGTAGAAAGCCTTCCTAGATAAGTGGAAGATGTGTTAGCTGCAAAGGGAGAACCATCTCAATATTAATACCTATAGATTTAGAATGGGATGTGTAATGTCACTGGAAGTCAGTAAATCCCCCTGACTTGCAAGAAGTCATACGCACAGTAAAGAATACATGCAGACACAAAAAATGCCTCTCACCCTCCATCACTGACCCTAGAAAGAGAGATGCAATATGGGTCCCCTGGCTATCAACTCCACAATATATTCTGGGAAGTGACAACCCCCCCCCCCCCCCCACACACACACACACACACACGACTAACCATGGATATAGATACTTAATCTGAGAGAAATGTTTAGTGTATGTCTATTTATTTTTTTTCTTCCTCTTTCATATGGGTATTACAAATAGTGCATTATTGTATTGTAACAGGGCAGTTTCCCCGGAAACTACCATAGTCATCGCAGATTATGTATGTCATATGTTCCTTATGCTGGATATATTGCTACTATGTAACACTGTAATTACCTACATGGTCCTTATTTGCTGATTTAAAAATCTAATAAACATGATTATTCATGAGAATGGGATGTGTAACACCCCAGAGTGGTTACCACTTCTGCACCTTGCTACTGTCCTTAATGGTCTAACAAATAGTCATCTTATGTTTTTATTCCAGGTCCTCCACACTGGGCATTTCTAATGTTATGCAGCTGTTATGTTCAAATGTAATGTGCCTGGTTCACCAGCAGGTGGCAGAAAACATGGCAGAGTTACAGTTACATAGAATGGAGCTTTCCATTCCATTCTAACCCCCCCCCTCTCTGAGGGGGATTTGGTGAGTCCACATTTCTGCACTAAGGGTGGGGACCGGTTCTAGTCAGTCTAGCTTAGGGGAAGAGAGTAAGGGCACGTCTCTGCTGGACGTGCCCATGCCAGCCAGAGAACCCTATGCTCTGTTGGCCAAATGGCCATGGATGCCAAAGCTTAAAGCCAGGAGGAGAGTTCCCTAGCATAACCTAGAGTCAGACTACAAAGTGAAGTGCATAAGAAGATGAATTATACAGCCAGCCTGTATAGAGAGTGTCAGTTGAGTTTGCCTGCCATTTTAATGCTAAAGCCTGATGGTACAAAGATAAATCCTGAAATCTGTTTTGGAAAAATGTTTACCCAAGTAAAGCTGCCATTGAACTTCATCTCAAAGCCTGGACTCAAGTTCTTCCTTAATCCCTCAATTATTCCCCTATTTATTGCTTCGGAGCCAAAGCCTGGGGTCCAGCCGTATCCAGGTAGGAGCACCATGACACATAAAGAGAAATTAAGTCCGCACTATACCAGCTTTCCTATACCTGGGAAGCGTTATAGGAGGGCCCTGGGGGAGGCGCCCGTTGCAGATGTTGTAAAAGCTCCTGTAGGTGAAATGTCAACTTTTCTGAATACTTTTATCCAATATATATTATATATAAGAGAGGTGGTGGATGGAGCTGGCGAGAAGTTGCATGAACTGGCAGACCTACTACAGATGTCAGAGGCTCTCTTGGAGTTTCTATCACTTTTGACAAAAAAATTCTTGGTGGATCTACACGGCTGTTTTTGTGCAGTCTAACTTTGGCATTTTTTGGACACAGTTTATCTTAGCACTATCATTTTCCTCGTGGTGTTTTTGTTTCCCTATAGAAAGGGGCTATCCAAATGCTTGAACAAACACCAAAAAGCTACAGCATGCTGTAAGTGAGAAAATAAAAAACATCACCTAATGAACAAAGTGTTGATCGAGCACCAAAGTGCTTGAGTAGAACACTTTCGGATGTTCTACAGAGCACCCGAGCACAATGGAAGTCAATGGAGAACCCGAGCATTTAACCAGGCACCCCCTGCTCTGAAGAGGGGAGGGTGATCCCACTGAGGTCTATGAAGAACATCGCTGTACAGTGAGGGAATCCCGCAGTGTGAGTCCGTGGCTTAGGAGTCCCTGCTCTGACTCTATATATATAGCTATGTTCATATATGGAGTCAGTGCTTGGGGACACCCAGTGTATTTAAATCTAATTTAGCCTCTATTTCTCAAAAGTTTCTGCTGGGATTTGAGCTCACAATCTCCTACATTAGAGGCAAGGACCTTAACCACTTATCTATAAAGCTAAATGATAAAATGGCTAACTTAGATCTAAATACACTGACTTAAGCATTGCACTCGAGTACATGCGGTATTCGGCCTAACCTTAGAACAGAAACCAGAAACGCCTTACCTTGCAAGAAAAAAACAAAACAAAACACAAATTCCTGTCTGCAGTTATATAAACCCATAAAGGAGTTGTTTTGGAATGGTAAAAAGATTGTGCATCTTTTCCAGGGCAGCAACACTCTAATATGCTTTTGTCTGGTATTGAAATTTTTATTTTTTTAAGGGATGAGTTACAATGCCATAAACACATGTGTAATTGTTTCTGGGGAAATGCCAGTCCAACTTAGCCAATCATCGGCCTTAGTGGTGACCCGCCTCAGCCAGGGATTGGCTGAACAGGTCTTTTCTGGCATTTCCAGTGCATAGAAATGGGACAAAAAGTGGAGAGCAGCGGGGACCAGGACAGAATGTGAATGGCAGTGCAAGAGGATCGGTGTAGGTCAGTAAAGAATCTTTGTTATTATGTGAACAAGACAGACATAGCAGAGCTCGAGAGGGTTCAGAGAAGGGCAACAAAGGTAATAACTGGAATGAGGGAACTACAGTACCCTGAAAGATTATCAAAATTAGGGTTTTTCACTTTAGAAAAAAGACGACTGAGGGGAGATCTAATAACTATGTATAACTATATCAGGTGTCAGTACAGAGATCTCTCCCATCATCTATTTATCCCCAGGACTGTGACTGTGACAAGGGGACATCCTCTGCGTCTGGAGGAAAGAAGGTTTGTACACAAACATAGAAAAGGATTCTTCACTGTAAGAGCAGTGAAACTATGGGACTCTCTGCCTGAGGAGGTGGTGATGGTGAGTTCACTAAAAAAGTTCAAGAGGGGACTGGATGTATTTCTGGAGTGTAATAATATTACAGGCTATAGCTACTAGAGAGGAGTCGTTGATCCAGGAAGTTATCTGATTGCCTGATTGGTGTCAGGAAGGATTTTTTTTTCCTCTTAAAGAGAACCTTTCATCAGTTTTGACGTAGGCTAACCACTGATGCGATGTGTGTGGGGGTTTTTCAGACTGCATTAGCCTATATCAAAACTGATGAAAGGTCCTCTTTAAGTGGGGAAATTGGCTTCTACCTCAAAGTTTTTTCTTTTTGATCAACTTGCAGGATAACTGTCCGAACTGGATGGACAAATGTCTTTTTTCGGCCTTATATACTATGTTACAATAGTATGTTACTATGTCCTTTTTTTATATATCTCCCGAGGTCACCTATTTACAGAGGTGTGGTCATCTGTTCTGACATGTCTGTTTGAGTAACTACTTACATCCCGTATGTCAGGGATGCCCAACTTGCAGCCCTTTAGCTGTTGCAAATCTACAACTCCCAACATTCCCAGACAGTCTACAGCTAGAGTCCTACAGCAGGGCACGGTGGGAGTTGTAGTTTTACAATAGCTGGAGGGACCCAGGTTGGGCATCCCTGCACTATGTAATAACAATTCTGGAGCATCTTTTTTTATTATTATACTGTGCCATTTCTTCATTATGCCTGTTAGATGTTATGAATGAATTACTAGCAGTTTGCAATAAAGGTGCAGATGGGAGTTACCAGTTGTGGGTGTGTCCCTGCACAGTATGACACTGGCAGCACTGATTGGATAAGGTTAGATGCAGGTGCAGGTACACCCCCCCCCCCCCAATTGGTAACACCCATCTGGACATTTATAACCTGTAGAAGGAATAATAAACACGTTACATCATAGAGTTATAAGAATAGATGCTCCAGAGAGGCGACAGCTCCTCTTTATAGCTAAATGGCATTACTTACAAGTTGCAGTATAATGGCAACATTATTGCAACTTTCCAATGGGGGAACAAGTCTCAATTCTGGTGAGATTTATGTGGTCAAAAAACACTGAAATAGCAACACAGGTAAAGGCAATAACATAAATTTTCTGAGAATCAAGGGTAATGCAGTGAAGAAAAACCAGATCATGCTAACAAATATGCAAGTAACAGATAAAGGAGCAAGGAGGTAAAAAACTCAATTTTTGAAGGTTTATATAAAGAACGGCTGATCATGTGACTACCCAGCTGTTCACCGTGTTCATTTACAATGTTATAACCCAACAGATGTTACACCTCCTATTCCAGGAGACTTATAAATCACACACTTCTACACTTCTGACAGCAAATAACATTCATTTTTGGAGCAGACAAGAAAAAGATGTAAAAAATAATTACTTCAGAACAATATTTTATGCAATATGCCAAACACTCACTCACAGTTAACCTTTTTGCTGCCGGGGTTTATTATCTAAATACACACAAAGAGAACTTGAATTATAAAATATCGGACCTTTAAATGCCATAAACCTCATACATTTGGTGGACAACTGGTACATTGTGAAAATGAAACCCAACACTAAACATTCGTGGGAGCCTTCATACAATTTTGTATTAAAACATAATATTTTGGGGGGCGGAGCCTGGCTGGCTAACAGGACGGAGCTGTTGCTCCCGTCCCACAGAACAGCATCCAGCTTAATCCTGCTTCTATGAGCCAAGAAAGATGGTGAAAATAGGCAAAGACCGTACAAGGGACCGTCAAGAACCTAGCGGCCCCAAGAAATTACAAAGCGAGATGGCACAATTTTTAGAAAAGAGACCAATAGTCGCGGAGGCGCAAGAGGCCAAGATGGCACCGGAGCCGCATGGTGAAGAAGAATCCGTGGCTGACTCAGAAGGTAAAAGTGGGGCAGGCTCGGGCGATGAAACCTGGTCTCAAGACGCGGTGTCTACTTCCAAGAGTCACCTCAAGAAAGTTTTGGACTCAGCCTTAGCACCGGTCCTGAAAGAATTAGCAGCCATCAAGGCGGACATACAGCACATAGGCCAAGGAGTCGAGCAGCTGGAGGGGCATCAAGGGCAAATTATTGCCCATAGCCAGGCTGTTGAAACAACTGTCAAAGCTCACAAAGATGCGATTGTCTCTGCATACCTGATGATCGAAGATTTGGAAAACCGAAATCGCCGCAAGAATGTGCTCATTAAAGGCCTGCCGGAAACGGTAGAGCATGAAGACCTGAGGGACACTATGCTCTACTTGTTCAGCGCCATCCTAGGTGAGGACAGGGCCCGCTCTATAATCATCGAGCGTGTACATAGATCGCTGAGGCCACTACCGAAAGAAGGAGAGCCGCTTAGAGATGTGGTGTGCGGCCTACTTAATTATATAGACACTGCCGCTATATTGAAGGGGGCCAAAGATCATTAGGATCTGTGCCATGATGGCCACCATATTGCATTCTATCAAGATATTGCCCCGTCTAGCCTGGCAAAAAGGCGCCTGCTTAAGCCGCTATGCGACTTCTTACGTTCGCAGAAAGTTGCCTACCGGTGGTTGTTCCCATTTGGAATACAAATATCTCTTGCAGGGAAGCGCCACGCGATCAGAGTACCAGCAGACCTGGAGACGATTTGGTCTCTGCTTCGCATCGAACCCATGGACATACTGTTCTGGATCCCCCAAGAGCTCCAGGGCCCTGATCTTCCAGCATTGCCGAAGATTTCCCCTTGGTCTAAAGTCCGCAGACCTAAACCATCAGGCACCAGACGGCTGCAGAGATGAAGAAAGCTTTGCTGCACATGACTATCTTTCACCAGGTCGTATGACAAGCGGGATGGTGCGATAGTTATGCCTGGAGGACATTCAGACTAGCCTTTCTTTCTCCTCATTTCTCTCCCTCCTCCGAACGCGACGTATGTCTCTCTCTTCTCCCCCACCTGTTAAGGTTCTTTATACATGTTATGTAATCTTATGCAGGGGCCTCCGTGTTCTAGTTTCAGGAACGTGGACCCTTGTAAATTTGGCTCACTGTTCAAACTAAGTAGCTCCTGGATGTTGGTCTGTGGCACCGGTCTGGTCATGATATTATTCATGGTAGCTGATATTATTTTCACTTCATACAATGTTAAAGGAATGAACACTCCACAGAAGCGCTCCCAGATTATAAACTTGCTAAAAAGAGAGAAAGCAGATATTTGCTTTTTGCAGGAGACGCATTTGAGGAGTGGGCGCCCTATCAACTTCCCACAAAAACAGTTCAATCAATGCTTTCATAGCACCTTTGCCTCTGCATCTAGAGGCGTTAGTATCGGTTTTGGTAGGTCGCTTGCATTTAAACTCAACATGTCACTTATGGATCCAGAGGGGAGGTACGCCTTTATTAAAGGACAGATAGGCAACTGTAAAGTCACCCTGGTGGGTTTATACGCTCTGAATAAACGTCAGACCATGTGGTTATCACATACACTAGAAAAATTGAAACAATTTGCTGAGGGTCCGATAATAGTGGGGGGAGATCTCAATATAGCTTTAAACCCTAGGCTAGACACCTCAACGGGGTCATCAGCCCATTCCCGGAGGTCTTTAAGTGGTCTACATTAAAAGCTGAGAGATCTTCAATTAGTGGATACTTGGAGGTTGTACAATCCATCTTCTAAGGACTATACCTTTTGGTCTCCAGCCCATTCCTCCTTTCAAAGATTAGACTATGTGTTATTCCCCTTCTCTCTAGTAGAGGCGGTGAAAAAAGTGTCAATAGGACAGATCACGGTGTCTGACCACGCCCCTGTGTCCGCTACTGTGTCTTTCCTCTCCTTACCTAAACAAGACTGGGAATGGAGACTAAATGAAACCCTATTAGGTAGAGATTTTGATATCGCAAAGATGGAACGCAAACTTCAACTATTTTTTGAAGAAAATCACCCAGAGGACACATAAACACAAATAACATGGGAAGCCCACAAGGCTTTTGTACGTGGGGAATTTATTAGCTTAGGGTCCAAAATCAAACGTAATCATCAAAAAACCCTGAATTCTTTACTAACTCAAATTTCGGCCATTGAAACTTTACACAAGAGATCCCAGTCAACACAGGCCCATGCAGATTTGTTAGTGCTCCGTGAACAGTTAAAAGATCTCCTGAATATTCAACACGCCAAAAGCATTAGATACTAAAGGTATTGCAGACGCCTTTGTTACATATTACTCCCAACTATATAATCTGCCTGAAGAGGAGTTTAGAGAGACCACAAAAGATAGCACCATTAGTCAGTTCTTACACAGACTTACACTCCCCAAAATCTCCCCAGAGGAGGCCTCCTGGCTTCTTCAACCCGTCTCTGATGAAGAAATTAGAGCGATACTTAACTCAATGCCAGTAGGGAAGGCACCCGGTCCTGATGGGCTACCGGCGGGATATTATAAAAAAATTTGCTGGAGTTTTGACACCCAGATTAGTGGCTTGGTGTAATGCATTGCTGGTTGGGGGTCCATTACCAAGGCAAGCTCTAGGTGCAACTATCCCAATTCTTCCGAAGGAATGGAAGGACCCCACCCAATGTGCATCATACCGACCCATTTCACTTATTAATGTGGATATTAAAATCTGGGCGAAGGTTCTAGCAACGCGCATGGGAACCCTTATACCTAAACTAGTTAACTCGGAGCAAGCGGGCTTCGTTAGAGGCAGGGAAGGTAATCACAACTCGGTGAGAGTTCTTTACGCAATTCAATATGCTCATACCAAAAACATCCCGCTGGTGCTCCTCACAACCGATGCCGAAAAGGCCTTTGACCGGGTGGACTGGGCTTTCCTTCAGCAAACCCTGATCCATTTCAGCTTCCCCTCCACCTTGGTCAGGGCCATATATCCCTATATGACCATCCAAGCGCAAGAATAAGGGTCAATGGCACACTGTCTTCGTCCTTCGAGATATCAGATGGCACGGGGCAGGGTGTCCTCTCTCCCCTACCCTGTTCATCCTGGTTATGGAGACCTTGCTACAAGCGATCAGGGAACATGATCAGATATCAAGACTTAGGATTGGAGACACTGTCCACCAGAACGCTGCATTTGCAGATGATCTGCTTGTGTTAATAACTAATCATAAAATGGCCTTTCCATATGTAGTCAGCTTATTTGAGGAGTTTGGTAAGCTCTCCAAAGTCAAGGCAAATTATTCAAAATCAGAGGCGTTTAATATCACTGCGCTGGATATCCTAATTGACAGATTGAAGTCCTCAACGCCCTTTACGTGGCAAATGTCGAAGTTGAAATATCTGGGAATATACCTGACGAGGTGCATGACAGATCTGTATGGTGCCAATTATTCCCCCTTAATAAATGATATTAAGAAGACACTCTCATCTCTAAAGATCCCATATGTATCCTGGATGGGTAGAAAAAATCTGCTATGCACGAATATAATGCCTAAAATTACTTACCTTCTGCAGATGGTTCCTATCCCATTGAATCAATCTTTCTTCCGCACGGTCAAATCCTTGTTTTCCTCATTCTTGTGGGCTAAATCTAAGCCTAGGATAGCTTATACGACCCTGGTGTTGCCGCGCTCTTTAGGAGGCCTTGGCCTACCAGATAACCTCTCCTATTATAAGGCCGTTCAAATGAAGAGGTGGATTGCGCTGAATATAAGGGGTTTTGACCATTTAGGGCTAGATATAGAGAGGGCGCTTCTTTCTGATAAGCAAGTTGCCAGTTTATGGGGTTTGAATGCACTGTCTTTACAGCTCCTGATGCTAACGAAGGGTTTGTTGGACACTTTCCGTGCGCTCCATTCACACTCTCCGGTGGTATCATCGCCGCCACAATACTTACCAGGCTCTCTCCTCCCCTACTTTGTCCTACCCTCTAGAACTAGTGCACCCACTTTCTGGAACTCCTTAAAAAACATGACAATAACGGAAATCATAGGGGAGATATGTGAAGAGAAAATTATCCCACAGTTTTGCTCTAAAATTCTCCCTAAGGGGAACTTTTTGGATAGGCACGAACTGTCTCTTTCCCTCCAGAGGGTGTTCACATCAGTGGCTAGCTCTAATGACCCTACCTGGCTGGAAAAAGTAATGAACCACAATTCTGGGCGTCCTAGGTGGATATCCATCCTCTACCAACTCATCCTAACAGTAACTGCATCACCTACACCTTCTTACATAAGGCTTTGGGAACGTGAACTAGATAAATCCTTCTCAGAGGCAGAAGTTGCCGCTATCTGCAGCAACTCGCATGGGTTCTCCCAATGTGTTTGTGTCCAAGAGCATTCTTATAAGGTTTTGACGAGGTGGTATAACTGTCCCCAAAAACTATGCAAAGCCGGTATTGCCCCAGATGATAGATGCTGGAGATGTGGCAGGGACGTTGGCTCCCTCCTACACATATTCTGGGAATGCCCAGCCATTATTAGACGAAACCAATCGTATATGTGGTACCCGAATTAAACTTTCTACAGAGGCAGTTCTGCTTTGGCTACCCAATCTCTCGTGGACGCCATCAAAATTTAATCTCCCCACTTTGCTAGTCCAAGTAGCAGGGCTGTTAATACCCATTCATTGGCTAAGTTCTGATCCACCGACTTTAGAACTCTGGTTCGCTAAAGTTCAACATATTTACAGGCTAGAAGAATTAGCAAGTTGGGCAGCCCGCAAACATGAAAAGTTTGCCAAGCTTTGGAGCCACTGGAGAGTTTATGCTGGGTCTAGGAATCATGTGTAATAGCACTTAGGCGATATCATATATCTTGTGGGTTAGAGGGGTAATACGTGCAGACATCCATGTAAGCTCATCCCCTTGTCCATTTCGCTCAACTTCTGGGTTATTAACCGGGAGGCAATCTAGTACGATGGCTAACATGAGTGCTCATTCCGTTTCACTCAATCTCTCTCTGTCTTTCATAAGTTGAAGTACTAAAATGCATGATATGTATCAGTTGTTAAGGCTCTTTATTTATTCATGGGTTGATGACTATTCACCTTACACCTTATACTTTGTTATGATGTATTACATTGACAAGATATGCCATACACCTATTTATGTTATGTTAGCTTCTTTGTTATATCTGTTACTGTTTCCGATTTGTATTATTTGCATTATTGAAAAACTCTAACAAAAAAGATTTATTAAAAAAAGCAACATTATATTTTGTAAAAAAAAAATCATAAAAATCATAAAAGTGCACAAGTTTGACATCCCAAATAAATTCAAAATGTTCATACATGCACATAATCACCGAATGGCTTGATTAGGTCCAGGGGGTGATTAGATGTTTAACTGTTTATCTTTTCTGCCCTTCCAAAAAAATTTGATGGTAGATATACTCAGGACATGTATTAGTGCTATCTCATTTATTGGAGGGGGGCTGATAACATGTACCTCTACCAGGGAGTAATAATTTCCTTAGGTGTCCACAAGGTTACCCAGTACTTGCCCCCAGTAGGACTGATAATTCCACCTAATATCTTCAGAGTGTATACAAACTGTAGGGCACAGATGGAAAAGAGTAACACATGACTGCAGGATCACTCTACACACAGTGTTTAAAGTAAACAACTTTGGAAACACATGGGTCTGCATGGAAGCTGTATACCCACTACAGAGGGATACTTTTAATCAAAGACATTTGCATAAAGACTACTTTTATAAAGAAGTATTGGTCCATTAAAATGATCGCAGAGTGTACAGCATATACCTGTCACGTTTGGGTGTGGGAGGGAAACACCACACTGAACATAGGAGCGGAAAAAAAAAGGCCTGGAAACTAGGGAAAGGAGATGGACACCTCCTAGTAAGACCCTAATCAAAGTCCTGACTAACTACCAGTATGAACAGACCCCAGAGGTAGGTGAGTTCATACACAGGAATTCCTAGTGTCCTAGCTCACCCTATAGGACCCTGGTACTAATGTCAGGACTGAGACAACCTGTTCCTGCAAAAGGAAGGACGAACAGGAGTCTCCCTCAGGCCTTAATGCAAATGAGAGGGAAATGCAACACACAAAATAACCTAAACAAAATACAAAAGGGAAAGAAAACACTAAACTTCAAGTGGCTATGGCAGCACCAGGAACTCAGCCACACACCAGCTATCCACAACTCCAACAGAAGCTATAAATCGCACAGCATAGTGGGGGAAATAACAATAGAGAAGGTTAAATGACCATAATAGCCCCACCTGGGAAAGATGGTGTGGCAAGCACCAGAAACAACACAGACGTCATTTGATCGAAACGGAAAACATGTCAGATCAAACCACGTGTTGCCAGTCTCACTGATCTCCTGCCACCTGTAGCGAGAACGTCCGTGACAATACCCTTTTAAAAGAATGGAATTTTTTACTATCCAGTGAGTATTGTGGAAGAATTTACTGTGTGCGGGAACGATTCTGAATGGTCTTTACAACTTATTATTACTGAACGTAGGCAGATCATTTATGGAACAGACAAAATTAATTCCAAAGTTATAGCTTCTAAATATTTTAAAAAGCTAAAAAGGCAACAAAATGTAACAATTTAATAAAAAAGAAACCATAAAATGTCTTGGAAAGATTTGTGATAGAAAAATTCTAAAGCATCTGAGCCTATCAATATTCATCTACTGATGTTAGACATTTCTGATAATAATGACTGACTCGTTGTAACATTTTTTTTTAAAACATGTGTGAATATTCAGAATTTGTGATGAGCAAAGTATTCAAAAACTCAGTTTGGCTGCTTTGCCGAATTCCCCCCCCCCCCCAAAAAAGTAACTTTGTCATGAAGCGCAAGTAGTGGGAGCAATGACAGGGAGTGATGATTGTGCCACCCCCTATCACTGTACACCTTGGATGCCGTGTTCATAGCTGATTGCAGCATCTGACATTGATATTACAGTATAATACAAAAAAATAAAAAATCATACTTACCTCATCCATTTTATCACAAAGAGCTGGCCGCCGCCATATTGATTGAATATCTAGTTCAAAATCTCACGTGGCTCATAAAGACATCATCATGTCGGCAGGCGTAGTGACGTCATACATCACAGCACATGGGATTTGATGCAAGATCTTTGATGAAGATTGCGGGGCCTGGCTCTTTGCACACAAACAGATGAGGTAAGTTTTTTTACCACCTTACAGAGAAAACCGATTTGTTACCACTGAGCACGAGGAAATTCAGCTTCACTCAGCACTATTGAGAATATTGGAATGACCCATCAATGCACTAGGGTAGCCACTGATGGGCTCGCCGTTCTGCACTTACAACAATAAGTATGCGCACACGCGGTGTGGCCAGGCTGCGGTAAGTGCATGTAGATTACTGATAACTACCTGGTTGCTCCTGTATGTGTAACATTAAACATGGCAAGTGCAGGTGTAGACCAGAAACTAGCTGTAATCACCATGTGGTTACGGCAGCCTGGCTCCACCATGTACGCTCACCTTACTATTACTAAGATTACAATGCAATTAAGGGCAGGTTCTAACCAACGTTAGGAATTCCACTATAGTGTTCCGTTATAACAGAATATAATGAAATTCTAGGACAGAATGCAAAACCGAACACTTTAAGAGGCATTCTCTTTTTCTCCGTCCTATTTCATGTCTATGGGCGCAAATAACGGTTCCATTTTGTTCCATTATACTGTCATGTGTAACGGAACATAAAATGTACAAAAACATAGTGTATTGTATATGCTTTCAAACTCTCATGGCCTATAATCTACCATATAAAAATTTTACATCTTAATTTTGGCACTATATTGAGGTATTATTTGGGTACTAGACTATTGCTCAAAATGGGGGGGATGGGGCCCCTGTTCTGGTGTCCAACGTGTACCCCAGGGATTTGATCTCCACCGATGTGACAATTATCATCTATCCAGTGGGTAGCAGACAACTTGCCGTTACTGAAATATCCATTTACGTGTTATATACGGTTGGAACTGCATTGCATTGCATTTTCTGGGCAGTTCTTTGTATTGTAGGTTGACCACTGTATTTTGAGTATGGTATAGCGCTATTATTTAAAGGGGGTGTCTCAAGATGTAAAATTATTTTCCTTTATTTTTAGCTTCTGATCGGTGGGAGTCCAACCCCTGAAAACCCCACTGATCATAAAAACCAGGTTCCTGAGTTTCCCGAATGAATGTAGCAGTGGTCGAGTATGTCACTCTGTTCATTCTCTATGGGGCTGCTGGAGAATGCTAAGGCTACTTTCACACTAGCAGTTTTTGTTGGATCCGGCAGGGTTCAGCAAAAGCACTTCAGTTACTAATAATACAACCATCTGCATCCGTTATGAACGGATCTGGTTGTGTTATCTTTAACATACCCAAGATGGATCCGTCATAAACTCCACTGCAAGTCAATGGGGGACGGATCAGTTTTCTATTGTGCCAGATTGTGTCTGAGAAAACAACATTGCTTACCGGTAATTGTTTTTCTCGAAACCCATGACGGCACCCCATGCGACCAGGGACCTCCCATCCGGGACAGGAAACCTGAGAAGATAAAAGGTTCACACCCCCACCAAGCACCAGTGATAGTAATAAACAGTACTCCGGAGGTGAAACATATAAGAAAAGAGAGATCCAATCTGGTAAATTATATCTCTACAATAGACCTGGAATATACTGTCTTAATGTATACATATATATATATCTTTTTTTTTTTTTTTTTAAGGGAGGGAAAACTAGGGGGTGCCGTCATGGGTTTCGAGAAAAACAATTACCGGTAAGCAATGTTGTTTTCCCCTCACCCATGACGGCACCCCATGCGAGATAGACTATAAATGGTATCCTAGGGAGGGACTACAGCCTGAAGAACTTTCCTACCAAAAGCTGTGTCTGCATGAAGTTGGAGTCTATAATGTCTCAGAAAAGTATGTGGGGAACTCCATGTAGCTGCTCTACAAATCTGCGCCAGAGAGGCGTCCGCCTTCTCAGCCCAGGATGTGGCCACTGACCGGGTGGAGTGGGCCCCAAAACCCGAAGGGGGAGGGAGCCCCTGCGCCAGATAAGCTTTGGAGATGGCTTTCTTAACCCACCTAGCAATGACTGCAGTGGACACTTTCCGCCCTTTGTTCTTCCCCCAAAACTGGACTAGTAAGTTTTCATCTAATCTCCAGACAGAGGTGGAATCCAAGTAATTCAAAAGGCATCTCCTTACATCAAGACAATGATATTCTCTCTCTAGGTCATTGGAAGGATTTGTACAAAACGATGGCAAAATAATGTCCTGACTCCTATGGAAATCAGAAACCACCTTAGGCTGGAAGGAAGGGAGAGGTCTAATGATGACCTTATCATCTAGGATTTGTGTATAGGGAGGAAAAGCTGAGAAGGCCTGGATTTCCGAGATTCTCCTGGCCGACGTGATAGCTAGTAAGAAGGCCATTTTACAGGAAAGAACCTCTAAGGGTAACTCTGACAAGGGTTCAAAAGGTTTCTGTGACAGAGACGTGAGAACCGTATTTAAGTCCCAAGGAGGGGACAAAGGTCTTAATGAGGGCCGGATTCTAGAAGCCGCCGACAGAAACCTTTTCACCCAAGGATGAAGGGCAAGCTGGAAATCAAAGAAGTAACTCAAGGCTGCCACCTGGACTCTTAAGGTGGATGCCTTGAGTCCCTTGTCCAACCCTGCCTGTAAGAAATCAAGAACTCTAGGGATTTCAGGAGGAGAAAAAGGGTCAGGACTGGTACCTAAAAAGGATGAGAAGATCTCCCAAACTTTATTATACTTCCTGGCTGTAGTGGTCTTTCTACTACCCAACATGGTGGAAACTACAGTTTGGGAAAGGCCACGACCTAACCAGATCTCCCTCTCAACCTCCATACTGCCAGGTGTAAGATTTCTGGATTGGGATGCAGAATCGGGCCTTGGAATAACAGGTCTTTCCGGGGAGGCAGCATCCATGGGGGTGCTGTTGCTAGCCGTAGTAGGATGGAGTACCAGGACCTCTTTGGCCATGCTGGCGCAATCAGAGTGACACTGGCTTTTTCCCTCTGGACTTTCCTTAGGACTTGTGGGATTAGGGAAAACGGAGGGAAGGCGTACCCCCTCTCCATTGACCAGTCCTGCGCCAGTCCGTCTAAGGCTGTTGGAGTGTCCCAGCGGTTGAGTGAAAAAAATCTCTTCACTTTCCGGTTTTTCCTTGATGCAAAAAGGTCTACTGAGGGAAGACCAAACTTTTGGACTAATTGGGAGAAGACTTCCTGATTTAGGCACCACTCCCCCTGCTTTAACTGTACTCTGCTCAGATAATCGGCTACAATATTTTCCTCCCCTTTTATGTGGACTGCTGATAGAAACAGGTTTTGTTGTTCTGCCATCTGAAAGATCTGCTGACAAAGCCTTGCCAGTGAGGATACTCTTGTTCCCCCCTGACGGTTTATATATGCGACTGTCGTTGAGTTGTCCGAGTAAACGACTACTTTCTTGTGCGCAATGTCCGGAATTGCCTTTAATGCCATCTCTACTGCCTTTAACTCTTTGAAGTTTGATGTTGTCTTTCTGGATTTCAAGTCCCATCTCCCCTGCCAGTATTTGCCCCTGGAGTGGGCTCCCCACCCCAAGGACTGGCGTCCGTGGTTATCAAGATTGGATCCTGAAAGGACCAGGGTACTCCTACCGAAAGATTTTCCGGAATTGTCCACCAAAGGAGGGACATTCTTGCCACTGAGGATAGATGAAGAGACTGATCCAGAGACTGTTTGCGGCCGTCCCAATGATGAAGAATGCAGGACTGAAGTTCCCTCGAGTGGGACTGTGCATACGGGACAGCTGGAATCGTCGCTGTCAAGTGACCCAAGACTGCCATTGCTCTCCGGAAAGAAGACTGGTAAGACCTGAAGAGATCCAATACATGCTCCCTGATGGAGATTATTTTGGCAGATGGCAGGAAAGTCTTCTCTGCTTGGGAATCTAGGAGGATGCCTAGAAAAACACAGGTCTGTGATGGCGTCAGGCAGGACTTTCCCCAATTCACCTTCCAACCCAGGCTCTTTAACAGGGAACAGGCTCCACTGATGTCCTGGACTAATCTTTCCCTCGCTGGAGAAATAAACAGGAAGTCGTCCAGATAGGGTAGAATTGAGACTCCTGATAATCTTAGGAAGGAGGCCACTTCTGCGACAACTTTTGTGAAAATCCTGGGGGCTTGTGAAACCCCAAACGGCAGGGCTTTGTACTGGAGATGGAGGCACTGTCCCTGAACCCAAACCGCTGTGCGCAGATATTTTTGGGAGGAGGTATGTATAGGCACGTGGTAATACGCGTCCTCTAAGTCTAGAGTTGCCATCCAGCAATCTTTTGACAGGAGCTCTATAGTCGACTTCAGGGTCTCCATCCGAAATTTTTTGTATTTTAGAAACTTGTTTAACTTTTTTAAGTTTAGTATTACTCGGAAGGAGCCGTTGGGTTTTTTTACCAAAAAGAGGGGGGAGTAAAAACCTCTGCCCCTCTCTGAGTGCGGAACAGGAATGACTACCCCTTTTTCTAGCAATAGTAGAACCTCTGCTTCTAAGGCCAGTCTTTTTAAGTGATCTTTGGGACAGTCTGTTTGAATGAAGGAATCTTGAGGAAAGGAAAGAAATTCTAGGCGAAAACCTTCCCCTATACCTCCTAGAACCCAACCGTTCTTTGTTATTGTTTTCCAGGTTGGAAGGAAAAAGGTTAGTCTTCCTCCCACCTGGGCCTCGGCGTCATTGTTGTTTATCTTTAGATTTGGGGTCCTGAGGTTTAAAAAGGAACCCCCCCGATCGTTTAGGGAATTTGTCATCTCTTCTTCTTTCAAATTGCCTACCTCTCTGTCTCTTGTTCTGGTACCTACGAAAAAAAGAGGGGCGCTGGGGAGCCGGAAAGCCTTTCTTTTTGTCCGAGGCCTTATCAAGAATATCGTCAAGAGATGACCCAAACAGCCTATCCCCCTCACATGGAATAGAACAGAGTCTGGCTTTGGAGCCCTGATCTGCCTTCCAGGATCTCAGCCAGATAGCCCTTCTTGCCGCATTTGACATGGCTGACGATCTGGCCGAAAATTTTATTATATCTGTGGAGGCGTCAGCAAGATAATCAGCCGCTTTGGAAAAAGTTGGAAGGGATGCTAGCAAGTCCTCTCTAGGTGTTTTATCTTTAATATGCTGTTCTAACTGATCTACCCAAATACGCAGGGACCTAGAGACCCAGGATGCCGCGACCGCAGGTCTAAGACAGGCCGAGGAAGATTCCCAGGCCTTTTTTAGATAGATATCCGCTTTCTTATCTAGTGGGTCCGACAGGCTACCCAAGTCATCAAAGGGTAAGGCGGATTTTTTAGCAATCTTGGCTACTGGGGCATCTACAGTAGGAGCCTTATCCCAAACCGCAACCACTTTCTCGTCAAAGGGTACTTCCTTTTAACTGAACCAGGAACAAAGAATTTCCTATCTGGGTTCTTCCATTCTTTTGGATTAAAGCTTGAAGATTTTCGTGGAGAGTAAAGACCCTGTGTTTTCTGGGTCCTAACCCTGAAAGGCCTGGTCTGCAACCGACCTGGGCTGTTTCACGTCCTCTAGCTGCATCGTGGCCCTGACTGCCTTAAGGAGGTGTTGAGTGTCCTCGGGCGGAAACAGACAATTTCCTGACTCGTCGTTATCTGAAGATGAAGCGTCCTCAGACAATAACTGACCCGCTTCTCTTTCCTCAATGTCTGAATAATCCGGTTCAGGGTCTCTAACCGGCGATCTCTCAGGCGACCCAGGGCGACCCTTACTAAAAGACTTTAAGGAAGCCCTGACCTCTGAGCGAATTAAGGACCTCATACTTCTGGAGAGGTTGTGGGACTCTTCCGACACCAATTTATCAATGCAAGGCGCACACAACGGCTTGGAATAGGAGGAAGCCAAGGTCACTCTACATCCCGCACACTCTTTATGCTTTGTCTTAGAGGCCGCTTTTTTGGGGGTCTTTGAAACCTACAACAAGCCAAACAACACCCCATTAATAAAAAACAGGATCAATCTCACCAAATCCTTCTGTTCCCATTCCTCAGGACCGGTACCGGACTTGCGGGCCTCGAGGTCTCCAGGGGATCAGCGCGTCCATCTGTTGGCTCTGTCATGTCTGCAAGGGGAGAGCCTCTTCAGCACAGCACTGTGTGCCAGATCAGCCGGCTGGTTCCTCTGCGGCCGGTCTTTTATTCTTTAAGGACGCGCCTCGGCCATTCCCGGCGCTTTCTCCCCACTTCCGGGTTAAGCCCCGCCCCCCCCCACGTGACGCACGTCACGTCGTCCGGGCCGCTGCGCATGCGCAGAGGCGATCCCGCTCGCGGCCGCCATCTTGGAAGGGGGCAGAGGCCGGAAGCGTGAGGGAGCCGCCTGAACACTGCCACAGCGGCTCCCTCGGAAATTGCGCCGGAAAGCAGGGGGGAGACCAGACTTCAGGCGCCGGACACCCAGGGGATTAGGCTACCTGGAGAAGGCCCCCTCACCGGATCAACCCGGGCCTTCTCCCAGCTGCAGGTGAGAACCGACGTCTTCCCAGAGATCTCCTATCCGGAGGACAGGAAACCTGAACTGGTGCTTGGTGGGGGTGTGAACCTTTTATCTTCTCAGGTTTCCTGTCCCGGATGGGAGGTCCCTGGTCGCATGGGGTGCCGTCATGGGTGAGGGGAAAACATCTTGCTCCGCATGCCAGGAGGGAAAGCAAACCGCAGCATGCTGCGGTTTGCTCTCCAGTATGAGAATGGAATGGAATGCATTTTGGAGCACTCCGTTCTGTTCAGTTACATTTTGTCCCCATTGACAATGAATGGCGACAAAGCTGAAGCATTTTTTTTCCAGAATTGAGACCCTATGACGGATCTCAATACCGGAAAATATTAACGCTAGTGTGAAAGTAGCCTAAGTGCGGTGCTTGGCTATCTAGTCCCTTAGAGAAGCATGCATGCTCAACCACTGCTTCATTTATTTGGAGAACTTGGAACCACCGTTATCATGATTGGTGAAGCTCTGAGCGGTCAAACTGCCACTTGCCAGATACTTATTCCCTATCCCCCAGATAGGAGATACAGTAAATTTATATCCTGGTAAAACCCCTCTAAGAACACTATGGGGGCATTGTTTGGACACTGTATGGGACTGGAATTTGATTTATTGAACTTTATGAATAAATTTATGAATAAATTGGGTACGGCATTTAGGGATGAGCGAATCAATTTCAGATGCTTCACCTAAAGTCGATTCGCATAAATCTTTGTTAGAATACTGTACGGAGCGAGTTTTCAATACAGTATTAGAATGTATTGGCTCTGATGAGCCATAGTTATTACTTCGCAAAGTCTCTTCGGGTAATAATTTTGTAAATTAATTTCTATTGTAAAAAAACTTTGAACCGAACTGGGATTTGGTTTCCTGGTTCCATTTTTATCTTATAAAGCCCTGTGCATTGATGATTTACAGGTTATACAAACTAAGATGGCACTAAACTCCACCATTTCAGTTGAGTCATAACTGTCAAGTGCAGCAAGGATTTTTCCTGTTGCCTCATGCTCCCCGGTTTACTAAATCAGATTATCAATGTGCTCAGACTGGTTAATTTAGGAAAGAGTTTTTTTATGTTAGCTTTCCTTTATATATTTTCTGCTCTTTTGTTACTGGGCATAGTGAAAGCTCTCTGTATTTGTATCAGGATCATTGCATTCTTGCTCTAGTCTTCTGTGCCGTGTCAGTGTAATTTGGGATCTGTAGTCCTCCTGTCTTTCACTGCTGCCAGCATTAAGGTTTGCTCTTTTCCTATGAAGCCTGTAATTGTCTGTTTGATGATTTTTGTTTTTAATTTGTCTCTCTCTTGTTGAGTTTATATTGCTGATAAGGGTCAGATTATGTTAGTGTCTTTGTTTCTGTTTACTGTCATTCATTCGCTCCCGAACTGTATACCATCATCATATCCTATCTGGTCCGCTGCCAGAATATCATCTCTCTCATCCATTTGCCATCATCATTCAGTGTATATTTGTTTTTCTGCCAGATTTGATATGAGCTTCATAATATTATTCTTATGATCTGGTTGTTGCACAATTTAGCCCTATTATAAATTTAGGATGATTTTAAAGACGGAAAACACATATAGTGCCTGGGAGGGGCAACCGCTATAACTGAAGTTCGGCAGCATTGTGAACATCTACGGTTGTTACAGCTTCATCATCAATATACAGATTTTTCTTGTTTATACTTAAAGAGGACCTTTCACCACTCCTGACATGCTTGTTTCAATAACTTCATGTATGCCCCAAGTAAAACAGACATGTCAGGAGTGGTGAAAGGTCCTCTTTAAAAGGATTGTCCAGAAATGTACTATTGATGGCCCATCTGTAGGACAGACCATCAATATCTGATCACCGGGGGTGCAACACTGTGCACCCTCACTGATGTTTTGCATTAGCTCCAGCTCAAAGAGTGAACATAGGTGTTTACTGCAGCAATACTCCCATTGAAGTGAATATCGCAGAATCCAGCTCTGTCCTGTGCACAATGGACAGATATGTGTAGTTCCAGTGCAGATTTCTGTCAGAACAGCTGATTGGTGGAGGTGAGGGGTGTTGGACCCCTGCTGTTCAGAAAGTCATCAATATTAATGTCATGGATTCATCTTGCTGTGATTCCATGAAAGGTTCCGCCCCTTGATGGTGGAACTGACAGCGTCATTCCATGGTCATCGCAGCAAGCCCTGTTGACATGAAGCTTAGCCTATCAGGGTACAGAAGTGTCGGGCCAATAAGATATGGGTCCGGTGTCACATGCTCTCTGCTAGAAGGAGATTTAAACAGGCAGCTGCTTGCAGCAGGTGCCTGTGATTAGTTTTCATTATCGTGTATTGTACTGTTGCTTGGATCTCTGGTATTCTGGCTTTTGGATTGCCCCTGATCTTGCTCCCGAATGCTGTTTATTTTCTGACATGTTCTCTTGGCACTGACCTTGTTTGTTATTTTGACTTATCTGGTCCTGGTTTGGCCTGTCTGGATCTGACTTCTTTCTGTATAACTATACTGATAGCTCTAGATTTAGGTCCCTGCACTTAGCTAAGAAGGGACTTCTGTCCAGTTGTGGGCCATCACTTAGGGCTGATCATGCAAGCCGGTACCTTTTATCTTTTTAAGGGACAAGCCCTTTAAAGGATATAGTCTTATAAACTGTTAAGACTAAATATTGACAAAGACACTGGTATGGCTGCCTTTTTGTAAGCAAGTTGGAACAAATATATTTTTGTCACACATTATGGCTACCTTTAGTCTTAGTGGGTCACAGCACAGTGCAATGTGCAAGGTACCTTGTTTCTGACCTTAATCACCTGCAGTTTACATTTCTTCCATTATCTGCTCTCCTTGGAATGCATTAACCAGGCAATTAGACACAGCTTGCCTTTTAGAAACTGTGACTATTCAAAGTTCCATTAAGTTTATTTTTATACATTAAGTCAACGCATTAGACAGGTATTTCATTTTCCGGTGCAGAAAGCAACATTTTTTATACTCTTTGTACTGAATAAGTGTTAATGGAATCAAAGGACCCTACTGATGATACATGGAAACTATATTCTTCATATTGTAATGTGTAACAATTATACCGTATAATACATGGGGCATTAATTGCAGCACTTTTAGGAAAATCATTATTGTACCCAATTAGCAAATTTCATAAGGGGATGGTAGAAGTAAGTTGGTAATGGTGGAATTGCACCAGTAGTATATATACAATTATAGCGTTTTTAAGTTACTAATAACTGAGATAGAAAGCATGATCTGAGTTTTCGTATTTTCCCAGCAACATCTAATGTGATTTTTTATAATTACGTAGTTACAATTCCAATAACCGTGTCACGCCAACAAGTCTGCATTGCTATTATTATCTAATCTACTGACTACATGCAATACAGCAGGAGGAGATAAGCAGATTGATATATAATTAAAGTGAAAAGATTCAGTGAGACTAAATGGATTTTCAAAATGGATTCAGTGGCACCGAAGGGGTTAAATGAAGTAATCTCATTTAAGCCCTTTCTGTAGGTTTTACCAAGTGCTTTCCATATAATTTACACTTGCACTATTATTCTAATTTTGTTATGTTGCCAGATGTACACTATGATGGAGCAATACAAGTAGGTGGAGTCTGGCATATTACTGAACCTTCAGTGCCGTTAGTCCTGTAACCTATGTTTAATTTAAAACATCTGACTAAAGATCGCCATTCTAAACATTACCCTTGTCTGAGTAGAGGATTCAGTGAACCGCTGTATCTGCTTGTATAACATAAGTAGTTATGCGTCTGTTTAACCTATCACAGTCTGAGCTCAAGGACCTGCCGAGGAAGCAGCCGGAGACACGGTGTAGGTCTCCTAGGCCACCAGACACTCCCCCCTGACGTCACACATGACTAGACTCCTTCATGTGCAGCCATTGGCCCGGATACCCGGTATGGGCGGGGCCGAGGCTGCACTGTGAATAGAAGTAATTGTGACGTACTGAGTGGGGAGGTGAGTACTTCCCGGCCTCTCTGCAGCGATTGGCTACCGCTGACATGAGGGGCGGACTTATGGGCGTTAAAAAGCCCAAGCCCGAGTTATGTCTTTGCCACTGCCATTTGAATTGCGGGCGCACGGCATGACGCCACTGCGCTGTGCGGTCCCGCATTCTCTGTATCTTTATCCCTGATGATCCATGCTTTGTTCTGCATGGTGAAACGCGTCGGATACATCAGATGCTTTTTTAACTTTTAGAGGGAGAGAGGAAGTATTAGTGCCAGGGTAATTTAGACAGGTCCTAGGTTCCAGCGGCTGGGGGTCGCCCTTTTCGGGGCGGGTGCTCCGCTACAGCCTGTCAGGGTCTCCACTGCATCCCAGTATCAGAATTAGGGAGAGATCCAGGCTATACTTCAGTCTAGCGATTAGCACCCGCATCCATCCTTCTATTTAGGGACCCCAGTCTGGCATACCTAACCTCATACCCTTCAACCTACCATTCCTCCTTCCAGTCTAGGCAGTCAATTTGTATGAAATGGGCCTTATTTTAACAATACGTATTAAAAGTTACGTTTTAAATACTACTGCGGTTTAAAGGGCCACTCACTATTTAGTTTATCTGAAAAGATTCAGTATAACTTGATATTTATACAAACCGGATTCCAAAAAAGTTGGAACACTATACAAATTGTGAATAAAAACTGAATGCAATGATGTGGAGGTGCCAACTTATAATATTTTATTCAGAATAGAACACAAATCACAGAACAAAAGTTTAAACTGAGAAAATGTACCATTTTAAGGGAAAAATATGTTGATTCAGAATTTCATGGTGTCAACAAATCCCCAAAAAGTTGGGACAAGGCCATTTTCACCACTGTGTGGCATCTCCCCCTCTTCTTACAACACTCAACAGCCGTCTGGGGACCGAGGAGACCAGTTTCTCAAGTTTAGAAATAGGAATGCTCTCCCATTCTTGTCTAATACAGGCCTCTAACTGTTCAATCGTCTTGGGCCTTCTTTGTTGCACCTTCCTCTTTATGATGCGCCAAATGTTCTCTATAGGTGAAGGATCTGGACTGCAGACTGGCCATTTCAGTACCCGGATCCTTCTCCTACGCAGCCATGATGTTGTGATTGATGCAGAATGTTGTCTGGCATTATCTTGTTGAAAAATGCAGGGTCTTCCCTGAAAGAGATGACGTCTGGACGGGAGCATATGTTGTTCTAGAACCTGAATATATTTTTCTGCATTGATGGTGCCTTTCCAGACATGCAAGCTGCCCATGCCACACGCACTCATGCAACCCCATACCATCAGAGATGCAGGCTTCTGAACTGAGCGTTGATAACAACTTGGGTTGTCCTTGTCCTCTTTGGTCCGGATGACATGGCGTCCCAGATTTCCAAAAAGAACTTCGAATCGTGACTCGTCTGACCACAGAACAGTCTTCCATTTTACCACACTCCATTTTAAATTATCCCTGGCCCAGTGAAAATGCCTGAGCTTGTGGATCTTGCTTAGAAAAGGCTTCTTCTTTGCACTGTAGAGTTTCAGCTGGCCACGGCGGATGGCACGGTGGATTGTGTTCACTGACAATGGTTTCTGGAAGTATTCCTGAGCCCATTCTGTGATTTCTTTTACAGTAGCATTCCTGTTTGTGGTGCAGTGTCGTTTAAGGGCCCGGAGATCACGGGCATCCAGTATGGTTTTACGGCCTTGACCCTTACGCACAGAGATTGTTCCAGATTCTCTGAATCTTCGGATGATGTTATGCACAGTTGATGATGATAGATGCAAAGTCTTTGCAATTTTTCTCTGGGTAACACCTTTCTGATATTGCTCCACTATCTTTCTGCGCAACATTGTGGGAATTGGTGATCCTCTACACATCTTAGCTTCTGAGAGACACTGCCACTCTGAGAAGCTCTTTTTATACCCAATCATGTTGCCAATTGACCTAATTAGTGTTAATAGGTCTTCCAGCATTTCGTTATGCTCAAATTTACTTTTTCCAGCCTCTTATTGCTACTTGTCCTAACTTTTTTGGGATTTGTTGACACCGTGAAATTTTGAATCAACATATTTTTCCTGTAAAATGATACATTTACTCAGATTAAACGTTTGATCTGTCATCTACGTTCTATTACAAATAAAATATTGACATTTGCCATCTTCACATCATTGCATTCAGTTTTTATTCACAAGTTGTTTAGTGTCCCAACTTTTTTGGAATCCGGTGTGTACCTGCTCTTTATTTGCTTAGGAGCAGAGATTAGTGAATTTCTTGAAATTCATTTTGGGTCTGATTCTAAAAAATTGGTCAAAATATTCAATTTGGGTCCAAATCAATTTAAATTGGCTTGAACATTGGTGTATGACACTCTGAGGTCTCCGATGACTCATATTTCTCCTTTCTTGCCTCTCTTTTATTTTTAAATAGTCTCTCTCCTTCTCTTTTAAGCTCTTTATCACAAAGACAGCAATAATACAAAATACGATAGTGACACTGACGTAAAATAGCTATAAGTAAATGCTTGGTTGATAGTGTTAACAAAGATACTGCACTGTTGGATTTGTGCTTTTTTAAATTAATAATATATTCCCAAACTTCTCCATTGTGTGTGTGTGGGGGGGGGGGGGCAGATGAATGCCGTTTCTATGCACACACAGTGGTATCTTAAAAAACAGTGGTTTGTCCTGAACAAGTGATCCAAAAAGGAGCAATTGGACGTACCCTGGATGCAACCACACTATAAGTATTGACACACTAAAATTAGCTTAATTGTCCACTTATATAGAAAAATTGCAACTTGTTCTTGTAACAAACACAGTCACCTGGCTGTGACAAAACTACACACTAATATAGCTGTTGACACGCTAAAATAAAATTATTTGTGCACTTATAAACATTAGAAAAATTGCACCAGGTTTTTTTGAAAGAAAAAGGTATGATTGCTCTGCATATGTTGCAAAATATATGCTGATGCTAGGAAATATGTGTATAAAACACTTATGAATTGTAGAAGCTTTGCAGCAGGTTTTTTTGGGGAAAAAGGCTGTCTCATTTATAGAAAAAAGAAATACTGTCTCTTTAAATTATTTTTGCACAACACATAGTTAATAATTTTAAACAACTCCAACAGCTGCTCTTACTGCTCTAACTGCCCCTATGCTGTCCCTACTATATAAAACCTTATTTTTCTAGCTAGTAGGTAATTTAATCTACCTAATTAAATATTACTTCTTCACAATCCCTACAATGTCTCTGCAAGACCCAAAAATGACTGGCAGGTGTGTCTAATTGTTGTCTGTCAGGGACATGGCTGATACATTCTATCACATCAGTGGCTGGGCTCACAATGGAGGCTGTGCTTTAGAGCTAGCAGAGAGCCTGATATACCATACAATATGAAAATACATTGTGGGCAAGCCCTCCGTCCGGAGTCCCACCCAGGGTCATATGATACTCAGTTTCATCTTCCTGCCCTTTTACATTGCTCGGGTACTGAATTATAAAAGTAAAATGGCAGACACTGTTTTGCATGATTTGTCTGAAGCGATTTGGCAAAACTTTGGGTTCATCTGGAAGAAGAAGTTTTTGTGAAATTTGTGATGATTCCTGTTTGTTTAGAAATGATTTACTCACTGATTGGTAGCCTTCCCTGTATAACCATACATATAGAAATAGCTGTCAATACATGTTTAGGACTACCCACATAGAAAGAGAAGAAATCAAAAAGTAACTTACAAGCTCTGCTCTTCCTGCTCTATAACATGCTGTCTACAAATGGGAATGCATGTTCAACATAACAGGTTGCCTATAACTGTGATATTTCTAGCAATAATAACTGTAGTTACAAAAGTATTCAAACATAGTGCCAATCAGACACTTCATGAGAAATATCAGACAAATAATCAAGCTCCTTTGGGCAACCTCCTGCCCAAATATTTAAATATAATGCCCCTTCACCCATACTCCTTTTTTAAAATAAAAATAAAATCCTTGAAAAACAGCTCACCCTCATGATACTACTTATCACCAACATGTTTCCCATACTAGGAAACAAGGTACTTTGTTGACTCTGTATTTCCTTGTCCTTCCCATGTGCCTTCAACTTACCTTTCATCTGAATGGGACTTGCACAAATCCATACATATGCTTCTAAAACAAAATCATGAATTTTCAATTCTGCATCAAACTGCCACATCTAAAGAAGTTCTCCAAGGCAGCCAACTAGAGTTTAGGCAACCACAGAGTGGACAATTTAAACTGCCGCTATGGTGAAAAGCTATTTTACTATTAAAACCAGTGGTGGTCCCAGATTGCAGACTTCCCAAATGTGATCTTCTAACATGTATCTATTTCATATCAGTAGATCATTTTGACTGGATTTATCTTTCAACAGTAGTTTACTAAACAAATTCGGATGTGCCAATTAATGGGCAACCAGTGACAATACAAGAGTTACGGTATAATGAACTTGAATGTACTTACAGCAGCTTGTCGATGAGTATTTGAGAGAATCCCATGAATCTTTACTTTTTCTTTTTCCATTTGATCGATATTGACCCATAAATCCCGACTGATAGAATCCAATGGTCCAAAAATTCTTGACATATAATACTTGTGATCCATATCTTCCTGTAACACAGAAAATATAATTTTTATAAAAGTGTTTTTTGTTATACCAAATAAAAAAATATAGCAAACTATATAAATAAATCTAAATATATTTACCACAAAATATAACATATAATGTAATATTAATATATAAATATAATTAGATATAGATACTTTATAAATCACAAGAAAAAAAAAATTCGATAGTTCTTAAAGGTGTTGTCCAAACCTTTAAAAGTAAAGGCCTATCCTCACGATGGGCCATTACTATCTATTCGGCAGGGTTTTGACATCCCACAGCTCTATTGCAGTGGACAGAGCTAGTAAGTGCAGTGCTGCTCCCATCGAAGTGAATAGCGGAAGCTTAAATGCGCTACTATGGGGTGGCCTCAGCTTCGGTTTGGAGGACTGCACCATGGATGGAGCTGTGTAGTCCTGACATCAGAGCTACTGCAGAACAGCTGATCACTATAGGTGTGGAATGTTAGACAGCTAATGATGGCCTATTCCGAGGAGATGTCATCAGCTGTAAAGGGCTGGACAAACCCCTTTAAAGTATAAGTAGCAACTAAAAATAATTTTATACAAAATATTTTATCATTTATAAAAAAAATTGCCATTGACAACAAATCAGAATCACCTTGTGTATAAAGCATTAGATATTCAGCACATTGACTTTCAGTTGTTGCATTCAAATCTGATCTCTTATCATTTAATTATTTTCTATCATGATCACCCTGACTGATGGAATTATGCAAGGTACCACAATGAATTCTGCTCTCAAGTTACTAAATTTCTCCTTCAGTTAGGTCATGGCAATTTATTTTTTCTTAATACTTCTGAAAAGATAGCTGGCAAAAATGCCATCAATTGTTCTGAGGATAATCTTCTTGAGGTTAATTAGCTTATACAGATATATGAAAATAAGGATTTTGGGTGCAATTAACCTATTAAATAACATCTGAAGGCCAGAGCTTGAGAGGCTTTTGCAGAGCAATTAAACAATAAATTAAGCACCTGAAAATCTCAAAATGTGTTAAACGAATGCTGAAAATTAAATAGTTTAGCACATTAGTTTATACAAGGTCAAAATTTACACGCATGATTATAGATGAACTGCTTTGTACTAAAAGGCAAATAACTTCTTTTAGATTAAAGGGTCAAAACTCAAAGGCAGAAAAAGTCTTTACAAATGTTTTTGTACATATATTTAGAGACGATTTCCACACATACAATATCTGCTACCATGATGATCTGTTCTCTGAAATTCTGGAATGTGGTTGCATGCACACAATCATTTTTACAGTTTTGTTTACTGCAGGTACATGATACCAGAGTCAGACCAGCATATCAAGGACCTTCCTGGGCCAAGAGTCAGAAAAAACTATTGAATTCCTTATGCAACTGGGCTTCAAAAGTTCAGCAGAAGGTAACCCCCCTTTTGGAGCTGGCTTTGGACTTTGTTGACTATTTATAAGATCATTTTCAATCATGCTATCTTGTAAGCCCAAGGAACCGGTTTACTACTGCATAACACAATGCTAATATTGTCATAGTTCTGCCATACAGAAAACATAATAGGGCAGATTTACTATGACAAATGTGCCAAGTGCCTCAGATTGAACCAGAAATCTGGTGCACATACCCAACCACATTTACTAAAGAGGTTTTCATACTGATGGCATATACTCATGATTAGAGACGAGGGAATTTCTAAAAAAATTGATTTGGCTGGTTTGCCAAATTTTCTGAAAATATTAGCTTCGATCCGATTTTATTCGCAGCGAATCGTGGTTAACCCCTTAAGGACACGGCCCTATTTCACCTTAAGGACCAGGCCATTTTTTCAAAATCTGACCAGTGTCACTTTATGTGATGATAACTTTAAAACGCTTTTACTTATCCAAGCCATTCTGAGATTGTTTTTTCGTCACATATTGTACTTCATGACAGTGGTAAAACAAAGTCGAAAAATTTCATTTTTTTTAATAAAAAAATACCAAATTTACCAAAAATTTTGAAAATTTGCAATTTTCCAAGTTTTAATTTCTCTACTACTAGAATACATAGTAATGCTGCCCAAAAAAGTTATTGATTTACATTCTCCATATGTCTACTTCATGTATCGATCATTTTGGGAATGCCATTTCATTTTTTGGGACATTACAAGGCTTAGAAGTTTAGAAGCAAATCTTGAAATTTTTCAGAAATTTTCAAAAACCCACTTTTTAGGGACCAGTTCAGGTCTGAAGTCACTTTGCGAGGCTTAAATAATAGAAACCACCCGAAAATGACCCCATTCTAGAAACTACACCCCTGAAGGTACTCAAAACTGATTTTACAAACGTCATTAACCCTTTAGGTATTCCACAAGAGTTAATGGCAAATGGAGATAAAATTTCAGAATTTCGATTTTTGGGAAAATTTTCCATTTTAATCAATCTTTTCCAGTAACAAAGCAAGGGTTAACAGCCAAACAAAACTCAATATTTATTGCCCCGATTCTGTAGTTTTCAGAAACACCCCATATGTGGTCCTAAACTACTGTATGGCCAAACTGCAGGTCGCAGAAGGAAAGGAACGCCATATGGTTTTTGGAAGGCGGATTTTGCTGGACTGGATTTTTGACACCATGTCCCATTTGAAGCCCCCTGATGCACCCCTAGAATAGAAACTCCATAAAAGTGACTCCATCTAAGAAACTACACCCCTGAAGGTATTCAAAACCAGTTTTACAAACTTTGTTAACCCTTTAGGTGTTCCACAAGAGTTATTGGCAAATGGAGATGAAATTTCAGAATTTCAATTTTTTGTTACCTTGCCTCAAAAAAAGTGTAATATAGAGGTACCAAAAATCATATTTACCCTAAAATAGTACCAACAAAATTGACACCTTATCCCGTAGTTTCCAAAATGGGGTCACTTTTTTGGAGTTTCTACTGTAGGGGTGCATCAGGGGGCTTCAAATGGCACATGGTGTCAAAAAACCAGTCCAGCAAAATCCGCCTTCCAAAAACCATATGGCGTTCCCTTCCTTCTACGCCCTGCCGTTTGGCCATACAGCAGTTTACGACCACATATGGGGTGTTTCTGCAAACTACAGAATCAGGTCAATAAATATTGAGTTTTGTTTGGCTGTTAACCCTTGCTTTGTTACTGGAAAAATGGATTAAAATGGATAATTTGCAAAAAAATAGCTGTTTTGGGACAGTTTTGTATTTTTTGTTATTTACATCGTTGAACTGACAGGTTAGATTGTGTGCTATTTCTATAGAGCAGGTTGTTACGGACGCGACAATACCAAATATGTCTACTTTTTGGGTTTTTTTGTTTCAGTTTTACATAATAAAGCATTTCTGAAAAAAAAAGATTTTTTAGTGTCTCCACATTCTGAAAGCCATAGTTTTTTTTTTTTTTGGCAATTGTCCTATGTAGGGGCTCATTTTTTGCGGGATGAGATGGCGGTTTGAATGGTACTATCTTGGGGTGTATATGACTTTTTGATCACTTGCTATTACACTTTTTGTGATGTAAGGTGACAAAAAAATGACTTTTTTTTACAACATTTTTATTTTTTATGTTTACGGCGTTCACCTGAGGGGTTAGGTCATGTTATATTTTTATAGAGCAGGTCGTTACGAACGCGATGATACCCAATATGTATACTTTTTTTATTTATTTTGGTTTTACACAATAATATCCTTTTTAAAACAAAAAAAAACATGTTTTAGTGTCTCCATAGTCTGAGAGCCATATTTTTTTCAGTTTTTAGGCGATTGTCTCAGGTTGGGTATAATTTTTGCGGGATGAGGTGGCGGTTAGATTGGCACTATTTGGGGGGTCATATGACGTTTTGATCGCTTGCTATTACACTTTTTGTGATGTAAGGTGACAAAAAAATGGCTTTTTGACAACGTTTTTTTTTTTTACAGTGTTTACTTGAGGGGTTAGGTCATGTGATATTTTTATAGAGAAGATTCTTACGGACGTGGAGATACCCAATATGTCTACTTTTTTAAAATTCTTTTACATTTAACACTGAAAAGCATTTTTGAAACAAAAAAAATTATGTTTTAGTCTGAGAGGCATAGTTTTTTTATTTTTTGGGCAATTGTTTTATGAAGGGGCTCATTTTTTGCGGGATGAGATGGCGGTTAGATTGGTACTATTTTGGGAGGCATACGCCTTTTTGATCGCATTGTATTACACTTTTAGTGATGTAAGGTGCCAAAAAATGGCTTATTTACACAATTTTTTTTTTTTTTATGGCGTTCACGTGAGGGGTTCAGTCATGTGATATTTTTATAGAGCTGTTTTTTACGGACGCGGCGATACCTAATATGTGTAGTGTATTTTATTTTTTTTACTTTTTATTCAGTGATTTGTGTTTTTTTATTTTTACTTTTTCACTTTTTACATTTTTTGGACCCAGACCCACTTGGTTCTTGTAGATCCAGTGGATCTGGTGTCAGTATAATACAGTACAGTACACTATATAGTGTACTGCACTGTATTTTTACTTTTCACAGTCTGGTCAGACTTCTGCCTTTAGCAGAAGTCTGACCAGAGTTACTATACCATGGCAAGCAGGGCGCTTCTGAAAGCGTCCTGCTGCCATGGTAACCATCACCCACTGCCATTAGAGAGTAGTGGGTGATGGATGGGGAGGGAGGG
The DNA here is from genome assembly GCA_033119425.1 of Bufotes viridis. Lineage (NCBI taxonomy): Eukaryota > Metazoa > Chordata > Amphibia > Anura > Bufonidae > Bufotes > Bufotes viridis. The sequence continues at coordinate 354,453,193 of CM065593.1, forward strand.
GAGCTTCCTCCCTCTGCGATCCCATCCTGGGGGGGGGGGCGGCATAGGCACAGCAGCCCCCCCGATGGGAGAGGGAGGGAGCTCTCTCCCTGTTAACACCTTCCATACCGCGGTCCACCGCGGTAAGGAAGGGGTTAAACGGCTGGCATCTGCAGCACAGATGCCAGCCGTTTTTCTATCAGAGTGCCAGCAATGTGATGGCACTCTGATAGAACCACTAAACACCAGGGAATTATTACAAGGGAGGCGGGCCGCCTCCCGCCTCCGCAACCACCCCCCTGCACCCCCGCAGCCATAACAAGATTGGGGGCTGCAGGGGGGGTTAAAATGAATATCTTTGGGACAATTAACTCTCTGATCCCCGCTAAAATCGCTACAAACCGCAGGTCTGAATTGACCTGCGGCTTGCAGCGATCGCCGATACGGGGGGGTCACATGACCCCCCTCGGCATTAGAACATGGTTCCTGCTGATCTACATCAGCAGGAACCATGTTGCTACCGCGCCCACATCGGGTGCAGTAGCAGTTTAAACACAGGGCGTACATGTACGCCCTGTGTCCTTAAGGACTCGGACATTAGGGCGTACCTGTACGCCCTGTGTCCTTAAGAGGTTAAAAAATGGCTATTTCCGGGCTGCAGAGGACCTTTATAGGGGTTTAGAACAATGTGCCTTGCAGTAACACGCATAGGGCGTGTGCTTTGGTAGTGAAATAATACTGTGAGTCAGTATGACACGCAGATGACAAGTGTTGCTATTAAAATCACTGCTCACTTCACTTATTTGGGCAGTCACGGGGCCAAAACGGACCAAATAACTCAAGTATGAACTCAGCCTTACAGGTCGATGTTAGCGTTAAGAAGAAGCGCACTCCTTTTACACTGCCGTCAGCTGATTCCACATAGATGTCTACAGAACCTGTTCAATTAAACGCTCATACAAGTAGAGCCCCCCTCCATTAACAATGCAAACAACCTAAACAATGTTGTCTTTATTAGATTAACTAGACCCCTCTATGGCCCAGACATCCATGTGGTAATTGAACACAGCATGGCCACATCACAAGCGCCACACGGGCATGTCGTTTTATTGTGCCCTGCAGTCACAGGGAGCCCATAGGACACAAGGAGCTCACACAGAGGCCTAAGGGGCACAAGGAAAACACAGAGCTGACAGTAGGAACTCACAGGTCAGTGACCATCAGTACTTGAGGGCAGTGCAGGGCTACTACAATGAGAGTGTGACCCCCAGAAGCCTTGCACCCCCTCCTCCACAGACACTGCTGCATGCTTCTTACTAGATGGACTTGCCAGGTGCTTTAATAGGAAGATCCTGGGAGCTCCAGCAGTCTGGCATCTGAGGTCAGAGCCTGTGGGTCAGATGCAGCAGAGATCCAGTCACCCAGTCAGATGTTTGGGCCTTGCAGCCTAGAGCAAGTGCAGGCAAAGGCTGGGGGGCAGGGCTATGTTTCCTCCGCCCACACAGAACATCCTGATGCTGGCCTGTTACTGAGCTCTGGTGAGACTGGGGGGGGGGGGAATACTTAGATATCTAACAGCAGGGTGACCCTGCATGGCATTATGGGTGACCCCACCTTTCCAAAGTTTATTTCTCCATGTCCTCACATGTGCAGCAACCATTTTAGAAAAAAATTTGATTTGTTACCATGAAACGCGAGGAAATTCGGATTCGGTGTGAATCGAATAATTCCTGAATTTCGAATGGAATTCCACTTCATCAGTAGAGATGTTGCGAACATAAAATTTTCCGTTTGCAAACGGCGAACGCGAATTTCCGCAAATGTTCGCGAATGGGCGAATCGGGCAAACCCCTATAGACTTCAATAGGCGGGCGAATTTTAAAATCCACAGGGACTCTTTCTAGCCACAATAGTGATGGAAAAGTTGTTTCAAGGGGACTAACACCTGGACTGTGGCATGCCAAAGGGGGATCCATGGCAAAACTCCCATGGAAAATTACGTAGTTGACGCAGAGTCGGGTTTTAATCCATAAAGGGCGTAAATCACCTAACATTCCTAAATTGTTTGGAATAAGGTGCTTTAAAACATCCAGTGTGTGTATACAATCAGGTAGTGTAAGGGTTACGCCCGCTTCACAGTGACAGTGTCAGGAAGCAGGGGGTGTTACCCCTACTTGGGATCACGGGCACGGCGCAAGGCACGGGTTCCTCTTCAGCTCGGTAGAACATCTGGTGCCTAAGGTGCGGGTGCGCGAGTCACACGGCGAGTGCTCATGCGCAGTACGCAGGCGCAGCGTTCCTGCATCATCTGGCTGTCAGGTGTGAGCCTGGGGGAGGTTCCCCATACACACCTTCTATCCTCCTCGCCTGCCATTGGTTCCCAGGGAGGGATGCCTCCTGGTTGCCTTGGTGACCAGGGGGTGGTCCTATCTCCCCTGGCTATAAAAACCTGGCCTGGGCTCTGGCTTATTGCTGAGTTATTCCACCTTATGGTGAACACCTAGCCTCTCTGCGGATCCTTGAACACCTAGCCTCCCTGCGGATCCTCCTATTGCCTGTTGCCCCTTTGTATCCTTCCCGATTACTGACCCTTGGACTGACTTCCGCCTTTGAACCTTCGATGCCTGCCTCGACCCGGATTTGACATTGACTACCCCTATTGGATTATCCCTAAACTTGTACCTCGTTTCTGGACTGTCAGCTGCTTACTGCCAGTGGGTTCCTCATCTCACTACTGGCTCCCTGGAACGTCTGACAGACAGACCAAACTCTGACAGACCAAACTCCCCGCAAACAGTCCATCTGCACAACCGCAAGCTACCCATTTGCACAAGGTTGGATACCAAGCTAGCCATGTCCCGTTCCTTGTCCTCACTGACGTCATTGAAGGTCTCTTCCTCTACCCAGCCACGTACAACACCAACGGTCCCCGAAAGGTGACAACAAGCCCCCTGGGACGCCTGCTGTGGTTGATCTTCCACCTCCTCAAAGCCAACTTCCTCCTCTGACTCCTCTTCTTCAGATTCCTCTCTCTGCGTTGCCACAGGTCCAGCAATCGACGACGACAAGGCTGCTTCTGGTGGTGATGGTGACCTCAACTCTCCCTCTTCATGCTCATTTATGGCCTGATCCAGCACTCTTCGGAGGGCACGCTCCAGAAAAAATGCATATGGGATGAGGTCGATGATGTTGCCTTGGGTTTGACTGACCAGGTTTGTCACCTTCGCAAAAGGACGCATGAGCCTACAGCCATTGTGCATGAGCGTTCAGTAACGCGACCAAAAAATACCCAGCTCCGCAGAGGCTGTCCTCTTTTTTTTAAATTAAAAAATCTGTTCATACTAGTTTAATCTCTGTTTTGTCTCCTATGAGGGGCCGGTGTATGGAATAGATTTTAGGAACCAGGAGAAGGAAAAAGATGGTTGGTCGGTCTTCTTCCTTCCAATTTGGGGCACTGCACATGCGCCGTGCAATGTACTGTGCCACCCCATATGAGTGGTGTGTTAAGTAGTACTATTCCTATCAGTTTAATCCCTGTTACGTCCTCTATCAGGGGACGTGTATCGAATAGATTTTAGGAACTTGGAGATGGAAAAAGATGATTGGTCGGTCCTGTTACTTCCAATTTGGGGCACTGCACGTGCGCCGCGCAATGTACTGTGCCACCAATACAAACAGTGTGAACTACTATTCTTACCATTTTATTCTTTGTTAAGTCCCCTATCAGGGGACGTGTATTGAATTGAATCCTTGCATGGGGAGATAGAGAAAAAAGCTTGCTCTGTCCGCTTCCTTCTAATTTTGGGCACTTGCAATGGAATTTGCCACCAATGCAACTAGTGTTAACTAAGTACTATTCCTATCAGGTTAATCTTTGTTTTGTCCCTTATCAGGTCCAGGGCCAGTGTAGTGAAAAGATTTTTGGAACCGGGAGATGGAAAAAGACCCATTCTCGGTCCGCTTTGCTTGAATTTTAGGTCACTGCTCGTGCGCCGTGCAATCTACTGTGAAACCCTATATGAGTGGTGGGCAGTGGGCACAGTACAGTCTGTGGGCCTGACACACACTGGCAGGCAACTGCAATTATATTAAAGGGTAAAAATTAAATGACTTTTTTATCTGCAAGGTACTGTGCCAACTGATATGAGTGGTGGGCACTGGCAGTGGGCAAAGTACAGCCTGTGGGCCTGACACACACTGGCAGGCAACTGCAATTATATTAAAGGGTAAAAATTAAATGACTTTTTTTATCTGCAAGGTACTGTGCCACCCTATATGAGTGGTGTGCACACAGTACAGTCTGTGGGCCTACGGCCTCTCACACACGGCAGGCAACTGCAATATATATATATATATATATATATATAGAAAAAATAAATAAAAGCAGACTGATGTACCATCCCCAAAAAGGGCTTTTTGGGGCGCTGTCAGGACACTGTCCTTACAGCAGGTGAGTCTTTGAGGACTGGAGTGGACACAGAACACTGGCCTAGCTAACGGTTTCCATATTAATTCAGCAGCAGCAGCAGCACTCTCTCTGCACTAACTAACACTTCAGCTTCAGAATGAATCTAAGGGTCTATTTACATGTCTGTAAGTGTTTTGAGGATCCGCAATTTGCGGACAGCACATAGCCAGCACTATAATAAAAAATTCCTTTTCTTGTCCGCAATTGCGGACAAGAATAGGACATGTTCTATTTTTTCAGGAAAGTAATTGCGGATCCTGAAAAAATGGATCCTGAAAAAACGGATGCGGATCCCAAAAAAACGGATGAGGATCCCGAAAATGCGGATCTGCATCTGTTCCAGCCCCATTGAAAGTGAATAGGTCCGCAAATTGCGGAATGGATGCAAACCCAAATTACGGACGTGTGAATGGACCCTAAGATGGATGCTATCCTAGCTTTTTGATAGGAGCTGGGAGGGTCTGGGAGGGAGGGTATGCTGATTGGCTGGAATGTGTCTGCTAAATGTGAGGTACAGGGTCAAAGTTTGCTCAATAATGATGTATAGGGGGCGGACCGAACATCGCATATGTTCGCCCGCCGCGGGGAACTGTTCGCTGGCGAATAGTTCGGGACATCTCTATTCGTCAGCTTCGATTCGCTCATCTCTACTCAGGATGGGTCATCAATATGAGATTCGCAGGGGTCTGACTCCTGTCAGCCTTGCTGATAGGCTGTATGAAGAGGTCATTGTGCTTCGAGATCTTAGGCCTCTCACTTGGCCAGTGATGTCACATACTTCGGTCACATGACCTAGGTGCAGCTCATTCCCTTTCAAGTCAATGTAGTTGTAATGCGATGCCAAACACAACTGCTATCCAATGAATGGTGCTATGCTTGGTATGCTTTGAGGATGCCAAGGAGGTCACCAGAGCTCTGGTGAGCTCCACTGCTTTTTTAAACTCTTTATTGGTTTGTGTGCTAGGAGTCAGACCCCACCAATCTCATATTGATGACCTATCCTGAGGATAGGCCATCAATATTGAAATCCAAGATAACCCCTTTAAGAGTTCTTCAACACTTTTTCTGCCATGTTCAGCCTGGGATTGTTGCTTAGCAAAAGCTGGCCTGGCTTAGTGGGAAAGGGGTATGACTTTTCATGTGACACTTATTTTTTACATTATCATGAACCCCTGGCTGTGGTTGAGTTATTATTTCTTAATTACTTTACAATCTCGCCCTTTTAAAATAGTAATGAAGCTAAAATTTACATTTATAAGCTCAATTTTCCTACCTACTAAAACTTACTTCCTATTCTCTCCCCCACCCACCAAAGAACTTAGGAATTCTCCTGCTCTACTTCCTTCAAACTATGATAATTTAGTGCTTTTTTGATCCACCTATCATCCTCGAAGTCAAACCACTCCATTACTTTTTTTTAAAAAAGTTCAAGACTCTCCTACTCTACTTCCTTCAATCTGTAATAATCTGGTGCTATTATGATCTACTCATCCTCCTCAAAATCATACCACTCTATTACTATTTGAATGAGTTCTGCACCTCAAGAAACCATTCAGCTAGAAAGTTCCATTAGTATTCCTCACTCCTTCAGGGATGAAGTTCCTGTTTATCGTATCCCATTGAAATACACTATATCCAACCCCAAAGGTATTCTCGCGGACAAAAAAATATATTGCAAAATCAGGAACTTTGAGAGTTGGAGTTTTGCCCAGAAACAATGTAATATTCTCAAATGCCTCCTAACACATTTTGGTGTGTACAAGGCCATTCCATGCCCAATTTCCAGTGAGGTCACTTGGCAGAGTAATGACAAAGAAGTAATAAAAACAAATAACTACTGTACTCAACAAGCTGATACAACGTATTGTCTGACCCATGAAAATCACAATTACATAGCCACATAGTTAAAACTGAATAAGAAAAAGTAAGACTTGAATTACACAACAAACTGATGACTTCAGCCTTAATGCTCAGCAGAAGTCATTTTTCAATGTCACAGTCTGTTCATTTATATTGTGAGGCAAGGTCAAAGCATGATGTCCGGGCTGTTTCTAGAGAATTTCAACTAAATTTTTAATTTTGCTTAACTTAATAGACCGAACAATGCAATGAATTATTCAGTCACACAGTGGATAAATAAGGCTGGTTTTACACCTCACATGAACAATCTGTACTTTTTTTTTTTAAATTAATGATTAATGAGGATGGTTATCAGATTGTTAACACACAACAACCCGGAGGGGAGGAGAGGAGGAGTGGCTACGATGTGGTAGCAGTACTCACAGTTTGCAGTGGCAGTCACCACCCTGGTGTTCCTATAACTGCATGGCCCCAAGGAACACCAAGGAACACCCTAGTGTTCCTTGGGGCCATGCAGTTATAGGAACGTGCCCTCTTTCTTCCCTTGGGGCACACCCTGGACTTTCTGGGGCCCCAGCTGGTGGTATATGAGCTGCCCTTGGTGTTAAGTAGATGGGTGCAAGGCAGGAGAAGGTGTAGGCCAGTAGTTGTATGTTGGAGTCAATAACCAGGCCCATTGGTTGCAATGAATAAAGTCTTATTTACTGAGTTGTTTATAGAAGCAGTGTGATCTTCTCTCAATAGCAGTATATAGACAGCAACAAATGATAGTAGGTGTAGTACTCTCTGTCTCTCTCACTCTCTCTAAAGATGCTTTTCAGTCTCTCGGCAGAACCACACACATGCAATGAAGTCCCTATTAACTCCTTCTGCAGCTCCCAGCATTTAACTTAAGAACACTGCAGTAAGTCTTTGGCAAGAAATAACCATTTGCAGTAGTCCTCCTGGGGTACTGCATACACAGGAGATGATTTTAAAAAAAAATATTCTTCTTCCTCCTTCAGCAAGAATAAGGAAGATTTAATAAACTTGGTGGAAGCCAGACTGTCAGGGTAGTTAAGAGTATTAAAGGGTTTTTATATACCTGACAATAGTCTTGTTTTTCACAGGACTTTGTGAACCACGTCTTGCTAAGAGGTATCTCACAAGAATGCAAACCATCTCTTTAGCACCACCAATGGTTCACTTTCTTGAGAGATATCCCTTTTGTGACAAACTGCCATTTATCCCTGGTCATTGGAGAGGCATGCTTGCTAGCCTCTTACCCTGCGACTATGGCCCCAATGACAGTTGGCATTCACAATGGACATTGCTGTGACCTAATCATCATCCACAATGGACATTGCCTGTGACCTAATCAGCAAGCACAATGGACATTACCTGTGACCTAATCAACATCCACAATGGACATTACCTGTGACCTAATCAGCAAGCACAATGGACCATGCATGTGGGGTTGGGATATATCTGGCTGTATGTTGATTGGTCGCTGTATTTTGTGTGCCTGTCCTCAATCAGGTCCCCGGGGGAGTAGCCCTGGCTGAAAGACTTGCATAAAAGGCCAAGCTTTGCCATCCAATAGAGAGTTCCTGTTTAACCCTCAAAGTGAAGTGTCGTCTCATTATTGGGGGAGGAGTTATTGGATGCTGTTCCAGTCTGACTGCTAGGAGTGCAAACCTATTCGTATGGTTCCTATTCAACTGTCTACAGCATTCAGAGGCTTGAGAGGATTCGTATGCTTCTCAGGTTCGGTGGTTGTGGTGTCTGCTAGAGTGCTTGGAGTCCTCAAGAAGCGCCAGGAGCATCTTTCAACGGAGGTACCCAGTCGGGGTGCCAGGCGATCCGTTACACCTTTGCATATTCATTTTCCATAAAAAGATGCCATTACATCTCCATACCCTAGAGTAATTCCAGTAAGCCTCCATACAGGACTAGTCTCTTTAAGGAAATTCAGCACCCTGCGTAAGCCTGAGCCAGATCTCCAAATGGGTGGCCCTTGTGCAAATTTACATATATGAAGCATTTTCAGTTTATTTGGAAGCCTTCATGTCAGAGCATGGTTGGCCATAATATGATAAGTATGAGGCTAATGTCTCTTTCCCTGGTAGTCTAGGGTGGAAAGTTTAATGTAAAGAGGTTAATGGTTGCTTCCTGGCAGCTTACTGGCTGCAGTTTGCACTAACCTCAAATAGTGCTTGACTGAGACAGCATTTCAGGGCAGTAGTGAACAGAGGGCTCACAGACAGTGAATGAAGAACAGCAGCGAGGAATCAGTGGAGATGAGTATATCTTCTTTTATGCTTTTAACCCCTTCATGACCTCCGCTGTACATGTAAGGCGAAAGTCGTGTCTTTCAACATGGCCACCGGGTTTCTGCTGTTTAAAACAGAAAAGACCCGCAGCACATGTATGCAATCAGCCATAAGGCTGATTGCATACGTTTCCCCCCTCGGATGCTGTGGTCAAATGTGACCACGGCATCTGAGCAGTCCAGAAGCGGGAGCAGCGGCTGGGATTGGGGAACCTGTTACACTATATTAATAGCTATAAGCCTCAGCAGGCTTCAGCGGCTATTAGAGGAATATACCAATGCAGGCCACTAGGTGGGCAGGACTGTATTGTAATATTGAAAATGAAGTGTTCAATGATGGCTATATAGCCATCAATAAACACAATGGACAATATAATGATTGCCAGTTAGTGTCACACAGAGTGACTTCAAAAAAGTTTGAAAAAGTTAAACAAAGTTTTTAAAAATATCCTTAAAATAAAAATACTTAGCCAATAATAAAAAAAATAAACATCATGGGTTTCCCACTACATTGTATGCAACCATAAATGCTGCCTTAAGAAAGTACAACTTGTCCTGCAAAAAATAAGCCCTCATAAGGCTATGTGAATGGAAAATTAGGACTCTTAGAAGGCGGGGATTAAAAAACAAAAACACAAAAATGAAAAATCGCAAGGTCCTCTAAAGTTTAATGGAGTATTCCCATCTTAATATTTGTGGCATATTGCTAGGATGTGCCACAAATGTCAAATACTGTAGGTGTGAATTCCACCTCTGGAACACACTCCAATCTTGAGAATCGATCCCCAAAGTGAGGCGTGAGCAGCCACAAATGTGTGGCCACCCTCCAATCACCACTATGGGAGTTCTGAAAATAGTCCTGGTTCTGTTTTTTTTGGCAGTCCCATTGTGAATGGAGAGGTGGGTGTGCTTGCATGGCTTGCTCTCCATTCACTGCTATAGGACTTCCAAAAGTAACCGAGTCCATATGTGCAATGTGATCGCTTTCTCAGAGGCCCTGTTATAGAGGCAGGAGCAGGTCCCAGAGGAGAACTCTGCACTAAAATTACATTTGTGGTATCCCACATACAATATCCAGAAGCCTTGCAGTTCTACTATACTGAACTCATAACACCTTAGAGAGATGGTGCAGTAAGTTAACTTCACTTGAACTGATCTGGTTGTTACAGTATTTGGATATAAAATGGACTAAACATGGGTTCATTAAGGCCATAAAAGGCAAGTTGTCCCCCAGCTCACCAGTATCACCTAAACACTTATGCTTACATTATTAACAGTTAGTATTTATAATATGAAATACAAGTGCAGCGTACTCAAGTTAGGGTTAATAGTGTTCTTGGGTGTGGTAGTGCAATGGTGACCACTAACCTGAGACAGGCTGACTCTCTGGCAGGTAGTTGTAGATAGAGTTCGTGACGCCAGTGCCAATTAACGGTGGCACACCGTTTGCTGATAGTAGGAATAACTGAGGGACCACGTTGTAATAAAACGGAACTTGAACTTTACTAAAATACTTGATGGTTATCATACATGGACACAGATGGAAGCGCAGTTCCTTAGAAGATGGTTGGTTTACATTAAGCCTCAAGTTACAGTACATTCAGTGGCAGGCGATATGTAGCAAGGTAAATACAGAGGGTTAACACACAGGACTCTTGCAGTACAGGCGGCTTGCACTCTCTACCTGTCTGATCCTAAAACATGGACACTTTCTTCCAAGGCCCGAATGCCCTCTCTCGGCTTATATCCTTGGGATTAGATTAAGTACCTCCTCTGGGACTTATAGTACCTCTTGCTGTCTTGGTTGCTACTCTGCCTTCCCTCAGCTCCTCAGGCTGGTGACCAGAAATGCTCCTGCAGGAATCCTTCTCCTGTTTGCAGCTCGACTAAGGAGGCAACACATCTCCACTAGTCCTAGGGTCTGGACTGCTCCTCCCAGGGAATGAATCTTCCTAGGCTGGACCCTCTCAGGCTATAGGGCCTGGGCTGACTTCAACAGGCGCAGGGCCTGAACTCTGAACACCTTCACAGGCTCATGGCCTGGGCTTCAACTGCTACAGGCTCAGGGCCTGAGCTTAGACTGCTTGTGCCTTCCCTGACTGGGCCTTATATAAACTAGGGCTCCCTAGCTCCCTCTAGTGACTAGAGCTGGAATGAAATCCCCAGCAGGCCTGCACATGCAATACTCACAGTAACAGGGAAGTGCATAGCATTACCTTACATCTGAAGATTATTTTATACCAACCTCCCCATAAATAAAGGGGAAATGACAGCACACCAGTGACCCTTCTGTAGTGACGGGCATTACAGCTCCCGTACACTACATACCCCGCTGCTTTAAGCTGAGTACGACCTCGTACTCCAACAGGGCCCGCCCAACTGGAATTTTCACCTGGAATACAAAAAGAACATGCAGGCATACATATTCATATATATCAGCATCATCTGCATAGATATTCATATCAGGTCCAATTGGCAAAGGTGAAGTGCGGTGACAAGGGGCGTCGTTCTCTTCTCTCAGGATAGTGAATGGAACTGGGGCGCTGACCTGGCACAGCGGATAAAAGGGAATACCAGGATAGTCCATGACATATTATAAGTCCATAATAAAATATTATAAATTTTGGCTCACACTCAGGGAGTCCATGGAAATAAAGATCACAGAGGCTCGCACATGGGCAGTCCATCTCTGGGCACATTGGCTTGAATATAAAACCTGCAATAAACACGGTCAGCAATACACATACTATTGACATCACAGGACTCTGACAATACCAGGGCCATGTTATCCCGGCAAGTCCTGCGTACCCTAAAAGTGCTGACATAAAATTCCCTTTCAACCTGAAATGGGGGTTAAAAAGGGAAAAAGGTGCAATCAAAAGCACAACTTGGATTTGTTGAGATTTTTCAAAGCAGGCAGGATGTCCCGGAAACCAAACAGGGCAGGCTGGGAGCAGTGGTTCCACAGTGGCAACTTATCTTCACAAACATGCCACCGGCCGTGGGGAACTGGCAGCAAGCTCCACCAGCCTGTCAACAATATGGGACAGCTCCTGCAACACCTCCAGATACTCCTGTGAGATTCAGCAGCATGGCCTAGCAGGCCTGCTCACAGGTAGGTGTCGTACTCCTCTGGCTCACTATCTGAGGGGGAAGCAGGCGGCTTCTAATTGCGGCTTACCCTCGAACGGGTCCTCCTGGATTGACTTCGCCAGCTCTTCAAACCGCTTCTTCCTAGCAGTCGTCTTCCACGCGACCGCGGCCTGCAGTTCGGTCATCAATGTCGGCCATTGCGGGTGCCGATGACAGGTTACATCTCGGTCCGGTGAGTCTCCTTCCGGTCCGGTGGTCCAGGCTGGAGGGTCCCAGGTCTCCGGTGCAGGGGAGTCTGGTGGAGTGGCGCCCCACTCCCACGTGGGCTCTGGCTCGGGCATCTCATCGCTCGGCGTCGCCATCTTCTTGTCAGCTTCACTCAGCTTACTCACAGACTCCTCCCTCGGGCTGGGCAGATCTCTCCTCAACTCAGGCCCGCCCCCTAGGTATAACGCAATAGGGTAGGCGGCCACATTATAATCCACAAAGATGGGCGGTATCCCAGGGCGGTTTTCTCCTCCCTTCGGGAGGGTTTTGGCGCCAATTTTTCGCGCCACTGAGGATAGTGATGGCGCATGAAGAAGTCCAATGGCGCCGGCGGCCATCTTGGGCGCCATGATGCGGCTATTCACTGACAGCAAGCAGGATGAATAAAAGTCCACAAAAACACTCTTGCATGTGGCGATTTTCTTCCTCTTGATAGCGCAACACAGCACAGCGCTTTTTAGAGGTTTTAAGCACACTTTTCTGTACGTTTTAAGTCCACAAAGTCCACTTTCAATAAACAGGCAATTTGTCACTTTGGTCACAGGGCAAAATGGATAAGGCACAAAGTTCACGCTTCTTGCACTAGAAAGCGTGCGCATCCTGTTCGTGACGCCAAAAGAGAGGTGCAGCGTACTCAAGTTAGGGTTAATAGTGTTCTTGGGTGTGGTAGTGCAATGGTGACCACTAACCTGAGACAGGCTGACTCTCTGGCAGGTAGTTGTAGATAGAGTTCGTGACGCCAGTGCCAATTAACGGTGGCACACCGTTTGCTGATAGTAGGAATAACTGAGGGACCACGTTGTAATAAAGCGGAACTTGAACTTTACTAAAGTACTTGATGGTTATCATACATGGACACAGATGGAAGCGCAGTTCCTTAGAAGATGGTTGGTTTACATTAAGCCTCAAGTTACAGTACATTCAGTGGCAGGCGATATGTAGCAAGGTAAATACAGAGGGTTAACACACAGGACTCTTGCAGTACAGGCGGCTTGCACTCTCTACCTGTCTGATCCTGGAAATGTAGACACTATCTTCCAAGGCCCGAATGCCCTCTCTCGGCTTATATCCTTGGGATTAGATTAAGTACCTCCTCTGGGACTTATAGTACCTCTTGCTGTCTTGGTTGCTGCTCTGCCTTCCCTCAGCTCCTCAGGCTGGTGACCAGAAATGCTCCTGCAGGAATCCTTCTCCTGTTTGCAGCTCGACTAAGGAGGCAACACATCTCCACTAGTCCTAGGGTCTGGACTGCTCCTCCCAGGGAATGAATCTTCCTAGGCTGGACCCTCTCAGGCTATAGGGCCTGGGCTGACTTCAACAGGCGCAGGGCCTGAACTCTGAACACCTTCACAGGCTCATGGCCTGGGCTTCAACTGCTACAGGCTCAGGGCCTGAGCTTAGACTGCTTGTGCCTTCCCTGACTGGGCCTTATATAAACTAGGGCTCCCTAGCTCCCTCTAGTGACTAGAGCTGGAATGAAATCCCCAGCAGGCCTGCACATGCAATACTCACAGTAACAGGGAAGTGCATAGCATTACCTTACATCTGAAGATTATTTTATACCAACCTCCCCATAAATAAAGGGGAAACGACAGCACACCAGTGACCCTTCTGTAGTGACGGGCATTACAGCTCCCGTACACTACACAAGATTTTCATGCAACGTAAAAAAAATACAAAAGTAAAGCAGCCCCGCTAAAAGTATCAGCATTAACAAAAATAAAACTAGCCTTCTCCTCATTGAGTGCCATCCGTAAAACGTTCTATACACATTCTCATTAACCTATTTGGGTGAATCCTGGCACATGAAATATAATTCTGAGCCGAACAAACAGACTGTGGTGTCAGGAAACATTGTATAAAAGGGCTGGAACCAACAGAATTGGCTGGATCTAGATGGAAAACTGGGCGTAGTGACAACTGCATCACAAACAATAGGCAGGAGACAGAACGTCCTTAGATTACTGAAGGAAAGTAATATTTTAACATTGTGTTTTATTATAACAAGAAGAAGTCAAAAAATAAAAGAAAAAAATGGCAAGTACATAGGTTAAAGAGGAACTTCCACCATGAAATTCAGTGCAATCTGCAGGCAGCATGTTATTCTGCAGGAGAAGCTGAGCAGATTGATATATAGATTTGTTGGAAAAGATTCCATAAACCTTGTAATTTATAAATCAAAAATTTCTGCTCTTTCTGAAATTAAGCCAGCCTGTGTACATCTCTAGTTACTGACAGCTATCTCTGTATACTTACTTACACTGAGAATGCAATCAATCACTGATAAAATGGTCTTTGTGTACAACTGAGATCAGAAAAAAACAGATTTAAACATATAAATTACACATTCTGCTAAAACATTCCCCACAAAACTCTATATCAATTTGCTCAAACTGTGTTCTGGAATATTACATTATTACAATATTTACATTATAGCACCACCTTGACTTGAACTGCAGCCATTAAGCCTTTGTGCCCATTAATAGATTTGAAACTATCAATTGCATCATGCCACTATTGTATAAAGAGAGTAACAATAAAAAAAAATTCTGTTCAAACCGACGCGGTCTGCAACTGTGTGCCACACGTCCACTCTCTCAAACACTGATTGTGGGGACTGTGAAATGCTTTGCTTCCCTTGATTTGGTTCTGCATAGGAACTGAACACTTGCTGCTGGGTTCCCGAATATAGCTAATCACTTGGAATACCAGCAGAAGGACCCCTTAAAATCAGCTTATCATTCAGAGACCCTTCCAAAAGGCACTTTCCAAAGTACATAACTCATTTAAGCTTTAAAGGTAAGCTGTCATCACGAAATGCAGTGCAATCTGTAGGGAATATGTTATGTTATTATGGATATGTTAGCCTTTAAAGTCTACCTTAGCTTTCAAAAAAGTTAGCATAATGGCTGTGCTTCTTTGTACGATCATAACTGTGAAGAAACAGTTATTTTAGACTTAATCAACGTCTCTTTGAACCATATTATTCCCTGTTCCAGCTGCACAACTAGATGCATTTCTCTCAGAAGTAGAGGGTGTCTCCCTTCTCCTGAATGTGACAGTACTGTATACAGTGACCTTTACTTCCCATTATATTTGTTTTCCTAGGGAGCTCAAATAGATGATAAGGAGAGATAAATCACACTTACAGAAAAGCACGTGGATCATTTGATGTTTAGAATAAGTTGTTTTATAAGGCTCAGGATCTCAGCTAGCTCTGACACACCCCAACTTCCTCTCAACTGTCTTCTGAGTTTTTGTTACCAGGAACAGACCTTGCCTAACAACATGCAGCAAATTGCAAGTTAGGTGGAAGTGAGACACCTAGTGGCCTCGACTTCTCAACTTTACAGTTTTTAAGCAATCGATATATATATATATATATATATATATATATATGTATTTTTTTTTTTTTTAAGTGATTTTAAAATTTGCTAATTACACTATTCACTATTAAATTAAATCAAATTGTGTGAAAGTACAGTGACTCTTTAAATACAGTCACACCCCTCAGTGAAAGCCTGCTTAGAGTGTTGAAAGCTGTCCTCCTCTGCAGCTACACTCATTACTTCTTTGCAGCAACAAATCTCCAGGCCAGATAATCATCTGCACTCTGTGACTCTCAAGGCCTGGCTTTGTGATGCTGTGTGGCAAACACAAGTCCCCGAAAAGCAGGCCAGGTGATCCACCCTCAAGTCCATTATGGCCTCCAGATCACTGATGCTGGACAGCCCCTAGACCTAGCAGTACACACAGGTCAATCACAAGTCTACGTGACAACACTCATGGAGCACCTGTGTTCTACCTTCGGGGGTGGGGGGGGGGGGCAACAAACATTCGGAGATAGGGTTTAATGTGATAATCACAACTCTTTCAGTAGAAAAGCAAAAAGTCTCTTTATTAACAGTTAAAGCCTGAAAGCCTAACAGGAAACAATTATTTTGGTGGAGTAATGACTCCATTCTCTTGGGAATTTGTGACTGTCATGCTAGACTCTCTCTGTTACTACTCCAGTGGTCTGGCAAACATTTCCAACCTGACTGGCACACGGCTCAAACACTGCCTTCCAGGTAGAATCTGGAGCAATCAGCATGAGCTCATTCATTCTCAAATATGTACATTTACCAGCATACAACATTGCAATTATAAGTTCTCAAAACCTAGCTTTACCTCCTGAGGGCATCACTACTTCTCATTCTATCCATTAAAAAGTCCCCAGTCCTGAGGCCACCAACTATACCAAGCATGTTTGTTAACAGCACAACCATAAATCAATTAAAAACAGTTCACATTACCTATTTTCCCTCCACGAGTCTACCATGCAAAGAGAAGAAAATGCAATGCAAGCATTCAGCAGAATACCTCACCTGCAATATAGTCTACAACCTGTAATGGTAAAACATATTAAAACTAATAACGATGGAAGAATTCAAAGTCACTCTTCACAGTAAAAATTCCGAGAGGGTACGGCCACCTCCCTCACATTCTCTTTGGCATGAAAAACACATCTTTTTATCAGCTTTTTGTCCCTCCATTGTCAACATTATTAGCATCAGGCTCTACCTGGGCCTACACTGATGCTAGCACCTCCACATGAGAGCTAACTGCCAAGAAACATGCTCATTCTCACTGCCAGCTATCACAGCTACCAGTTATAACAGCTAACCTGCCAGTCCTGCAGTACAGGACCAATGGGTGTGTATAATAATCACATAATACAATATCAAAAATACAAACAGACATAACTGGCGTTAAAGTAATTCCTGGAGCATTAACACACAATCTTATTGCACTGGCATAGTTTAACAATGTGCAACATTTGTCACACTGTACAGTTAACCGAGTTCCACTGTTGGGTTACTGCGTTAACCCACTCATGTTGGTGATTGCTAGATATGTACCTGTGCCCATTGTATTTATCTTGGATATACAAGACAATAACAATGAAATAATAAAGCAGTCATAAAAAAAAGCAGCCTATTGAAACATACAATATTTTTACTTGAAAAAGTGGAGTACATGTTCAACCCCTCCTTGCAAATTCTACCATCTGTATGTATGTGTATGCCAGGTGCTTCCACAGTTTGAGATGCTGTTTGTATCAGTTCTCTGCTTTAGGGTACTTTCACACATCCGTTATGAACGGATCCGGTTGTATTATCTTTAACATTGCCAAGACGAGTCCGTCATTAACTCTATTGAAAGTCAATGGGGGCAGATCCGTTTTCTATTGTGTCAGATTGTGACAGAGAAAACGGATCCGTCCCCATTTACTTGCATTGGGGGTCATGCTGGATCCGTCTTGCTCCGCATCCCAGGACAGAAAGAAAACTGCAGCATGTTGTGGTTTGCTCTCTGGTCTGGGAACGCAACTAAATGGAACGGAATGCATTCTGGTGCACTCCATTCTGTTCAGTTCTGTTGTGTCCCCATTGCCAATGAATGGGAACACAACTAAAGCGTTATTTTCCGGTATTGAGCCCCCTTGACGGAACTCAATACCCTAAAACTTTAATGCTAGTGTAAAAGTACCCTTAGCTATGGCAGAAATTTCTAAGTGAAGGTCCAATGGATTACTAAAAGAAATGGCATAAAAAATATTCAGTATTTGCGTGTAATAGTCGCATTGCATGACGGCTAGCTCAGTACATTGTATAAGAGCTGTTGTCACTCAAATGTTCAAAGGTTGTGAGGTGGGGAAAGCAGCTCTTATCTTCAATATGCCGGACCTCTATGTTTGAATCCAGTCTCCAGTGTATTCTGTGAAGGGTTATTAAACAAACAGCACAAAATTATCGATTTATCAACAAAGCCATTTTTATAACCCTATTAGTGAATTCTGAGTTAATGGAGAGGGAGCTTCTGTTTTGGATCCTCAACTCTTGGCAAACTGGAGAGCAGCTACAAAAAGCGTCTCTTTTTCTGGAGGACTCTTCACAGGTTCTCTGAAGACTGGATTTGAGAATTATTGCTTTATATGATAGGGGAAAAAAACTGTTTTCACGCTCTAATTATGTATTTAATACCAGCTTTCATACATCACATTTTAATTAAGCTCTCCTTCCTGATATGACCTGAAAGACCACTGGAAATCACGATTATTAGGCCTTCTGTGGAAACGTCTTTATGGGGCAAGTAACATTTGATTGCAAAATCATGCGGTGGAAATAAATTAAATAGACTGTTATTTCCTTGGTAAGATCATTTCCCCTTTTCTCTATGAACTAATTCTATAAATGCTGCTTTATGCTTTAATTGACCTTCAAAAATAAGACAAAAATCACAGCCCCTCCTGGAGTCCTTTATCTTAATGGACGTGTATTTTATCATTCCTCTGTGCAAGTAAGTCTTAACTCTGTTCACGGGAAAACGGTTCCAATATAAATATTGTGCAGTGTACGCAGGGGGACTGTTTTGGTCTTAGTAATGATGTATAAAAGGAAATCAAGACTCTTGTTGTAAATAATTTACAATTAAGGGTTAATTACTCCCAAGGATGACTTCATATAAGGGCAAGTAATGGACATCAGGATTTTCTGTTAAACCAGCTTGTTAACATTTGATATGATTATACTAAATAGCACAGGAACTGTTTCATAGAGCCTTTATATTAGAGCCTTATTTAAGGACTCACAGGCATATTACAGCTTTCCAAATGGGAAAAAAAATGTATGGAATGCTAAAATAGCACCCACAGAAGTGTACTGAGTCTTTGTATGGCTCCAAATTCATAAGAAGGCAAACCACATACATTACCATGCCATGACGGTATCCTGCCCTACAAGCAATGCTCCATAATATCCACTTAATGTGGAATTGTATGGAAGTACTCTATGGCGGCTCAGAGAGGAACCTACAGATCCACAAGGAGCACGTAAAGACAGATCTGTGCATCGCCATACAGGCTTTGAGCACGCTGCTTTGATGAATCCCAATGGTTATCTGCTTACTGATTTCAGGACACCTTTTAAAAACAAATGTACTGACTGTATTAACACCAACAGGGCCAACAGTGGTAAGGAGAAGACCCTGACCACTATATTGATAGCCTACTTTGAGGAAAACCCCTTTAAAGGACATGTGTCACCAGATTTATACAGATGCCCTTTAAAGGCTATGTACACTTTCGGGGGTACATTTTTTATGATAATGGTATTTTTTTATAATTGGATTTACTCATTTTGGGGCCAATTTTTTTTCAATTGGTTTTCACGAAAAAATAAGGAGCCATCCTGTCACAAAGGGTCTTGGTGTATGAATCATACTTTACTTTCACTTTATGCTGGTCATCTAATAACCCTTATCTCTAAATTACTAAACAGTAATAAACACTTATTTAAGCCATGTTATTATCAGTAAGATAAGAATTGACTTATAATGAGTGTTTATAAGTTCAGAGATCAGAGATAAGGAGCCTGTCAGATCCTGCTGCCAGGGAAACACAAGGTTACACAAAGACAGTGAATTAAAATTTTTATTAAAGAGAAATTGAAAAATGTATTTTTTATTTTTTAGCTCAAAATGAGTACCATGCAATAATAGGAAAAATTGCTCACAAAGGTGTATATAGCCTTTACACATTCACAATTGCACAGAAAGTCTATAGACCTCAATGTCTGCAGCATATCGATCAGCAAATTTGCTTTTCTGCCGCATGGACTGGCATGTACATTGTACAAATATTACACTCTATTACACTGTAATGATGGGAATTCGAGTGTAATATTTGTGTAACAATGGGGATTGGAGTGTAATATGTGCATAATGATGGGGATCGCGGGGTGTGAGGCGGCTGCAGAGGAAGCTGGAGGGGGAGGAGGAGGCACGGCGGAGGTGGGCACAGCAGGGGACTGGCGCCCAGGTGCGGGTGACATGTGCAGTGCTGCGTGCTTATAGGTCCCCGCGCCCTGCATGTCCAGTATAACAAACGGTACACGGACACAGGGCACTTTGCACAAGGATTTTATTATGTAGGATGATGGGGGCTAGAGTGTAATCCTTCATAATAAAATTTGTGTGTGTATGCCATTTGTTATACTGCACACAGCGCTCTACACACCGCCCGCACATGCACGCCGGCCCCCTGCTGTGCCCAGCTCCACCGTGTCTCGTCCTCGCCCTCCAGCTTTCTCTACAGCTGCCTCACACCCCAAGATCCCCATAATTATAACCATATTACACTTCAACCCCCATCATTACACACATATTACACTCCAATCCCCGTCATTACACACACATTACACTCTAATGAGGTCTGTAGTGCAATGATGGGGGGTGGGAGTGTAATATGTGTACAATGATAGGGGTTGGAGTGTAATACGTGTGTAATGCTCCCTGCCTGTGTGTAATGCTCCCTCACTTTCTACTGTGCGGCCATTTCCTGACTTTGGTGGGCAGGGTTAGGCTGAAATAGAAGTGAGGAGGATGCAGCTGCTGCGGGGACTAACACGTGCTTCCTGTGCTGACAGATACCTGGGGTCCAGAATCAGAGGTCCCCAGTGCTTCCAGCTTTCTCCTCACATGCTCTTTGGGAGTGCTATGAACTCCAGGATGCAATGCTGGTACGGGGCCACTCTATGCCAGGTGCGCAGGTGTGGGCGGTGTGTAAGGCTGTCCGGTGAAGGACACGCTGTGGCGGTTGCATGGCCCGGATACCAGGGTGTGAGTCAGCTGCAGAGGAAGTCGCAGGGAGAGGAGGAGGCACAGCAGAGCTGGGCACAGCAGCGGACCAGCTTGCTAGTGTGGGTAGTGCGTGCAGAGAGCCATGTGTTGATTGGCCTGCGCACCGCGTATGCGCACTTAACTAATCAGCACACACGCACGGATGTGCACTTATACAGGTATTTTATTATAGAGGATATATATCTACTATAATAAAAGCCCTGTGTGCGTGCTCAGGGCTGCGTGTCCGTGCGTGTGTGATGATAATTGAACTGCGCATACACGGCGTGCCGTCCAGTCAACAGACGGCACTCCACACGATGCCCACACCAGCGCGCTGCCCAATCACCACCACCCCACATGCAACCGCGCTGCCCACACCAGCGAGCACAGTGCACTGACCATCAAATGGCGCTCCACACACCACTCGCACTGCCCACACCTGCGCGCCAGCCAATCATTCCCGCCGTTTACAGGTTATTGTGTGCTTTCTGGTGCGCTGCCATTACTGTTCGTGCATCACACAGCCACACAGTCCCAGCACTCTTAGCCACAGACAGCAGCCGTTGCCAGCAGTCTCAGCCACAAGCTGCTGCCAGCAGTCTCAGCTACCAGTCGCTGTCACGAGTCTCAGCGATCAGTCGCTGTCAGCAGTCTCAGCACCACCAGTCATTTCCACCAGTCACAGTGCCAGCAGTCTCAGCCACCTGTCAGTGCCACTAGCCACAGCAACCAGTCACAGTGCCAGGAGTCTCAGCCACCAGTCAGTGCCAGCAGTTTCAGCCACAGCCACCAGTCAGTGCCATTTAATATAGACCATTCCTACTACTGTTATTGTAACGGGCTCAATGTCTAGTAACTATATAGAATTCTTATTTTAAATATTAAACCAGTCTGACGGTCACTTGGGCACACAAAAGAACTTTTCTTTTCTTTCAAGCAGATTGGATTATGCCTTGTGGGTTTTTATGACTTCCATAGAACTACAGAGGGAAATACATTTCTAAAATGAATCCCCCTTCCCCATGTCCACATTTTCTCTCTTTCATTGGTACAATATGATGGAAGTATTTCTTTTTTAACTGCATTACCTATGTAGCTATGTACACAAGTCCTATAAGAAACCATGTTATGCCCTTCTACTAGACAGAGCATCAATTAACGTCAATAGAAATCTTGTTAAATCAGGATTAATAATATATAGTTCCCACTGGAGGAAATTATTTCCTACATAAATCATGCATGTAACAGGTTTTTGATGCCGATCCAGTTGTTTACAAAATGCCCAATGACTCTCTGCCTAAATGCAATCTAATCCCCAGCCGACAACATGGTTTTCCAGGATATTTTATTTTGCGCATTTTGAAAGGAGTCATATTCCTGAATTTTCAGCAATCAATACATGTGTCAGCTTGAAGAATGATCCAATTATATTATTGCTGGTGTTGCTATCCAACACAAGATCATAATAAAGTAGAAGCTCAATAAAAGCATTGATCATTATCCTTGAAGATGACTGGAACACCTCGATTTGGTGGATTTTTTTTCAAATGTTTAATACCATACATCCATGTGGGTGTGGATGCTGGTCATCAGCTGATGTTTTTTTTTTTTTGACACAAGGTGTTTAGTTCAGTTTTCCATATTTTAACATTGATGGAATATCCTATGCATGATTGGCGGCGGTCCAAATCACTACAATGTCCAACAAATACAAATCAAATGTCTAACAAAATATTTCAATTCATAACCCTTCACAGGCTGCAACTCACATCACAACCACTAGGTGGCCAAACATAGACTTTAATAGAATAGACATCTCTTGACAGAGTATCGCAAAGTCAAAAGAGTCGCAGAAAGCTAGGAATTAAAACTTAACTTTTAATCACCACTTTAATATTGAATCACTTCTTATTCCTATAAAATGTAACAAACATTGATCATAATAGACCCAACAACCAACAAATACAAACATACATACACAGAGGGGAGGGCGCGTATAATGCGCTAGGGAGAGATGTCCCTACTAAATCCCTAACTATTACCTTAACCCACAGGAACACCCTGATGGTGGGTGGCCTGTGGTCCCATGCCTGCCCTGTCTCACCCTCTCATTGCCTTAAATAGTTCCCAAGCATTTCCCCAATCACTGGCTCATCAGGGGAGAGACAAGGCAAAGAATAGGAAATTATGGACACCAATTGGTCCAGACAAACTAAACGGTTATGAATGAAAATGTACATACATCTGATTGTGCACACATGAATACCTGAAGCCTTTGTTAGCACACGCAACTTGTAATCGACCTAAACCTCAGAAAAAGGTGATCGTCACAGTTCTCAGTCAGATGGATAAATATCAATATGTGTAAATTCAACCAGTGTGGGATTGGTCATGTGGATGTTAATCCGTAAGCAGTTAAAGCACATGAGACAGTCAGATATTGTTTGCAGGAATTAATAATCAAGCTCAACAGGTATAATTGACTGCTGGAGCCAGGCATAGATAAAGAACCCGTCAGATTTATGTTATAAAAATATGTCAGATATAAATAAATATTATAAATATTATAAATAATATGTCAGATATAAACAAACAAGCTGCAATCATTTAGGCCCGATACATAAATAGGCTGGATACATATATTTGATTGCTAGCCTGGTAAAGATAAAGTGCAAAGTGTAATCAAAAGGCTTGGTACATATCAAAGCTCAATACATATATAAGGAAAAAGCTCAGTACATATATAGATTCTCTACATGTATTCAAAATCCTGGCATTAAACCTATAAAATCACCCTCCAGTGGTATTTATACTTAACAAAGTTGCCAGAGGTCTGATTAGGAGGTGGCACTGGCAAAATACAAAGCCCGGTACATGAAGCTGATATTCAAAAACCAACATTTGATCGTCACAAGGACCTCTCAGGTGAACAGTAGATGTAGGACGGCCATGGTGATCATGATGTGGTCCACCCCGATATGGATGTGCACATCCATATCGGGGTGGACCACATCGTGATCATCTCTCCCTAGCGCATTATACCCGCCCTCCCCTCTGTGTATGTATATTTGTATTTGTTAATGGTTTGGTCCATTATGATCAATGTTTGTTACATTTTATAGGAATAAGAAGTGATTCAATATTAAAATGGTGATTAAAAGTTAAGTTTTAATTCCTAGCTTTCTGTGACTCTTTTGATATTAAGCAGGAATTTTCTGTATGAGTATCCAATCAATATTGGACATTTTGCTTTGGTTTTTATATTACAAAGTCAAGTTTATTTATTTTTTTAGAAAGCTGGTCATTTTATGTCACATCTCAGAATAAGGTGTGTCAAAAGCAACGATAAGAAAAAACACACCATTACAGCCGAAAGGAAGAGAAAAGTACTGTGATGAATACAATGGTCAGTACGGCTTAAAGGGGTTTTCCTGATTTTAACACTGATTGTTTCCTAGATTTGGAATGATCAAACATAAGGTTAACCGTCACAATCAATTCAGTACCAATGCATCATATAAATTGGAGCAGTACTCTCTGTAGAATACTGTAAAGAAGGGACCCCTTCATAATTTAGGATCTTGAGATCGGGTGATGTATCTGTAATAATAGGTCAGAGAATATGGACTTCGATTTTTTTTCTTGAAGACATTTAGTTAGTTATCGCACTGGCTTTCTCAATTAGAAAGGCTTATGTGACAAAACTCTGGCATTAAATACTGGTGACTTGTGCTTTAGACATGTAGGTAAGATGTTACAAGAAAGCAAGATTAAAGAGAGCTGGAAAGGTGCAACGTCTATTGTCTGCCACTTACAATGCTGTCCTAACACCTCTCCAGAGGCAGTTTATTTACACCTAATAGCTTCAGTCATGCAAATGCAATAAGCATTTTACCTCCATGACTGAAACATATATCACCAGCACTTTAATGTTGGAGACTTCTAGTATCAACCAATCAAATTGAAAAAGCCACTTGGATGACTAGTGAAACCTCTTCAAGTCCAGTTGCTCTGAATTATTATAAGCGATATAATATGACCTGGATGAAGGAGAACCTTCACAGTCACACATTCTAAAAATGGTACATCAATGCTACATCCTGGAAACACCACAATGTAACTTTTCACACACTGTTCCCTGTGGTTTTCAATCCTTCTGCCTTCACACTATTTTTCTTTTAATTGTATGACAATTGTACAAAAACTGATATTACAGGCTCATAGGATGGCAGTGTTTTTTTTTGAGAACAGAGTGACATTGAGTTCACATTGACATAATCTTGTGACTGTGGTCTCAAATCACTGTACACCTAAGGCACAGGAACATTTAACCCATAGTGATTTAATGTCACTAGAAAACAGGATCTCATCATTCTGTGTCACTATGGACCAACTATTACCCCCTGAGGTGTTATTTGAAATAGTGCACCACAACTAAATCTACAAATTGAAGATATGATTGTATATCTCCGAAAAGTCTTGCAAAAGGAGAAATTGTGCCTCCCCATTCATAAAAGTTGTGACTGTATATCTAGCATAATACTGCCCCAATGCTGTCAGGAATACTGGCTCAAGGTCAATGTACACCAAAATATGTATGCAACCTAGTCAACACAGACACCAAACAGAAAGAAACTAAATGTTTTGTAGATTCCTTTAAAGGAACACTAAACCTAGCAATGAATGATAAAACTAATCAAGAAATATACAGTAGTTGCCCTCACTTTTGTCAGTCTTCAGCTTTTTCTGCATAATCCTGACACAAAGAGTCTTGTAGGGTTAGTGTCCCACTGATCTGAAGAGCATCTGAGGTTTGGGGATGGCCTAAGTGGTGAGGCTTAATGATCTTTTTGTCCTTGTCAAGAGGATTGAGGGTAGGGACTCCCGTTTCAGGCAGTTGTCTTATAGCCAAACACATGACAGGCTGGAATAGGAGGGAGGACATGACTGGGCTCCTGGGACAAACAAAGATTTCTTCATATATTTTTCAGATTTAATTGCAATTAGAAATAAGGAATGCCCGCGAGGAGGAGATAAAGTAAGGAAGTGCTTGGATATGTCTGTGCATTTTCTGTGTTTACCTTTAAGAGGTATATATGTTTATTTTAAGTAATTTCTTTATATATATATATATATATATATATATATATATATACCTCAGTTTATTTTATATATCTTTTTTTCCTGACCCTGTCTTGTATGTTTTTAGTAATTTGATTGTTTTCCCTATTACTTATCACTATATCAGCCTCATAAAATGGCTATTAATATTTATATGTTGGATCGAACAGCCTGTTTCTGTGGGATAAGATGTGCTGAACCTGCAAATGTATTTTCACAGAGCAGTGACCAGCAATTTACACAGAAGGAGAAAAGTTAAGAGATCTCAATTCCACATTAAAGCACTGGTGGACTGTGTGCTATACGTTCCATGGAACATTTATCTATTTGCATGAGTATAAATATTATTTATGTTCAATGTTAGAATGTATTATAAAAATAACAACAAATACAAAAAAAGAATACGAGCCCAACAGCAAAAACGCAGTAAATAAAAACATAGCCAAAAATAAGTATACAGTATAACATGTTTAGGTGGAAAATTCCACCATCAAGCCAGCAAAACATTACAATAGGCTATAGTTGACATCCAAGCTGGGTAAAGGATTGCTAATTTACCCCGGGTATAAGCTAGGCTAACTGTCAAGGATTAAAATCACGGGGAGAACTAGATAGAGAGCAAGAATTAATGAAAAAAAGTAAAGGAAATTAAATTTAATTAAATTAAAAAAAGAGAACAAAAAAGTGAGGCAAGGAAAAAAGGGAGAAATAAAGGTTGAGGGCCTCTTAAATGAGTTAGTTAAAAATGTTGCCTCATTAAGACAACAATCTGGGTCCATATGTATTATTAGGGCAGATGGACATCACAGAGGGGGTTCAGTCATTGGTTCCTCTCTTTATTAGCCAGAGATGGCCACTTCCTTTCATGTACTGTATTAAGCGGTTAGTTTTTTATTTGACTGTAATGCCAGTTTCCTAGCAAATGCTAACAAATGATCACTGTGAGTTTCTGAAGTTAAAGAAGAGACAACCATTAAAAAATTAATAATATACAAGGACAAATTTACTAAGAATGTGACATAAGGTGAGTAAGAGATGTGGATCGAAACCCGACAGATCAACATGTGCCACCGGAGTGAATTTTAAATGTTCACAATCAAGCAATGATGGTTTTATTTCTGAGAGCCACACAACTTTTTGTGGATTCATTACACTGCTGGATCACTACCTGTGCAATGGATTACTGACTCCTGCTGACTTAGCTGGTGTAAGTTTAGGTCACCCCAAAATAGTACCAATGAAAACTCATCCTACAAAAAACAATCTCTCACTCAGCCGATGGTAAAAATAAAAATGTTGTGGCTCTCACACAATATGGCAACACAAAAATAGTATCTCTGTAAGCATTCTGACACGAAATAAAGTTAATATGTCATTTATATCGCACTGTAAATTCAATAAAAAAAAAAAGTTACATCATCTCATAAAAAAAGCAAAACAAAAAAGTTCCAAAATAGATGCAATCTTAAAGGGGTCCTTTAGTCATGACACCTAAATCTAGGTTTGGGATGCAGCCATATCATGTAAGAGCCAGTTTTCTAATCCCTAATACATCATTGGTTTTTTTCAAATGAAGCTGTCAAGTGAAAGCACAACTATACATCCACGCCTTTAGAGGTTGGTCCTCTGTGAAGTGAGCTGTCAAGAGGTAAGTTAATGCATAGTGTAAAATACAGCTGTGCTTCCCAAACTGTGAGGAACCCACCTGTTAGTTTTTTAGGCACAGTTGTAGTGGCATCAGTTATGACAGAATGTATCATATGATGTGCAGATCTTTCCGTGGCTGAACCAATCTTTGGTTAGTAACATAATTGTATGGTAAACCTCTTGAAGGTGGTCCCCAAAACTGTTTTCTTGAGGGGAAGTCCTACAAAACATGCATAGTATGCATAGTGCATGATGGCACTGAAAACTTGTCACAATAAACCTGTTTTCTTCTCAAATGGTTGGCATTTTGGAAAAGTTTCACTGAAAATCTTTCATTTCAGCATACACTTGGACCACTGGTGATGGGGGTCCAGCCACCACCATGTGGTGAGACCTTGGTAGAAAAAAATATGAGAAGCCATAAAATATAGCACAATCTTTTAGGAGTCTATGTGTAGGAGCTTAACTTCAGTAGAATATTTCTGATGCACTGATGTACAATATCACAATTCATTACAGACTTGTAGTGCATCGAGCATACACTTCCAGAAATTGAAGCACTCCAGGACTACTTGCGAACTTCTACATGCCTCCACCAGAGACAACAGAAGAATTAAGGACTAGATAAGTTGTTTTTTTCTTTAATTAGAATATGTTCCTCTAATATTCATTAAATTCCCACACGTGGAACTGGAGATGATTTTCTTTTATTTCACCGTTATATGTTTGTGTCTTCATTCAATGCTAAAATGCTTGTTAGCGTTGTCTTCAAAGACTCCTTAATGAATCATTTGCAGACTTTTATCTCCTCATTTACTTTAGTGGGGACATTAATATGTCTCTTTTGGAGTAAGAGCGAACATGATGTTCTGATCGGGTATTAAGAATTACTATCTGATTCCCTACTGAACAATGATAATTAACAATGATAAGCTGTACTGCCCTTCAACATCATCTAACAGCAGCTTGTTGTATAATTAGGCAACTGAGATGATAGATAGTGACTTTTAACCCGTCAAATGCTGTAATCAATTGTGACCATGGCATCTGAGCAGTTATTTTCCAAGAGCACTGTGCTCTTGGGGCCGAGAATATACCTCGCACAGAGGTTGCGGGAGCTATTTGGTTTCTATGGCAGCCTCAGGCCCTCTGAAGGCTCAGAGGTCTGTCAAAGCAAAATTTCTATGAATCCCTGCCTGCGGCTAGTTTCTCCCAAAGACTGCAATGGTAAATTATTGAAGTCTATGGGAGAAGCAATCAGACCATTACATTTGGTTAAAGTCCCCTGCAGAAACTTAAAATAAATGTAAAAAAGTTTTTTATTTTTTTGAATATAAAAACAAACAAAAAAATAACAATTCAAATCACCCCCTCCCACACACACACACTTTTCTCATTTTAAAAAATAAACAATAAAAGAATAAAGATTATTGTCATTGCTGTATCCCAAAATTCACAGACTATTAAAATATAAGTCTTTATCCCATATGGTGAACGGTGTAATGGAAAAAAAATCAATATGGCCGATTTACAGTTTTTTGGTCACTTCACCTACCCGATGCAAAAAATGAACCACCAAACAGCTACGTAGATTTAAATATGAAAACATTTTGGAGGTCAGAATATGGCGATTCAAAGAAAAAAGTTCTACGTTTTTATATTTTTTTAAGTATTAAAACACAAGAAAAACTATAAATATTTAGTATCTCTGTACTCGTTCTGTCATTCAGTCAGTTTTACCGCATAAGGAACAAAGTAAAAAATTTACAAAACCCATAAATCTATGGCAGAATTGCATTTTTTTTCTGCATTTTATCCCATTTGGATTTTTTCTGACTTCACACTACATTGTATGCAATATTAAATTGTGCCTTTAAAAAGTACAATTACAAGCCTTTATAAAGCTATGTGAACAGTAGGGAGTAACGGTAAGTAGGAAGTAAAAAACTTAAAGGGAAGGAAGGGGTTAAAAAGGTCAATATACATCTTTCTGGTATAATTTGTGTTGCCACTCCAATACAGATACTCTGTTAAGCACACAATTCCATCATTTATTCCAGCTACTCTTCTTTTCACAACCATATAAATGTTCCCCTGGGGGTTTCAATAAAATGACTCAATTTTTGTATAACTGTTTTATTATTATTTTGGTACAAAGCAAAGACCTCAGAAAACGCCTGAAGTGTGTTGTTTTATATGTTCTAACAAATTGTCCAACTGAGAGTCGTTGCATTCTTTGCATTCCTATTACTGTGGTGCATTAGCATGTGGAAAATATTTAGAATGGTGTATTCTCTGCTAGTCACACAGAATCCATTTAGTCTGGGTTTATAAAAGTTTTCTGATGGAAAACAAGGACAATGTCCTTTGCCTGTTAATTCTTTCTCACACCCTGATATGATAGTACTTCAAGGGTAATGTGAGAAGCTTGGCCCACTATTAAAGACTCATACACATTTCTGTATTATGTACACAGGCTTGTGTCTCCAGTTTCATACAAAGCCATCAGGAGCAATCAGTTGCACCTTACAGAGAAGTCTGCAATTCTATACAAGCTCTTGTATACTGCTCCACCATGTGCATGAGTCAAGGTGATCACTGATGGGAGCGCTGTCGTAATACACAACTACACCTCTGTGGGCCCCTTACACCCCATGCAAAAACACTGAATTGTGTCATTATGAAGGCTAGAATCTGACAAAAACTTCAGGGTCTGTCTCTTGTAAATATGTGTTAAGGAATACCAGCAGTTATGCCCTATGTACATACAGATTTAGCAGCCCTCATCTTGATTCTTAATGCATAAGTAAATGATGGAAAGAAAATGACTTTTTTCAATAACTTTTACTGGCTTTTGTGATGTGAGTGTTTATAAGGTCAGAGAGCAGAGATAAGAAACCCTGCTGCCTGCCTGACAGAAGAGAGAAGAAAATTCAGATCCTGCTAATAGAGCATCTCAGCTCTGTACAGAGAAAAGGACTCCATATTTTTAATAAAGATTGTACTCATAATGAGTACAATGCAATAATAAAACAAACTGCCCCCAGGTGTATATAGCCTTTAAGGTAAAGTATTAAAGACATTCAGAACAGTGTAAAACAATAAAATAAATCATAGTTACATAGTCAATAAGTCTAGACCAACCTATAATATCTATTTTGTCAAGCCAGAAGAAAGCAAAAACTCCTTCCTAAGTACCTATAACTTGTGATATTATTACTTTCAAGAAGGGCATCTAGGATCCTGTTCAACATCTTCAATGAATCAGCCATCACAACAACTTGAAGAAAAAAGTTCCATAGTTTAAATGCTCTTACAGTAAACAATCACTGTTAATGATGATGTGAAAACTTTTGTCTACATATTCCTCTTGATATGCAGGAAATGGCTGCCCGTTTAGGGTATGTTCAGACGACGACAATTGTCGCGCGACAAAAAGTCGCGCGACAATTTGGGAACCACTACACTGCAACATTTGTAGCGCGACATTGATGTCACATTAATGTCGCGGCAGCCTTATAATGGGTGTCTATGGTGGTGTCATGACGTGCGACATGCAACATGTTGCGACTTGCGACACAACAGTCGCAAGAAGTCCATCCCGGATGGATTTTTGTCGACTGTCGTGTCGCAGTCGCCGCATGTCGCATGTCGCACTGCGACACCATAGACTCCCATTATAAAAATTGTCGCGCGACAATAGTGCGACTTTTTGTCGCGCGACAATTGTCGTCGTCTGAACATACCCTTAATCGCTGGCTGTAGCAGTGACTCACATCAGGCAGTGATTGGGTCATTTCCAGTGTGTTGAAAAGAATCAGAAAGTATAAACTGGCCAGGAAAGATCGGAACAGGAGAGGCAGAAATCAGTGAAGCCATTCTGATTTATTATAGTATTTTTACACCTGACCTTTTTTTAACGGAAAAAAAAAATAGATTTTAAACTGCTGAACAATCTCTGTAAGTTCAAGTCCCTTTATGGATAACAAAAAATAAAATAAAGTATTAATTAATAAATAAGTACTGTAAATCCACATAACATTAATATAACTATCTCTTTGGTAACCCCATAACTTTAACAACATCTGCTATATCTATATGATTTATGGTAAAGAAATGGTGATAAACATGACCATTTTTTCCCTTCAAAATTACATTAATAAAGGTGAATTACTAATGTATAGGTAATCCAAAATGGTATGTATAGATAAAACCAATCCCACCCCATCATTACATATAGTTAGATAAATAAAACAATTACAATCATTAAAGGGGTATTCCCGTTGTTTCAAGTTATCTCCTATTCACAGGATAGGGGATAACTATTAGATCGGTGAAGCTTCTACTGCTCGGACCCCCATTGATGACTCACCCTCTACAGCCCCCCTGAAATGACTTGAGCGGTCGGTTGTACAGGCGTGTGGATGTAATTTCTATTTGAATTCTGGAGATAGCTGAGCGCTGTACTCGGCTATCTTCGGAACTCCCATGGAAATGAATATAGCAGCTGCGCGCATGTGCAACTGTCCGCTCTGTTCAGTTCAGAGGCTGCAGCTTTTCAGTAACTATTATCATTATCACCACAGGCAGGATTATAATTACAGATATAACCTTTATATAGATAAGACAGGATCCACCATTCACAATAGGGGATATTACAGCTTATCTACTCCCTCCTGACTTCTGCTCAGGTCATGACTAGGTCCCCTCCTGTCCGGTGTGTCTATGGCCCATGTAGGTGCTCTCAAAGAACCGGAAGCCTTAACATATTTTAGGCCTAGAAAAAACTGCATGATTTTATTATCTTTTTTTTTTTACTATAGATAGTGACATGGAAAACAAAATTTGCCAAAAAATGTTCAAAAAATATGTTTAACATAAAACAAAAAAATAGATCATAAACAACTATCCACTCTGTCTATATAAGCCTCATAGAAAAGACAAGACTGAGTGAATCATATACAAGCAAGATAAAAAAAAAAAAATGATGGAAACCAAAGCTGTAACATGAGATTAAAAAAATAAAGTCAATAGTGAAGAATAGATGAAGAGATCAGGACTGAGACCTGACGGCACAATGCAGAGGTAAATACTCCAGTGAATATTGGGATTCCAATGAGTACGCTAGGATGACAGCGACAACAAAAGGCAGATAACAGTAAGTGATGGGGATCTTTATAGAAATATGATTTCTACTGGGGAGGGATGACATTGACAGAGGATAGAAGAAAGACCAAAAAACAAAGCACTTCCAAAAACTGCTGGGCCAGACCCTGTTTTTGAAATAGGAGCAGGTTCCAGAGGTGGCATCCACACCTAAAAAAATCACATATCCTGTGATGGGAATACCCCTTTAATCCTGAATCGAATAGTACAAATATTCTGATAGTCCAGCAAGAATTTAAAATTTTAGAAAACCTGGAGCAGAAGATTTAGCCAGTAATGAGAGTTTTCATATTACACAGTTGCAAAAAACAGTAGGTAAATCATTTGGAATTTCCTGGATTTCTGAATTTATTACTAATAAAATGTAATCTGATTGTTATCAAAGTGGCAATTATAGACAAACACATTGTAACTAAGCTAATAAGACATAATCAGTTGTACTGTTCATGCTTTATAGAGCATACTAACTAAACATCCACAGTCGATGGAGAAAAGGTAAGGCCCCTTTCACACGGGTGTGTTTTCTGTGCGGGTGCAATGCGTGACGTGAAGTTGCATTGCATTGCATCCGCGCGGAAAAAACTGAACAACTGAACGCAATCGCAGGCAAAACTGAATGGCTTTGCCTGCGAAATCGCACAGTTTTCACTGAACGCATCCGCAACGCATCCGGACCTAATCCGGACACGCTCGTGTGAAAGAGGCCTAAGTAATTTTATACCTATAGATCCTCTCTAGCAGCGAGCACCTTCACCAAAAGTTTCATCTGGCTGCAAATAAGATTTGGCTCATGCAGATTTGGCTCAAGGGCTCATGCACACGGCAGTTGCCGCGACCTGGCCGTATTGCGGCCCGCATACGGCGGTTCTGCAATACACGGGGCACCGCCTGTGTGCACCCCGTATCACGGATGCGGACCCATTCACTTGCATGGGTCCACAAACCCAGAGATGCGGAACGGAAGCACAGATCGGAAACCCACGGAAGCACTACAGAGTGCTTCCGTGGTGTTTCTGAACATGCCTCCGCACCGCAAAAAAATAGAACATATTCAATTTTTTTTGCGGTGTGGACGGATCACGGACCCATTCAAGTTGAATGGGTCTCATTCCGTTCCGGCGCTGCGGGGACGTTGCCCGTACATTGGGGACCACAAATTGCAATCCCCAATGCACGGAATGGCTGCACAATGGCCGTGTGCCTGAGGCCTAACGCTGGGTTCAGACCTGAGCGTTTCTGAGACACGCGTTTTCACGCATTTTTGACGCGCATTTTCCGCGTGTTTTTGTGCGCGTTTTGGCAATCGTAAACGTGCGTTTTACGAGCGTTTGTGTGATTGACTGCAGTGTTGTCCAATGACCAAATATCCCTGTCTATATGAAGTTTGGCCAATCAGAGTGCATTGCTGGTCGAACGCGCGTTTTCAGTGTCAAAAACGCGCAAAATACAAGCGTTGCGCGTTCCCATTGAAGTCTATGGGCCGAAACACGCGACAAACGCCCCAAAAAAAGCTCAAGTACTTGTTGGCTTGCATCGGTTATGCGTTTTACAGCGCGTTCGAACGCGCTGTAAAACACGCAAGTGTGAACTGAGGGTAACTCTGAGGAGAAATGGCAGACCATTCTGTTCATCAGTATTTCTAAGATGTCTTGCATGCACAGCTCTCTTCAGGCTGCACCAACTCCATGGAGTTAAAGTGCGTCCATCAGCAGATCTGTACCTATGACACCGGCTGACCTGTTACATGTGCACTTGGCAGCTGAAGGCATCTGTGTTGTTCTCATGTTTTAATATATGGAAATGAGTCTCTCAGTATTTATTTTTTTTCTAATTTTTAAAGGTCTGCGCCTACCGGATCTGGCATTAATACATTTCAATGGAAAATAATGCTGGATCCGGCAATCCGGCAAGTGTTCCGAATAAATTTTGGCCGGAGAAAAACTGCAGCATGCTGCGGTAGTTTCACCGGCCAAATACCGTAAAAGGGACGCCTGATGCATACTGAACGGATTGCTTTCGATTCATAGTGCATTAGGACAAACAGATGCGTTTTTTTTCCGGGATTGAGCCCCTATGACAGGACTCACTACCGGAAAACTTTAACACTAGTGTGAAAGTGCCCTTAGCAAAAATAAAAATGATAGACATATTGGGTATTGCTGCGTCCAAAACAACCTGCTCTCTAAAAATATCACATGAGATGCCCCCTCAGGAGAATGCTTTAAAAAATAAAAAATAAAACTAGGGCAAAATAGCATTTTTTAGCACCTTGCCTCTCAAAAACTGTAATACCAAGCGATCAAAAAGTCTTATGTACCCCAAAATGGTGGCAATCATCTCATCCCTCAAAAAATGAGTCCCCACATAAGACAATCAGTACTCAAAAACTAAAAACCAATGGCACCCGTAAAACAATCCATCAAAATCTGCGCTACAAAAGCCGCTCCTTACTTTCTGAGTCCTGCCATATGCCACAGCAGTTTACCACCACATATGGGGTGTTGCAGTATTCAGGAGAAAAATGGGTAACAAATTATGGGGTGATTTCTCCTTTTACCCCTTGTGAAAATGAAAAATTTGGGGCTAAAGTAACATTTTTTGGGAAAAAAATTTAATAATTTATTTTTACCGGTTTTATACTATAGAGCAATACCATCTATAGAGCAATCGCGCTACTGAGATCACCAATGATCCATCGCGTATCAAGACGCAATTGTGACCGTAACTGAAGTGGTAAGATCACAGTTTACGCCTCTAGTAAAAGCAAGAGGAGATTTTCCGAATTGTCCTGACTAAAGGTGGACTCATGCTTGGCTGTTTGACTTACAAATTATTTTTACAGTCAAGTGTTTCTATATTCTATGAAATGCTTGTTAGGTCAATACACTACCCACACCCCTCAATGAATGCCTTGAGTGGTGTAGTTTCCAAAAAGGAAGTCCTACGGTGCGCCCATACAGCAGTTTACTACCAGTGCTCCGTAGTGCTTCTGATCCATGACTTCGCTACATATCCTGAGGATTGCAGACCTATTCAGGTCAATGGGTCCACATCCGTAACACGGAGCGCACACATCTGGTGCCCATATACAGCCTCATGCAAACAAACGTATGCCTCTATGCCTGTGAATTTGCAGTCCTCAATGCATATGCACTGTCTGAGTTAGCTGTTCTTGCGGATGCAGACCTATTTGACTAGCATGGTTCCACGATCCATCCGCACTGCAAAAAGGCAGTGCATGTGCTACTCTTTTGCATTGCGGGTGGATGGACTGAAATGCCATGGAAGCACTTTATAGTGTTTCCATGGGCTTCTGCTATGTGCCTTCATTTTACACCGCTCCGTATACTGCGGTATACAGACCCATTCAAGTGAGGGCTCATGCCCACTCTGTGCATTGGGGATTGCAATTTCGGGTCACCAATGCATGGATACTGTCCATATGGCCGGTGCTGACGGACGCAGACCCATTCAACTTGAATGGTTCTGTAAATCGTCCACACTGCAAAAAAAAATAGAACATGTGAAAATAGAACAAGTGAATGGGTCTGCAACTGTGATGCAGTGCAAAAACGTTCGGTGCCTCTATATTGCAGACCCGCTGTTTGCAGGCCGCAATATGGGCCCCAGCCATGTGTATGAGCCCTGAATCAGCACCCCCTATATGCAGACTGGCCATTTGCAGCCCACAATATGGGCATGGACAGCCAGAGCCCATGTGTATGAGGCCTAAAGGGGAGTTCACATCACCGTTTCTTTTTCCGTTCTGATCTGTCAGAAGAAGAGGGAAAAAAAGTATCCTGTAAAAGATGGATCCTTTTGTATTTATTTTAGCCATTTCTGTCTGAGATCTGTTTTTTTTTTCAGATAATTTGTTCTGTCTGTACAAACTTATCTCAGACACAAATGGCTAAAACGGATGTGCAGAACGGATGCAACAGGATCCTCTTTTTTTATAGGCAACTATTCTTTTTTTCTGAAGGATCATAAGAATGGAAAAAGAAACAGTGATTTGAACACCCTCTAAGTCATCACTATCTGATTGGAGAGGGTCCAACACCTGAGACCACCACTGCTCAGAAGTGTGATTGTAGTGTAGCCTGGGCCAGATCAGCTACATAGAAAGTAAATGGGACTGCAATACCACATATAGCCGTTATACAATGTGCTGTGCTTAGTGCACTGTGAACAGAATGCAGTGCTATCTGGAGCACCATGGGATCTTGAGACAGTTGTTTTGCAGGCCCATAGAAACACCCGGAAGCACTTCTGTGCACTTTTGGGTCTGTATCTCTGCACTGTGAAAGATATAACGTCCTATCTTTTGCCATATTTTGTGCATGATGGACCCAATGAAATCAATGTGTCCATACCTTGATATGAAGTTCTCACTGCTGCTGCCCATGTTTTGAGGACCACTATTTGTGGTCTGCAACATGGACAAAGTGACCATATGGTCGTGTAAATGAGCCCTTATAGTAAAGTAAATGCATGCTCTTTCAGTCTGGTTGCCTAGCGCTAAGTGTGTTGTGTCAGACATTATGAAAATCAACATATATCCGGAGAAACATTGCAATACCGGCGTCAAGTGTGTATCTGACATATAGCCGGGGAAACACCAATATACCAGAAACAAGTGTGTATCTGACGTTTGTGATATCAATAAAAAGTGATATGTAATATGATAGCATAGTCTAATGTGCATCAGACCACTTTGATTACTGTAATTCACTGAGGGATAGCAGAGATGAGTGTGTATAAACCATTTGTAGCAGAAAAAGGTGTGCAAAGAGAAGTGTGTAGCTGTATGTTCTAACAGACAATACCTTGCTAGGGACACAGTCTCCCCAACCATAGACACACATATAGTATACAGACACACCGCAGTGCTAAATAGTGATGTCGCGAACATAAATTTTTCCGTTCGCGAACGGCGAACGCGAACTTCCGCAAATGTTTGCGAACATACGAACAGGGCGAACTGCCATAGACTTCAATAGACAGGCGAATTTTAAAACCCACAGGGACTCTTTCTGGCCACAATAGTGATGGAAAAGATGTTTCAAGGGGACTAACACCTGGACTGCGGCATGCCGGAGGGGGATCCATGGCAAAACTCCCATGGAAAATTACGTAGTTGACGCAGAGTGTGGTAAGTTGAATTCGCAATGCGATTAATATAACCTGCATTAATCGCATTGCGAATTCAACTTAGAGCTGGGTTCCTAATAGTTGTATTGCTAGAATATAGCGAAGATTGAGAATATAGTGCTATATTCGTGGTATTCATTATATTCTAGCAATACAAGCATTAGGAACCCAGCTCTAAGTTGAATTCGCAATGCGATTAATATAAACTGTATTAATCGCATTGCGATTACAACTTAGATCTGAGTTCCTAATGGTTGTATTGCTAGAGTATAACGAAGATTGAGAATATAGCGCTATATTCTCAATGTTCGTTATATTCTAGCAATACAACCATTAGGAACCCAGCTCTAAGTTGAATTCGCAATGCAATTAATACAGGTTATATTAATCGCATTGTGATTACAACTACTAACACTGCAGCTTCATAATGAATCTAAGATGGATGCTGTCTTTGCTTTTTTATAGGAGGTGGGAGAATCTGGGAGGGAGGGTATGCTGATTGGCTGGAATGTGTCTGCTGACTGTGAGGTACAGGGTCAAAGTTTACTCAATGATAAAGTATAGGGGCGAACGCGAACATCGAATATGTTCGCCCGCCTCGGCGGACGAGAACAAGCTATGTTTGCCGGGAACTGTTCGCCATTGAATAGTTCGGGCCATCTCTACTGCTAAATATGTATTTGCACAAAAATGAGGTATATAAAATGTATATACATACACATATATAGTCTGTATAACATATGTGCATATATTGTTTACTTCATAACTTTATATTACTATGCATTGCTGGGGTTCAAAAGCCGTACAAGGGAAAATAGGAAATATCTGCTAACATAATCATGATTGCCATGTCTGTGATTCGAATAGTGCTCCGTGTATCACTGTAATATAGCTCTGGAGGAGGTAAAAAACACAGCTAAAGTACTGGCAAGAAGGAAGTGTACTGTCTAGTACATGGAACCAAACTGAGCATGCTCCCTGGAGTACTGGGCTCTGAATGATGATGTAATAGGTGTAGCTATTAGGCTGAGCTGGAGAAGTGGGCGGGAAGGAAGAAGCGAATGAGGAGTAGGGGGCGTGGAGCAGCACTGCCAGGAGGGGCAGGGGGAGGATACAGAGAAGAGCTGCTTTTTCACTGCTGACACTCCCACAACCAGGAAGCACAGAAGCAGAAAATGCTGGCTGCATGGCAGACATAAGAAAAGCACAGCTGGATCAAAACATGTTTCAAGGTACTCAGTTAGCTTTAGTCTGTCATATTAGAAGCTACTGTAGTGACTTCTTACATTTTTATAGACCCGGATAACCCCTTAACAGGACAACCACTGCTAGGAAGAAATGTAATATTGCAGAATTTTCGCCACTCATAGATAAATTGTCTAAACATGGATTAATTTACACCCAGGTCTTTAGCAATGCTTGTGTAAAACTTTCCAGCATCTTAAGTACATACTTATATAACCCTTCTGAGGTCTTCTGGCTTGTTTGCAACCTTTCTTGAGAAAAACAAATTTGTCAGTAACTAGGTAATGTGTGCCAATTTCATCTCCCTAGCTGAAACATTGTTTGTGAATTAGCTCTTAGATAAGTCATTGACACCAAAGTTCACATACTTTTTCTCCCGGCACTGTGCATCAATGAGCTTAATAAAATACATGAATTGCACAACCGTGTTAGATTGTGTTTGTCTATAATTGTGACTTTAATAACAGACCACATTTTAAAAGTAATTCATGCAGAATCCAGATATCCCAAAAAATCCAAAGGGTTCACTTCTTTTTTGAAACTCTAGTCAATGCCCAACCCGCACCTTTTGGAGGAAGCCAAGCGGATGGATTTGTGTGGATCCTACATCTGGAAATAGCAGTTCCTTTGAGTTTTCTCTTACATAGTCCCACTCCTAACCTGCCATGTGAATAAAAATGTGATCCAAAACTAGATGCAGAACATGTTTGGGAGCAAAGCTGTATCAGAGAAAAGCCAAGGGGCCATTGCCCCTTTCTGCTGGAGATTAATAGGGGTCCTAGCCCTGGGCGATAATATTTCTAATATGAGCATAAAATCCTAGTAATAGCAGACACTGACACAGTAAAAAAATTAAGACTATAGCAAAAACATTGTTGCACATTTTATTATTCAAGGAAATAAATAGCCCATTATTTTGTAATTGTAGAATTGATTTGCTTTATTTGTTATGAGCATGACTTGAGCTTAATAAACAATTTTCTTAATTGTCTAAAAAAGCCTCCGGAAAGACTTTAGCAATGCAATCGTGGCAGTAATCTCCAGAAAAGCCAAGTGCTTTATTGACATTTATGTTTCCTTGTTTTGCAGTTTCATATAGAACAGGAAACTTAAAGTGAATGTCAAAATCAGCATAGATACAAAATTCTAGACTAAATTCATAGACATGAAATTAAATCATGATATTCTGGCTGTCTGTGGGCACCAGTAGGTGGAGCTTACTGTATACTGTGCATATGTTGTGTTCAAAATTAAAACTTTTTTTATGCTCCCTCTAGTGGCAGTAGCAGGTAGCCAAAGTTCTATCATTTAATTCCATTTTTAAGCAGGAGATTTGGTGTTCTAAACACTATATAAAGATATACTGAACACTACTATGTAGATATTCATTCATTGAATCAGCACCAAGTTCTGGAGCATTACTTCTAAGTTAGTCCCCCATTATGGTATAGAACAGGGATGGCCAACCTTACAGACACAGTGAGCCAAAAAAAAAAAAAAAAGGGATGATTACCAGGAGCCACAAGCTATACATTTACACAGTCACCGTACTTTTCGCCCTACAAGATGCACCTAGGTTGTAACAAAGAAAAATAAGAGACAAAAAATGATTTTTCATCTGATCTGAGGTCTGATAAAAAAAAATTCTTATTTTTCATTAGCAGAGGAAAAAAAAAAAAAAAAATATATATTTTTCACCAGACCTCAGATCAGACTCCTAAATCGGATCTCCAATTCTCATCTGACCTAAAATAAGATCCCCAAACCTCATCAGACCTCCAAATAAGACCCCCAATGCTTGTATCAGACAACACAAATCAGACTCCCAGTATCAGACCCTCAGTGCTCAGATCCCCCCATTCTCAGATCTTCCCCCCCATGCTCAGACCTGACCAACCCATGCTCACACAAGACTCCCCCAAGCTCAGATGGGACCCCTATTCTCAGATCAGACCCCCATTGCTCAGATCAGGACCAACATGCTCAGATCAGACCTACATTGCCCAGATCAGGAGCCCTCCCCATGCTCAGATCAGAACCGTCCGTGCTTAGATCAGACCCCCATGCTCAGTTCTATAATTTAAAAAAAATCTCTTCCCTCTCCTGATCAGGCACTGGTCTCCTGTTCGGGCAGCTGCTACTTTGCAGGTCTGACACGCTCTCCACTATGACCTGATGAGCACAGCATCAGGTCATAGTGCATGTCTTCATGTACTACGTTCTCACACTGTGTGCATCAGGACGTAGTGGAGAGGGAGCTAGAGCTGCAAAGTAGCAACGGTGCCTGATCAGGAAAAAATATCTGAGCATGGGGTGGAGAGTGAGCCAGCTGGACTGCTTCCCAGCTCCACAGCAAGAACCGCACTTGAAGAAGCAAAGAGCCACATGTGGCTCAAGAGCCACAGGTTGGCCACCCCTGGTATAGAAGGAAAGATGCTGGGTTCAGGATTTTTTTTTTTATGAGTTCTTTCAGTATTTTCATGTAAAAAGATGTTCAACTGCTGCCAGGACCCGCAGAAAGTGTTTGACAACTTTACATGTAGACAAACAGTATATCTGGCTCTGGAGGACTTGACACATCCATGCATTGTATGGAAAGCCCATTGATTTAGAACAGTGTAATACTTTATTTCCCCTCTGGTGGCGCTGCAGGGAAATTAAACATTTCCTTACATTTTTCCCCACATATTACAGCTGGTCCCAGGATTCACAGCAGAGGAATATTTGCCATATGTTATCAGGGGACCTTGTCCAGAGAAAAGTAGACCTTTAAATTATCTGCCCATCTTTACAATCAAATTATCCCCAGGCATCTAAAAAAAAAAAATAATGCTCTACAGAGATGACTCCCATCCTGATTGTTTGACCACTTAGATGCCGCAGTCAATCCTGCAGCATCTAAGCAGTTAGAAAGAGAAAGAGTGCTCCCTATGTCCTCGGATTGGCATGCCCATGACATAACTGTGGAGTGCCAATCGTTTCCTATGGCAGTCGGGGGCTTTCTGAAGGCCCCCATTCCTTCAACATTACGGCTCCTGTTAACTCTGCCTCTAGTAGGGTGCAAAAGAATTCCGGTAAACAGCACAAACAATCCAATGATCACAGGTTCAAATGCCCCAAGAAAACTAAAAAAAAAATCAACTATAAATAATGTTTCAAATTAAAAAAATTAAATAAAAATGAAAAATAAAAACCTTTTCCTTTTATCGTATAAAAATAAATAAATAACATAATTAGTAACACAATATCCAAAAATGTCTGAAATATTAAAATTATCATGGTCACGGTTAACACTGTAAGCAAGAAAATCTTACAGCCAGAATTGCTTTTCTGTTTGGTGACATCACATCCTAAAGAGGTTGAACAAAAATGATCAAAAATAAAGTTAACATCATTATTATTGCACCGTGAATCTTGATAAAACGACAGCCAAAAAAGTGTTTTATTTTCACTTTTACCCATTAATTTTTCACAGTTTCTCAATGCATTATATATACAATTACATTGTACATACAAACACAAGCCCTCATATGGCTATGCCAAAAGAAAAAGAAAAATGCTATGATTTTGTGAAAGTGCAGGGCGAAAAACAAAGACATTTTTGCTTGTTACTTAAGGGGTTATACATTCCTAATAGTTATGTGTCTATAGCTCTTATACCAACCAAATTGTCTCTATGGTAACAAATTCTGGGTAGTATGAAACTGCAGACATGCTTCCTTTAATTTGCCTGCTACTTTTAGATAACCTAAATTTTATAATTTAGCAGATGGGATAACAATATGACTGAGGGATCAGACTACAAAGGATTTGTTTGTTGTCTGTTACTATAGAGACTGCTATGTCAGCGGTCCATGCCCAACACCAGTCCCGCTGGTGGGCATGGTCGCCGCATTTCCCACTCGCTCAGACACTTCCGGCACCATAATCCCGCAGACCTCTCCCCTCCATCCAGCAGGCCTGGTCAACAGAGTAGCTCTGTCCTTCAAGACTGGGACCTGGTTCTTGAAGGCTAGGCCTCTCTCCCTCTGGCCATGGGGCGTGTGCTCTCTCCAGCTCTTGAAGGGCCAGTGTGTGGGCACCATAATCTGGACATGCTAATGGCTGGTCATTGGGGTACTAGAGAAAATTAGCGCACCTTTCTCTATCAGTGGGTGCCTGAGCGATATGGTCCAGTTAGCCAGTGTCCTTCAAAGGTGTGCTGTTCTACGTTTGTTTGCCTGTTTACAGGATTTGATCCTTTGCTGCCTGTCCTCACCTCAGCCTGATCTCCATTACAATCTTGAGCTGCCAACCCTGACCTTGGACTGTTTATCAGATCATAAGAACTCTGCCTGCGCTGATCTCGGCCTGTTCCTGACTGCTGTTTTGCCTGATTCCTTGGATCTCTGTACCAATGTCTTCAGCACCATGGGTCAACCTTCACTGAAACAGATACTACTCCAAGAAGTAGCTGCCTGGTGCTTCCTTTGCAGCGGAGTCCGGATCCCTGTATAAAGGTTATAGGATGAATACCAAGTGGTCCACTTAGACAACACCCTTAGCAGT
The DNA here is from genome assembly GCA_033119425.1 of Bufotes viridis. Lineage (NCBI taxonomy): Eukaryota > Metazoa > Chordata > Amphibia > Anura > Bufonidae > Bufotes > Bufotes viridis. The sequence goes on from CM065593.1 coordinate 354,496,713, forward strand.
AACCTAGCCCCAAGGCAAATCTGTTCCAGTGTCACGGCAGGTCCATATCTGCTCTGTAACAGAGATACACGGGGGCTATAGTGAAACATTTTTTTATTCTTAATCCTTTATCAAGACTTTGCATAAAAGAAGTGGTTGCAAATGAACATAGCCTTTAACAACTGTGCATATTGCATCATGAGTAATTTACTTATATAATACTATTGTTCACAATGCAAGTCATACCCTGTAAGCATTCTGTAACTCGAGAAAGCTGAAAACTATAATATACTAGTTCATCACACAATGCGGAAGTGTAACGGTAAGAGGGTTGTCCCAACTGCATCCCCCCCTTCATTCCATATGCTAATGCATAATGGTAACCTAAATTAGTGATGATAAATACAAATTTCTGTTTTGACCTGTTTTAGTGGTCATAATTAGGGTTGAGCGAACACGAACTGTAAAGTTTGGGTTCGTACCGAACATTATGGTTTTTCGCAGCCGTACCCGAACATTTCCGTAAAAGTTTGGGTTCGTTGTTCAGCCATTTCTTCCCGCTTTTTGAAAGCGGGAAGAAATCAACAAGCGTTTCGCTACTTTGCCTTAAGAAGCCATCAAAACCATGCCATCAGTCTAATTATTTTTTGGAAGCTCAGTGTAGGAAAAATTCCTTTTTTCTGGCAGGTCAAGTCCCCCTACATTACCTATTTTAAAATGTTGCGGTGACATAGTGCGATTCTGTAGTTGCTGTAATAAACCCGTACTGTCGTACCACAGAGCACGTTTGCATACACCATAATAATTGCATACACCATTTATAATCTTTGGGGTGACATAGTGCATATATGTAGTTGGGTTAATAAACCCGTACTGTCATACCACAGACCACATTTGCATACAACTCTGAAAAACTGTTTAAAAATTTTGCGGTGAAAAACTGCATTTCTGTAGTTGAGTTAATAAACCCGTACTGTTGTGCCACAGAGCATGTTTGCATACAACGCTGAAAAAACTGTTTTAAAATTTTTGGGGTGACATACTGCATTTTTGTAGTTTGTCGCAATAAACACTGGTTTTGTGCTACATAGCAGATCTGAGGCCTGTATTTCAGTCATTTTAAATAACCTGTGGTACTCCGCATTTACATAGTTGGTTTAAAAAACACCAGTCTTGTGGTAGATAGCACATTTGCGGTGTATGCTGCATTTCTGGCTAACCGTTAACTTCTGCTTTTACATTGTCGGTTTGAAAAATAAAATTTTTGTTAATAGTGAAGTAATTGTATCGAATTGCCCCGTTACACTGTTGTGTGACCTAAAGAAATGTATTCTGTTTATGACACGGGCACTGCCTTACTGTTAGTGAACTTAATTGTTGACTTTTGGCAGTTAAATTAACACCTGAGATAAACCATCTGTTAGTCTGGTGGGTGAAATGCAAATAATGAGGAGAACGTCAAATAATGGACATGGGCATGGTCGTGGTGGTGTTGGTGGAGCTCCTGTTGCTGGGAGAGGACGTGGCCGTTCTGCACCAGCTACAAGTGAAAAACACCTGAGATAAACCATCTGTTAGTCTGGTGGGTGAAATGCAAATAATGAGGAGAACGTCAAATAATGGACATGGGCATGGTCGTGGTGGTGTTGGTGGAGCTTCTGTTGCTGGGAGAGGACGTGGCGGTTCTGCGCCAGCTACAAGTGAAAAACCTTCTTCAGGTGCGAGTGGGCGACAGAACCTGCAGCGTTATTTGGTAGGCCCGAATGCTGCTCTATGGATGGTGAGGCCAGAACAAGTACAGGCGATAGAAGATTGGGTGGCTGACCGTGGCGCCAGTTCCTTCACAGTATCTCCCACTCAGTCCTCTGCAGAAAGCTCAGAGTTGGCACCTGCAGCCCATGCCCATCAATCTTTTACATCACCCCTTTTCAAAGCAGCCAAGCAGCCTGAGCTCCAAGTCATGCAGCAGACTCTTATGCTTTTTGATGACTCTGCTTTTAGCAGAAGTCAGATCAGACTTTCTATTACCATAGCAAGCTGGACGCCTGTGAAGGCATCCTGTTGCCATGGTAACCAACACCCGCTGCCAGAACAGAGCAGCGGATGATGGGGAGGGAGGGGAGCCCCCTCCCTCTGCGATCCCATCAAAAATCGGGGGATGCAAGGGCACAGCAGCCCCCAATTGGAGAGGGAGGGAGCTCCCTCCCTATTAACCCCTTCCATACAGCGGTCTCTATGGACCACGGCATGGAAGGGGTTAAACGGCTTACATCGGTGCCAGCACCGATTTAAGCCATTTGAAGCAGAGTGTCAGCAATGTGCTGACACTCTGCCTCCCCCACTGGCCACCAATGGATAATGATAGAGGGGGAGAAGAGGGGGAGCGGAGGGATATCGCGCACAGGGGATCGCGCACTGGCCCCCTCTGCTATTGATAAAATCAGGAGGGGTCATCAGGGGGCACATTGAGGGCTGCAAGAGTGAGGGGGAATATTATTTGTAAACTTTAGACGGTTCTGATCCCCGCAGTCACGGACTGCGGGGATCAGAACGTTTCAGCCGGCAGAACGTACAGACTAGCCATCAGAGCGATCACTGGCCGAGGACTGCGCTCATTGGTCCCGGGCTGGTTAGCTGAGACCCCTGGCTGTATGTAACAGCTGGGGTCTCAGCGCTGTTACCATGTCTGCAGGCATGGTGTCAGTTTAACTGAAGGACGAGAATGTTCGTCCTAATGCGTTAAGTACCTTCTAGTTAGGACGAGCATTCTCGTCTTGGGTCCTGTAGAGGTTAAAAAAAACTACCCAGACATGTCAGAGCTGCTTCAGAAAGTGCGGTTCATCTGTGCGCACTTTTGGCGTTCTCACCCTGCTACTGCTCACCTATCTGCGCTGCAGCGTAACTTCGGCCTTCCCGCTCACCGCCTCATATTTGACGTGCCCACCAGGTGGAACTCCACCTTGCATATGCTGGAAAGACTGTGTGAGCAGCAGCAGGCGATAGTGGAGTTTCAGCTGCAGCACGCACGGGCCATTCGTTCTGCGGAACAACACCAATGAGTGGGCCTCTGTGTGCCTTGCTGCGGTGTTTCGAGTACTCAACCAACATGGCCAGTGCCGATGATGCTGTTCTTAGCGTTACAATACCACTTCTATTTCTCCTTGAAAAAACACTTAGGTCGATGATGGAAGAGAATGTGGCACAGGAGGAAGAGGAGGAGGAAGAGGAGGCATTTCACAGGGTTTCAGGCCAGTCATGCACCAGCAGAAGCCAGGTACACATGTGGCCAGCCAGGGCACAGTTCTGGAGGATAAGGAGGAGGAATCAGGTTCACAGCAGGGTGGCACCCAACGCAGCTCATGGCCATCACTGGAGCGTGTCTGGGGGGGTACGGAGGACACAGACGATACACCACCTACAGAGGACAGCTTATCCTTACCTCTGGGCAGCCTGGCACACATGAGCGACTACATGTTGCAGTGCCTGCGCAATGACCGCAGAGTTGCCCACATGTTAACTTGACTACTGGGTTGCCACCCTGCTGAATCCCCGTTACAAAGACAACGTACTGTCATGAATTCCCTCACTGAAGCGTGATAGGAAGATGCGCGACTACAAGCGCACGTTAGTAGACGAGCTCCTGAGGGCAATCCCAACTGACAACGGGGGACAAGTGGAAGCACAAGGTGATGGCAGAGGAAGAGGAGGAGAAAGAGGTCACCAACGCAGCTGGGTCACGGCCAGCACCTCACAAGGCAGTGTTGGCATGGCCGACATGTGGAAAAGCTTTGTCACCACGCCAACAGCTGATATGGAACGTATTAGCAGGAGGCAGCATTTGAACAACATGGTGGAACAGTACTTGTGCACACGCCTACACGTACTGACTGATGGTTCTGCCCCATTCAACTTCTGGGTCTCCAAATTGTCCACATGACCTGAGCTTGCCCTTTATGCCTTAAAGGTGCTGGCCTGTCGAGCAGCCAGTGTATTGTCTGAGCAGGGGGCGTCATTACAGCGTCCTCCATCGCCGCTTCCACCTACAACACCACATTCACTGCCTCCTTAATCTCCGACTCCACATCCACCTCATTTTAAGTTATTTCCCTATCCAAACTTGTTTGCAGATCAATTGCCATGCTCTTAAGCAAATGTTGCTGCCTTTTGCAGCCCTCTAGTCCTTTCCATTACATTTTTAGTGTCATTTTAGTGCCCAAAAGTTTGGTCCCCCATTGACTTCAATGGGGTTCGGGATCGGGATCAAGTTCGGGTTAAGTTTGGATCCCAAACCCAAACTTTTTTGTGAAGTTAGGCCGAACCCGTTGAACCCAAACTTCCAGGTGTCCGCTCAACTCTAATCAAAGCATCCGAAGTGGAATTTGATCCAAAGTTTAGGAAAAATTTGATTTGCATCAAATTAGAATTTCCTCGCGCTTCGTGGTAACAAATTGTTTTTTTCCTAAAATGGTAGCTACACGTGTTAAAAATTTAAAGTAAGAAGCCCAGGAATGTCAGATCACCCATAATTTCGTGCAGACAACCAATCAGCAGCTATCCAGCCCCTGTGATGTCACAGCCCTTTAAAAGCCTCACTCTATGAGCTGAGCATAGGAAGAGATGTTACAAGCACTAGGGACAGTGTACCTAAAAGCTTTTAATTGTAGAATATTGGATAGGGACAGTGTAGTGAGACTGTACTGAGAGTTTCTACACACTTAGTCCTCATGCACACGACCGTTGTTTGTTTCCGCGTCCGTTCCATTTTTTTTCACGGATAGGATGCTTCTCCATTCATTTCAATGGGTCCGTCAAAAAATGTGGATGGTCAACCGTTTTTGTTCCGCATCCATGGTCCGTGTTTACATTCTGTCAAAAAAATAGAGCATGTCCTATTTTTTTCACGTTTGCGGACAAGGATAGGCATTATTACAATGGATCTGCCATAAAAACGGATCCGCCCAAAAAAAACGGTCCGTCATCCATTTTTTTGGGCGGACGTAACGGATGCAGAAACAAACAACGGTCCTGTGCATGAGGCCTTAGGGAGAGCATAGGAAGAGTGCAGCGACAGTGCAGGGACTCAAATCTGTAACATCAGTTTGCATCAATTCCTGTGTAGGGCACAGAGCTGTCTAATTAAACAGTATCCTCCTTTTTTAATAGATAAGGAATTTTCTTAAGCATTGATTTTCAAATTGGGGTGAAAAATCTGTCTAATTTACTGTTATTGGGGTATCTGCCTGTTTAATAAAAAAGCAATAGTGATGAGCGGCAGGGGCAATATTCGAATTCATGATATTTCGCGAATATTTGGGTGAATATTCGCCATATATTCGCAAATTCCTGATCTTCAGGCATTATTTTCTTGATTGCGAAAATTTACATTAAAGTGCCGATATTCGCAGATAAAATTAGCAATTTGAATATTCTTGATCAACACTAATAAGCAATTCTATTATGCCTTGATCCTCAAATTTGGGTGAATAACTTGTGTAATATAACCGTTATTTGGGTGCCCACCTTGTTTAATAGATAATCAATTCTATTACACCTTTATTCTTAAATTGGGGTGAATAAGCTGTCTAAATTTACTGTTATTGGGGTGTCTACCTGTTTAATTGATAAGCAATTCTATTACGCCTTAATTCTCAAATTGGGGTGCATAAGCTGTCTAATTTTACAGTAATTGGGGTGTCCACCTTGTTTATTACAAAAGAAATTCTATTAGGCTTTGATTCTTACATTGGGGTGAATAACCTGTCTTGTTTTACAGTTAGAGGGTTGACATTGAACTGTAAGGCTGAGTTCACACTTCTGTTTCGTCAGTAAATTTCAGCATTTACTGCACGGTGAGCCAAACAAAGCCAATCCTACTCTCAGATAAGGTATCATGAAAATATCTACACCTGTTCTGTATTATCGAGCCGTATTTGACCAAATGAGTGAAGTGTGAACTAAGCCTAATAGTGATGCACTGTCATTCTACAGCTAACAGAAGTGATTCAAAAGCATGTGTTTGCACTACCACAACATGGCTTAAAAGAACCTCTTTTTCTCTCCACTACTTAATTTGCACCGTCTCCATGTCCTTCTTTTGTTCCAGTAAAGAGTCATTGGGACACAGGTCTTGCAGGGGCGCACAGTGTTTTTTTTTCTTTTACTAATGAGTGCTATTATGCTATATGCTTTTCTTTTGGTTTAGCTAGAGGTTAGCTAGTACTGTTGTTGGCCCGTACGACGATGTACACTTCCATGTACAGTATGATACCTGCCTGTCATACTGACACACAGTAACTGTTTCAGTACCAGAAAGGACTAGCTATGCATGTTGCTGAAATGCACAGTGATGTACACCGTGATACACTATCCCTAAAGGCTGGGATTTAACGTGCTTTGTCACTAATTAATACGGAATGAAGCAACCTTTTTTGAGAAATTTGGAGGAGCGTCCGAATTGAGTTTTTGAAAACGTTGCTCATCTCTAGTCATAATTTTACCACACATCTCTAGCTAGCAGTAATGTCTTAGAAGAACCCAATCTAACCTTATTCTGAAGAGACACTTACAAGGTACTTAAGTCGTAAACAGAATTGGTCATTAATGCAGTGGACACTGAGCAATGTGCTATAATTGTCAAACACACATACATAAGACTAGAACACTCCCTCAGGGTTTACTCTTTTATGTCTTGAGAGCATTATTTCAATTATATTCCACTAATGCAATTGGATTTTGGTGAAAAGAAAACCAAGCAACAAAGACGTAAACCTTTCATGAAATCTAAGTAGAATTTATTCATTATACATTACGTATTCTTGCCTTTAACTGTTTGCATTTTATAATCAGAGAAGGACTTTTATGGACTTTGTGAGCAAAGTGTAATTTTACCTGATTCGCAATAAGAATTGTTATAGACATAAAGATATAAGGAACATTTCTGTAGGTGCCTTAGTTCCCTGGCAGGCTGGATTTGTCAGTCTATGCTCATAAGAAGTTTGGATAGGTGTAGAGGTGATACATTTGATTTGCCCAGTTTATATAGTTTCAAGAATTAATTGTTCTGCTTTGTATTTTTATGTTCCGACAATTAGCTAACCATTTCGGAAAGGACGGAGCGCGACTGTAACACGATAATTTTCAAATAGGTGCGGGACTTCTTAGACAAGACCAAGCATCCTCCATCCAAAGTGGTGCAGCACTCCAAATGCATTTAAATGAGGTGAAAAATTGATTCACCCATAGTCCTCAAAGCTTCAAGAATGGCTCCAAGCAGGAGCCAATCATATTAAAGGGGTTACGTCACTAAAAGTATTACTGGGCAATGAATATGTCATGTTATGTGAAGAATTATTGCACTATACAAGCAACAGAAATGTATTTTTCTTCTGATCTACCTTCTCTTTCATTTACTGGTGAACTAACATAATTAGTAGCTTCCCTGCCCTGTTTCTCTTCCCTCAGTACCGGCATAGTGATTTTATATAATACTGAAACAAGTTTTGCTTTCATTAGTTGATGGACTCACATTTGATTCTACAGTACTTCATTGTATACTTTATCTTAATTCATCTTTATGTAGAGGTGTACATAGAAGATGGTGTGTTCCAAAGTAAAGGTAAAAATTAGGCTGTTTTAGGTGAGATGTGACTCTATTATTTTTCTAACCACCGAGGACAGGAGGACCTGGTGCCCCCATTATCATTCTAATGTAATTTTAGTTCTACTAACATTTCAGCACCTGTTGAGACGACTTCAATGTTTAAGTTCTAGCCATCCATTAAAATAGTTGCAGTGTCCCACTACGTGTGAAAAGAAGACACTTCAAACTTTTGTGCATGTCATCTTATTCCAGTGTATATTTTCTCTTAAAATAGCTGCAAACTCCTCACCACAGGCTGGTAGCTGCATTTACACACTTTCACCACAAGGTGCAGCTGTCATATGATATATATAATACAAGGCAGGCATAGGAAGTAAGTTGAGAGTTGAGAGTTGAGTTGGGAGTAAGAGGAAGGTAGGAGAGGAAAGCCTGTAACTTAAGCTGTGTGCCCCTGAGTACTCCCCAGGAGAAGAGCAAGAAAGATTGAAGACCAAGCCCAAGGACTACTGGATCCCTTCCTTTTTGCAGTGCAACTGTCCTGGAGTCAGAAACGAATTGGATTAATTAAATTGAAGCAACCTGTTCAAATAATGGAGCAGATGACTGATGCCTGCCGCTAGGGAGACCGCCCTGGGGTTGACATGTTCTAGTTCAGAAGATCCAAAGTACCAAAAGGCTGAAGTTTCAGAGCAAGTTGAGAAAGATAAGGAAAGTATTACCCTGTCTATCAGATTAAGTTGAAACCTGCATACCACTGTCTCACCGTGCCTGTTGTCTCGAGTTGCAGCTTACCTCCAGTTTATGTATCAAGGCATTACTTGCTTGAATGTTATCTACCTCAAGGCAAATATTTAAAGTAAAGCTCTTGTTTGTTCAACTCTTGACTCTCTCCTTATTCCATACCATCTTTAAACGCACCTTACAGTGCTGGCGTCACGAACACCAGGGACCCTGCCTCCAAGGCATCCAAAGCACCTACACCACCAAGGGCACCTCAACTTCCATCTGGCCGGGAATCTCTGGACAAATAGAGAGTGCCCCGAAGAATTGTGTGCCGTCCTTCTTTTCACTGTACGCCGGCCCAGGGAGCTACAGAACAGTGAGTAATACCACTACCCCCATCGGCCCACCATAACTCACACATATTGCCCCGTGGCCCGGTCGCCGCATGGTGATGAGTGCAAAATAAGATGGTTCTTCACAAACAAATATCTAGAAGTCTGGGCAAGGTTTTAGATATGATATAAAAAAAAATGTCCAACACTACAATATGAAATAAATGTTTGCCTCCAGTGTCGGACCGACCTTGGGGCCCACCTTAGGGCTCCTACACACAAAAGTATTTTTTTTCTGTGTCTCTACCATTTTTATTTATAATTTTTTGGCCTGTATGTGAAACCATTCACTTCAATGGGCCGCAAAAAACTGAAATTATTCCATGTGCATTCTGTATACCGGAAAGAGACAGCAGTTAATGCATATTTACATGCATCCTCTTTGCATCCTAGGAGTACCATCAAGGCTATAACCTACTGGCCAGTTTTTACGTATACGGAGGAGATGCTCGGAGGACTCATTATTTGAACCACAAGCCATTGAACTGAAAGATCGCTTTCACAGGTGAGGCTACAGCAACTGATCCATCAAAAGGGCATACTCGAGAGCACGGAGACAGAAACAGTCTGATCTACTTTGACCACAACACAACAAGAGTAGTGATTCCCAAATAAGGTATGTCACCACCTACCATTCACGTTGGCAAGAAATGAGGGACTGTATGTTCAAATATTGGACAATCTTGTTAACTGACCCAACCCTTCAAAAAATACCACCACAACCATTGATTACAGCTCGCAGAGCCAACACACTACGAGATATCATGGTGAAGAGCTATTTACAACCTGCTCCTGTAAAATTATTTCCTGGGACACCTGAACCACGAGGGGGTTTTAAACCTTGCGGTCGTGTGTAGCGTGCCCTAATATGGAGCGGGCAACTGAATTTACTAGTTCTGATGAACAGAAGATCTTTCAAATTAAACAGAATATCACTTGTTCCACTTGCAGGGTAGTATATTATGCCTCCTGCTCTTGACCTAAAATTTATGTGGGCCTTACCACACGCGAATTAAAAGTTCGAGTCCGCGAGCATATCAAAGATATAATCTCGGTGAAAGATATGGAGAAGAATCAGGATTTGAAACCGGTTGCTAGACACTTTAAAGATTTCCATGGATGCAATCTAAGATTTTTGAAGGTAAAGGGCATTAATTGCATCAAGGGGGACCTTAGGGCTGGTAATATTTCGAAAAAATTGGCTCAGAAAGAGAGCCGTTGGATTTGGACACTTGGGACATTACGCCCCAGGGGTCTTAATGAGAATCTGGGCCTCTCATCGATTCTATAAATCTTAGGACCACGGCTGTGGATCCACTTGTTTTTATTTGGTTTTATTCAGTGCTATCCCTTTAGGTCGCATACAAATCTTGTTGCCCTCTGTTTGATATACGAATAAGAAGATCTCAGTGTTGATGGAAGCGTGTTGTTCTCATCATTGTTTTTAATATACATATATGCCGGTCATACACATTATGGCACATTAAACTCAACAAATTTTTACACAAATTTCACTTTTTTTTCTATTCCTCATTTTTTATTCACATTTTATGTAAACAAAATTTTTTTTTTTATTTCTTGCTTTCTAATACACTTTCAGCACGCTCTCTCACACCACTGCACGTCTTGCACGTACATCATTTTTTCACCTTCCCCTCACTGTTGTATGTATTTTAATTATAATATATATTACGTTTTAGCTTAATCTTTTTAACTCATTTTTTATTCACTTCGTAACCTATGGTTTACTTATTTTTGCCATTGCGATATTATGTATGCACTGCTCGCCGGTTTTCCGGCTATATCATAACACGTATTGGTTATTAATATTCTGTATATGTAGCATTCACGTTTTAACCTACATTGTTTTTTTATTTTTACTTACTTATATATCCATATATGTAATATAATGTGTTTTACACGATCTGTATATATGTCACCTATATCGCTATGGTATGACATTTCTCTTACAGCTGAGTGTAGGTCCGCTGGCCCCTGACGCTGCGCTCCGTCCCTCCTGACCGGCACCATCTTGCCAGGTCCGCGCAATCATATGACCGGTCACGTGACCGCGGGCGTCACTGGCTGTGCGCCGGCCGGGAGGAAGTTGTTTGAGCGCTAGTCTGTCGGGAGGTTTGTCGGCCATAATGCACTCAGGTGAGGCAACTGTGTAACCTAATTGTCGTGCGTCCTATTGGTGGGCAGAGGTTTAAATACAGATATCCACAGTGATGGCGCTACCCCTGGACGAAGGTACGCCGAAACGTGTGTAGGGGTAGCACCATCCTGGTATATACTTTTCATTTTCCTTGTGAGTATGTCTCCCACATTGTTGGATATTCAGATGTAGCTGCAGTTTTTGCGACGTTTAATTGCTGATGGGACATTGCTCATGTGCTATATTGTGCTTGTTTTGCATGGTTATTTGGATTGTGTTTACACGTCCATACAGTTATAACTAATTTTGTATGTACTGTATACCAGGATGGTATTCTCTCTGTTACTCTCTACCCTTTTTGTGGCCTGTATGTCATTTTAGATATTATATTTAATAAAGAGATATATTTTTGGACTATTTTGGTTCCAGTATCGCTGTCTTTTTTGTTTCTTCCCAAAGGGAGCTTGTCCGTTATGCTGTTAGAAGACTAAAATCCCATAGTAGTCACGATACTATATCGATATGTATTGATGCATTTACTTATCTATAGGACATTCTTTTTGACTTAGGGATATTTTTTTGTATATCATGCGCATTCTGTGTCTGTATGTCCGCATGGCCGTTACGCAAAATTATAGAACTTGTCCTATTATTGTAGGCATTACAGACAAGGATAGGACTGTTTTGTTAGAGGCCAGCTGTTCTGTTCCTCATAATGTGGAATGCAAACATCCGGTATCCATTTTTTGCAGACCAGCAATTTGCAGACTGCAAAACATCCAACATCTTACACTGCTAACAGAAATATTAAAGATGAAGTATGATAGTAGACACTTACAGAAAAATGCACAAACATACATGTGGAAGAATTTAGGCTGCTTTCAAACTTGCAGTAACAGAGTCCGGCATTCGTGCTAACTCTAGCCCACCGTGCCGCCAGAAGTCAGCTGTAGTGTTTGTCCGGCCGCCTCTCAGCATGTTTGCCGTGCTGCGTCTGGACCTCCGGCCCGGCCTCATTATAGTGATAGGGGCCGGAGTGGACCTCTGGTGGCATGGTGGGCTAGCAGAAGCACGGATCTGGCAGGCTATTCCCCCCCTGGAATAGCCTTCCGGACCCTGCTATCTCAAGTGTGAAAGTAGCCTTACACGTATATGGATATCCTGCTCTTAAGTCAGTCAGAAACAAGACACATGCAGTTCCTATCACATAGGAAACATGCAATGCACACAGAAAGACATTTTTTGCCTAACCTCCTTAAGTGTAACACACTTAAAGGGGTTGTCTCACTTCAACAAATGGCATTTATTATGTAGAGAATGTTAATACAAGGCACTTATTAATGTATTTTGATTCTCCATCTTTTACATCACATTATACACAGCTCGTATCCATGGTTTTGACCACTCTGCAATCCAGCAGTGGTGGCCGTGCTTGAACACTATAGGTAAAGATGTTAGCCTATGCGCACTTCCAGCCTTTCCCTATAGTGTGTAAGCGCGGCCACCACAGCTGGATAGCAGAGTGGTCGTAAACACGAATACGTGCTGTGTATAATGTGATGGAAAGGAGGCAATATGGACAATCACAATACATTAGTAAGTGCCTTGTATTAACTTTCTCTACATGATAAATGCCATTTACTGAAGTGAGACAACCCCTTTAACCCCTTTAAGTATAAATGTCTGGCATGAAATTTATCCAATCTTAACCTCCTCAGATTGTACATAATCTACAGTATATTTAAAAGGGTTGTCCTACTATAATGACCTATCGCCTATCTACAGGATAGGTGATAAATATCAGATTTCTGGGGTCTGACTGCAGGAACAACCACTGATCATGAAAAAAGGGGTCCTGAGACGTTCAATTACATTACCGCCAATCTATGTACACAGGGGTCTTAAAGGGGTTGTCTCACTTCAGTAAGTGGCATTTATCATGTTGAGAAAGTTAATACGAGCAACTTACTTATACACTGTTATTATCCATATTGCTTCCTTTACTGGCTGGGTTCATTTTTTCATCACATTACACACTGCTCGTTTCCATGGTTACAGACCACCCTGCAATCCAGCAGTGTTGGTCATGCTCGCACACTATAGGCAAAAGCGTCGGCCTCTCTGGTGGGCCGGGACCGTGGGAGCGCACATAGGCTAGTGCTCTATCCTATAGTGTGCAAGCACGACCACTACTGATGGATTGCAGGGTGGCCGTAACCATGGAAACGAGCCAACAAAAGAAGCAATATGTATAATCACAATACATTAGTAAGTGACTTGTATTAACTTTCTCTACATGACAAATCCGACTTATTGACGTGAGACAACCCCTTTAAGACCACTTTCTCTTGATCATGAGGGTCCCAGCAGTCAGACCCCCACCAATCAGACACTTATCACCCATCGTGTCATAGCTGTTTCACCTTTTCACATTCCTTATCCTTAAAGGTTTTCTTTGGGTGTAAAAAAATTTTTTTTTTATAAAATATGTGTCAAACTAAAATAGAAATGCTCGCCTGTTAAAGGGCCTGTGTCCACTTTTCTAGTTATTCTCTATCCACAGGATAACTAAGTGATCCGTGGGGGTCTGAACGCTGGAGCCCCCACTGATTCCCCTTCTTGACTAAGTGGCAGGTGGAGCATATGCCCTGCCTCTCCATCCATTCTCTATGGGGTCGCTGGAGATGGCTGAGTACAGTGCTGGCTATTTTAAGTGGTCCCAAAGAGAATGAATGGAGCAGCAGGGCGTATGTGTGACCTGCCACACCATCAAAAAGGGGGAACAGGACCCCTTCCTGGGATCAGTAGGGGTAGGGGTTGCAGAATCGGACCCCACTAGTCATATAGTTTTTGCCTATGGTGTGGAGAGGATAACTTGAAAACCTGGACAACCCCTTTAAATCCTACACCACTCCACCACCAGTATCTCTTTACATGGCAGCAGTGATGCCTGTAAATATGGAATATCATCACTGCCGGCATGTAAATAATTTGTGTCAATACTGGAGAATGTGACGCACGGTGCAGAATTTATTGGGCATAAGTCTAACCCCCTTTGCAGGTCACAACCTTTAACAAAGCCCAAGCAAAGGTGCTAGAGGAGCAACGTGAGCAAAGGGCACAAACGGAGGGTCATAACTGGAACAGAGGCATTAGGGTCACCTGAGGCAGGGTAATAGTGGGGATCCTGGAGCAGGGGTAACTGAAGAAGAGGCAATATTAGTGGTACATTTAGAGTGGGGGCATCTGGAGCTCGGGCACTTATGGGGTTCCCCTAAAGCAGAGGCATAAGGGTCACCTGAGGCAGGGTAATAGTGGGGATCCTGGAGCAGCTGCAGGGGTATTAGGGGCAACTGGAGAAGATTCAATATTAGAGGTGCTTTTAGAGTGGGGGCTTTGGGGGGCATCTGGAGCTGGGGCACTTATGGGGGAGTCCCCCCAATGCCACTCTGAAGTCTGCAGAGAGCAGCACACATTCATAGATCTGTGTCTGCTATAAACAAATCCCCTGTTTCCCCACTTACAGTCTCCTACAGTTCACTACTGTCACACAGCTGAGAAATCAGCCCAGCACCGCAGAGGAGTCCTTCTCTCCAGCAACCACAGTTTCTTGACAGCAGGAAGGGCAGGAGGATGGCCAGACATGTTCTCTCCTCCTTCACTGTCAGCAGCCCCAGAAGATACTGTGAGACCTCCTGTACAATGTACACCAGTAGGAGGCTGCATGACTGTGTTAAACTGACGCCTAGTGGTTACAATAATTATCTTTCCTGAGAAAGGAAAAATAATGACTCCACCATCTTATCTCGGGCACAGGAGACTGGGGGCCCACCGAGGAATCCCGCGCCTTCCTGGTGGGCCAGTCCGAGCCTGTTTGCCTTCATGCTCTGTTTCAGCTGAAGCAGCTATATCCTCCAGAACACATTTTTCTTGCTGAGTCAATAACTTAATTGTAGTGATAATCATTTACTTTTCATCAGTTTAGCTCATCAGATAAAAATACGAAGAGCAGCAGAAAAGTTGCTAATGACCAGATTTCAAATAACTGCTTCAAGTAAAACATCATAATTGAGAATGACTAGAAATGTGCCTACTGTGTTTTTTATATGACAGACCTTTCCAAAACTACACATGAGATCTTTCCATATATCTGCTTGGAGCTGAAGTGTAGCTAGTAAAGGGGCTGGTGGGGCAGATGCGGGGAAGGGGAAGTGGAAACACCACTTAGCCATTTTAATGTTTTGTAATAAGAGATGAGCAAATCGATTCTTTAGAATCAAAATTGACCTGAATTTTTTAGAATTTGGATTTTTTTCTAATCAGAATTTATTGAGATTCGATTTGGGTGAAATTTTCCAAGACAGTGAGAAAGAAAGAGAGGGAGAGAGACTTTTCAGTGCATTCAAAGTACTTTCTATCGAATCACAAGGTCGATTTGGACAAATTAGGCCCAAATCAACTGCAATTTTAAGAAATGTACTTATCTCTAGCTGTAATACTACGTTTTGTTCCTATCACATTGCTGCACTGACATGTACTGTGAACCTATAGTTCTGTCCAGGGTAGTGAGAAGAGAGATATTGTTGACGATTGCTCCACTCCTGATGATGATGTTAGCAAAAAATAGATATTTAATTCTGAAGGATACACAGTTGGACTGGGCTGGACAAGATAACCATAAATCCAAAGTTGACCCAAGCTGTACTAGGTCAAAGAAGCCTATGAAAAAGAGTCGCTGAGAGGCCTGACAATGAGTCCTATCTGAAGCTGTCAGCGGGGCAAGACACACACTACTGGAGCTAGCTTAGTAGTTAATGAGGTTGAATTAGTAGAAGACACTTTATAAAAATTATAGGAAAGGATTCTTTACAGTTAAAGTAGTCAAACAATGGAATGCTCTACCACAAGAGGCAATGGCAGATACTATATCAGCATTTGAAAAAGTTCAAGATACTTGTCCAATAGCACATGGCACTGAGCGTTATAATTAATCTAACAAACAATGATCTATAACTGATTGTCCCATTTTTTAACTTATGTTACTGTATCTACAATTTTCGATATTATGCTATTCACAAAAGCCATCAGACATAAAGTGCTTCCCCATCAAATTCATTCCTGTTATATCTCTGAACTCTTCCACAAAAACAAAACAAAAAAACTGTAATTTCTGCTGCTACCAGCACTAGACTGGCCCTCCAGAGTACCAGATGTTTCTCCAGTGGGCCCAGGTTCTGATACCATAGTGGGCCCCAAAGGTCCAGAGAAAAAAAAATTGGAGCTGCCTTTGGAGGCAATGAATTGCCACTATTTCGTTGATATGGGTGATGGAACCAGAAAATTATTTTCTCAGGTGGACCCAAGGAACCTCAGTCTGACCCATGGTTACAACCATGGGCGTAGCTATAGGGGGTGCAGAGGTAGCAGTCGCTACCGGGCCCAGGAGCCTGAGGGGGCCTAAAGACCCTTGTGCTGCATAAGAAGACACACAAAGCACTGAGGGACGGGGGGCCCAAGCTGAACTCTTGCACCAGGGCCCATGACCCGTTAGCTACGCCCCTGGTTACAACTCTAACCTTTTGCTGTCTTACATACTCAAAACCTCGCATATCGTGCCCTCTCTCCTCGCTGCAGGAGGGGGAGCAAGACAGAGTCAATAGAAATTACATGGCCCATTTCGATTCAGTCCCCTGCAGTGATAAGAGAGCAGGGGCGTTGCAAGGGTCTCAAAAGATCTGGGGCCCAAGCCCCAATGAATATGGCACAGTTCTCTAAATCGACCCTCCCCCCGCACTTTCCTGTACTTGTTATACAGCAGCACACATCTATCACATCCAGGGCCTCCCAAGTGACGTCTCCTCTGATGTAGATCTTCTCTGTCATCATCTTCTTGATTCAGTCCGGGCAACTTCTTTCAGCCAGACCTCGTCTCTGCAGAGTGTGAGACACATCTTAGATTTCTCACATTTCTATCATCATCCTTAAACATATAGTCCCCACAGTGTTTTCCTGCTGCTCACAGTGCCCCCCCTTCCCTTGTTACCCCCAAATACTATCTTGAAGAAAAATTACAGATAGTCTCCCCATAGTAATAGTGCTACTAATAGTCCCACCAATAGTAATTCCCTTCTAGAAAGCCCTCATTAGTAATACTGCCCCCTACAGTGCCCCCAACATTGATAATACTCCACAAGAGTGCCACCATTAGTAAAAGAGCCCTCCATTATTAATAATGCACTCACAGAAATAACGCCCCCCTATTGTTCCCCCAGTGGTAATAAAGCTCTCTACAGGCCCCTCAGTAGTAATAAGGCACCCATAGTGCCCTTAGTAGAAATAAAGTGAATCTATAAGTCCCTCCTACAGACCCCTCAGTAGTAATAAGGCACCCATAGTGCCCTTAGTAAAAATAATGCATATCTATAAGTCCCTTCTATAGAACCCCCAGTAGTAATAAGAATGCTTATAATGTCCCCTGGATTTATAATAGGCCTACAGTGCCCCCAGTATTTATACAGCCCCTTACTGTTATAATACTCACCCTGAAGTGCTTCCAGTATTTAAAATACCCCCTGCAGTGCCCCTTGTAGTTATATTCCTCCCTCCACCATATGGTCCCATGTAAATAACATCACACCCCTCCCTTCAGCCTCTCCAATACAGTATATAGTCCCATGTAAATAACACTATTTCCCTCCATCCACCATAGTGTCCCATGTAAATAACATCACACCATCTCTCCAGCCCCCTCCAGTATACAGTTCCATGTAAATAACATCCCTCTCTATCTACAGCCCCCTCCAGAATACAGTCCCATGTGAATAGCATCATTTCCTCCCCAGCCGCCTTCAACATACAGTCCCATCTAAATAATATTACCCCCTCCCCAGCCGCCTCCATCATGCGATCCTATGTAAAAATCACCCCCTCAACATTCAGTCCCATGTCAATAACATCACTCCCTCCCCCAGCCCCCTCCCACATACAGTCCAATGTAAATAACATCACGCCCTCCCACACTCGCCTCCAACATACAGTCTCATGCAAATAACATCATCCGCTCCTACAGCAGCCTTCAACATACAGTCCCATGTAAATAACATCACTTCCTCCTACAGCCGCCATCAACATACAGTCCCATGTAAATAACATCCCTCTCTTCAGCCCTAACATACAGTCCCAGCATTGTTCTGCCTCTCCCCTCACTTACCTCTCCTCATGTAGCAGTTGTACATACCTGGCAAGCAGAACATTCGGGGGCTGGGACAAAACATCAGGGGCTCAGGCCCCAAATGTTTAACCTAGCAATGCCTGGATGAGAGACTGTGATATGCAAGTGCTTTTCTCTTCTTGTTCTTAGGACTGGTGTGGATATCAGTGCTGAGACTGTTATGGCATATAAAAAGTATTATGAAAACTCAGTGACTCTTTAAGATCTCATTACTTTCGATATCTGTTGAAGTACATGGACAGGGGATCCTGAGATCCACCCATGAGATTATTCTGAGAGATTACCAACCTTCTATATAGAAAATGTCCATGTCCATTTTTAATTGCATCATATCTCATCAATAAGATCTAATAGGTTATTTGTGAATCAGACCATAAGAAATAGACCCTGATGAAAAATGTTTGATTCCAAAGCCATCTCCAAATGGGGTTGTCTTCTGCTGCTACTTGAAGATTCACTATCATGTCATAGTCTCAGCCCAACTGAGGGGCTCCAGTACTATGTTGGACCAGACTAACCCTAAGAGGTTTTCTAGATGCATTTTACTGTGATGTTGCTTTGGAAATATTCTTTTTTCTTATGCTAGGGAATGGTCTTCACCTATTTTTTAGGCTACATGCACACGACCTTTGGTGTTTTGCGGTCTGCAAACCGCGGATCCGCAAAACACGGAAGCTGCTCTGCGTTCCGTTCCGCAATTTGCGGAACGGCATGCGGCCCATTATAGAAATGCCTATTCTTGTCCGCAAAACGGACAAGAAAAGGACATGCTCTATGTTTTTTGCGGGGGTACGGAACGGAGCAACGGATGCGGACAGCACACAGAGTGCTGTCCGCATCTTTTGCGGCCCCATTGAAGTGAATGGGTCCGCGCCCGAGCCGCAAAATATGCGGCTCGGACGCGGACCCCAACAACGGCCGTGTGCATGAGGCCTTAATTTTAGGTGACACCTACAGTAAAACTGATCAACATAGAAGTCAAAGGGGAATCTTAGAAAGAAACATAAAGATGTCCCTCAAATGCAATGAATTGCATTGATTACAAAGACATCTCAAGAAGTTCTTGGTTTTCCGGTTAACTGCATCTAAATATTGCATCACTGAATATAGGTAGCAGGCGAAGCTTAAAGACTAAGACCTACAATTTAAAATTTTGATTTTGAATTCAAGATTATATTAAAAGATACATTTATAATATAAAATACATGTACAGGTAAATACAGTAAATGTGAATTCTGACAAAAATTGAAAAATTGTAAAATTCAGAAATATTCAGTAGAGGAGCAGCAACGTGATTAGCAAGTGATGAGTAATGTCAAGAACTAATTAACTTGCAATGAAGGGATGAGCTTTGCTGGCACTTACATCTATTCCATGAAGCCACATAGATTGCAACCACAGATGTCATTGCTTCTTCTTGACGATAATGACTGCTTTTATTTTAAACAGTTTTCTTAAATGTTACTATTTAAATAAATTGTGTACTTCCCTAACTCTGTAGACTGCAACATTCTCCTCTTTGGATAAAACCTATTATGTGCTCTGATTCTCTTGATTTGTGAATAAAATGACAGGGGGAGAGTGTAGACTGATATATAGGCAAAAAAGGAGAGATGTATTTCTGAATAAGAACTCTATAACAGAATAACAGATGTATTTGTTACTAGCAGAAGGACCCCGCTTTGCACGGGTATATTCAATCTATTTTATTTAATGTTTGTGTGTGTTAAAAGATATCGACAGTATCCACTATAACAGTGACATCTACAGTACCCTCCCCTTTACCAGTTACCTATACAGCAGCCGCCCCTTTAATAGTGACCTCCACAGTACCACGTTAGTTTACAGTGATTTCCACAATAACCCACCCCCTTAATAGTGACCTCTATAGCACCCTGCCCCTTAACACTGACCTCCATGGCGGACCGTCCCCTTAACTGTGACCTCCACAGCACTCCGCTCTCTTAACAGTGTCATACACAGCGCCCTGCCCCTGTAAAGCTGATTTACAGTAGTGAAGAAAAATGGCTGGGTTGTAAAACTGTGTGTATGTGGAGACTAAGGGCCTGTGCGCTTCTATTCACTAATAACGGTCATGTAACCATGTTTGCATTGGCTAATGCATTTTGTGGGAATATCTCAGGAACGGTACATGCTATGCTAGAGAGCTGAGACCCGGTCTAAAACCTTCCCGGACACCTGATGTACCTGTGTGCCAAATTCCATGATTGTAAATGTGATGGTGCGGATTCCTTTAGCAGACATACATACACATATACACTCAGTTGGGTTATTCCAACTTCTAATGCTGACCATACAGTATATGAGGTTACTCATTCTGGCCATAGTTGTATTTCCATAACACCCCTAGAAATATGGATACTTAGATTAGCCAAGTCGACTATATTTCACGGATCCTATCATAATTGATGGGTCAATCACTGGCCTCAGCAGTGAAAGAACGGCAAATATACACCTACCCTGCCTGCTTAATTTTCATTTCTCCATTTCCAGATACAGAGCTCCAAATCCCCTGCATAGGTCTAGATTAAAATGATAAAATTCCAAAATGGTGTTGTCTTCTGCTAAAGGCCAATTATAGTCTGACACAGCCTGAGCTTAACAGAGGATGCTCTTGTAGCCTAGTGTTAAAATTCATATATAAATGTAGGCAATAAGCATCTAAGCAATTTCTCATCAAAAGAACTGATGAAACTTTGATAACCTGCACAGCCAGGAAAGTGCGCAGGAAAACAATAACGAGACCGTGGCCCCTTCAAACAGCTGATTGGTGGGGGTGCTGATAGTCACATCCTCACTGATCAGATACTGTTGACAAATCCTAAAGATAGGCCATCAATATTCCGAACACAGAAAATACATTTACAGGATCCAGGGGAAAAGGAACATTTTACTGAGTAAAATCCACCACAGTTCTATTGGAATTTTGCATTAAAAAAACACATGAAACGCCCCCAAATCATCATGTGTTCTTCCTCGATAGTTTTCCAAAGTGCCTAAAAATTGGGACAAGGCTGAAATAACCACATTTACTAAAGACACATGCACCATTTTTGGCACAAAGTTTGGATGTGCAGATGTAGCCACCATTATTTTGACAGGCTTAGTAAGTTAAAGGGGTTGTCCGAGTTATGGAAAAAAAAGATATAGCACTGTAAATCTGATGGTCAGCAATATACAACTAAGCTAAGCAAGTTTTAGGCAAAAAAATATCTATTTTCTCATTTCCCTGGTTCTCTTCTGGTCCTTTGTCTACCTGCAGTAACAACAATCTCTGCCTCTCCCCCTGCACTGCTAAGGGAGTGAATACAAGTGCTTCCCTGAGTGACATGTCTGCCTGCTGGGAGACTCAGCAGCATGTCAAACTACAAGTCCTAGCTGTATAATGACACTGCAAAGGGAGTGAACACAAGAGCTGTCCAGAGTGCTGGGAGACTCAGCAGCATGTTGTATGTGTAGAACTACAAGTCCTAGCTGTACAATGACACTGCTAATACACAGAGGATCTTCTTCTCCCTACCTTCAATGCTCTGCAGAACTTCTCTTTAAGCTCCTGTGCCCAGCATTTGTCTCCTCACTGCCTGCAGCTACACAGTAAATACTTCAGCCCTGAGTCTGTGCAGCTGAAGGGGTTAAGAATCCTGGGGGAGAGAAATAAGCAGTAGCCTGGCAGTGAATGGGGGCGTGGCCAGCACAGTGACATCTGGTGTACAGGCTTGTGCAGGAACATTATCAGAGCAGGGAGAGAAGCTGACATAACAGGTCATGTGACCCTCAATGAAATCTGATAAACCAGCCACTGGAGATAACGCGAGTTAATTGCAAAGTTGTTACATTTGCCTAGTTAGGAACATGCAAAGAACAAAAAAATAAATCGGACAACACCTTTAACTCCACAAAAACACATTGCAATAATACAAAAAAAAAATTACGTTACAATGATCATCCTGGCACAACTGGTGTCAAAATAATGCTGACTACATTTGTAAACTATGACCACCTGTTAGTTGATGTTAAGAAATGTTTTTGGGTACATTCATACTGTTTTTTTTGGTGTTTCTTAGGCTACTTTCACACTAGTCTTTAGGTTTTCAGTAGCCGAGATCCGTCATGGGCTCTCACAAGCGGTTCAAAATGGATCCGTTTTGCCCTAATGCATTCTGAATGGAAAAGGATCCGCTTAGAATGCATCAGTTTGCCTCCGTTCAGTTACCATTCTGCCTGCAGCGTTTTTCTGTCCGTCCTGGGATGCAGAGCAAGACTGATCTGTCCTGACACACAATGTAAGTCAATAGGGACGGATCAGTTTTCTCTGACACAAAAGAAAACGGATCCGTCTCCCGCTGACTTTCAATGGAGTTCATGACGGATTGATCTTGGCTATATAAGACATAATACAACCGGATCCATTCATGACGGATGCATACAGTTGTATTATTGTAAGGGAAGCGTTTTTGCAGATCCATGTGAAAGTAGCCTTAGGTGTTGCGTGATTTTGGTGTGCTCTTTTATTGGCTTTTTTTTTTTTTTTTGCAGCGCTTCTACCTATACCGCTAACTCCACCTAAAGCTCTGCATAACCCATTGGTGCAGAAGACCCTGCACTGCTGTGCTATGCCAGGATTTGGCAGAGCGGAGCCGATACAGGCAGGTGCAGCTATATTTGTTCCTGCCAGTGCAGAGCCCACTGCAGCCCTTATAGTTGCAATATAGTAATATCTGTACACCCGTAAACTGCATACACGTTAGCTGTGTACTAGTGTATGGATTCTAAAGCGCTATAGGCACCCTGAATTTTGTGTGTCCTTTTTGTCAGTAAACAGTGTAAAAAGTTAAGTATTTTA
Source organism: Bufotes viridis (assembly GCA_033119425.1). Classification (NCBI taxonomy): domain Eukaryota; kingdom Metazoa; phylum Chordata; class Amphibia; order Anura; family Bufonidae; genus Bufotes; species Bufotes viridis. Next base: position 354,519,660 of record CM065593.1, read on the forward strand.
CAAAAATGAATTAAAGGACATTTAGAATAGTCTTGAATAAACTTGTACAATAGGTTAGTTACATTTAACAATGAATTTTCCCATACTGCTCTACAGAAAAAGAGACATTACAGGGAGTAAAAACTTTACTATAACAAACACTATTTGTGTAAAAAAAAATGCCATTAAAAGCAATGGGTGCTCAACCATGATATCTGGACAAAAACATCAGAAAAATGCCTCAAAAAGGCAACAAAAGCATGGAATTTTTAATGCACTTAGGCAAAAAAATGCCATGAGTCTGACAAGATATAGCGTGTAAGAAGCCTTTAAAGAGAACCTATCGATTCATTGAAAACCAGAAACATGTTGTGTCTTTGTAGGGCTAGCTCAGCTGAGTGTAATGATACATTTCACTTAGTGATCTTTTGGTTCATTCTAGAGAAAAAAAGTCATTTATCAAGCTAAAATGCGCCTAAATTAGGCATATTTCAGGCGCAGATGGCGGCACAATGGTTAGTTGCACCGCAATCTGCGACTTCTCCTACTCATTCCAGGTCTAAAAAAAAGAGGGCGTCGAGCAGAAAAGGGGACGGGCCGAAAGACCTGTCTCATTCATCATTTTCTATGCCTGTTTCAGGCGTAGAAAAAGGTCTAAATGTATGAAAGCTAGGAAGCTGGCTTACATTTAGAAGCAGCGCTAGATGCTCCAAAATTATGAAGAGGCCGGCACCTCTTCATAACATCGGCGATCAACCACCAGCGATGGGGCTTTATTAAGACCGACGTCTAAAATGCTGGTCATAATAAATGTGCCCCAAAGTACTTTTAATTCATATGCAAATGAAAATGCAAATTTGCAGTAAGTGCACTTAAGTCAGTCGGCGCACCCTGGCTCCTCCTGCTTTCTCTGTAAGCCTCGCCCTCTCCTTCTTCATTAACAGGGTCAGACAAGATGACTGTGTAGGAACCTGGTCATGTCAATCAAGAAGGAGAGGCAGGGGCTAGCAGAGGAAACAGGAGGAACAGGAGGAACAGGAGGAACAGGAGGAGCAAGAGGAGCAAGGGGGCACAGAATGGCTTGGGTCCGCCCTCAATACACTTAACTGTTGATTTGCATATGGATTAAAGCTACTTTAACGAAGCAGTGGATGGGATCATTAAGTGAAAGGTATCATTACATTCTGCTGAGCTAACGCTACAAGAGACTGGGGGAGATTTATCAACACTGGTATAAAGGGAATCTGGCCTAGTTGCCCATTCAGATTCCACATTACATTTTCCAAAGGTGCTCTGAAAAACGAAAGGTGGATTCTGATTGGTTGCTATGGGCAACTAAGCCAGTTTTCCTATACACTAGTTTTGATAAATCTCCCCCCACTGTGCCTGATTTATCAGTGAATTTCCTGGTGAGAGATTCACTTTAAAGGCTATGTACACCTGGCAATGTTTTTTTATTAGTGCATTGTACATATTATGAACTAAAAATAATCTTTTTAATTGATCTTTAATAAAAATCAGAAGCCCTTTTCTCTGTACAGAGCTAAGATGCTCTACTAGCAGAATCAGAATTTTCTCTGCTAAGAATGTGGTTTAAATAACTGTTCATGACTTCTTAGTAATTTAGAGTTAAGCAAAGTGGGTAGGATGCACTCAGCTAGAAAAACAGTTAACCCTTTGCGACAGAACGGCTCAATTTTTTTTTTTATAAGGACCAAATGAAATGATTTTTAACCCCAAATGAGTAAAATGCAATCATAAAAAAATTGTCCCCCAAAGGTTTTAACTTGCGTACCAAGTTACTTGCTGCAAATATGCAAATTCATAAATCTGAACAAGGCATGTGTCTTTCCCACAAAACAACTGATAAATTTCCTCCTGCTTTAGCTGCTAAAAGCATCTTGCTGTATGCAGACTATAGCACCATGTTCTGGATAATCTGAATGTCCGAGAGTCCCAGGCTGCCAGCGATTCAGCGAAGGCTAGATACAACAGATGCCGCGACCCTCTCTAAGTGGCCTAAAAATTCTTCACTTTCAAAACCCCAAAGATTTGCTGCCAAAATTAATTTTAATAATATAGTAGCAGTTAGTGAGCCTTCTGGAAAACGCACAAAGTCAACTTTAATAATAGATGTGAAGGAAAGCACTGCCACAAATTGTAGATAAAGAGCATCAGCTGGTGCACCGAAAGTAAATCTGTATCAGCGCACGCCGCGTCTTATGTGATTACTCATGTCAGTGCCTCACAGACAAATGGACTGTTTCAGGTATAGTTCATGGATCTCATATATGCAATCACCCTCTCTTATTGAGGCTCTATCACAGTGTGCCACACAGCAAGGGATGTCACAATGCATCAAGACATCGCTCAGTGCACTGGACTGATCTGATCTGGCTTTATGTTAAAGGAATAGTGTGGGTCAAAACTTTGTTATTAAGTAGCTAGTGCAGACCTGAGGGGGTAAGGCATGACATATGGATTTTCTTTGGTGTCCTTTGAAATCCTGGGTCATCCCAGGCCAAATATAGTAAAGGTATGACATAGTAACTGCATCCCATCCTGGCCTGCACTGGAAAAGGGGACTAGCGTATTGATGGTTTCACCCATAAGTTAGAGCCAATTTCATTAAAGGGATTTTCTAGCATTTTCCAGTGGATGTAGGCTGTGCTTGGTATTGCAAGTCAGCCACATTGAAATGGGAGTCAGCTGTGCATAGGCAATGTGACTTTTGAGCGCAGACGTGGCCTCTTCAGCAGCATGCTAGGAAAACCCTTAACAGGTTGCAATCGAAAACACCACCCCTGATGGCCACACATAAACGCATATAGAATAGACATCTTGTGACACAATATCACATTACCATGTTGTTTTGAACGTTGGCCATCTCGTGACAGACATATCAGGAAATGTCCAGGTAAGGAAGGACACATCTGCATATCTGTTAGCAGAGGCATATATTCAATCATGTCAATCGGCATCAAAACATTACTACTGGCCCACTAGAATATAAAAAAACAGAGTTTTTATGCCTTTGCATTCTCATGTAGGCTACAGAACTCCCTTATGGAGAAAGCCCTGAACTAACTGAAATACCTCACCATAGTAATGGCTCCCAGCATCATTCTTCCCTGTCATTATTCCAAGGCAAAATAGGAGGCTAAAACAGCACTAGGTCAACCTGTTATGCAAGCCACCAAGTGCAACAATGATCAAAACATGACAAATTGAAATGGATCTAAAATGTTGTGACAGAGTATGTGTGGCACAACAAAAAAATAAAATAAAATACAATATAAAGAACACAGAAGGTCATGAGATCTTACAATACTCAGCAGCATGGGATAAAACTAAAGATGGAGCTTCAAATAACCAGTGGTAAATCCCATGGTAGAGCAACATCAATACATATTAGCAGTAAGTCTTTAGATGCAATTAAAAAAAGGCTAAAGGCAAATATAAATTAAAACACAACATAAAAATTCACCCCAGGGAGATATACAATCTCACTCCTGGTCTACTTTAAAGCTATCTACATTTAACACTGTAACAACATGTTTATGGCGAATCTCCCTTTCTGCCTGTTCATGATGCACTGTATTTTCCCTTCAAGGCAGTGCTCCTCATACCATCAGAAATCAATACAAATGAAGATGTATGGGGCAATACCTGATAGCTGATAGCATATAATTAAACATCAAACATTAAAATAGAGATCTGTATAGGAACATAACACAATAAGGCGTCCTATATCTTCGTTTACCTTCCAAATTCCCAATTTGCCAGTACATAGGACATTCCATAGTAAAAAGAGTTTTAACAGAAATTTTAACTATAAATGTATCATATTTTCTGAAGTTTTTTCTGTAAAGTTCTGGTAAAAACTTAAAATAGTAAATAGTAGAAAATAGGTCAGGACACAATGTTGACAATTAGGAGAGCAATGGGATGGAATTTTCACAGTACGTTGGTAATACGGAGAGTAAAGTGCTGGCATGGGTCTGTGGGCTCACATCAAGCTGTTGTTTTAGTGCTGTAGTTAGCGAGCTGTAGATTTATATCCCCCAGATTACAGTTCTGCTTGTTGCCGCCTAAGTAGATTATCACTGATGGCCCTTATTTTCCAAATCTCTGAAATTTATGATACATGTAATTTTTGGATAAGCTCTTCAGATGCTGCGGTTTGATTCTGTCCATGGTCATACCGACATAGGGCCTGCCAGTGGCGTACATAGAGAAATATGGGCCCCATAGAAAGTATCAAACAAACAATTACAACAAGAGTAGCAAGGCTAGCAACATTTCTCGTCATATTGATATTTAAAGGGGTTCTGCAGATTGATTAAACTGATGATTAATCCTCTGGATAGATCATCGGCATTTGATTGGCGGGAGTCAACTGGCCAGGGCGCGGCTAAGCTCCATTCAAGTGAACAGAGTTTAGCTGCGCCTAGGCCAGTTGATACAAGTGGTGACGTCACTGGCCTGAGGTAAACAGCGAGAAGGATGCGGCGCTCCTTCTCAAACAGCTGATAGGCGGGAGACCCGGGTGTTGAACTCCCTCTGATCAGATGCTGATGATCTATCCAGAGGATAGATCATCAGTTTAAACAAACTGCAGAACCCCTTTAAGTGCTGACTTAACTTGGATTATTGATACATACTTCAATCCCATTGTCAAAAGGGCCTGCCAGTGGCGTACATAAGCTATCATTTTGTTTGAGTAGTCTCCAAGGCATTGCTCCGGGTTAGCCAGAATCCTACTCCGCTGAAACAGCTGTCTGTGGATGGATAACTGGCTTAGGTTTTCCCCGTCATATCCTTAAAGCTTGTAAAAAAGCGGGATCTTGACATAGGGGCCACTTGATATGGTGGATTTGGTGATCTCTGTGATGGAGACACCCCTTTGCTCGGTTTTCCTTCCTTTGAGGGATATCTGGCTTTCATTGTGTTGTAGACCCAATACTGGGGCTCCACATTTATTTTGCATATTACTGTTTCCCAGGGAGCTTTGCACTTCGGATTGCTGTGTTGAGACTCTCAACTGAGGCTCCGCGGTGTTTTCTGTAGCTGGTCTCCTTGAGATAAGCTATCATTTTGTTTGAGTGGCATACATAGAGAAGCAAGGGCCCCATAGAAAGGATCAAACCAGGCCCCCACACAGGACAGAAGGGTTTCCACCTAAACCCCTTTCAATTACCTTTTTTCCACTGCCTCGTTTGCTAAATAATGTTTCTTTAGAGGGTGGAGCCCTGACCAAGTTTTCACCCCTAGAAGAGGAGATGATCCTAACTGGGCCCCCTCTTGCCCTGGGCCCCACAGCAGCCGCATGGTCTGCCGCTATGGTAGTTACGCCCCTGGGGCCTGCATGTTCTGTCTTTGGTTGTACTAAGGATTTGCAAATTATACAAGCTATTTTATAACACAACAGCAATGAGATAAGCAGAAAATAACAGTAAAGTCACTTGATTATTATCATTGAACCATTACACAAGGATGCTTTGAAACACAGAACTGTTGTTATACTGCTGTATCATACATGAATGGTGTAGAAGGATGTTCTTCCTTACAATGTGCAGTAAATACTTTCATCAACCACTAAAATATAATTTAGGGCACCATTGTGAGTTGTGTGAAATAATGGAATCTGTCAGCAGACAGACCTTTCCAAAGACACAGCATCTTCAATATTTGATCCTTTTCAAAATCACTTCAGTAAGCACCACTACACCTGCTACCTGGCACTCCAGTGTCTGAACAGAGAAGTAAAAGGGTTATCCCATGATTGATATAAAAAATAACAATCAGACATCATATACTACCTGACATTCTCTAGCAAAGCAAGAACCAGCTCTGTATCTCACATGGATCCAGAAATCTCCCCATTAATTTCTCTGCTAGATTGTAATCAAGCTGGCAGCTCAAGGAGAATTTATTTTCTGCTGCAGCTAAGGAGGCGTGTCCATGTTCTCCCTATCACAGCTCAGGAGGTGTGTCTTTTCTGCTGCAGCTTTTTACCTATCACAGCTCAGGAGGCAGTTAAAGAATGAAACTGAGCATGTGCGGCCATCTCAGTGAGCCGGACAAAGAAATAAGAAAAAAAGTGGCGCTATACAGATACATTTTATTGAATAACTAAGTGGCTATAAAAAAAATTTAATTACATGGAATTACAAAAGTATTCAGATCTAAGTGCTGGTTTGAAAACTGTAGATTATTTTTTGTGAGACAACTCCTTTAAAGAATTCTCTATACACAATGAAGACGCCTCTTGGCCTGGTTCTCATAGGCACCACACGATCACACCAACGGAACTGATCGGCTGAACGCCAGTGATGATGAAGAAAGTCAAGCATTTCTTTTTTGTAAACAGAATACCCTTAAAAGGGCTCAGGGTCCGAATGTTGGGTCAAAACCCAGTCAATTAGAAGAATGGGGGTATTATGCCTCCCATTTCAATGGAGTGGTGGTCACACAAGTGCACTGCTGCTCCAATTAAAATGCGTGGGACTGACAAAGATAGTCAAGTGATATAGTAGCAGGGAGAAAAAGTATATAGTCGGGTGGCACTACTGAAATACTTGAGATGTGTTCCACACAACAACACTGAGAGGGTTAGACCAGGCCAGTGTCTCAACAGCTGTTTATGGTGCTCAGCCTTGACATAATAGACGAGTGTTTTCATGCATGAATGAAGGGAGAAGAGATAAGGCGGCACTCACCCAGCTGAATGACAGTAGTCCTTTATTGAATCCTCTTACATAAAAAAGACGATGAGGTAGCAGGGGCGGACATCTAGCTATGTGGCTGGACGGCGCGACGGCCGTTTCGCGCTTCAACTAGCGCATCGTCAGGCCACTACGTTAGTCATTAGTCAAGTGATATACTCGCTATCTCTGTCAAATGCATAGATTTTGAATGGAGAGATAGCTTGCATGCTGGAACCAACATGCAAACAAGGGGACAGCACAACCTCTGGTCAATACCTTGTAATAGTGCAGCGGTGCAAGTGGTGTTGGATCCCGGTCTCTGATCCCTGATTGATGTAATCAAAAGAAAGTTTTCCACAGCACTCTTGTAGTTGATCTTTTAAATCTTCTTTATTTTCCCAGTGTGCAACGTTTCGACTTCTCTGAGTCTTTTTCAAGACTCAGCATATGCTTGAAAAAGACTCAGAGAAGTCGAAACGTTGCACACTGGGAAAATAAAGAACATTTAAAAGATCAACTACAAGAGTGCTGTGGAAAACTTTCTTTTGATTGCATGCTTGAACATCACTTTATGATGAGGGAACATGGGATGAGTGAATTGATTCTAAGGTAATCAGATTTATCACAAATTAAAAAATGAAATAAAATTCTTCCAAATGAATGCTAAGTTTTAGTAATTTGCTTTGGTTGAATAGCGCTAAATGATTCCCACCATTTTACTTTCACTACACTAGCGAGGGCAACAGGGCAGGGAAGATGAAGAAGGAGCATCACAATAAGCTTGTGTGGCCCATAGGCCAGCTGGCTTGCCCACAATGCTTTGCAGTCAGCCTGACAGTCAATCAAGAGGGAGGATATTGGCTGTTCTATAAGGCTATGTGCAAGCTGTGGAGTACAGACTCCATTGTGAGCTCAGTCAGTGATGTTGAGAGGACATGTCTATAATCCAAGATAAGACAGCACTTTGTTATTGTTAGGTGCTTCAAATGAGCATTTTATTTATCCAGCCAGAAGGTGCATGGTATGTTTAATTACAATAAGAGTAACAAGGCCAGTGACATTTCTGGTCACATTGATGTTTAAGTGTCTTAACTTGAATTATTGATACATACAGTACTTCGATCCCATTGTCAGAAGACATGCACCCACTGAAAGACTTCTCTCTTAGGATTGTGCTGTTGTCACTGTATATTAACCACCTGCCGACCGCCTAACGCAGGGCTGCGTCCAGGCGGCAGCAGGTCTGTTCCTCCAGTCCTTGACGCGGCGGCGCGTCATCTCGCTCGCGCGCGCGTTCACAACAAGTTAGAGATTGCAAGTTATACTGCAGCCTGCCAGCGATGATCTATCGCTGGCAGGCTGTAGATCACATCAAACATGTATATCAGACGCTGTTTTGTTAACAGCGTCTGATATACCTGCTACCTGGTCCTCTGGTGGTCCCATTTGCTGGGATCGACCACCAGAGGACCAGGTAGCTATGTAAAGTAGCACCAAGCACCACACTACCCCCCCTCCCCCCTGTCACTTATTAACCCCTTGTTAACCCCTGATCACCCCATATAGACTCCCTGATCACCCCCCTGTCACTGATCACCCCCCTGTAAGGCTCCCCCCTGTAAGGATCCGCAAAACACGGACATCGGCAATGTGCTTTCCGCATTTTGCAGATCCGCACATTGCCAGAACTATATAGAAAATGCCTTTTCTTGTCCGCAATTGCGGACAAGAATAGGACATGTTCTATATTTTTGCGGAACGGAAGTGCAGACTCGGAAGTGCGGATCCGAGCAGGACAAAGTCTGTCCCCATAGAAATTAATGGGTCCGCATTTCCGTTCCGCAAACAGAATTGCGGACGTGTGAATGGGGCCTAAGGGTCCGTTATCACCGCCAGTTAGTTAGCTACTTGTTAGGTAGTTAGCGCCCAGCCCACCGCACCGCAGTCACTGATTTTGGCAGAGATTTTTTCATCCACATTGATCGATGTGAATGAAAAAATCTGTGCCGTTCAATTTAATTTATTTTTTTCAGCCCAGAAGCTGAACGGAAAAAAAAATATTAATTACCCGTATGCTCAATATAAGGAGAATAGCAGAAACTCCTAATGCTGGCCATATGTGTAATGATTGCGGAGACCCTCAAATGCCAGGGCAGTACAAACACCTCACAAGTGACCCCATTTTAGAAAGAAGACACCCCAAGGTATTCTGTGAGGGATATGGTGAGCTCATGTAAAATTTTATTTTTTGTCACAAGTTAGTGGAATATGAGACTTTGTAAAAAAAAAATATATATCTTCCGCTAACTTGTGCCAAAATTATTTTTTTTTCTGTGAACTCACCATGCCCCTCACGGAATACCTAGGGGTGTCTTATTTCCAAAATGGGGTCACATGTGGGGTATTTATACTGCCCTGGCATTTTAGGGGCCCTAAAGCGTGACAATCCAAATGCGTAAAAATGCCCTGTGAAATCCTAAAGGTACTCATTGGAATTAGGGCCCCTTTGCGCATCTTGGTTGCAAAAAAGTGTCACACATGTGGTACTCAGGAGAAGTAGGGCAATGAGTTTTGGGGTGTATTTTTATATATACCCATACTTTGTGTGAGAAATATCGCTGTAAACGACAACTTTTTTAAAATTTTTATACAAAGTTGTCAATTTACAGAGATATTTCTCTCACCCAACATGGGTATATGTAAAAATACACCCCAAAACACATTGCCCTACTTCTCCTGAGTACGGCGATACCACATGAGTGACACTTTTTTGCAGCCTGGGTGCGCAAAGGGGCCCAAATTCCAACGAGTACCTTTAGATTTTACAGGGCTGCTCACAATTTAGCCCCGCCCAAAATGCCAGGGCATTACAAACACCCCACAAATGACCCCATTTTGGAAAGAAGACACCCCAAGGTATTCGCTGAGGGGCATAGTGAGTCCATGAAAAATTGAAATTTTTGTCACAAGTTAGCGGAAAGGGAGACTTTGTGATAAAAAGCAATAAAAAATCAATTTCCGCTAACTTGTGCCAAAAAAAAAATCTTCTATGAACTCGCCATGCCCCTCACGGAATACCTTGGGGTGTCTTCTTTCCAAAATGGGGTCACATGTGGGGTATTTATACTGTCTTGGCATTTTAGGGGCCCTAAAGCGTGAGAAGAAAAATGCGTAAAAATGCCCTCCTAAAAGGTACTCATTGGAATTTGGGCCCCTTTGCGCACCCAGGCTGCAAAAAAGTGTCACACATGTGGTATCGCCGTACTCAGGAGAAGTGGGGCAATGTGTTTTAGGGTGTATTTATACATATACCCCTGCTGGGTGTGAGAAATATCTCTGTAAATGACAACTTTTTAAAAAAATTTATACATAGTTGTCAGTTTACAGAGATATTTCTCTCACCCAACATGGGTATATGTAAAAATACACATTGCCCTACTTCTCCTGAGTACGCCGATACCACATGAGTGACACTTTTTTGCAGCCTGGGTGCGTAAAGGGGCCCAAATTCCAACGAGTACTTTTAGGTTTTACAAGGTTGTTCACAATTTAGCCCCGTCCAAAAAGCCAGAACAGTAAACACACCCCACAAATGACCCCATTTCGGAAAGTAGACACCCCAAGGTATTCACTGAGGGGCATAGTGAGTCCGTGGGAGATTTTTTTTTTTTTTTTTCCAGAAGTTAGCAGAAATGGAAACTTTAATATTATTTTTTTTTCCTCAGAAAGTGTCATTTTCCGCTAACTTGTGAAAAAAAATGAAATGATACATGAACTCACCATGTCCCTCCGTGAATACTTTGGGGTGTCTTCTTTCTGAAATGGTGTCATTTGGGGGGTATTTATACTATCCTGACATTCTAGCACCTGAAGAAACATGACAGGTGCTCAGAAAGTCAGAGCTGCTTCAAAATGCGGAAATTCACTTTTTTGCACCATAGTTTGTAAACGCTATAACTTTTACCCAAACCAATAAATATACACTTATTGGATTTTTTTTATCAAAGACATGTAGAACAATAAATTTATAGAAAGATTCATATAGAAATTTAGTTTTTTTTAAAAGAAATTACAACAGAAAGTGAAAAATTTCATTTTTTTGCAAAAATGTCGTTACATTTTTATTAATAGAAAAAAAAGTTAAAATGTCAGCAACAATGAAATACCACCAAATGAAAGCTCTATTAGTGAGAAGAAAAGGAGGTAAAATTCATTTGGGTGGTAAGTTGCATGACGGAGCAATAAACGGTGAAAATAGTGTAGTGCAGAATTGTAAAAAGTGGCCTGGTCATTAAGGGTGTTTAAGCTAGGGGGGCTGAAGTGGTTAATAGTAATTAAACATGTCCGTGAAAGACAACCATTACAGACACAAACCAATAATGGTAACCTCTTAAGGACACGGACATATTTTCACCTTAAGGACCATGCCATTTTTTCTGACCAGTGTCACTTTATGTGTGAATAACTTTAAAACGCTTTAACTTATCCAGGCCATTCTGAGACTGTTTTTTAGTCACATATTCTACTTCATGACTACCAAACTTACCAAAAATTTTGAAAAATTCGCAAATTTGCAAGTTTAAATTTCTCTACTTCTCTACTTCTCTAATACATAGTAACACCTCCAAAATATAGTAATTCATTTACATTCCTCATATGTCTTATTCATGTTTGGATCATTTTGGGAATGCCATTTTATTTTTTGGGGTCGTTACAAGGCTTAGAAGTTTAGAAGCAAGTTTTTAGCTGATTGTCTTAGGTAGTGGCTCATTTTTTGCAGGGTGAGAGGACAGTTTTATTGGCACTATTTTGGGAGGTATATGACTTTTTGATCGCTTGGCATTACACTTTTTGTGATGAAAGCTTTTTTTGCACCTTTTTTTTTACCATGTTCAACTGAGGGGTTAGGTCATGGGGTATTTTTATAGTGCAGATTCTTACGGACACGGTGATACCTAATATGTCTACTTTTTTATTTATTTTAGTTTTAAAAAATATTTTTTTTTTTTTTTTATTTGTTTTAATGTCTCAAGTCTGAGAACCATAGTTTTTTTTTTTTCCTCAGGGATTGTAAGTAGCTAAATAGAATTAAAATTGGGGAAGGGGATTATAAATTTAGTACTCCATAGAATTGTGGTACTCCCTGAAGCAACCATCAATGCAGAGACCCGGATGATCGGGGCACGTATCACACTGAGTGGTGGTGTCCTTCCGTATCCCCCTCCTGTGACACACTCTGCACTTTTTTTCGGTCCGTCCCTTCTTTCCAGTATGGGAGAACCACCACTGGAAAGTGTTGGCCAGGGACGATCCGGGCGCTTCCAGTTCCTGAGGTACTCTGGCCTGCTCTTTCCCGGTCAGAAAAGATCAGGGCCTTGAGGACTGCCTCATAGAACTGAAGGAATTTCCCTGTGTTGCCAGAGCTCCGGGACAGCACAAAAGAGTTGTACAAGGCAACCGGTACCAAGTAGACCGCAACTTTTTTGTACCATGTCCAGGTTTTGCGCATGGTGTTATATGGCTTGAGGACTTGATCAGAGAGATCAACTCCTCCCATATACCGATTGTAGTCAACGATACAATCGGTATTGAGGACTGTTGCCGCAGAACCTCGCACAGGGGTGATGCCGTTACCGTGGATTGTGGACAGTACAAGGACATCCCTCTTGTCCTTATATCTGACCAACAACAGGTTTCCACTGGTAAAGGCACGGATCTGACCCCTAAGAATAGGTGCCTGGAGGGGGTAGGTAAGGAGGCCGCATTGATTTTTCCGCGTGGTCCCACAAGCAGATGTGAATCTGGCAGTGAGGGACTGGAACAAGGGGATACTAGAATAAAAGTTATCCACGTACAGGTGGTAACCCTGTACATGGATACCTAGCAGTGGGTGCATAAGTTCCCACACAGTTCCCACACAAGTTTCCCGCTAACACCCAGATTGGGGGGACATTCTGGGGGTTGAATACAGGAATCTCGCCTCTTGTACACACAAAACTTGTAAGTGTACCCTGAGGTACTCTCACAAAGTTTGTACAGCTTCACTCCATACCTAGCCTGCTTTGAGGAAACATACTGGTGGAAACTGAGTCTCCCCTTGAAAGCAATGAGAGACTCATCAACCGGGACCTCCCTTCCAGGTAGGCAACAAAAATTTGACCTCGAAGTGATCGATGACTAGCTTGATTTTGTACAGGCGGTCATAGGCAGGATCACCTTGGGGGGTCATGCTGCATTATCAGCATAATGCAGGCATTTCCGGATGGCCTCAAAGCAGGAACGTGTCATGGCCATGCAGTATCCCCACTCCAGTACTGCCTGACACTGTTTTTTTTGACTAGGCCCATGTGCAGCACAAGACCCCAAAACATCCTCATCTCGGGTGCACTGACCGGAGTCCAGCCACCGGCCCTAGCCAAAAAGGAGCCCGAATGTTGAGCAATGAACTGTTGGGCGTACAAGTTTGTTTGCTCCACCATCAGATTTACAATGTGGTCACTGAAAAAAAAAAACTAAAATAGTCATATTCAGTGAAGCCCACTGTGCAAATCTGGATTCCTGGTTGGCCTAAAAAGTCAGGAATCATGGCTACAAATCCTTTGGGGTACACCAGACAAGTTCACTGGTAGGGGGTTTAGGTGGACTTATCTGGTGGGCCGGAAAACTAGTACGAGCCACAGAGCTGCTCGTACTAGTGTGGGTCACAGTGTCCCTGGCATGGCGGTCCCCTTGCTCCACCTGGCGGAGTCTTCGCCGCCTTGGGGGCTCATCATCATCGCTAGATGATGAGGACGTGGATGACAAGAGGAAAGTGGGGTCATCCTCATCCTCACTGGGGCTCTCGGATTCGGAGACAACTTGGGCGTATGCCTTCTCGCCCGAGAACGTCCGGCGGGCCATAGGGGAGTGTGTGTGTGAGTGTGTGGAAAACTTTATTTAGTGTGCATGTGTGTGGGGGCACAGGTGTTCGCGTACTTTGTCCTAATCCGAACAGAAAAAAAAATTAACTAAAAGGAAATGGAAAAGTGGAAAAAAAAAAAATTCAAACTCGCTGATCAGCGGTGGGGTGGGCGATCTGAACAGTGGCCGGACACTAAGAGTGCCGGCCACAGTCAGCGTATGAAAACAAAAAAAAAAGCTTGCGCCCCCAAAATTGTATGTGGGGGGGGGGGGGAAGCTGCAGCACCCCTGGGGGTCCAGGGACACACAGCTTTTTTCAGCATGCACTCTGTTGCGGTCACCGTCCGCCGCGTGGCGGTGATCGGAACTACACAGGACGTACCTGTACCTGGCCATCTTGATTGAAGATCCAGCATGAAACCGAGCGTACGGTGACGTATGATGTCACCACGCCAGGCGGCTTGATGACGTCATCACGTACTCTGCGGGATTTCGAGCAGGATCTTCAATCAAGATGGCTGCGCTGGCCTCTACACCATCAAATAAATGATCTGAGTATTTATTTTTCTCACCAGATTAACCCCTGAAAGCCACAATGTGCATCTCTGATGCCGCAATCAGTGATGAACGCGGCATCTGAGGGGTTCAATGACAGCCAGTGGCGCAATCGCTGTTTCCCGTCATTGCACCTGCTAAATACAAAAAAATGCACTTTATGACAAAGTAATTTGTCACAAAGCAAATTTTTCTTGTAAAATTCGGCGAATCTATCAGCCAAATCAAATTTCAAGAACTTCGCTCATCTCTGTTGCTGACAATTTTCACCATTGTTGTTTTTACGTTAAAGTACTTTAAAAGGGAGAAGAGAAAGAGAAAAATAAAGAAGAGCGAAAAACGAGGGAAAAAAGATGAGTCCTAAGAGATCTCAGAGTGTCAGATATCAATTTTCAGGCCAATTGGATCACTTTTGATTTGGATAGAGTCGATTCAGACACAAATCAAATTTTCTAACTGATTCGTTAAAATTGGACCTGAAATAAATTTAAAGAAATTTGTTCATCTCTATGAGACCCAGCATTTGAATCCCCTGTGATCAGACACATCACCCATCCTATGGATAGGAGATACATGTTAATTAGGGGAAAACTCCTTGAAATGACAAAATTCAATTTTTTCGGAATGATAGGCACACCCCTCTTTCTCCATATGTTCTGTGGCAGCTGATCCCCTATTTTGTGCTGTGAGGGGGTGATAGACCTAACACACTACTCGTAGCATCATGGGATAAGCTACCTGTTTCATGCAGTGCCACTTACTACCCTTTGCTAAACTCCTCTGCATACAGATTTATTTTATTTTTTTACTTAACTTTTATTTCCTTTTGATTAACTTTATTTAGAAGCCTCAAAGAATCTGTATATTAAATATGCAACTTAGGCCGCAGCTTCTGACATGATGATCAAAATATAGACATTTTCTGACCGGGGAGTAAAAAGAAGGAAAAGCAAACGGTATAATGAAAATTGCCGACACTGAGAAAACAACAATGATTGCCAATCCCTTCTCAGTAGTTGAGCTGAATAATTATACTTGTCTGGCATGTTCATACTGCTCGTAATAATCACCTATCGACTGTGACCGCACTCAGCTTCCTGAAAGTCTATCTAGTAATCACTTTCTGACTACTTAGGTTAAACATGAAGGGATGATTGCTTATTCCAAATTTACTGAAAGCCTCGGCTGAAATTTCCTCTAATATACACTGCAGGGTCCAGAAGTTTAATGCTCTTATAACCTATGTGACTTGATTAATTCACCGCAAGGTAAAACAACCTAAAATCCATTGCTATGTGAGCTGTGATCGAGGCAGATGCTAAGGCATTCACATACCCAGTGTACGATGATGTTAGGGCTACACTTAACCAGTGATGGGATGAGCTGGTTTGAGGCTCAAGGCAGGAATCTCAGTCTGGTATAGCTGTGGAAGGAACACTATAACCCATTAAAGGGGTTGGGTCATGAAACTTATTCTGCATTTTTCAAACCAGCACCTGAATATGTTTGCAATTGCATGAAATAGAAAATGTTGTATAGCCAGTGAGCTATTCAATAAAATGTATGCGTATGGCGCCACCTGCTGTTTGTTCTTTTTCTTATTTTTTTTCTGTCTGAAATGGAGATGGTCGCACGTGCTCAGTTTAAATCTTCAACTGCCACCAGCCATATGTTCTGTTAGAAGCTGTGGCAGTTACCAGGAGAGAGCTGCAGCAACTAGGACACCCCCCCCCCCCCTAAAGCTGCCAGGCTGAAGATAATCTAGCAGACCTATTTGAGCACTGAATGTAGAGATCTCTAGACCCTTATAAGGTACAGGGTTGGTTTTAGCTTAATTAGAAATGATTTGTCACCTACTATAGGATGTCTGATTTTCATTTTTACATCAATCATGACATATCCCCTTTAAGGACCATCCACTGTTTTTGTTGTCACTGTTTTAAAGGGAGCAGAGCACTTCTATGAGCACACCTGCTCTACAAACTGTAACTAACAGCTCAGATTCTTAGAGCAGCCTTTTGCTCTACAGCCAGGATCAGAGGTGGCTCCAATCCCAACCAATTATCAATACCCTTGGTTGCTACAGTTTGTGAACAGGGCATTTTCTGTTGTGATTGGGTCTCAGTGAACTGTTTGAGGCTGGCTAAGATCTCTGTAGTCAGCCTTAGGGACCTAGAAATGACCCTACCCCAGGACTCAAAGTTCAAAAAAGATTTTTCAGATTTTAGGGCTGCTAGTCTTGCCCTAAACACAACCTGTGCCATAGACAAAGTGTGCAGGTGTATGCTAAAAGGCAAAAAATAATTTTGTAAGACAGTAATTTTTAAATGTGTTTTCTTGGATTTTCATACTGATGTCCTATCTTTAGGATAGGTCATCAGTATAAGATTGGTGGGAGTCTGACTCTCACCAGCCATGCCAATCAGCTGTCTGAGGAAACCATGCCCAACTGAGCAAAAAAAAAAAAACTCAATGCAGAGGGCACTGCACAGTGAAGCTCCCTCTCCAGTGCACTTGCAAGAGCACAATTTGAGAGAGTAATAGAGATGAGCTAATTGATTCATAATGAAGTTCGACCAAAAAAAAAAAAATATATATATGATTTTGTAGAATCAGATTTTTCAGGTTTGTTTGGCTTTGCTTCCAGGCATTTAAAGCATTTTCGGTTTAGGTAGAATCAATTCATATCTGAATTGGATTTTGAATTGGGACAAAAAGATTTTCTGAAAATTCTACAGTAGCACCGTCAGCAGTTTAGCATGCTCAAAACTGATTACAGATTTCATTTAAGCAATGATCTCTTGCCTTCCCCTGGTTTCTTGATCACCTGACCAAATAAAGCGCACTACTGTACAAAATAAAGGGGAATCATTGAGTTTAGATAAAATATCTGCTACAGAAATCTGTGACCTATAAAAGTGAAAAGGAAAAACACTGTTTCACCAATCCTACTGCAGGTCTACTGTACCATTCATATAAATATAAGCTGAGGATGAAACTCTCCTTTCAATGGGTTAATTCAGCTGCATCTTTTTGCTGTTCCCTGTTAATAAATTCCTACTGGTTACAAAGAAATAATCTTTCCCTGCAAGATTCTTCTTTCGTTCCATGCACCTTCCATGCTACGCTGCCTCTGTTTTTGTTTCCAGGTCTTTGGAGTTGAGTTGTCTGCTCAGCAAAAAATGCCATAAGCTCTGACCTCTGAAAAACCTTCACAGTTTGGTTCCACAATGAAATACTGATGCTGAAAAATCAGGGACTGGAGGTAAAGGAGGATATTCTAATACAGTATATTCTAATACATGTGATGTAATACTGCCAATGATAGATATTCTGCAAAGGGACCCCAATAAAATGCCATCAATACTTTTTCCATTCTTTCAGAGGAGGTGGTGATGGTGAACTCACTAAGGTTACTTTCACATCTCCGGTGAAAATATCTGGCAGGCTGTTCCGGCATAGAACAGCCTGCTGGAGTCCACCGGATCCACTGCTGGATTCTACAGTTCACAGCTGGTTCCCCGTTGAATATAATGGCATCTGGCGGTGATGTGGCCGATTTCTGGCATAAATGGCGGCTAAAAGGTTGGAGGAGTGTTTAAACTAGTGACTGAAGGGGGGAGTAATTACATTATAGGAGGGGAAGATAGTGCAGATAGATACCGGGGGCAAGCTAATTGAACTCGGGTAGGAGTGGAAGGTGGGACTAGAACAGTTCAGAAGGAAAGGTGTAGGGTAAAAAATATGCATAAACCTCTTAATTGTATGTACACTAATGCCAGAAGCCTGACTAATAAAACTGGGGAACTGGAATTAGTGATGTGTGAGGAGGACTATGACATAGTGGGAATAACTGAGACATGGCTGGATGATAGCTATGACTGGCAGTTAATGTACAGGGTTACAGTCTGTTTAGAAAGGATCGTCAAAACCGAAGAGGGGGAGGGGTCTGCCTTTATGTAAAGTCCTGTCTAAAGCCAACAGTCCGAGAAGATATAAGTAAGGGACATGAACATGTGGAGTCACTGTGGGTAGAAACACATGGAGGCAAAAACAATAATAAAATACTAATAGGAGTGTATTATAAACCACCTAATATACAGAAAATCTACTACTAAACGAGATAGACGAGGTGGCAAATCATAATGAGGTTGTCATTATGGGGGACTTCAACTACCTAGATAAAAACTGAACCTGTACATCTCATAAAGGAAACTGGTTCTTGGCGATAACCAAAGACAATTACCTTTCCTAACTGGTTCAGGACCCAACTAGAGGGACGGCCATACTGGACTTAGTATTAACCAATAGACCAGACAGAACAACAGATGTTCAGGTTGTGGGACACCTGGGAAATAGTGACCATAAAGTAATTACCTTCCAATTGTCATTCAAGAGAGTGTTTCTTCAGGGAAGAACAAAAATGCCCAAACTTCAAAAAAGCTAAATTTAGCCAACTAAGATAGGCCTAAATAACTGGGATAAAGTCCTCAAAAATAATAATGCAGCCACAAAATGGGATATTTTTAAAATCATCCTAAAATCTAATTGTGAGAGGTACATACCTTATGGGAATAAAAAGTTAAGGAACAAGAAAAAACCAATGTAGATAAATAGAATTGTAAAGAAAGCAATAAATGACAAAAAGAAAGCATTTAAATCACGTAAACAGGAGGTTAGCGAGGAAGCACACATGGAGTACTGTGTACAGTTCTGGGCTCCTGTGAACAAGGCAGAACATAGCATAGCTGGAGGGGTTCAGAGGAGGGCAACTAAAGTAATAACTGGAATCGGTGGACTAGAGTACCCTGAAAGGTTATAAAAATTACGGTTATTGACTCTAGAAAAAAGGCGACTGAGGGGAGATCTAATAACTATGTATAAATATATGAGGGGTCAGTACAGAGATCTCTTCCATCATCTATTTATCCCCAGGACTGTGATGAGGGGACATCCTATGCCTCTGGAGGAAAGAAGGTTTGTACACAAACATAGAAGAGGCTTCTTTACGGTAACAGCAGTGAAACTATGGAGCTCTCTTTTTCCCCTAAAGAGAGGAAAATTGGCTTCTACCTCACAGAGGTTTTTTGCCTTCCTCTGGATCAACTTGTAGGATAACAGGCTGAACTGGATAGACAGATGTCTTTTTTTAGCCTTATAAACTATGTTACTATGTTTTGTCTGACTGACAGGCAACATATATGCTGGAACAACCCACCTGATTAGACATGCCGGAGATGTGAAAGTAACCTACAATAAAAAAGTTCAAGAGGGGCCAGGGAACAGTTTTGGAGTGTAATAATATTATAAGTTATTAGGGGCCATTTTTCATTGGAAATATGTGTATTTTTCGGTGGCAATTTGTTGCAAACTTTGGCGCACATAATTTTCTGCAGAAAATCCTGTGACTTTTGCCTGTGTATGCCCTATTTCGGCAGTATACCTAATGATGCAAATGTAAGTTCACGAACTGGAATTACACCAGGATTATGGCACATTTACTATGTGTGACTTTTGCAAAAATCACCAAAAAGTTGCATCTCCGTGCCAGGCAACCCCCCTGGTGTACTTTTACTGACATGTCAAACACCAGACTGCTCTTGCTCCAAATATATTATTACTGTGCGCCATTCCCTAAATTTGTCGCAACCTCACAGAGCAAAAGCCGACTTAAAAATGATACAAAAAAACACCAAAAAATTATAAATTCCCAGCATATATACTACATTTCAAGAAAAGGGTTGTTGTTCCAGGGTTTTCCCGAAAATGAGAAAAACTGGCTTTTGCCTTAGTTTTTTTTTTGCCTTCCTCTGGATCAATATTGCAGTATTAAAGGTTAGACTTATGACTTTTTCAACCATACTTAGATTAATAAATGAAAAATTGGACCTAAAATATGTCAGTAACATTTACTCAGGTATCAATAATGAATCGGTCTGCTTACTGGATAACTTCTGTACCAGAAAATATATACTTCAGATCCATTATTGGGAAAGCAGCTTTAATAGCATTTTCCTTTGTAGTAATTAATGGATCAGAGTTTTAGTCTCTCTCCTTGCTGAAGAAGATAGAGTAGAGACTTCAATTGAGCCTGTCTTCTGCAGCAATGCACTTCTCTCTCCACATTCTAGTGATCAGTGGGAGTTAGTGTTGAGCGAGCATGCTCAGCCGAACACCAGTTCGGCTTGAGCATCATTATGCTCGGCAAAATATCGTGTGTGTTCGAGCGCGATGATTGAGTCAGTGTTTCAATCTAATTTAGCCTCTATTTCTGAAAAGTTTATGGCGGGATTTGAACAACCGTCTACATTACAGCTTAGAAATAAAAAAATGAGACTTCTACTGTATAGGAATACTTACTAGTAGTAATTATTCTTATACAGCAGGTCTCATATTTTTCTTTTTTTAGTAACTAGCCATGCAGCAGCTCTATAGTGTAGTGGTTAAGGTTCTTGGCTGTAATGTTGTGAGTTCAAATCCAACCAGAAACATTTCAGAAATAGAGGCTAAATTCAATTCATTTTATATTTTTTTTTAGTAATTGTAAAAAATGTATGGCACAAAATAAATGTGTAATTACTAAAAAAAACTGAACAAAAAAATATAAATATAAAAATATAAACGCAACACTTTCAGTTTTGCTCCCATTTTGCATGAGTTGAACTCAAAGATCAATTTTCTACATACTCAAAAGAAGCATTACTCTCAAATATCGTTTATGAATCTGTCTACATCTGTGTTAATGAGCATTTCTTCTATGCCGAGATAATCCATCCCACCTCACAGGTGTCGCATATCAAGGTTCTGATTAGACAGCATGAAGTCTGATATATATATTTTTCCCAGTAACTGGCCATGCAGCTCTATAGTGTAGTTGTTAAGGTATTGGCTA
This sequence comes from Bufotes viridis, assembly GCA_033119425.1. Taxonomy (NCBI): domain Eukaryota; kingdom Metazoa; phylum Chordata; class Amphibia; order Anura; family Bufonidae; genus Bufotes; species Bufotes viridis. Next base: position 354,540,696 of record CM065593.1, read on the forward strand.
TAATGTAAAAGGTTGTGAGTTCAAATCCTGCCATAAACAGAAATCAGAAATAGAGGCAAAATTTGATTTAAATACATTGGGTGTCCCCAAGCACTGACTCCATATACTGTATGGACATAGCTATATATGGAGTCAGAGCAGGGACTCCTAAGCCGAACTAAAGTCCTGACACCCTACCCTCTTCAGAGCAGGGGGTGCCTGGTTTAATGCTCGGGTTCTCCCATTGACTTTCATTTTGCTTGAGTGCTTTGTAGAGCACCCGAGCATCGTAAAGTGTTGCACTTGAGCACACAAGCACTTTGGTGCTCGATCAACACTAGTGGGAGTCTCAGCACTCAGACCCAAAACTTTTGATATGTCTCTATGACATATCAAAAGTTCCAATCTTAATGTCTACACACATTGTGAATATTTATGAGTATGTCTGTGAATGGATAGATACACTCGATAGGAACAAAGGGGCAAATTCATCATTCCCAGATGAGTTTTTTAGCTTAAAAAAGTGGCAAAACCCCATTTCTGCAACTTTTTTTTTATGTCATTGCGACTCTTTTTTAGTTGCAATAGCAGTTTACACCATCCGTGACAGGTTTACCAAAACGGTGCATTTTGAAATCGGCCCTGGCAGATGCCATAGATTTCATTCTGGCGCATGTAATTTATGACAATGTCTGTGCCTCATCATAAACTACATGCCTCCTCTGGCAATGCAGGCCCTATCAAATTAGGGCCAAAGTGTTGTCACAAGGATGGACTTGTAACTTCAAGCATTGATAAATATGTAAAGATGTTAAAGATATCAAACATGTTATGCGTAATTTACATATTGATGACCTATCCTCAGGATAGCTCATCAATATGAGATCGGTGGGGTCCTCTTATCAGGCTTCAGTGCTTCATGAATGGTTAGGTCTCTTTCTTGGCCAGTGACATCACTGTACATCCATATATCTGTCACGTAGCCTAGCCACAGGTCAGCCTCATTCAAGTGCCATACTGTAACTCTGGTCAGTGCCGCGTCTTCCTCAGATGGCTAATCTGCAGAACTCCTGCTGATCTCATATTGAATACTGATTTACATTTTTTCAAGTACATAAAAGGGCCGTTATATAACACCTTTTCTTTAAAAGACCATCTTACACATGGAATTGAGAGAAGTGAATTTTCAGATAAAAGTTACCAATACATAGAAAAGTGTCCTATTATGATGTCAGTAGAGAATGCATTAATTTGTTTTACCTCGATGTCTGTGCCATTGTCATTGTCATCCAGAAAAAGGTCTGACAGACTTGCAGCGTCAGAAAAATCATGACCTAAGCTCGGCCGGTTTGTATCCACAGAACGTCTCCTCCATCTGTGCCTGGGGACGTGTAAATCCATAGAAACAGTTTTATCCACTTTGGCCACAATGGGAGTAATAGAATAAGACACATCTGCAAGAAACATAAACGTGAGATTACAAGACGAGAATAAGGCAATTAATCAGCAATAAAAATCTTTTTCTTATATGAATGTATGTCTTCCACAGTGAAGAAGCGTCCAAAATGGTAGTTTTTAAATGAGAAAAAAAGCTTGCATTACTCTGTTTGACGTTGTATTGCAAAAGTTATTTTTCAAAGCTGGTCATCTCATTGCACTAATCTTGGAACATCTTAAACCAGGAGAAAATATAAGGAAGGATATATCTGTTTATGACACAAATGGAATAATTACGTTCAGTTGGTTTTTACAGAAATAAAAAATTAAGTGTTTTTTCCGGGATTTTAATATTGATGACTTATGCTCAGGCTAGATCATCAATACCAGATCGGCAGGGGTCTGACGCCCGGAACCCCCGGCGAACAGTCAGTTGAGAAGAAGGCTGCGCTCTGTGTGAGCGCAGCCTTCCTTTCATTGTTTACCTGCTCTGATATTGATGAGTTAACCGAGCCTGAGGATAGTTTATATTAAAACCTGGAAAACCCCTTTAAGGAACATTGTAATGTGACTTGTTAGCAGTTGGGTTTAGAGCTGTAGACAGCATTGTTTTGGAGTTGTGGCTCCTCATCAGTACAAATTAACATCAATTTTGGGCTCCTTAACCCCTTAGTGACCACATACGTGTTTTTACATCGGTCACTAAGGGGCTTTAGGCTGGGCCGCTGCTTTTTCATGGCAGCCCCGTCTAAGCGTTGCACGGGTCCCCCGTGCAGCGGGGAGCAGGGACCTGGCTCTAACATGGGAGCTGAGGCCCTGCTCTAACAGCCCGGAACGGCAGGAGTGCTGAGTCGGGCTGCTAAACACTTTCCATGCCTCTCTGGCGCAGTCTGCTGGTCAATGTTAGAAGAGCATTGCTATTTAAATGCAGTGCTCTATAGGGATAATGCACTGTATTTTAAAAGCAATCAAAATACTGTCTGTTATAGTCCCCTTGTGTGACTATTAGGTGGTAAAAAAAAAAAAAAAAAAAATTAAATAAAAAAATTCCATGAAATAAAAAAGACGCCCTTTTTCCATTGAAAATACACTTTTCAATAAAAAAAAATTGCAAAAAAAAAAATCTCTCCCATATGTTTGGTATTTCCACGTCTATAACGACCCAGACTACATAAATATCACAGAAATTATCCCCTACGGTGAACTCCGTAAAAAAAAAGATAAAAAATAAAATAAAAGAAGACAGAATTGCTAATTTATCCTTAGTGACCACCAAAAAAATGTGATAACATGCAATCAAAAAGCGCCATTTACTCTAAAATAATACCAATGAAAAATACAAGTCATCCCGCAAAAATAAAGCACTCACACAACTCCATAGAAAAAATAAATAAAAAGGTTATGGGTCTTGGAAAGCGGCAATGCAAAAACATTTTTTTTGTTTAAAAAAAAAAGTTTTTATTGCAAAAGAGTAGTAAAACATAAAAAACTATATGTATTTGATATCACTGTAATCGTACTGACCCAAAGAATAAAGATATTATGTTATTTATACTCAAAAAATGAACACCATAAAATTTATAATGTAAAAACCCAATGGCAATATTGCTTTTTTTCCCATTTCCCTCCCAGAAAGAGTTAACAAAAATTAATCAGAAAGTCATGGGTACCCCAAACAGCGCCATTAAAAACTACAACTTGTCCTGCAAAAAACAAGCCCTCATAAAGCTATATAGATGGAAAAATAAAAAAGTTATAGCTCTTGGAACACGGCAATAAAAAAAGGAATAAAAACGATTGATCATAAAGGCCCAAACAGTCTGGTCACTAAGGGGTTAAAAGGATTATTTGTCCTAAGAGCCAATAACCCCAGTGGTTGGAAGGTGTACCCCACTAAAAATTTCACCTGCCCATAGTCCACGGTTCCAGTGCTGCCGCAGTTTTCCCAGTCACTCCAGGTCACAGCTGGACTAGAAATGAATTGGACCCGTGAATGCTAAAGCCAATCACTGATATCAGCATTCACAGGTGCTTGAATGGCACATCACAAACATATTAAAAGTTATGAATCAAGCACTTGACCACTGAGGCCAGTGATTGCCTGCAGCAGTCACAGGACCAAGCTACTCCCAGTCCAGCCAGGATCAGAAACAGGACTACAGAGAGCTGTTTTTTTTTTTAAAGGGGCACACCTTCCGACCACTGGAGGCTCCTAGGCCTCACAACCTCTTTAACCTCTTAAGGACGAAGGGCGTACATGTACGCCCTTCGTCCGCACTTTAAAGATGGCGCCCGCACGGAGCAGGCGCATGAGCTGCGGGTAAACACTTGATTCATCAAGCTGACACCCGCAGCTCATGTCCGTGACCGGCAGCGATGCCGATCGCGGACATTTAACCCCTCAGATGCCGTGGTCAATCCTGACCACGGCATCTGATCAGCAAAAACCGAAAGTTTCACTTTCGGTTTGTGCTCGGCTCCCCTGATGGCCACAAGGGGAGCCGGAGCATGCATGTAGTAGCCTAGGTCTCTGTGAATGAAACCTAGGTTACTACATAGTATTCCTATGGAGCCTATGACTGTAATAGGCTCCATAGGAAATATGCGATTTTTTCATATATTCCAATGCTATTGCATTGGAATATATGAGAATAGCAATATGATGATGGCATCTTATAGTTCCCTATGGGAACTATAAGAAAGTGGTAAAAAAAAAAAAAAAGTTTAAAAAATAAAAATAAAATAAAAAAAATATAAAAATTCAAATCACCCCCCTTTCCCCAAAATAAAAATAAAATAAATTAAAAAATTAAAAAATTACACATAATGGGTGTCGCAATGTGCGAAAACGCCCATATTATAATAATATTAAAAAATATTCACCATACGGTAAACATAAAAACGGAAAAAAAGCGTCCAAATGGCTAATTCGCCATTTTTGGACGCTTCATTTCCTAAAAAAAAATGAATAAAAAGTGATCAAAACATCATACGCACCCCATAATGGTATCAATTAAAAGTTCAGATTGCCCCGCAAAAAATGAGCCCCTACACTGCTCCGTACGCATAATTACAAAAAAGTTATAGGGGTCAAAACATGGCGACAAAAAAATAAAATAAAAAAATTCACACTTTTAATTTTTTTTATACTATCAAAACGCAAGAAAAACTATACATATTAGGTATTTCCGGATTCGTACTGACCTGAAGAATAAAATTAACCAGTCAGTTTTATTTCACCCCATTTGGAATTTTTTTCCCGTTTCCCACTACATCACATGCAAAAATAAATGGTAGCGTTAAAAAGTACAACTTGTCCCGCAAAAAACAAGCCGTCCTATGGCTATGTGAGCGGAAATATAAAAATGTTATGGCTTTTGGAAGGCAGGGAGCGCAAAACAAAAATGCAAAAATCCCAAAACCCCCGGTCCTTAAGGGGTTAAGCTTACACTCCATCCATACTAAATACGTATGCATCTATCTTAAGTTTCAACCTAATCTTAAGAATAAAGCCACATGATTAATATGATGTAATAACTTATTTCTGAATCATCTCATAAGAGATCTTATGTGGCAAGTGATTGGCTCCAAAATCATCTCCAAATGAAGTTGTCCTTTGATTGACCATCGTTGTGTCAGTGCCTGAGCCCACTAAAAGATCCTCAGGTGCTCTGGCAGTCCACTTGAAACCTGGTTGGTTGTGTAAATCCCCACTTAAAAACTCACTGTAATAGTTATTCTCCTTGAGGATATCCAGCAGTCTAGTCATTTGAATATGAAAAAGACTAAACCCTCAGATCCAGCACAGTAATCTAATAATATATATGATCATACATCCCAAGTAGGGGAGTAGCTCCTGTTTGACTTGAAGTGTTCCTTTTTTCATGAAGATCAATTTATTGACATGACTAAGCTAAACTTTGCTCCACAAAGTGCATCTCTTGTCCATAAATAAATATTAGCACACACCTTTATGTATTTTCAGTTAAAGTGTCACCTTCATTATTAAGGTTCATAATATAAAGAAAAGTACAGAAAATTGCCAGTGTAGAAGAAAACCCAACCAGAAGAACCTCCCTTCTAATCTTGACAATTCATTTTGCTGCGTGAATGTGCAGGGGGTCACATGGCGGTAATGGTCTGATCATTCAATACATGGCCATGCCAAGTCCTTTGGGGTGGGAGCTATTCTTTGCAGTGCACTCCACTCATAGAAAGAATTCCTGACCAAAATGCTAATCTGCCCCAATAGGACATAAGTAAGAGGACAAAGCATTTTCGAAATGCAGACCCTTGGTAGCACATCCTCGCAGTTGATTTTTTTGGAGAAATGTACAGGTGGTCACACAAATCACCTGTAGGGAATATAAAGTACAGTTGACTAGATTACAAATTCTCAAGCAAGATGCCAACTTATAGGGCATATAGAAGAATACTTGACAGTACAACCCAATTTTACTCCACTACTTCAAAGTGATGTCACTGTTCACATGTTTTTCAGTGTTTTTACTCAACATCAAGCCAAGTTCATGGAGAGGGCCACTGGGCCCTCAGACTCTACCAAATATAGGTGGCATTGATGGAAGGTAATGACCATTCCATTTCATGGAAGAGGGTGAACACCTGACTTCTTCTGTGTATCTAGACTAAGTACAGCACCCAAAGTAAAACTTATTATAGGTCCAACAAAAGTCTACTCATCCACTTCCAATGAGAATAAGGAGTTCTTTCCAGAAAACAGGAGAGAACATAGGCCATATATAGAACATTACGTTTATAAGACATGAAATGTAAATGACACTTTGTATCTTGGGTGAGCAGTACAGGCAGTTTATAATTGAAAGTGCCGGCTTAGACATTCAAAGCATATTATGAGCTTGTCAAGCCTCACTTGTACGAGAGAACATTAAATTAGGTTGAGGCTCTGTACAGAATAGAAGAATAAATACACTTTGAGAAAGATCTTCCCTGTCTGTGCTCATAATACCAAAATTAAATGCTGTTACCCAGATTAAGATCAATAGAAACATTTACCAAGCAATACTGGAAAATGTACCACTGACATGCAGACCATCCTTACGACAAGTTATCTTGTTAGAATGGATCCTAATAATTCAGTATCCAGACACTACAAAAACAGTTCGATATACATAATAATAACTGCATAAACAAATATGATAACCTGTTTCTAGTTAGACATGGCTATGCTAAGCGATAGGAGAAACTGTATTTCACAAAACAAATCCTGTGCTAAAAATACTATCATTAGTACATTTATAACAGTAATGAGATTGAGATATAGACATAAAGCACTATAGATTCTATATGAAAAGTGGATCTTTAGTGGTAGACTAGACTCCATTAATGTCTATTCCTGGAAAAGTTTGAATTCTAGATGAATGTATAAGTTATATATTGAAACTGTTAGACACAGTAATACTTACAATTTTGCCCTTCAGAATAACTTATATTTCTACAAAAATTCTAAAAAACAAAACAAAAACTAGATAAGGATAACCAAATCAGGCAAAAATATTATTGGTCATTTATTTATTGAGGAAAATGATCCAATATAAAATTTCTGTGAGCTGCAGAAATATGTGAATCTTTAGGATTAGCAGATAATTTGAAGGTAAAATTAGAGTCATGTGTTTCAAATCCATGGGATGACAATCAGATGTGAGTCGGTGACCTGTTTTATTTAAAGAACAGGGATTTATCAAAGTCTGATTTTCACAACACATTTGTGGAAGTGTATTATGTCATCAACAAAGGAGATTTCTCAGGACCTCTGAAGTAGTGTTCTTGATGCTCATGTCAATTCAAGACCATTATTACCCTCCCCAGGAGTGGTCGACCAACAAAGATAATGCCAAGAGCAAGGTGTGTAATAGTCTGTGAGGTCACAAAGGAACCCAAGGCAACCACTATGCAACTAAAAGCCTTTCTCACATTAATGTTATTGTTTATGAGTCCACCATCAGGAGGATACTGAGCAACAATGGATTGGATGGCAGGATTGAAAACAGAAAGCCACTGCTCTCCAAAAAGAACATTGCTGCCCTTCTGTAGCTTGCTAAAGATCAATTGGATAAGCCAGAAGGCTGCTGGAATAATGTTTTGCGGACAGATAGGGCCAAAATAGAACTTTTCAATTTAAATAAGAATTGGCATGTTTGGAGATAGGAAAACACTGCATTCCAGCATTAAAACTTCATACTATCTATGAAACATAGTGGTGGTAGTATCATGCTTTGGGCCTATTTTGCAGCATTTGAATGTGGATGGCTTGCCATCATTGATGAAACAATGAATTTTGAATTAAACCAGCAATTTCTAAAACAAAATGTCAGGACATCTGTCTATGAGCTGAATCTCAAGAGAACGTGAGTAAAGCATCAAAACCCTAAGCACACAGGTGGTTAAAGAATAATTAAGTTAAAGGTTTTGAATCACCAAGTCAAAGTCATCACCTTAAACCAATAGAAATAGTTGTGGAAGGGCCTGAAGCGAGCAGTTTATGGGAGAGCTTGGAATTGTAGCTCATGGACATTCACTTGAATAGAACTGAGCTATGCATAGGTCATGTGACCAATGAACATAATGTCACAGGACTCAGGAGAGGCTCACTGGAGCCAAACATCAGCTGATTAGTGTTGGTGACAGGAGTTGCACCCACAACAAATTAGATATTGAGGATCTATCCTGAGGATAAGCCACCAGTATTTCAATCTTGGAAAACCTATTAAAATCTCTTTCATAGATATAATTTTGAATGGCAACATTCTGGCTGCTTGCAGTAACCACTAGAGGGAGCTCACTGCACACAGTTTATTTATTCTGTAGAATGTCTAAAGAGTTTGCACTAAGCTCCTAAATCCCCCTAATGGCAGCCAAAATTATATTATTTCAATTTTTAAAAGTTAGTGCTTTTCATCAGAAAACTGGACCTCTGTTCTATATATATATATCTAATGAAATTGTACAGCACAAAATGTTGACCATGAAATAACCCAGTGTTCATTGGACATTCCATTTAATATTAATAAACTCAGGAAAAAAAACATAGTAGAAATATGCCATTCGTACCAACTATGTGAAAGTTCACTGGAAGCTATAATCACTATTCAAAAAGTTAATATTCCAACATAAAAAAAAAATTCACAGTCTTTCAAGAGGTCCAAAGCTATGAATTATGCATAACCTAAATGTTAATCTAAAGTAATAATCACATTGCTTCTGGTATGTAATAATTGCAGGCGCAATACATTCTTCAAACCATCGTAACAAAGTCTGGTAATTAGACATGTGAAAAATGATACAAAAAGCGGGAAATGTAGTTGTAGCCTTTTTAATTTAATTTTTTTTTCCCAAAAAGATGAAAACGGTTAATGAGTTTCTGAAGCACAGAAAAAACTATCTCTAAGAAAAATAATGAACTTTATTACTCATCATGGCTGCTAGAGATTTACATTTTCAACCAATTATTCTGAGGTTATGTGTGATAAGGCTCTATTTCCATTTTACGCATATTTTCAAAGTATATAGATATATTTCTAGCTATCCTTTAGTTTATCTATATAGTTGATTTAAATGGGTTATCCCATGATTAATGTAAATAATGAAAATCAAGCATCATATGGTACATGATAATCTCTGTCTAATAAACCTAGACCCAGCCCTGTATCTCACATGGAGCCAGAGATCTCTCCATTCATTGCTTCAATTATTCTGTTAGATTTATTTCAGGCTGGCAGCTCAATGGTTGTGTCCTTTCTCAGGGGGTGTGCCCTTCCTGTTGTAGCTTTTTCTGTAACTGCCACAGCTTCCAATAGAAGATATGCTTGGTGGCAGTTGTAAATTTAAACTAAGCGCATGGACGAAGAAATAAGGAAAAGAACAAACATCAGGTGGAGCTATGCAGATACATTTTATTGAAGAGCTCAATGGCGATGCAAAATTTTTAATTACATGCAGTTACAAAAGTATTTAGATCCAGGTGTTGGTTTGAAAAATCAGGGGGCATGGGAACCCCTACACAAAAGCCTGATTTAAAAATAAATAAATAAAATATATATAAATAAATAAACAGGTCTATTTTAAATGCATTGAATGAATGAATTCAAAATTTTGGTTTATTTTAACTAATATAAGAAAAAAAATCTGTGATGATACAAGTCATGTGTCTCGGTGCATGAAGAATTATTTTCTAAATTTAAGTAGAATCGTTCCTGAAAGCTTTCTTTTTATTCCTACTTGGAGAAATACAAGTCTGACAGCGGCTGATGTCAGCAATATAAAAACCACATTGTACTGCATTTTATTCCTATTTTTATGGAATCCTGTTATGTGCTAGAATCAAAATGCTTTACATAGGCCCTGTAATTGAAATCCAGAATGGCTGAATGCGTATTGTACAGTACTGTCTACGAGCAGCCAGATCATAAGTGACACTGCGCACACACTGCCGGTACATTCGAAAATGAGAAATGTAAAAACTGATTAGTTATGATATGTCCCGAATGGAAATTATTTTTCATTGCTTTTTTTTCCCTATTTCTTTAAATTTATTCTTTGCTGGCTGCAAGGCTCATATAGGTGTACAAGGAACAGAGGCAACAAGACCATACTGTACTTCCCAGCAACCGAATTACAAATCATGGGAAATCACTTTCCCAGCCGCAACACCCAGGACTTCCATAGAAAGGCCACTGATCGTGAAAATCTTTGCAAACCGGTTAGCAAAAATGGGACTGTTGATCGTCATGGTCTAAGAGTAAAAGTCGTGGCAACCACTCAGATCTGTACAGTCACACGACCATATTAATGAGCCGTGTCCGCAGGTACGGACCCATTCATTTCAATGGGGCTGCAAAAGATGCGGACCGCACATCGTGTGCTGTCTGCATCTGTAGTTCTGTTCGCGGCCCCGCAAAAATATAGAGCATGTCCTATTCTTGTCCGGACAAGAATTGGCTTTTTCTATATAGCGCCGGCCACGTCCGGTCGTGTGAATGTAGCCTAGAGCTGGCAAAAAGTCAGTCTGAGTAACTGCTACTCCACTCTCTACAACTGCGGCCCACTCTCTACTTTGATTGACAGGTCAGGTGTGATAATGTTTCCACTGCCTGGTTCTGTCAATCAAAGTGCAGAGGGAGTGGCAGTTGCAGAGAGAGCAGAGCCTCTAGGTGTAATGGCAACGCCCCCGTCGCTCCTAGAGGCTTATTTGCATGTATTAAAACATCATTTTTCTCAGCAATGCAGACACATATGAACATGGGGCCAACACAGATGTCTTCAGCTGCCAAGCGCACATGTAACAGGTCATCCAGTGTCATAGGGACAAATCTGCTGACAGAGAGGGGTGCACTGTTGTGAATGGGCCTGAATAACACTTTTAAGAGTTTGTCCTATGAAACAAAAATAACTTTAAAAAAAATGAAAGTCTTTTGACAGAAACTTCATATATGATGACTGAACGTGGTTATAGTGGAAGCTAAACACTTCCATTATCTGAGCCTGATTAAGACAATTGATAATTTAGCGCCGATGAAACACGCATCGTAATGACTAAATAAATAAGCACTTGAAAGCAATTCACAGTGAACCATTATTCGGTAATAACATAGTTGTCTGGCAAATAAAAAAGCCATTGATGTATAATATAAAAGATAAACACATCCTAAATGTGCAATGAACAGCAAGATGGCTCGGAATTGAATCCACAAGTACCGATAAATAAGAGCAAAGCAATCTGCAGGATTCTTAAAGGAAAACAATGCTTCTCAGCAACACGTGCCTAAAATTCACCATTACTTCCGCATACAATGTTATTTGCTAAATATTCATCCTGTCCTCATATTAAGTCCCACCATAGATTCCACTCCACTTTTCTTATGTAGGGGTTAATTTTTTGCGGGATGAGGTGACAGTCTTATTGGTACCATTTTGTGGGACATACGTCTTTTTGATCACTTGGTGTTGCACTTTTTGTGATGTAAGGTGACAAAAATGGATTTTTTGACAGTTTTTTTTTATGGTGTTTATCGGATGGGGTGGATCATGTGATATATTTATAGAGCCGGTCATTACGAACGTGGTGATACCTAATATGTTTGTTTGTTCCTTCTTTTTCTATTTTGTATTATAAAATCAGGGGAAAAGGGCGTGTTTTTCTTTTTTTACCTTATTTTTTTTATTAAGAACCCTTTTTTCCTTTTTTTTAAAAAACTTTATTTCTTTCCCACTCTGGGACATCCACCTTTGGTTGTCTGATCCCCTCTGCAATGCATTACAATACATCTGTGTCATACAATAAAAGGTTGCCTAGGAGCCGGGCTTGGGGCTGGATCGTCTTGGCCCCGTAAAAGGCAGGTCCCGAAGCCGTACAAGGCATTGGGCAGCCTGTGCATGGAATCGGGCTGCCTTGTCACCCTTTGGGCCCCCCCAAAGCAGGCCGGGGACCCGATGGGCTCCCTCACCCGCCGCATGCACCTTCTATGCCACGGTCAGCGCTGACCGCGGTATATAAGGGGTTAATCTGCCGGCTTTTACAGCAATGCCAGCGGATACAGCAGTGCACCGCTCCGATGCCTGCCCAATCACCTTGACATAATAGTACGTAAAAGTGCTGGCAAGTCACTTGCCGCCATGACGTACTATTACATTATATGTCGGGAAGGGTTTATCAGTGTTTTTTCTATTGATAGCCTCTCTTGGGGATAGGTCATCAATGTCACATCGGCAGGGGTCCGATGTCCAGCACCCCTGTAAATCTGCTGTATGAGGAGAGCGTACATTGTGCACGTGCCGTCTCACTTCTCTCTTCCTGTTCTGCTGCTGCTGTCCCATAGACATACAGCAGCGAACAGGAAAAGAGAAGGGAGACAGCACGTGCACACTGAGCGCTCTGTCTCCTCATACAGCTGATTGGCGGTGTGCTGGGTGTTGGACCCCTACCGATGTGACATTAATGACCTATCCTGAAGATAGGTCATCAATATTAAAAGCCCGGACAACCTCTTTAATTCTGATGGTTTCCATTGACCAGACTGAGGTGACAGTTAAAGAGGTTATCCCATGATTAATTTAAAACATTGAAAATCAGATATCATTTAGTACATGACAAAGCCAGAACCAGCCCTGTACCTCACATGGATCCAGAGATCTCCTCATCCAATTGCTCTGCTAAATATATTTCAAGCTGGCAGCCAAGAGGCCTGTGCTTTCTCAGGGGGTGTGACTGCAGTTGCAGTTGGTGGCTGTTAAAGGATGGGACCAAGCATCTTCACACACCTCACAAAGGTGGATACAGAAATTAGAAAAATAACAAACAGCAGGTAACTAGTGATGAGCGGCAGGGGCAATATTCGAATTCGCGATATTTCGCGAATATTTGGGCGAATATTCGATATATATTCGAAAATTCGCGAATTCGTAATCTCCAGTCATTATTTTCTTGATTGCGAAAATTTGCATAAAAAATTAGCATAACATTTGCATAAAAAAATATATAAAATTTGCATACAATTTTGCATAAACGGGTATTTAAAAGGTATATTTTAAATGCCAGTTTATGCGAATTTTTATGAAAATTTTATGCGAATTTTCGCAATCAAGAAAATAATGACATTATTTTCTTGATTGTGAAAAGTTGCATATAAAAATTTGCATAAACATTTGCATACACTGGAATAAAAAAAAAACTAATATTCACAATTGCGAATATATTTTGTGATATTCTAAATATTCGCAAATTCTCGAAGTGCCGATATTCGCGATTAAAATTTGCAATTTGAAAATTCGTGATCAACACTACAGGTAACGCTAAACAGGTAGATTTTGTGATTGTACATCTTTAATTACACGCAATTATAAAATAATTGAAATCCAGGTGCTGGTTTGAAAACTATAGAATACTTTTCATGGGACAACCCTTTTAATGCTAAGTTGTCAGGACACAAGTCTATCTGTAGACTGTAAATTTATAGACATTTTCCGAGTCGCTGCCAGCAGAATTTATCTTTGAATATGAACGGAGAACACACACTGTGACTAAACCAATCTAAAACTGGTAAAAGAATGTATCTAGAAAGTCATTCGAAGTCTACAGAAGAAAGGAAACCATCAGTGGCCAAAAGCAAGCAAAAAGACAGCTAAAGCATCTCTACAGTGTGAGGACCCTATCAAACAACTCTGCTTATCTCAGCTTCCCAGTCTTTGTATGACAAGGAAGGGAAATTGTAGTTTACTGTCACATGATTGTTCAGGCTTTAAGTGGAACGACACTTTAATTATGTGCGTTTAAAAGCTGGAGATTATGGTACAAATGCATCTACTACATGGCATCCAAACATGCCAGTCATGGAGCAAGAAACAGCACCTCTGTTCCCAGGAGACAAGGCAGTAGAGCAGTGTGTTACTGCATATCTCCCTCTTGACTCTGCTGAATGCATCATAGTGGGGATGACAAAGTTGTAATATGGGGCTCCTAGGTCCAAATTGCAACAGGACCCCCACTTAACATGTACCAATTAAATACTTTTGTATTTTGATGCAGCATAAGGGCCTCTGTAGCACCACAGGCATCAGAACCAAGGTGACAGCCACCTATGTACTCTCTATAGCTACACCTATTTTTGTCCCTGCCACAATATTATCAGTACATGGTTCCCTGTTTAGAATCTAGGTTCAATGTTCATTCTACAGATTGGTAATGAAATACTCCCCCCGATGTACTAAGATTACTGTAGTCCAGTGACATTCTCCAGTCCTGGTCATTGTGACTACTTTGTTCTCCATGACAAAGCCAGTTGAGATGCTATTCCTTAATCACACTAAAGGTACCCTACTTTTAAAAATTTCTTTGGTCCTTTACTAATGGCCAGTAAGCTCAATCTTTTTGTTCATCTGCATGCTTTTTGGTAATACCTTTGCTTGATCCAGATTGACTGACTCCTTTGTGACTTGCCCCAATTGTTATTTATGACGTTTTCTGACCATAGCAAGTATCCCTATGCTTTTAGCCTCTGTCTATATTTATTGTGACCCCAAATGAGCTTTTACAACACTTAATACTCCAGTTTCGTCATTTATTGTCAATATGAGCAACCATTTGATCCTTAAAAGGGATTTCTGGTCTATAATAAATGTACATAAATAATTTATTTTACTTTGTATTGACATTACATTCATTTTGAAATATGCATACTTACCTCTGTTGGCTGTATCTCGAGATGAGAATGCTGGTCACATGACCCGGTCCTCTAAACAAGACAGCCCTTCTTCCGTCGTCACATCCACGTCTTCTCTTCTTCTGTCTTCCGGTCCAGAGTGCTTCACCACCATGGTGGATCAGGATAGGAACTTTTGCGCAGTTATGGCTACTGACCCTCTGAAATAACCGCACATCCCATGACTGGGGTAAAGACTCTGGCACTGTCTTCTAACCAACCTTGGTGGAAACACTCTAGATCGGAAGGCAGAAGAGAAGAAGTAGACATGACACCAAAAAAGCTATTTTGGTTAGTGGGTGAGGTCATGTGACTGGAGTTCTAATATTGAGATTATTGAGATTTGTTGTATACCAGAAAACTCCTTTAAAGGTGGTGTTTACTACATGTGATATGGGTCCAAAGACAATAAGCAATCACAAACTTGTGGGAAAACCTAGCAGTAGGTGTTCAATTTCCAAACAATGCCCCCAAAAGAGGAAAAGTAATCATTATACGTGCAATAAAAATCAATAAGTGGTCCTCCAAGGCAAGAACAGGTCTTCCATAGCAGAAGCAGACTTTAATCACTGTCCACTCTGGCCAAGAGATGGAAATGAAGATCTTGAACAGAACATATGGCACCCCTCTATTAACTCAAACTCTGTGAAAGTGAATTTTGAAAACTGGATAATCCCTATAACATCAAATTGCTGGGCTTAACAGAGAATTGATACCCGAAAAGGAGAAAAGAAAATGGATGTTATTGGTAGAATATGTGACCCATTACAGTTCCTCTGAATATCTCACAGCCAGCTTTACTATAATCTACTGTTATACAGATGAACAATTGGATATTAAAATACAGTAAAAAAGCTAACCCAAATGAATTGCTGGGATGATGTGATCAGCAATGACACTTCTAAGCATCTCTTTTTGAATAGTTGAAAAAAAAAATGGTTGAAGAATTAAAGTTAAAAGCAAATCTAAGAATTAATGACATATTAAGATTAAGTAATGAATTGGCAAAAGTTACACCAAAACAGCCAAGTTGGCACCTTCCATCACGATCGATTCAAGAGCCAAAAGTTAAAAGCATAAAGGAAGCAGAATTAGAAAAGAATCTGCTACTTGACCAGTGGAGCACAATACTCCACTTAGCCCATTATACTGATTTATATTAAAACTTTCTCCAACCTTAAATGGGTAAGAAAAACTTTTCTATTTGAAATTGAATTGTTATAATTATGCCTTCCTCTAGTTATATGAGATCATCTACAGTACTGTATGTTTAGGACAAAAACTTGCATGTTTCAATGTGCAAGTGTGGACAAATATGTAGCCCAATGTTTGCTATGGTAATTACAGGTTTGTGGAAAAGAGGTTCAGTCCTTTCTCTGCCAAACAGAAGTTAAATACTTTTACCACTGGGGCCATTACTTGAGGACCTCAGATACAGTTGACCTCCACTGCAACTTCTTTTAATTTCCAGACAAGTATAAATATACTGCTTTGGACACCATTATCTTAAAGGGGTGTCCAGTGATATATTTTTTTTTTTTTTTTTTTTTTTTTTTTTTTTTTTTTTTTTAGAAAAGGATCAGATTGGCTCAGCAAAATTATACCATTTCCTGTGTTGGGACTGGACTAGGAAGCAGAGACCACATGGCACCCAGTAAGTGGAAAGCGGTGGAGGACAGTTAAGGGGAATGCTTCTTTTATGAAATATTGCCCACTTTTTTTTTTATCTACTTTAACACACCAATGTTAAGAATATACAATATTTTAGGCTCATGTTAAAAATAACTACTTCAAAAGCCAGTAGTATGCCAGAAAAGTTGCAAAGTTTGAGGCATGAGGGTTTCCAGCTAACCTATCCGCTTTTCTAAAAGTGGACAGATTGATTGGTGCGGAGCTGGTCTGCCCCTGCTCATTTGGTATGATCAGTGGCCTAACTAGAAATGTCTGGGCCTTGTAGCGAACTTTTGAACCGTCCCCCCCTCCCCCAGCAACCTCTTCCCGGAAGACTTGGATGCGGCGTACCAATCTTGCCAAGAATAAGGGTCTGTATATAGTGACCCAAAACACATAGACACCGTTGGCTTTGTGTATGGCTTTTTATCTAGCAAGCTGGATTTCTCCATATGTCTTGTGTTTAGACTGCGATAGTGTTTAATTGCAGTTTATGGTATAAGCAATCTGACAAATGCATTTTCAAGTCCCCTGAAGGGGGGGGGGGGGATTATATAAGTTTTAAAAATGGAAAAAAAGAAGGTTTTTGAAAATATTTAAAAGATTATTAAAATTCTCCCTTTTCCGAATTTTGCAAACAAAAATGCATGGAGTAATAAAATATAAAAGCATCTACAGTGAAGAGCATAATGAAAAAAATAAAAATAGAAAGCCTGAATATTATGTTTTTGTTGTGTTGCCTTCCAAAAAAATGAATAAAAAGTTGAGAGAATTTATACAAAAAAAGCTATAACAAAAATCCCAAAAAAGATATGTGTGTCAGAAGAAGAAACGCTTTTTCAAACTTTATTTTTTTTTTAAAGTACAACATAAAAACTATACAAACATGGTATCACTGTCAGTGTACTGACCCACAGAATAAAGGCAACATTTCTACAGCCCAATGAATGTCAAAAATGCAAAACTTGTAAAGCATAGGTACAGTTGCATTTTATTTTTAAATTCCGCACCGTTAATGTATATATTTTTTTTCAAGTTACTCAGTATACGGAATATTAAAAGGTGGCATTTGAAAGTACAATGTGTCCTACAAAAAAATAAAAAAAAAATAAACAAGCCTTATAGCTTTGTGAATGGAAAAGTAAAAAAAGAAAACTGAAAACTGGTTACTTCATCAAGGGGTTAAATAGGGTCCTACCATCTGCATAATGTTCGTCTCCGTCGTATTTCCTACCTTGTGTCATTTAACAAGATTATAAAGCAGAGCCCACGTTCCTGCGGTGCCATAGGTGATCAGCTCTTTTATTTTGTGTACTCTGGCTATAATGAAGCTCAGCTGTAGCCTCCTTATGTTATTAAAAATGTCATCAGCGATGAAGCTAATTCGTGCCTGACCAAGTCTGCTACAGTAACTGATCGCTTACAGATGCCAAGTCTCCAAGTAAAATTTTTGCCACCTGTTTTCAATTTCCACGCTTCCATTTTCACACTTGTAAAGCGTGCTGGCATCAAGTGTACCTGGCCATCTGTTACAGAAACGTGTGTGTCCTCGACTGATAGCACCAACCTGTAGTCTACATACACTGAACAGGTTATTATACAACTGACATTACTTACTTGAGTGTGAAAATAGGATATTGTGCCATATGGGCTAATAATGTCGTTTGGACGGGAAATACTGAAAAGAAGTCATTAGTGCATTAACATCTGACCTGTTTTATTGGCATGACATGCTCTCTGCCCATCATGATGTAAGAAGAAACCATTACAATTAGCTGCAGTGGTCTGTACGCATTAGATAAATGTTGACCGAACCTGTTTTATCAACACTGGCCGACCAACTAATGTGTAAGATGTTTCGGGAGATCTGGTGGTTGGATTTCAACTGCCTGATTCTTTTGTTATTAGGAAGATAAGATGCTACCAACCATGTCTGGAAGATGCTTTCCCCTCTTGCCCAGTTCAAGCACACTGGGCAAAGGCATGTGTATGGGAGTTCGAATAGGTCATCAGTATCTGATCGCAGTATCTGGTGCAGCTTAGCCATTCAATTGAATGGGGCTGAGCTGGGATATACGCATAGCCATGGTATGGCATTGTGCCAAGCAAGCATTAAGAAGGCCACGGCACTTACAGTAGCGCTGGTGCCTTCTTAAACAGCTGACTGGCAAGGTTTCAGGGGGCTGGGCCCCAGCCAATCAGATACTCATGATCTATCCAGAGGATAGGTCATGAGTTAAAACATTTTGGGAAGCCCCTTTAATATATTTGGGTGGCCAAAAATTTGGTGGCTAATAGCGATCTCGGCAGCTAAGTGATTTGACAAAAGGAAACAGTGGCTTTAGGAGTCAGAAGGCCTAACTAAGGCTTAATAGGCTGCCTGCCAGCTTAACACTGACATGCATGATTCATTGCAATATAGCAGTCTTGTAACGTATTATTAAAGCAATCAGGGGGGAACTAACAAAAAAAGCTCTGTAAGGTTTATACTGGCATGGCCACTATTATAATGACTGTGGAATGTTATTGTACCGCACAGTGAACGGTGGAAAATAAAAAAATACTGGCTAAATAGTATTAAAAAAAAAATTATGTGTAGCCTTCTATGGTGCCATTACAAAATGCAACTCTTCGGGCAAAAAAGCCCTCATGCAGCTAAATTAACATAAAAAAAAAATTACTCTCCAATGCAAAAAGAAAACAAAATACCTGCTAGCTGATATCCAGAAATAGGCCACTTTCTAAAATGGGGTATTCCCATCTTGTAAAGTAATGACAATTTGCAAGAATATGTCATAATTTCAGGGGTTTTGAAAATGAAGGGTCCATAGCACCAATTTATTGCTCCATCCATTTCCTTGTCATTCGTCACATAGCACTGAAAGGCCACCGACTGTGCAGAGAACTGGAACCTGGAGCTCCTATGATTCTACGGAACTGGACTTAAATCACCATAAAATCATAAAATACTATATCTAAGTTCATTCATTAACATAGTAACATATGGGCACATTCATTTAATTGGCGTTTTAGACGCCAGTCTTAAAAAGCCCTATACCTGGCGGTGGATCCGTCAGAAATATGAAGAGGCGCAGGCCTCTACATAACTTCGTCGGATCCTCCGCCAATTCAGAATGTAAGCAAGCTTCCTAGCTGTCTTACATTTAGACCATTTTCTTGCCTGCAATCTCCTGCAGGTTATTTGACCGAAAACACAGAATATTAATTTGCTCTGGCATACTTATCTAACCCAAGTACTCTCCTGTCCTTCAGGTGGGAGCCCGTCTAATGCCATCTGCTTTTCCTCCTTTTCCACATTATCGATGAGAATATTCATCAGGAACATCCAGCTTATCCTCTCTCTGCATCTTGCTGACTTTTCTAGGACATGGACACCAAGAAGGATGATTTGGAAGAAGTAAAGTCAGCAAAAGATGAGCATGGTCATCATTAAGACCTGCCCCCCCCCCCCCCAAGGGGAGCAAACTGGATGGTATTGGTTGGCACGCTGGCATCGGAATAATAAAGCCCTCCGTCTAATTGGTATTGAATTACATATCTTAGTTTACGGCTGAAGTAAATGTAGGAATAAATAAATAAAACTGACGCAGCATATGTCTCCCTGCACTGTCCCTGCACTCTCCTACTCCAATATTACTCTATCAATCATTTTCAGCAACACCTAGCAAATGAACACTTGCCATGTCTTCCTATGCTCAGCTCACTGGTCAATGGCGGAGACCACACTGGATTAGGCTTTTATAGGACCGTGAAATCACAGCGGATGACTATCTGCGGATTGGCTGGCTACATGGCATTATGAGTGATCTCCTATTCCCAGACCTCTTACTTTCACTTTGTAACATACGCAGCTGCCATTTTAGGAAAAACTGATTAATTACCACGAAGCACCAAGAAATTCGGATTCATCGCGTATCAAAGTTCTCCTAAACTTCGGACCGAATTCTGCTTCGAATTCTTCGCTTCGCTCAACACTAATTACAAGCATGTGAAAGGAGACTGATTCAATCGATTATTTTACTGGTGGTGGTGCATGAGCTAGAAAACTACAGTATGTCAGCACCGGTAGAATGAAATGAATAAGAAAAATGTATATTTCGTTGTGTTGTGAATTCTTGATTTCAAGCAGTGAACAGGGAACCTGTCCCCAGCAGTGCAATATGACTGCGTCTCTATGCCAGAATTCATAGTCTCGCTGCATTAGAGACAAGTTCTTGTTTCCAGCATCTCCTCTCATGTGGTGCTGCCGGTATGAGGCCGTGGGCAGGAGAACTTATGATGCAATGGACATGATCTCTTCAATACTGTCAGTGCAGGCAAGCACCATTCAAACTGTGCTCTATTAACTAGACAATGCTCCCACGCATACTGTACGTTCCTCCTTCAGCCTTCTCGACACAACACATTATCTCCCAGTGCTTGCAGACCATGACTTCTGTGCTTCCAAATCAGCTATCAGGAAATCTTATGTAATATCCTGATCACATCTGCCTACAAGTAAATAGTTATTCGATTCTTTCAACTATAGACGCAGGGGGGAAGTATAGTGGCTGGTGGGTTGTTGTATAGTCAACATAGATAAGCACAAGTTTTATGAGGAGCAGGGGTATACCCTAGACTTTCTCAAGAGGGATGGGTGAAAATAATTCATTATGAAGATTTGGCCAGACTCGGAGTGTAGTGAAAACTGCTCTTCACCCCATTCTCTTAGCTCCGACTACACCTGCATGAGTAGAAAATGAGGCTACAGACTATCGGGGTGAAGGTTTTTAGTCTACATTTCTGGAGTCAAGACTGGGATCCTTTCTCCCAACATAACCGCAGCCATACAAATAATACAGTCATACGCTTACCATGTAATACCAATATAACAGAGCCAGATATTACGATCATTCATGCCCAAACAGTATTATTGTTTGTTGGTAGCATGTCCCTGTTTACACACTGCAATGTGCTGCTAACAAACGAGAATAATTTGTACTGCATAAACAATGGGATCAGCCAACTAGCAAGTATTTGCTTATTTTTGGCCGATCTACAGCACTTTTTACCCAGGCTAACAATTGGGAATGAGCATGCATACGAATAATCGTTCCAAAATAAAAGGTCCCTAAAATCAATATTACCACTATATACTGTTAGATATCAGTTCCACTAAGGCCCTTTGCTGATTGTATAATTGAATACAGTACAATTAAAGGGGCTATCCCATTATTAATGTAAAAAAAAATGAAAACAGATATTATATAATACATGAAAATCTCTTTACAACAAAGTTAGAATTAGTTCTATACCTCACATGGATCAAGAGATCTCCCCATTTATTGATCCAACTGTTCTGCTAGATTTACTTCAAGCTGGCAGCACAGGGGTCGTGTCCTTTTTCAGGGGCTTATCCTTTCTGCTGCAGCTTTCTCCCTATCACAGCTCCGGGGTGGTGTATTTTCTGTTTCAGCTCTTTCCCTATCACACCTCAATGGGAATGTCCTTTTTTCCGCAGCTTTCTCCCTATAACGACCAAAGCTTTCAGCAGAAGAAAGGGCTGGGGGCTGTTGAAGGATGGAACTGAGTATGTGCGCCCAGCTCAGAGAGGTGGAGAGAGAGAAATAATGAAAAGGACAAACATAAGGTGGCACTATTCAGATGCATTTTATTGAATAGCTCATTGGCTGTACAAAACTTTTAATTACATGCAATTACAAGAGTGTTTACAGCCATACCGGGGTGCTGTTTTTAAAAACATTGCATAATTTTTCATGGGAAAACCCCTTTAATGGAGTTAGCCGTTTTCTGATCAAATTTCAAAAATGAGATTATCCATGTAGTGGTACGAGAAACTTTAAAAGTGGTCGCTTCCCACTCCAATGTGTTCATTGAAGTCTCCACCGTCAATGCCCCTGGATCCTCTATGTCATTTAAAAAATGTCGTGTCCTAACAATGTCAAGTCGTGTTCACATCGCAGATTTTTCATATAGATTCTGGTGAGTATTCTACAATGAGATCTGTAAGAAACTGGGTGTATTCTGCTTCCCTTCATTCCTCAATGGGAATCTGCTCTGCCATTCATACGGTCACATATAACTTTCAATGCAGATTTCAACACGGATATCTCTCTTTTCCATGTTAAACCCCGGGTGGGTGTCCACTAGTTATGAGTGAAGTATTGATTTGATTCATGACAAATTACTTCTCCCCATCATTTATAGCTAATTGCACCAGCTGATATTGATATTACAGTGTAACATTAAGAAAAAAATAATAAAATCATACTTACCTGATTCATATGATCACAAAGAGCCTGCTGCTGCCATCTTGATTGAAGATCTAGCGTGAAATCTAGTGCGGCCCATTATGACACCATCATGTCGGCCGGCGTGATGATGTCATGCGTCACCGCACATGGAATTTCGATCGGGATCTTCAATCAAGATGGCAGCAGCCGGCTCTTCGTACTCAAATGGATCAGGTACAGTAAGTATGATTTATTTTTTACCTCCATTCAGGGAATATTGATTTATTACCACAAAGCTTGAGAAAATTCAGCTTAGCTGCAAATTGAATTTTCACTGAAATTCGGATCGAAGTCTACTTTGTGGACTTCAATTCACTGAACGCTAGATTAGCACATGAAATGGGTCAGATCTGGGGAATTCAAATTATAAATTCACTACAGAAATCCAAGGTTCAGCCATTAGATTTCTGCCATGGCAAATACAAACCAGATTTCAGGTTGAACACATATGGAAGGGGATTGCATATTACAGTTATAGACACGTATAGGTTCCTTAGTGAAGTATGGAGCATCTTCGTACAATAACAAATATAATTTTTATCAAAATGTATTTACTTAGATGTATCTAGTGTTGAACTTGGGTCCAACAGAGGAGATTATTCTTGGGACCCAACTTCCGTGTGATCAATATAGTCTGGGCCCACTATGATATCAAAGCCTGGGCCCACTGGAGTTTCCTCTGGTACTCTTGTAGGCCAGTATGACACTGAATGCATCTTACAAATCCTTAGACACCAATAGATACAACACATCACAAAAAGTCTTAAGTCATCACTTTAGCGCAGAGAAAAAGACATATGGATACAAATAAATGAGAAAAACTCAAATGGGTCCAATAACAATTCAATAAAGAGTCAAAGCAGTGATACAGTATGGCGCTCTGGAGAACGGTTTATGTACAGATTAACAAAACAGTCAGATGTCTGCTTCATTAAAAGAAAATGCTTCAAGCTGGCAGTATGTTTGCATAAGAAAGTACTACAAGATGGATGACTCTTTTTAGGTCCACAAAACAGGTACTTTAGTCACAACACACAATATAACGTGAGGTGAGAAGTATCTGTTTGGTTACAAAAGAGATTCTATTTGATTAAAGTGATTCTGTGCTAAAAATCTAAATATACAAATTATCAAAAGCAAAATAGTCTGGATATATTTTTCAGAGTCATCCATTCCATATTCCAAAAGCTGCTCATAAATACATGTGCTTAGACCTAATGAACTTTATAAAAGGACACTAGCTTAGAAGCTTTCCTTCAGCTGATGCAAAGATTCAGAAAGGTGTTCCCCAGGTGACACCACAGTGGCAGGAGTACATTGTGCATTTACATGCATTTTACTTCTATTCTGAAAGCATAAGTAATACCTCAATACCCTACAAAAAGATGAGAAGAGGACATAGCCTGTTGTTTTTCCCTGATCTAGTCACTATACACTCCCCTCCTCCTGTCTCCAAAAGAGCTGCTGTAAATATCAAGTTACAACAGCAACAGAAAGCTCTGGCTGTTGTAACTTACTGCATTACAAGCAGAAGAGGGCAGGCAGGATCTCCTTAGGTCCTACAAGAGGAAACCAGATTTGATGCCTCTTCCAAATCCCTAACTGTGCCCAGGGAAGTTATTTCATGCATCCCTGCACCTTACTCCTCCCTCAGCTCATGTATATTAAAGGACAGCCACATCAATCAGAGCAAATATCAATATTAATGGGTTGATGTAAAAAAAACAAAAAAAACAATGCTGCCTAATAAGTTCCTGTTGCTTAACTGGACCAGGTTTACAATATTATTACACCAAATATTATATATAAAACTTCACAATGGTCACAAATAGGTTAAAATGAGGGGATCACCCATACTTCTGACTTGTGGGGAACTGGTCTTATACTATTTGTATTACACCTGCTGCAGCCTCCCATCTATGGAAACACTGTGAACTTCTATCTATTACTCTCAGAAAGAATTATTTAATGCTAGAGGTGAGATATTATATTTTGAACTTGAAAGCCATGTATCTAACACCCAGGCAGGGAACACCAGTTCACACAGCGGCACAGTGATCCAGATATTATCAGAGGACAAGTATAAAAACATGTAATGGTTTATGGGACTCACTCACGTATCTAGCTGAGAACATCAAGACTAACATTACAGATGACAAAGTAGTCCTTGATATAAATACCACAATACAATCGTATCTAGAAGCTGCACTGCAGACACAGGGTTAAAGAGGAGAATGTATGTATCATTAGAAAATGATCTATTGTTTAAATCAAGCTGTTTTGTGTTTCAAACCTTTTAAATTGCTTTTTTATTTCCCATGCTAGTACATCTTAAAAAAAAAATGTAAAATCTTGATGTTTTCACGCTGACCACTGAGCCTCATAACAGTTTGACATTCTGTAGGGATCACTTCTCGGCAGTCATCTCCTTATCATCACATCCAGGATTACAATTATGCCTTAAAAGGCCCACCCAACCGATCACTGTCTGAGGCGGGTCACCACAAAGACAAATGATTGGCTATGGAAGTCTTTCCTTGCATTTTCAGCATGTCAAGAAGGGATCGAAAGTAGACAGCGGTAGAGACCATAGAAACATGGGAATAGTAATAGCAGGGAATAGATGAGGGTGAGTATCGTTTGTTTGGTGAGGTGAGCCAGTAAGAAGAATTCAGTAACTCTGAGGCAAATGCAACATCAGTAGTACATGATATTAAAATATCAAAAGGGATTTTTCCAGGAGTCCAATGTTACCCTTAATACCTTACATGTATAGTTAATACGGTTGAAAACAGACACAAGTTCATCAAGTTCAACCAAAGGATAGGTGGGGATGTGAATCCCAGAAGGAAGTGACACTCAGATTTCTACACATTTTCATAAGCATTAATGTTGTTTACTTTTAAGAATTCCTCTAAGCCCTTTTTTAAACTGTCCACTGTTCCTGCTGTGACCATGACCGGAGGTAGTCAGATGCTTACAGTGAAGAAGCCTTGACGCGTTTGGAGGATGGACTTTTTCTTCTCCTGTGCCCCATCGTGTTTTGAGGGGATTTTACATGGAACAGCTTTCCATTTTTTGAACAGTCCATTTATATATTTTTATAGGTTAATCATGTCCCTCCTTAGACGTCTCTTCTCAAAACGAAATAAATGTAATTCTTTTAATCTTTCTTCATAACTTAAACCCTCCATGCCCCTTATCAGTTTAGTCGCTCTCCAGCTCTAGGGCATCCTTTCTAGTGGTGCCCAGAACTGAACTGCATATTCCAGATGAGGCCGCAGCAACGCTTTGTAAAGTAGTAATATTACATCCCTGTCCCGCTAGTCTATGCTTAAATAGTGATGTCGCAAACATAAATTTTTCCGTTCGCGAACGGCGAACGCAAACTTCCGCAAATGTTCGTGAACATGCGAACAATGCGAACCACCATAGACTTCAATAGACAGGCGAATTTTAAAACCCACAGGGACTCTTTCTGGCCACAATAGTGATGGAAAAGTTGTTTCAAGGGGACTAACACCTGGACTGTGGCATGCCGGAGGGGGATCCATGGCATTCGCATCACGCATTGCACCTGCGCAGAATTCTTGCTTGGGTGAAAGGGGCCTAAGTGTTTTGTAGGGTTGCAAGGCAGGAGATGTAGGTGATGTGGAGTCTGTAACTAGGCCAGTGATAGAAAATAAATATTTTTATTTTATAAAGTGGAAAATAGGAGTTGTAGTAAATCCAAAGCATAGTACCAGATCAGGGCCATCGCTTCCATATAGGCAAGGAGGGCAATTGCCCCTGGGCTCCCGAGTCCTTAGGGGCCCCCAGCCCACCACCCGCCCATTGCTCTGAGCCCCTCTTTGCCTCTTTAAGAGAGCAGCAGGGGCAGACTGAGTGGTCGGGCAGTTCGGACATGGTCCGAGGGCCCGGCCGGGAAGGGGGCCCGCGGCGGCAGGGCACAGGGAGATGAGCGCTTCCATTGTGGAAGCGTTCATCTCCATAGTCATCTGTATCACCGTCCTCAGGACAGCGATACAAATGGCTGTGCTGTGGGGCAGGGGAGGGAGAGGTGTCTCCCTTCCCTGTTCCTTTGATAAGCTGCCGGCACAAGGCCCGCAGCCTATCAGAGGCCGGTGCAGGCGGTGCAATGACGTCATCGTGCCGCCTGAGACGTACAGCGCGGGACACAGGCCGGAAGAGGCCTGCATCGCATCGCTGTCATGGAGGTAAGTAAAAGTTTCGATGTTTTTTTTTTCTTTTTATATACCGGACTATCTGTTACTGGAACATGGGGGTGGGTGGTTGAAGAGGCACTTGTTACTGGCACATGGGGTGAGGGGTTAAAGAGGCACTTGTTACTGGCACATGGGGTGGGGGGAGTTAAAGAGGCACTTGTTACTAGCACATGGGGGGGAAGAGAGGCACTTGTTACTGGCACATGATTGGGGGGCATCTATGGGGGCACTTGTTACTGGCACATTATTATGGGGCACTATAGGGGCTTCTACTGAGGCTACAAAGAAGGGGTATTTTATATGGGGGGCTCTGTGTGGTACTAGTATTATCAGGGGTATTATCTGTTTCTGCAGTATATTATTGGGGAGCACAGTGGCACAGTATTGGGGGTAGTAGGATTATTTGTCCAGAAGTTGGGAGGATGATGGAAAAGTAGTAAACTAAGATTTTTTTTTGTTGTCAAACTGCAGAGATGGAAAATGGCGACAAAATGGTGGTCTGGTCTGAAGGTCAGAAAGGAGAAGACGAGGACAGAGAACATCTGCATTAAAGGAGACATCACTGGATATAAAAGGTATGGGGCGCTGTATTTCTTCTATGCTGCCATGGGAGGGGGGGGGGGAAATAATGTGACGTACCAGACAGATCACAGTGTAAATATTCCCCATTCCCAACAGCAACGTATAGATAGAAACAATGATGTGGGTGGTGGTACGCCTTACCTCTCTTTTTCTCTCTCTCTGCAGAATCTAAGTCTGGCAATAGAGTTCTTGCAAAATTTGTCTGTAATTTCCATGTGTGGTGCATAATTAAGTTAGCCACGCTGTGTTAAAATGTGAAAGGGTATATTAGCAGTGTCCCCTTTCACAACAGTAAAGTCTCTGACAGCCTTAGACGAGCACAATACCTTATTGACTGATTCCAGTCCTTGGCCATGCAGATTCTAGACTTCTAATACTCTCTCTCTTCTCTCTTTCTGGGTTCTGAGCTGAACCCGGACATACCCATATTTTCACCCAGGCAGCCCCCCTGAATCGCGCAAGGCAAAAGCATTTTCAGGAGATCGTACCGGGCTCTCCTTAGGGCTGCCAGGCGGAGGCTTCCACCCAGCAGTGAGCCTGGTAACATCACCGGCACTGATGGATTGGCTTTAGTGCTGCCCTAGCCCTTAAAATGGCTAGGGCAGCGCTAAAGCCAGCCCATCAGAGCCAGTGACGTCACCGAACACACTGCTGAGCAGAAGCCTCCGCCTGCAAGTGTTTTATTGTAAATAAAAAAAGCCCTTGCCATGTGCGATCCTGCACAGGGAAAGGGAGAGCATTGGAGCATAAAATACTCCAATGCTAACATCAGAGGGCTGCCTGAGTGAAAATATGGGTATGTCTGGGTTCAACTCTGAGATGGTGACTCCCTGTGACTAAGGGCTAGACTTCTGAGTAGTAATCACATGAAGCTCCTCTCTCTTCTTCAGCTAGACTCAACCTCTCTAAACTAGGGGTGGCGCTAACTCCATCTCCTAGCTTCCTAAAGGAGCTAGGATTTAGAGTAGAGTCAGGATTGTTAACCCTGACGTATCCGTACAAAACTATGAAGTGCACAATGCAGTAAATCAGAACATTACATTAGACCAATTAACACCATAATAATAAACCTTATTGCAAGTACCCTGTTCTGAGGTTAGGCACACCAATCAGCTGTTTAAAGAGGCATTGGTGCCTTCTCTAGGTCAGTGATGTCACATTCATCGGTCACATGGCCTATTTGCAGCTCAGTCCAATTCAAGTGAATGGGCTTGAGCTGCAATACCAAGCACAGCCGCTTATACAATGTACAGTGCTGTGCTTGGTTAGCTGTGAGGAGGCTGCAGCCTTCAATTGAGCACTATGGCCTCTTCAAACTGTTGATCGTCAGGAATGTCAGATGTCACATCCTTGCCAGTCAGCTATTGATGGTAGTATCAAACACAAATTGCAGAGCAGCACCCACGGACCTCACCGACCACACCGGAATGCATCAGCCAAACCACGACGGCAGATCCTCAGCAGTCCACAGATTAGCAATCAGCAGAAGGTAACTGCAGCATCTCCAGTTCTTACTTTATTGATCGTACTTCAAAGAATGTGCCCACAAAAAGCCAGACAGCAACGTTTCGGCTACATAGTCATCAATATAGGAGTCCCAGAAAACCCCGTGAACAATTGTATAATAAAAATGCAATCAGTCAAGATGCACCCCCCCCCCCCCCCATTTTTAGCTCTATCAAGGTCCTGGACATGTTATTTTAGTTGCTGTAGGAGATATTCTAGAACCGGTGCTTCCCAAAGGGCTGTTTCTGTTATTGCAGCTACCCCCCAATTAGCAGCTCTTTATTAGTTAGTAGCTCTCTTCTCTGGCTTATAGAAGGTAGTCTTGAGCAGAGAATCTACTTATTAACTGAACATGTAGGAAATGGTAGCCTTCAAGAGACTTCATGAGATAACCTCTTTAGTATCATAGATTCTACTTTCAGTATACAAAAGCACACTGAAGCGACAAATAAAGGACACTTACAAATGTGTCCAACATAAGCTTTCTGTAAATTATGGCAAGAACACCATTTTCTCACAATACTTATCCAACACATTATTAGGACCCTTAACAGGCTGTAATTCACATCACAGCTGCTGGGTAGCCACATAAATATAATAATAAATAAATAATATAATAAATATAGCATATGCATCTCCCAAGTGAGTATCTGAAAATACTTTTTCATTTTTCAAAGCTGGTCATTTCCTCCTACATCAGGCATGCGCGATGTGCTCTCCATTCATCACTATGCCATCAATGTCCCAGGTGTCCACTTTTTGGAGCTTGCTGACACCGACACACATCTTGTCACTGGAGCAAAGCTTGGGTTACTTTCTTTCAGTCCTGCTTGCTAATATTGTATAAGGGCTCTTTCACCCTTGAGCTTTTGCTTTCCGTCCTAGAGTTCCGTCCTTGGGGCTCTAGGACGGAAAGATACTGATCAGGATTTATCCTAATGCATTCTGAATGGAGAGAAATCCGTTCAGGATGCATCAGGATGTCTTCCGTTCAGTATGTGAACGTTTTTTGGACGTTGACAAAACCGTAGCATGCTGCGGATTTTTCTCCGTCCAAAAATCCTGAAGACTGAAGTGCATTAATCCAGATCCGGCATTAAGCTAAACGTCGTTTCGGTGCATCGCCGTATCCGATGTTTAGCTTCTGTGAATGGTTACCATGGCAGCCAGAACGCTAAAGTCCCAGAGCACCCCATGAGCATGGATCACATGATCGCATGGATCACGTGATCCATACGCGTGGGGCGCTGTGACGTCATTGTGGAGCGCCCCGGGAGCCGCATGGACTGTAAGTAGTTGCTCCCCTTGCTCCCCACTACTTACTATGGCAACCAGGACTTTAGTAGCGTCCTGGCTGCCATAGTAACACTGAAAGCATTTTGAAGACTGATCAGTCTTCAAATGCTTTCAGTTGTCTTGCGTTGTGGCGGATCCGGCGGGCATTTCCGGCGATGGAAGTGCACGCCGGATCCTTACAACGCAAGTGTGAAAGAGGCCTAAGACCGATTGAAAGCAAATACCAAGTTCTCCCCAACCATTCAAAGAAGATATAAGGACAAAATCGGAAGGGCACCTCCCTTCAGGGGCCCTAAAATGTCGAAAGGCTTAACTCTATGGTATGTATGGCCTTGAACAGTGTTTCTTTTCTTCTTATTTACTTTTGAAGGCCACAAAATAAAATTTATAGACTACACCAAAATACACTATCCCTTCCTTCAATACCCAGCATTGGTAGGATGGAGACAAATCATAGCTCTTGTGACCCGATTCCTATGTGTATCTAGTGAGTTGTATGCACGACAAGAGAAGATTGAGCTAATGCTGAAAATACCATAACAGATATAACCTAATGTGAAATGTTAACTGAAGCTATCATCTCATCAATAATTCAGAAATACAATATTTTTATATAAGGTGTCATTCTGTTTTTATTAGCTCTGTTGCTTTGGAGTTTTAATAATTTTTTCTTCGTCATACACCGGAATTCATTTTTTTTTGACGGGTGGGGTCAAACTGAAATGTGTTTCCTGCCCCTGGAAACTGATCTATTCCAAACCATAACAAGTGTGGGCAGCTTAATGGCAAGACAGTCATTACACCTGAGATGATAGCAAAAAACGATACGCCATTACCTTTTACCTCGATGCTGAGAGGTAACACATCTGAGAACCTGAGAAACGCTCAGGGCCACCATCTCAGCTTCAGTTAAGCTTTCCCTCTCTAATGAGATTTCAGCAAGATACGAGCTGTGAAGAGAGACAATAACCCATCCTGCAGCAATTGCCGTGTCTTGTATGGGGATAATAGGCAATACTGTTTGATGCCTATTACTGAAGAAACCTCAGAATTGCATCCCGGATAGGACTGGCTATGATGGTCTAAGACACATTGCATGTAACACTTCTGTCAGAGGTATTCTGTCCTGACATATACCTCTGATGGAAGGCTCAAAATTAACCTTTAAGCTAAAAATTATATTCAGCTGAATGTAAATTATATATTTTGGCCTGGAATACCTAACTTTTAACTGATGCTCTGTCCTGGCTATTGAAAGATTCATAATTACCTGCTCCCCACTGCTCCTGTCTGTCCATCTTCCGATCCCCAGCTTGTTTTCCTTCTCCCGGACATGGTCACCTGGTAACATCATTACGCTGCAGCCAATGACTGATGATGGCGGTGATGTGTCCTGAAGTGACCATGCCCATGCCGAGGAGGAAGTAAACTAGCCTGGGACAGGAAGATGGAAACATGGGAGTCAGCATGCTGCATCGGATCGGTGGAGAGCAGCTAAGTATGATTCTTTCAATAGCAAGGGCAGTTCTCCTTTATTTCTAGCTTTTACGTTTTTTGTTTTTGTTTTTTTTAGGTTTCTTTCTTACATAACATAAAAGTACTAAAGAGAATGTGGATAATGCTTATTATCCTCATGTACCTTAAGCTCCATCCTACAGTATGCAACCCATTCATAGCATGACCCTGAAAAACCAGGACTAACCAACAGCTGCAACCACCTGCAGGTAAAGCTGGAGATGTTAACAGTGATGCCAATGAACCTTGGGAGTCTCAGAGCTAAAACTTGCAATAAAAGAGGAATAACTAATTCTGAAATATTGTATAATAAACAGGCAATATGAAACAAACACGCTTTGATGTTAAAGCTAGGAAGATCTAGAAGAAAATTCTGGAAACTTTGACAAGCGCCTGATGCAGAGGACCCTTAGGGTTTAATTAACCAGTGCTTGTTTTTACGCATATTTTGCTTGACATGTAATTCATTTCAATGTCAGTTTTCATGAACATCCCAGATTAGTAAGAATTGCATACTGTTATTCAATGTCTTCACAGAGACAAAAGAACAGACGGTATATAATTTTTAATATCCATGAAAATTGCTTACAGCAGGTTGTACACAGCACGTAGGTGCTAGACAATTAGAAAAATAGATTCTTAAACACACATTGACAAAAAATAATGCACCCAGATGTTGAAATGTTGAATTGCTGCAAAACTCGGCATGTTCATAGTTATATTTCAGGCAGATATGTGAATAATTACACATGTGGCCTGATTAGACACTGTGCTTCCCCGACTGTCCTATGAAAAGATTTTCAGAGGCTACTTTTGGGTAGTGTATCTCTTGGTGAGAGATCGATGACTGCTAGACTCGCCTCTACAATGCACTGAAAGTTATTTTGCCCAGCTGACAGACTTTG
Organism: Bufotes viridis; assembly: GCA_033119425.1. Lineage (NCBI taxonomy): Eukaryota > Metazoa > Chordata > Amphibia > Anura > Bufonidae > Bufotes > Bufotes viridis. Next base: position 354,573,359 of record CM065593.1, read on the forward strand.
AGAGAGTGCATTGTTGGAAAGAGAAAAACAGAGTGGTCATTTGGAAGAATTCTCCACCATCTTGGCTGGAGGAGGTGTTGGGAGCATTATTTACTGTATGTGATGTCAATCATACACTGTAAAAGTCTCCGTACAGCCTAGACAGACCACTAGTGTAGTTTGATCCACTGACAAGCATGAGCAATTCCTGCAGTATAATTGTCCAACATCCAGATGGCACCTTCATTACACACCCCTGTCTCTGTGCAATCGATAGCCAGCTACTGTCACCTTCATCTGCGGTGTTGTTGTGAATGAGAAACCTGGACTGCTGAACTGGCTGGAATTATACCATCCTTAGTGACAATCCAGGTTCTGTTTGAGAACCTGAAAGCAATCAGGTTCAAGTATGGAGGCCGTGTTGTGAGTGCTTCAATTCTGCCTTTACTGTGAAGAAACAAGTTGCCCCAACTGATGGTGTGATAATCTTGGAAGACATCACATATGACAGTCGGTCACCCCTAGTAGTGATATGAAGGATACTTAACAGCTCAGCGATATGTGCAGGACATCCTCAGGCCACATGTTTTCTTCTCATAGCAGGGCTTCCAACTGGTAATTTTTAAGCAGGATAATGCTTGTAATGTTTATACACGGCAAGGGTTTCCCAGGAATATCTCCGCCAGATTACAACAGTTCCTTGGCTGCTCAGTTGCCAAATGTATCGCCAATAGAGCATTTATGGGACCAGCTGGGATGCCAGTAACCTATGAATGTGCAGGATCTACAGGCCCAGCTGCAACATCTGTGGGCAAATGTCCCACAGGATACCATACAGAACCTGAATGCCTCTATGCTCAACTGTATCTCATCTTGTATCCAGGCAAGGAGCTGTATCCCATCTTGTATCAAGGCCGGAGGCTGTATCTCATCTTGTTTTCAGGCAAGACACCATATCTCTTCTTGTATCCAGGCTACAGGCCGTATCTCATCTTGTATCCAGGCTACAGCCGTATCTTGTCTTGTATTAAGGCTCAAAGTGGCCCAACAGGGTCCTAGAGCCTCCTTACAATTTTACAGTTTTCCCAATAAACTTCTTCTTTTACTCCAATATTATAATCACTTACATATATCATCATTACATATCCACATAGAGTTTTATTGTAAAAAATAAATAAAAAGTACAAAATGGCAGAATTTGACTTCAATGTTTGTAAATTTAGTTTATCTTAGGAAAATTGCAATGAAAATAACTGTACAGAACAATTTCAATGTTCCCCCATAGACAGTAATATTGGCCATGTTATATAGCATCAACTGTCTAATACAGGCATCCTTAAACTGCGGCCCTCCAGCTGTTGTAAAACTACAACTCCCACAATGCCCTGATGTAGGCTGATACCTGTAGGCTGTTCAGGCACGCTGGGAGTTGTAGTTTTGCAACAGCTGGAGGGCCGCAGTTTGAGGATGCCTAGTCTAATATGATAAAACAGGCAGAGCTGTTTGCACATAGCTTGAATGTCATATTACGAGATATCCACAATATCTCACTACTGCAGGTCTGCTCTTTTTGCTAAAATATTGTGACAAATATCTTTAATCTGTCTAAAACTTGTCTAGGTAGACTGGTTTATGTACGTAATGTTGACTAGGTCATCACTAAACCGTTGAAAGGTCTTTCCCATCTGAACAAATCCATCTCTAAATGAAGACTGATGGTAATTAGATGATCTCCACAGGTATAGCAGTTGAAGCCTCAGGTGGGGACTTGTTCTCACCATGAACTGCCACTCCATATAAATGCGGGCGTACATAAAATTAATTCAAATGAATGGGCAACATGTAGTATTTAGTCCTCTAAATCCTCCAAAGTATTATAAGCTCTTTGCAGCGGCTCTCTGGTTTGGATAACAGAAAAGAGTTCTGAGCAGGAGATCCGTCCTTCAATGATGTTTATCGGGTTGGTGCTAGGGGTAGGTTCAGAAGGTGTCTTCCTGGGTAACTATGTGATGAGAAGGCAATTGTCTTTATATTTCTTCTGTGTGACACTATATGATTGGTAAGTACACACATAGACAGAGCAAGTATGTTCAGCAGAGTAAACGTATCCCATATTCATCGGATATGAGATTCATGTTAGATCAAAAGAGGTCTGACTGCTGGGACCCACATGAGAGCAGGGATCTCATGACCATTATTTAAATGGAATAGAGGTTGAGTATGGGCGCTGCCACTCCATTCATCTGTACATGATTGCTGGAGATACATTAGACAACTACAGAACTCAAATGAAGTGGTGGAGCCTGTGCATTGCCTGAAGACCACTTCATTTAAATGAATGACACTGGACTCTGTTTTTGTGACTGGTAGGGGTTCCAGTGGTCAGACCCTCATAGTTCTAACAGTTGTCTCGTACCCAACAAATAGGGGATAACTTGTTATTACTGCAGTACCTCTTTAACACCCTAGCGAAAGGCCAATAATCACTCCTGAAACCCAGTATCATGCATGGTTGACTCTACTACTCAAGTAGAACTTATTGTAACCAGAATAACTATCTAAACTTCAAGGACAAAGACAAGCAGGAAAATAGTGTGATTCTGCCTTGAGCATCATGGTAGCTTGTCCATATGCTCGAATAGGAATAGGACAACTTATCTCATTTCTCTGAAACCACCAGTCTGTGTAACTTAAAGCCTTTTTAAGGTGAAGAACGTTTCTACAGATAGATGACTGTAACTTTATTTAATGATCCTGTTCCTATTTCACGTTACAGTTCAGTAAAGTATTTTCTAAGCTGAACTGAAATAAATAAATGAGTGGAAAAAAATAAGATGAGAAGTAAACAGTGAGCACTCAGCGGCTGCATATTTACAAAGTCTTATGAAAGATGATGGAGAATATATTGCGCAAAAATGCAGCAGTACCAGCAGCCAACAAAACAAATCACTTTTTCTACTGCTGTCTCTTTTAAGTAAACAATTTTCTGAAATTATTGTCTCTCCCCCTCCATCCTTATAGGAGATATAGTCAGTTTTCACGGTTTATTAAACCGGAAGGTCATACTATATTTTATTACTGCTGACAAATCTTCCTATTAAAGAAAGCCGCTTGGCAAAACAAAGATAAAGTAAACAGAGGCGGCCAAATCTCCTTCACCAACACCAAAAGAGACAATCTCAAAGGTTTGCGCTATCGTAAATCTAAAAAAATACATTGATTCTGGAACCACAAAGTTCCAGGAGAAGAACTTTATAGACACTGTCTAGACTGGTCTTCACACATACCTGATGTTAATGACCATCTTGGGAAAAGCAAACCAGGGTCCTGCAGATTAGTTCCTTAAAAATGACAATAACCTAAAAAATGTATCACTAACCACTTCCAGATCGGGCCATTTACCCCCTTCCTGACCAGGCCTAATTTTGCAAATCTGACATGTGTCACTTTATGTGGTAATAACTTTGGAATGCTTTACTTATCCAAGCCATTCTGAGATTGTTTTCTCGTGAGACATTGTACTTCATGATAGTCATAATATTTTACCTTTATTTATGAAAAAATCCCAAAATGTAGAAAAATTAGCAATTTTCAAAATTTTAATTTCTCTGCTTTTAAAACAGAAAATGATACCTCATAAAATATTTATTACTTAACATTCTCCATATGTCTACTTTATGTTGGCATCATTTTGTAAATGTCATTTTATTTCTTTAGGACGTTAGAAGGCTTAGAAATTTAGAAGCAACCTACTTTTTAAGGACCAGTTCAGTTCTGAAGTCACTTTGTCGGGCTTACATAATAGAACCAACCCATAAATGGCCCCATTTTAGAAATAACACCCCTAAAACTATTCAAAATTGGTTTTGGAAAAGTTGTTAACCCTTTAGGTATTCCACAGGAATTAAAGCAAAATAGGTGCAATTTCAAAATGTCATTTTTTTTGCAGATTTTTCATTTTAATATTTTTTTCCTGGAACACATCACAGGTTAACAACAAAACAAACCTCAATATTTAATACCTTGTTTCTAGAGTTTGCAGAAACACCCCATATGTGGTCATATAACGCCATCTGGGCGCACAACAGGGCACAGAAGGCAAGGAGCGCCATATGGTTTTTGGAGGGCAGATTTTGCTGGAATGGTCTTTGGGCATCATGTTGCATTTGAAAAGACCCCGAGGTAACTCCCACAGTGAAAACCCCAAAAAGTGACCCTATTTTGTAAACTAAACCACCCAAGGAATTTTTAAGGGGCGCAGCAAGCACTTCACTCATCAGCTGTTTCATAGAATTTTTGATACTTGGGTGTGAAAATGAAAAATTACATTTTTTTTTACAAGAAGATGGTGCTTTAGGCCCAAACTTTCTTTTTCACAAAAGATAACAGGAGAATATCCCCCCAATTTGCTACCCACTTTCTACTGAATAAAGTAACACCCCAATTGGGGTCTTAACTGCTATTTGGGGATACACCAGGGCTCAGAAGGGAAGGAGCGGCATCTGGATTTTCTAACATGGAACTTTTTGTCATGGTTTTTAAGAGCAATAACTTTTTTTTATTTTTTGTTGTATGAGCTGCATGAGGGCTTATTTTGTGCAAGACAAGCTGTAGCTTTTATTGGCACCATTTTGGGGTACATTTGGCTTTCTGGTTGCTTTGTATCTAATTTTTGGGAGGTGAAGTCACAAAAAAGCAGTTTTATGGAATTTTTCTATTTTTTTTTTTACACCGTTCACAGTTTTTGATTAATTGATATCATGTTTTTGTGAGGTGACAAAAAAAATGTTTTGGCATAATTTTTTTCTTTTCTTTACACCGTTTATTTGATGGTGTAGATCACGTGATAGTTTTGTAGAGCCAATTGTTACGGACTTGGCGATACCAAATATGTCTATTTTTTATTTATTTTTTTACATTTTACACAATAAGAGCATTTTTAGAAAAAAAATTTAGTTTTTGTGTTCTAATTTTCAAATAGCCATTTTTTTTTCTGGCTATTGTCTTGTGTGAGGGCTCATTGAGCGCTGTGTATACAGCGATCTAGAAGGCAGGGACACCCAGGAACGGTCCCTGCCTTCTCTCTGGGTGTCCTGCTGTCACGATTAGCGTGCAGCTGTGATCTCTGAATGGACGTTCCAGAATCGACCGCCCAAGCACGTTTATAGTCAATGGGCGGTCAGGTATGGTTAAAGAGTAACTAAACCTTTATACTAACTTTTAATATGTTGTCCCTAACCCCCTAAAAAATCTTTTTCTAATATTCTTTACTTATTAGTTTTCTATTTTTACCGTACTTTTTCACCCCTTATGCGCACCATTCACTGGTGCGCTAAAACTCAGTTCTCAGTTCTCATTTTATCAATGGGCTGCAGCAGCACAGAGAATATGGGCAGGAGCGCTCATTGCAGCTCCTGCCAGTGCTCTCGGGACTATTACTAAGTTTTCCTGCTGTGCCACCACGGGGGAAATTAATGGGTTTGGTCCTTCTCAGATGGTATGCCATCAATGTCAGATAGGTGCGGGTCCCACCTCTTGGACCTGCTCCTATCATGAGAACAGGACTCCCGAAGTGAAGTCAAGTACACTGCGCAAGCACAGCATGCTCTCCATTTATTGCTATGGGAGTTCAGAAAATAGTCGAGCAAGCCTGGATCAGACACCCACACTGTCACGAATGAAGGCTAATCTGTCAATATGGTGGCTTCCAATGTACGTACGTAGCATCTGAATATAATTTATTCCCTCTCGTACATTTGCTGCCATAAGAAACTAGTGCATTATCAAACTGTTTCCGCTTATAAGAGGGCTTAAATATCACTTTCCTAATCTACAGTTGATCAGAATTGCTACATATTACAGAACTTTATAAAACAGTCTTTGTAGCTGGAGGTAGAATGAAAGCCTTTATCTCTAACAGCTATCACCTCATATTTAAATGTACTTAGGTTAGTCTTCTTAATCCCTGTTCTTGTTTTATCTCCGGGAAAAATGGTGAAAAGAAAATAATTACATTTTTTTCTTCTGTGTCTTATGAGAAAATGAAAGTACTGTCCCAGAAATAATACATCTGTACAGCCCGGAGGAGGATTTTTTTTCTCTCTCAAAGAACACATTTAAGTAAGACACATCCAAGCATTATGCATAGACCTTTATGGCTAAAACCGGGCTAATCAAACAATACCACATGTTTTCCTGACACCAGCAAGACTTCTCGGAAGGAAATGCCATAATTCAAAATAGTTTCTAAGGCTTTGGATTTTCATAATTTTCCTGCTCTTGTTAAACACCAAACTTTTCCAATATTCTGCTCTGGTTGTAATGTGTAAATTAAACATATTTTTTCTATAACACCCTACCCGACAAGATGGTCAAGAAGACTTGAAGGACAAGAGGTTGAGTTCATGGATGTTGCTATGAGGCATGTAGAGCCAGTCATTGCACCTGTTTTCTGGTTTCTAAATAAACCAAAAGCCCCTCTTCCAAATAAGGCATCAATATTATAAAAGCAACATGGTAGGTGAGGGCCCAGTTACAGAATCTTGCCAAGGACCTTCAAATTACACATCTGCTTGATGCAAATTACTGATGCACAATGGACTTATGCTTCAGAAACATCAAAGTAATATCCCCCAAGCATGCAGAAAGAACAATCAACTCAGAGGTGTAACTTAACAGGGTTGTCCAGGTGTTTATTACTGATGACCCTATCCTCAGGATAGGTCATCAGTATCTGATTAGTGGGGGTCCGACACTCAGAAAATCCCCTTAAAGCTCCTGAACCCCAATGCATTTTCTGCAACATTTATAATACTGGTTTCCAAAATACTACTGCCCACACTCCAGTATGAAACTGTGTCACAGACACTATTCCAGGAGGTATCAGCTTGGTGGTTCCCCTGCAGCAAAGTCCAGATACTTGCTTAGGGGTATAAGGTTAAAAACCAGGGGATTGCAGGGATAACGCCCTTAGGAGTAGTCTAAAGTAAAATCTGTTCAGTTGAGAGTGGTTCCAGACCCACTTCCATAACATAAAAGTACGACCACACGGTCAGGTTTCCTGATATAGTTTTGGAAGCCAAATCCAGGAGTGAATTCAAAAAGGAGGAGAGGTCATAACTGTCCTGTATACTTTCTCTCCTTTTCTGATCCACTCCTGATTTTGGCTTCCAAAACTGCATGCAGAAACCTTGATTCATTTTTCCATCGTATTATACACCGTACTTAGGGATTATGGCCACTGCTGAAGCGCAGATACAAGGTGGCTGGGATGGGAGCTGCTGCGCATGCATATCTGTGCATGCTCCCACAGTCCCGGCCAGCAGAGAGGCCAACGTTTTTTCCTGTTGCAGGGTGGTCGTAACTCCTGGATATGAGCAATGTATAATGTGATGGAAAAATGAATCCAGCCAGCAAAGGAGGCAACATGTACAATCACAATACATTAGTACCGTAAGTGCATTGTATTATCTTTCTCTACATGATCAATGCCATTTCCTGCAGTAAGACAACCCCTTTAAGATTCAATTGCAAATATTTCCAAACTTTTTTTGTACCATATTATTTTTACAACCTCGGAGCTACAAATTATTCTTCTAGAATATACACATAACACCGCTTTTAATATTATGCTTGTAATGTTCTCAGCAGTAAGAAACAGTCACTTGATGTGCAGCTTTTCAACATAGCTTTGATAAGGCTTTAGCTGTTTGATGTTTCTTTTATCCTTCATAAAAGGGAACACAGCGCTCGGCAATAAATACTGTATTTTAGCATAGTTTTCCTGCCAGCGCCAACAAACTTATCTATCACGGTTCTGATCGCTTCAATAAAATAAAACGCCAGAAAAGCATTAACTTGTAATTAAAAGCAGATCAATTTGTTTGAACAAGTATGTAATGGGCTTATTGTACACCATTGCAGTACACAGAAAATGAAATTACAAGTGTGGGCCAAATTTTTCTACCATTTGACGGGAACATGATGTAAATTATCCGACACAGTCATCCATAAACCTATAACATGCAGAGAAAATGAAACAATGCAATAAAATACAATTGCATTAATATCTCGGGTAGCTGCAGAGGACTCGCGTCAAAGATGACAATCCCTGTACAGGCTATGAGCAATGGACAGGGTAAGCGTCGGACTGGCCCACCAGAGGATCCTCCAGTGGGTCCCAGCTCTCATACCATAGTGGGCCCCAAAGTCCAGAAGAACATAAAACATTTGGAGCTGCTGTTGATGCCAATCATTTGACTCAAAACCTACTAGACTGTACTGATGATATGGGGGTCTGGCCCTGAGAATAAGTTCCTCTGGTGGGCCCAAGAAACCTCAGTCCGACTCTGGTTAGGGTCATGTCCTGAGGCAAAAAATATGTTTATGCCCTTTCCCACCTCTGGAATTTGGACCCTTGCCCCATGGCAAAGAGGAGACATGAGAATCTATTCACCTTCTCTCACCTGGATGAGATTGCTGAACAGCTCTCAAATATCCCTGTTTTTATATAAGGTGGGAGTCCCAAAGGTAGGCATTGTATACACTGCCTATATACCAGGGGAATGAGGCTAGGGCTACACAGTGTTGCACGCCTTCAAAGACAATGATGTCGCAGTGCAACATACGACATGCTGCGACTGCGACACAACAGTCACAAAAAATCCATCCAAGTTGGATTTTAGTGCTAATGTCGCGTCACAGTCGCAGCTTGTCACATGTTGTTGTGTTGCGTCATATTGTCGCACGACACATGCCGCCATGTAGCCCTAGCCTTAACTAGAAAATGATAGGTCTATAGTAGAGATGAGTGAATTGTGAATCAATTCCGTAGAGTCGAAAGTCTGCCCGCATTTTTGAAAAAAATTCTGATTTGGTAGAATCTGAATTTTATTTAGATTTGTTTGGTTACAACTTTTTGAACGAAAGAGAGAAAGAAAGAGATAGATAAAGAGAGAGATTTCCAGGGCATTTAAAGTGCTTTTTATTCAGGTAGAATTGATTCCTACCCAAATAAAATCTCTTGGCTGATTCAGACTGAATTCCCTCGTCTCTACTCTACAGTCATTTCAAAGGGGCTCTCTGAGATTTTCTCTGAGATAGGTCATCAATACGAGATCGACAGGGTGCCAAGTCCCGCGACTCCTGACGATGAGCTGTATGAAGAGGCTGCAGAGCTCTGTGAGTACTTAGGCCTCTCCCTCTCTAACAAGGATTATGATGGTGGGGGAGAGTCTGGAGCACCCCATACATGTTAGGGCTCATGCACATGACCGTATGTATTTTGCAGTCCGCAAAACAAAAAATATGGATGACGTTCATGTGCATTCCGTATTTTGTGGAACAGATCAGCTGGCTCCTAATAGAACAGTACTATCCTTGTCTGTATCCTTTTGCAGAAGGGACATACAGAAATGGAATGCACACGGAGCAAAAAATATGTTTTTGTGCATGAGCCCTTAAACTGTCGGCCAAACTGTGGATTTTATGATCTGCAGCATGGGAAGGGCATGGGCTCAGCCGTAGGCACAAGGGATGGATCAGCCTTATATCCATCAGTACAGAGCCATAGGCACGTCATGTGCCACAGCATGGTGTCTCTGTACAGCATCATGTTCAGAGGTATTCTCCCACAGAGGCAATAGTACTAGGCAAGAAGCCAATGGAGTCAAACACAGTTATAAATGGGCTCTATAGACTAGTATGGACAGACAACTTGAAGGTCGACTGTGTCTGTGCCTAACAGATCAATTATTCTAGTAGGTGTGGTCAAGGTCTAATATCTGCACAAGGTTGGGTGTCCGTTGCATTGTCTATGATTGGTAAATTGATGCACAGAAGAAAGTCATCAATTGTCTGTTTAACATGAGCCTAATGTTGTGTTTCCATGATATTGGGATGAAAATAAGCCAATTAGTATGCAAATATTGTTATTGAGCGCATCATTGTGTCAGCGATTAGGGCTTCGCTCCCAGACTAATTCTTCAAGGTGCAAAATAAATAGGAAAAAGAAGAGCATAGATGCTAATTAAAATATCTACAGACTATGATGTTCAATGTAGGTCTAATTGATGACGAGTGTCACCTATTTGTCCTCACTGGCACAGTCTATGAGACGTAGAAGGAGAAGTGTCTGACATTAGGAGGAAAATACCACGCATTAAGGAGGGTCCTCCATTCAGACAAGAGCTAGATGTTTATTAAACAAGCAGAATTTTAATTAAATTCCTGTAATTAACAGCATGGAAGATAGCATTTCTGCAGAGCAGAGATTGTCTGCCTGGTACATGGCCAATCAGCAATGGTTTCAGTCTTGCCAACATCCTGTTCAGAACAGGAATATGGCGTACGTCTGACTATCAGAGCAAGAGAACTGGTACTGTGGCTTGTCCCCCACCTCTGGGCGTACTCACGCATGGACAATCAGCAGCTGGTGGCACTCTCTAAATGATTATTGTCTATACAGATACAGCAGGGCTGGGATTTACAATCTAGTAAAGATGAGTTTGTTAAGTTTGTTTTTGGCAAAACATAATGTCATATCACGATGTGGATGTGCACTGGACTGCACAGTGCTCAGTATATCAGTCTCTTGTAGAACGGTGCAAAAACACTGATAACACATGCACAATAGGTGTTTTCAGAAATGAACCCAATAAACTGAAAGTGATATTATAACACGTACATTAAAAAAATTCTCATTTAACCCTGCTTCATCTACAGCATCTTTATAGTTTCAAAGTGACTTGAAGCGCTTGCAAAATTTTGATGTGCCAGGAGGTCCTTTGGGTAACTTCAGGCACCATTCTGCAGCTGCAACCTCTGTGTATCCCTTCTATCTATTTATCTATCTGTCTATCTGATATATATCTTTCTTTCTTTCTTTCTATCTATGAAACTATTGTACATTTTATATTATGTTCCTGAACATTTCACAAGGATTGAAATCCAGCTGAACAAGTAAAGGTCTTTCTCAAGTTGATGGCTGAACGGGTACAATAAGTGGGTGGGCATGATTAGTCAGAGCGGAACCCACACTTGGTTAGATGCTCTCCACTCTTTCTTGAAAAAGGAAAAGAAAGTACAAAAAAAAAAAGGAAAAGAACAACACATCCATAAACAGGATACATATAAAACATTTTTATAGTTTTTTTTTTAGGACATTTACACTGCCAGGCCCTGTCAATCAAAGTGGACAAGGCGCTGCAGTTGCAGAGAGAGCAGAGCCTCTAGGTGTAATGGTAACACCCCCGTTGCCACTAGAGGCTAATTTGCATATATTAAAACATCATTTTTCACAGCAATGCGGACACATATGAACATGGGACCAACACAGATGTCTTCAGCTGCCAAGTGCACATGTAACAGGTCAGCCAGTGTCATAGGTACAAACCTGCTGACAGATGCCCTTTAATATTTGTAAATGGGAAAATGTTTATAAAATAGATGGATTTAACTATAAACAATAATTTTCATGGGACCACTCCTTAGTCACTGTTCACAGTGGATCTCACAATCTAATTATCCTTTCTCAGGTAGATGCACACTTAGTTAATCTAAGGCAAGGGTCCACCCTAGGTCACTAACATGGGGAAAACAAACACCATACAGACCATACCCTTGATTGGTTTCGACCCCAGGACTCTACATGCAAGACAGCAGCGCTAACCAATGCCCCCACCCACTCTGTGCTTTTTGAAACTGGGGTAATTGAAATATATTGTATTATAATATGTTTTTATTTTTTATATCTTAATTATTAAAAAGTCTTCCCTCGTTCTTTCAGGATGTGGCATTTCATTCATAAATCTACTATGTCAAGCACTTTGTTTCTCTCTACACAAATATGCCTGGTGATCAGCACAGGCAGTCATGGACGATGATGAAGAGGGAAGATAACCTTCTGGGCTTCCAATCCTTGGCATCTTTTGTGAGTTATGTCCCAACTATGTCAAAATAAAAGGTCACGTTTTTCTGTTCTATATTTCAGCCATCTGGGGAACCAAGTAACATCTGTCTAGTGCAGAGGACAATGTGACAGAGGGCTGCAGCCGGATTTGGGGTCTCCAACAAAATACAAGAACATTTCCAAATCCAGTTTGAGATTACTTGAATTTACTTTATCGGTGCAGTATTATGGTTAAAGGAGTATTCAAGTTATCACCTATCCACAAAATTAAGGATAAGTTTTAGATTGGTGGTGGTAGTGGGGTCTTAATGCTTGGACCCCACAATAAGGAGAATGGAGACCCCATACCTTCAAGGACCCCCTAAAATACACCCTGCCACATGATTCATCTCTAAGGGACTGTGGGAAGTACAAGTGCTTGGATATTCTGGCAGTCTTAGAGAGGAATGGAGCGGCATGGGGCCCCGCAGGTTATGTAGTTCTCGTTTTCACGATTAGTGAGGGTCCCAGTGGTTGGACCCCCACCAATCTAATAGTTATCCCCTATTCCGTGGATAGGAGCCTATAACAACTGAATATCCCTTTATGGTAAAATATTATATTATGCATTTTTTTAACGTTCCACTGCAAATTAGGTGAGGTAGCTATACTATAAGTCAATGATCAACCTTCGAAACAGGTCTTGATGCATAACTTAGATAATATCTAAGCCTATACTTCATGGTCAGCTTTCTTTTCATTTTGGAAAGAGCTTATTTTCATACCTTTACCCCACACGAGAATTGCCTGGTCTATAAGACTCTTTATACTAGGCACTCTTTATTAAGAGAAAGGTACCCACGAAGCTTCAGTTCCTCTGAAATGATCACAGAATCGTACCCCCTTCTCCAAAACAAAAGATTCTATGATATACGCATACCATAAAACAAAAATGGTTACAAATGTACATTATATAAAATAGTTTGTTATACATTAAGTGAACTAACCTACTAGATTCCTTAATATGTTAACCCTTTTATTTCCAGAGGCCATTAGGGAGGTTAGAATTTTAACACTTTCAACAGACCAGGACACTAGAGATATTTTCATTAACCCCGTCACCACCCTAGATCACCAGGCTTGTAAAAATGTTATCATCATGTTGATCATCAGCAGCTGTGCAGTACAGACCAGTGTCATTAATGAAGAGACCCTTCAAACAACTGATTGTCAGTGGTGCAGAGAGTTGGACCCCAACCTGTTTAATATTGGTGACCTGGCCTTTTTGAAAAAAAAAAAAAAAAAAGGAGAACAATTCAATAGTGCCAAATACCAGTTTGCAGTTCAAGCACCTAAAACAGTGCAATTTGGAGAGGAGGGGAACTAAGGTGGGTAATTGTTAACTTTCTTCCTCCTTGCTGCCATAACATAGAACTTTGCAGTTCATGACTTCCTTGTAAGGACTTAGGGCCAACCTGCGTCCCTCCAGCTGTTGTAATACTAAACTCCCATCATGCCCTGTTGTAGGCTGATAGCTGTAGACTGTCCGGGCATGCTGGAAGTTGTAGTTTAGCAACAGCTGGAGGGCTGCAGGTTGGGCATCCCTAGCTTAGACCATGGGCATAACTACCAGGATTATCAGGCATACCAACTGCTATGGGGCCCATCAAGCATCCAGTGGTGGTCCACATTCACTTAGATTTGAGGGGCTTTGGTGTTCTGAATGTCCTTGCCGCTGGATTAGAGACCAATTCTATGTTTTGTTATGAGGTTTCAAGGTTACTTATTACTTGCCTGGTTGCATATTGTCAGTGCTATCTTATTTGAAACTACAGAAAACATAGGATATCATGACGGGTTATTGTGAAAATGACAAACTCTGCTTTGCTTTGCCTCCATAGTGCTAAGGGCAACATCTCCTATAAATACGAATGCACGTATGTAACAGGAATGCTCTGCCGATTTAGACGCTTCAGTCATGCATGGAAGTACGTTTTTATTCTAACATAATGTAAGAGTCAAGCAGAACCAAGGAGTCATCAGGCATGGGAGAGAAAACACAAGCTTTTGAAAGAAATTTCATTTAATTTCCTCCTCTTCTTCAAAAGGAAATCTCAAGGTGACAGGACGGGGGCGAACATCCTCTTGTTATATCTGGAGCTGGAGTCTACTAATGAGACTGCTTTGCATTTCAGTGGAGAAGTGTAAAACTGAAAGGGCTTACTATGATTACCTCATAAATATGTCATTTGACCAACTTTTCTTACCAAGGATTAGGAAATATGTTAACGGAGTGGATTACAATGACTCTTACCTGGGTCTTGCTAGCCTAGCGCTCACCGAGTGCTGATGCAGACAGCACTATGTTAGTTACTGTCTCTCAAAGGTCCAACAGCCATAGCAAGTGCTTAAGACACTCCGCATCTACCCAACCTTGTGATTTGATGGTGGCTTAAAGAGAAGATAGCTAAGAAAGATTCAGAAGAACCAGATCTACTATTTAAAAGTTCACTTTCTACAATGGTATTGCTCTCCACTTCAAGATACTCAAATTGCTTTACATAGAAACAAAGTACAACACATTGTGATATCTCTATGAGATATACCATATTAACAACTGCATGTAGATACACCATCCTCATAGCTTAGGAAGATATCTCTAAATGTGACTGTGAAAGGAACAAATGAGGCAAATATGAGCAAGAATGAACACTCCATATCAGACTATACCCAATAGTGATGTATAGATTGGTCCAAAGTACCATGAAGACTAGACACGTAAACTCATTCAGATCTCCGATCCAACCACAAACCAAACCCCTAAAATTAATTCAGGCCTCAGAGCAAACCCCTAAAATGAACTTAGATTAAATAGCAGACCTTTAATTCACATTTCAAATTAGAACCCTAAAATGTATTTGGCCCCAGACAACCCCTAAAATTAACTTAGACCACAGGTTGGGTGCCAAAAATTTATTCAGACCCCAGATCCTGATCTGGTCCTCCACTGACTGATCCCTATGACCCTTTGCTGCCAGCCCTGATCTTGGATTAGCTTTGAGGATTCAAACACACTCTGCCTGGTCTGACCTCTGCCTATTTTCTGACTACGAGTATTACCTGATCCCTCAGTGCTTTGCACATTCTGTCTCTGACCCCTGTGTGTCAGCAGCCAACCACACGGGGACTATTCCAACAGGTAGCGGCCTCCTGGATCATCTGAAACAGGGACCAGATTCCTGTATATGGGTTAAAGGGTTAAAGCCAGGGTACTGCCTGGATAACGCCCATAACACCCACTGTCTGAAACAGTGGTTCACTGTGAGACAAGGGTTAATGTATGCAATATATGCACACATATACAGTGAGAACATACAAACTACATGTTGTCTTTGGAGAGATTTGAACCTGGGACCACAGTACTGCAGGGCACCTGTGTTAACCACTTAGCCAACATGTATTCCAAAAAACTATCTATAAGAGAAATAGCTAATTTTCCTTGCCCTAGACTCAGTTGCTAAGAGTGGGTTGGTCCCTCTAAGCTAGGAACTGTGGTGTAGAGAGTGAGCAGCTAATAGCTGGAGAGCGAACAGTTAGTGTTTTGTAGCTGATGCTTGTAAGAAGCAGTTGAAAGGATTATACCAACCATACAAGCTAAGAGATAGTGTGGAGTGACTGGAAACCAGTAACAGCATCTGAGAGAAAGAAGCATTGAATTTTGCAGAAGGTTGAGGGCCACTACAAAGGGACAGTGGATAGATTAAAAAGCCATTGAAAGGTAATGCATGTTTACAGCTATAGACTTCACTGTGTATGGTTTGGGTTATATTGTTTTAGGGGCCTGGTACACTACTGAGTTGGACTGGACATCACTAAAGAACTGCAACCCACAGTCGGGCACTAAAGAGAAATTGGCACACCAGGCAATATCAGGCAGGAGCCCATAAAATTATGGCGTGCTCCAAGAGGAAAAAGGGTTTCATCCCTTCCATCACTGCACACATGACTTGGGAAGTGCTGGAGCAGGATTAGCTACCATGAGGACTACCACCACCTTTGTTGCCACCACCACCACTCCCATGCTCTCCAATCCATTTCGACCTTGTGCGCTGGACATACTGTACAATATGCTTTAGTTTGACAGTATGCTGTCCCATGTTATTACTTTGAGCACATTTTCTTTACTAGGTTATCACAACTTTGAGTTACTAACTAGAACTAGAAAAAGTAAAATGTCAGCCCAGGTAACAGCACAAACTCCATGTGCTCATGGTCCATACACACATCCAGTGACAATTGGCCACCAACATAGTCTGCCATTACTACACTATGATAATAGACCAGTACTTAGTACTCTGTCAGATTTGTGACATTATCTCTGCTCCACTATAACCCATCAAATGGTCACACAAAAGTACTTCTGCTATATGGTTGATTAGCAAAAAGGAACTAGGAGAACTTATAGCGTAGCCAGCAATATGGGGAGAAGAAGGTGGACACATAGAGCCTCACTGAATTGTCCTGGTGGCTGACTGACAATATTAAGAGCTGTCCTAGCAAATAACTAGTAGGGGCAAGTGTTGGGTGTGAGAAACTACTGGAGCAATCTACTTTTTTTTTGCAGTACTCAGTTTCTATGGTGGAGAAGAATGGTTATTGTTTTTATATGCATTACACTACATGGGCAATTCTTGTTACTTGTCACATGAAGCAGACCGAATTTCTGTCCCAAGTTATAAAAAGGCTAGCTTTGCCCCTCCTGGCTTTTATTATGTATTCATCTCAAATATATACTTCCCCTTTTAATAAGAAGGCAGTACATCTGTTTTACAATTGAAATTCACAAAAGATAGACACACAAAAAGGGAAAATGACTTTTATTATAGGCAATTAAAAGCCATCTCTAGTAATTACCAGTCATCTAAACATGTTTGTAATCTGATTATCATAATCTGTTATGTGAATATGGAAATGTATTCACAAAGCTGAAGACATATCATAAAGAATGTTTTATTGAATAACTAATAACGCTTCCATTCCTCAGGAATCCACGGCGTTCACAGCATGCCCCCCTACCATTGTCTCAGCTTCATTAATTCTTTTTTTGTTAAAAGAATGCACATTCTTAAAAGACAACATAAACTGAGGCATTTAAGTTTTTTTTTTTTTTTTTATATAATAATAACGGCAGGCAGTTTAAAAAAAAGTCTCATCTCATAAGGGTTCCCGTAGGACCGGAAGTGCACACATGAGTGCTGACAACAGTGAGTAGCTGCAGTGGTCTCGTGACCAAGAATGGGTCTCCATCACTTAAGGTGCAATGAGGACCTGCAGTGCTGGAATGGAGGGTGCTTTGAGAAGTGAGTGTAGTTTTTTTTTTTTTTTTTATTAGGCTAGGTATGACAACCCCTTTTAAACAGAATTAGAATTAGGTTGGTATAACCTACAGATAGTTATCCCATAAACCAAGTCCACAACTAAAGCTTACAGGGCTTTTAACTACTATTTAAATCTATTTTGCAGTGTTTCCATAAAAATTTTTTTTTTATCTTTTGTCCCCTCTTCCATGTCCCTCACAGCTTCATTACCAATCAGTGTTAATGCGTGCACGCTGCTGGGCAGTGTCACACCCCCCAGTTCTCTGTTTTCTGCCTATAACTGCAAAAACAGTTTGCATGTACTCTACAGGTTTTTCACTTCTACCTCTGCCAATTGTAAATATTCTCCCCAGTTAGTTCCCAGTCAGCCTCCTTCCCCATCTGGCAGTCATATAGTGCCCAACTATCACCGATTATAGATGGAATTGAGACAGGGTATATAAATCTTTTTCATTGTATTAAAATATAACTTTTGAAATTTTTGTTAAAATAACAAAACATAACCCCCCCCCCCCCTCCCCCCATGCAAAAAAAAAAGATTATTATGATTTTTTTTTTTGCAATTTTAGGGGTTTACATTTTGGGGAATTAAGGTTTTTTGACATCCGGTGACCAAAAACAGTCATATAGTGCTCAGCACGTTCCCAGGTAAATTTTTCGATAAAATTGTACCATGGAGTCTGCAGTGACAAGAAATGTCTTGCTTACTTACAATTCAATCCTCAGCAGTCTTCTCAGGTTTGCTGTATGTTGCTGTACTATTGCACAGGATTTTGCTCTTCCCTAACCAGCAGCTATTTGTATGGGCTGCTGTTCAGTGAACAGTGAATCATTATGCTGAGAATGAGTATCTGGCAGTGTGGAGAGTGACCTAGCATGAGTGTCCACCAGCACTCCACTCATCAGGTTGACGTGCACGTCGGTATATACTTTGAACATCAGGTGGCACCATACTATGTAACTGTCAGAACTCTTCTGTTGTAACAGCGGCTGCTGTGCGCCGCTGTTCCCCTGCTTACCGCCGCGGTTCCGGGCACCGTGTTCAGCGGTGATCTGCGGTCGGTGCTTCCCATTCACCACTGCAGTCCTGGGCTCTGTCTGTGTGGGTGCTGTTGTTCTGGGATCCGCTTCACAGTTTGCGCTCAGCCCTGGCCACAGCATGCTTGCTGCTTGTTTCCTGCAGCATTTCCTTAAGGGCCGGTGCGCATCATTTCCTGGGCTTTATGGGTTAGGTCATGTGACCTGGCTAACCTATCCTAGCCCTCCTGCGCATATACAAGTGGCTCAGCCCTCTTCCCAGATGCCTCAGTGTCAAGGTCCTCGTGTCCTGCTAAGGTTGCTGTTTTCAGCTCGTGTTCTTGTGTTCCAGACTTGTATCTGTATTCCTGAACTCTGCTACCCGTTATATCCCTACCTGCTTGCCTTGACTCTACTCTTGCTGATCCGGATTACCTGACCTGTACTTGTGCTGTCTGCCCTGACCTTTTGCCTGTCTGACTACGCCTCTGCCTCATCCTTCGGTCCTGCACCTCTGGTACCTTTCTCAGGTACCTCCTGGTCTGTCTGGACCAGCTGCCTCGTGTGCCTATCCTCCTCAAGAGGAAGTGACCTGGTGTTCCCCTCCGGAAAGTTTATCCCCACCATCAGGGGTACTGTGAAGATCCAGGGGTTCACTTAGACAATGCCCTTAGAGGTTGCAGGACAGGTGGCACAGTGGGTTCACACCCGCTGGTTAGTGACATCGGTGCATTTCTTTGCCTACATTCTAAGCCTGAGTTTTACAGTCTCTACAGTGTAACAGTTTCGTACTGCATTGAAAAGACAGAGTGCGAACAAGCCTTCAAAGCGAAAAGAAAACTTTTTCTAATTAAGCATAAAGAAAAGAGATGATAATCAGCAAAGACAAATCAACTGAGAATTTAGTCATCATCATTTTGCTCTCCTAATTAACAATTTTCAGGTTAACCAATTTACGATGAGATAACATTATAGATCAGAGATAATGAATGAAGGGAATTTATAGATAACATGGAAACTATAAGCACATTTTTTGAAAGTAAGCAATTAAATTATTTTAATTTCTTTTATGGCCAAAATATTAAAACATTGCTAGGAAATATGACCTTTGTCTGTATATTTAGACAGCAAGATCGTTTGGAACTAGAGATAAGCAAATTTCTTTTTTTTTTTTTCATTCTGGTCAAATTCTTCTTTAGAATGAATTCACTTATTCACTCTAATAGGAACAAATGTTGATAAGAAATAGTGAAGAGCGGCACTCACCACTGCTGGTTAAAACATTCCTTTATTCATCCATATAAAATTAGGCTCGGAGACATGATAATTAATGGTCTCAATCATTAGGAAGAGCTGCTATACGCAGTCTCGCCATCATCACATTCTGTAATTCAGTGAATGCCTTGACAGTAACGAAGACCCTGCATCGTGAGTGTATCACGATGCGTTCTCTGATAATTATCACCAGAAACTGATTTTAGAATGGCCACAAAATCCAACAAGCACTGACAGCTTTACTGCTGCCTTCACCAGCTCATCTAAGCCTGGGTTTTTATGTTTTCATCTCTTCAATTTCAGCAACTATAAAATCTAAAAGGGTCACAAAAAAAAGTGATTACATTGGCGCCGGACACTACACAGTGGACATAGACCTCTATCTACTTTACAGTATACGGCTCTGGCGGCTGCCCAAAACCTCTGATCACTAGGGGTGTTGGGTGCCAGACCCCCGTCCATCTGATGTTAATGATCTATCCTAAGGATAGGTCTTTAATATCTAAGTCTCGGAAAACCCATTAAAGGGATTTATATAGACAGTATACTGCTACAGATGGATCTAGATAGATTGGTGGCAGATGAGGTTTAACACTGACAAATGTAAGGTTATGCATATGGGGAGGAATAATGCAAGTCACCCGTACATACTAGACGGTAAAACACTGGGTAATTTTAGTGAACAGCAAACTAAGGGTCCTTTCACACTGGCATTTTTGTTTTCCTGCATAGAGATCCGTCGTCGGGTCTCTATGCCGGAAAAATCCTGATCAGGATCATCCCCATGCATTCTGAATGGAGAGAAATCCGTTCAGGATGCATCAGGATGTCTTCAGTTCAGGACCGAAACGTTTTTTGGACGCAGCAAATACTGCAGCATGCTGCGCTTTTTGTTCCGTCCAAAAATCCGGAACACTTGCCGCAAGGCCGGTCCGGAATTATTGCCCATTGAAAGGCATTAATCCGGATCCGGCCTTAAGCTAAACGTCATTTCGGCGCATCGCCGGATCCGACGTTTAGCTTTTTCTCAATTGTTACCATGGCAGCCAGGACGCTAAAGTTCTGGTTGCCATGGTAAAATGTAGTGGGGAGCGGGAGAGCAGTATACTTACCATCCGTGCGGCTCCCGGGGCGCAACAGAGTGACGTCAGGGCGCCCTACATGCATGGATCACGTGATCCATGGGCATGGGGCGCTCTGACGTCATTCTGGAGTGCCCCGGGAGCCGCACGGACTGTAAGTATACCGCTCCCCCGTTCCCTGCTCCTACTATGGCAACCAGGACTTTAATAGCGTCCTGGCTGCCATAGTAACCTGAAAGCATTTCGAAGACTGATCAGGATCCTGATCAGTCTTCTAATGCTTCAGACGACTTGCGTTCTGACGGATCCGGCGGGACGGAAGTGCCTACCGGATCCTCAGAACGCAAATGTGAAAGGACCCTAAGCTGTAGAAACCAGTGTCCGGCAGCTGCTGCCAGGGTCAATAAGATAATGGGTTGCATAAAAAGGGGCATAGATGCCTTTGATGAGAACATAGTCCTACCACTTTACAAATCACTGGTCAGACCAAACATGGAGTATTGTGTACAGTTCTGGGCTCCTGTGAACAAGGCAGACATAGCAGAGCTGGAGAGGGTTCATAGGAGGGCAACTAAAGTAATAACTGGAATGGGGCAACTACAGTACACTGAAAGATTATCAAAATTAGGGTTATTCACTTTAGAAAAAAGACGACTGAGGGGAGATCTAATAACTATGCATAAACATATCAGGGGTTAGTATAAAGATCTCTCCCATCATCTATTTATCCCCAGGACTGTGACTGTGACGAGGGGACATCCTCTGCGTCTGGAGGAAAGAAGGTTTGTACACAAACATAGAAGAGGATTCTTTACGGTAAGAGCAGTGAGACTATGGAACTCTCTGCCTGAGGAGGTGGTGATGGTGAGTACAATAAAGGAATTCAAGAGGGGCCTGGATGTATTTCTGGAGTGTAATAATATTACAGGCTACAGCTACTAGAGATGGGTCGTCGATCCAGGGAGTTTTTCTGATTGCCTTTTTGGAGTCGAGAAGGAATTTTTTTCCCCTTAAGTAGGGAAAATTGGCTTCTACCTCACAGGTTTGTTTTTTGCCTTCCTCTGGATCAACTTGCAGGATATCAGGCCAAACTGGATGGACAAATGTCTTTTTTCGGCCTTATAAGCTATGTTACTATATGTAACTATATGGCTGGTTTCATCCAGAAGCTGCATTATATATATCAATGGACTTTTCCAGTGTTTTAACTGAGCTACTTTGACATGAATAGGGCCTACAAGCAATGGCACTTACAATCTGTGGACAGGTGTGGCACTGTTTCTGGAAGAAAGCAGCCATCTTAGACAATCCATTTAACCCCTTCCAGTAAGTGCTTTACAGCAAATGACAAACTGTTACATCCAATGGATGCCATTAGGAGTGGGTGCCAGAAGTAATACATAGCTGAGATCCCTCTACAATGGCCAGGATCAGAGATAACTCCATTCTCACCTGTTTGACCTGTTAGATGTCGTCTTCAATAGTGACAGCTGCATCTAAAAGGGCATCTATGGTATGTCTGCAATTTTAACAAGTGATTAAGGATAAGAGAATTTCCTAAAATTTGATTCAGGTATGAATCGATTCTTACCATAACCAAAAGTATTTTTAATGGCTGGGGGAAAAAAGAGTGATTTTTTCGAAAAATTAGGGTCATATTTCGATTGAAAAGAATCGATTCGTTCATCCCTACAACCAATATAATAAACACATTATCTAAACCACACTGTGAACAATGGAAAACAACAATAAACAATAACATAATTAGCATTTTTCATGCCCCCCTAAAAAATAATGAAAGTTAGTCATTAATGTATTTCAGTGTTGAGTGAATCAAAGTTGAACTGACTTTCAAGGAAAATTCGGTTCACAGCGAAGCCAAATTTTCTCGCGTTTCATGGTAGGGAATCAATTTGGCGGTAAAAAAATAAAAATGAATCATATCTCATCCATTTGATCGTGATAGCGGCATCTTGATTGTGGATCTCGCGCAAAACCCCATGCACGGTGATGTTTGACATCACCACACCGGCCAATGTGATGATGTCATCAGGGGCCGCTCAAGATTTCATGCTAGATCTTCAATCAAGATGGCGGCGTGCTGCTCTTTGAGAGGAAATGGATGAGGTACAGTAAGTATGATTTAATTAATTTTTTTATTTTTATTTTACACTGTGTTATTACTGTTAGATGCCGCAATTAGCTATGAACGTGGCATCTGAGGGGTACAATGACGGGGAGAGCCGAAATCGCCGTTCCCTTTCATTGCACCCACTACTTACAAAGAAATGCGCTTCGTGACAAAGTAAACCTAATCAAATTTTTTAATACTTCGCTCATCTCTAATGTATATGTACCCAAAACTGGTTCTATTGAAAAATATACTTGTCCTATAAAACCAAGCCCGCATATATAGTTACATCGAGGGAAACATTTTAGAAAAGCTATCATTTCTGGAATGCGGCTACATAAAACTATTTTTATCTATGTAGTGTGTATTTTTGTGCAAATTAGTAAATAATAAAACAAAATAAGTATATATAACTTGTACTAAGTATAATGGTAACATGATAGTTTATCACTCTGAGACTGTGTACATGCACAGGAATTTATCAGGAGGGTGTAATATTTGGTCACTTTCGCTTGGGCTACTTTGCATCAAATTCATCAAATCTCACATGTTGTTTGTTAAATCTGACGCATCTTTAAATGTAACACTTTTGTCTAGAAATATTCTCCAGAGAGAGAGAGATTGCACCATTTTGAGGACCTTTGGGAAAAATTGCAGTGATAAATCTGACATAAAACTACTTAGTATACTTAATCATACCCAATTTCAAAAACTGGAGAGATTGGTGAAAAAATGCAAAATGTCTAAAATTTTGGGCACAAATAAGCCCAGAAAGTCGCAAGCCCTTTGGAATACCACATTGAGTTGTAAAACGTAATCATGGGGCCCATAACTTAATAATCAACAGAAGAGAAGCCAGAAAATATAAAGGTCATGATTTCTAAGATCCTATAAGAGTTGTCTCACCACATCAACCTCTTTCCTCAGTCCCCATTAGGGTGTATGGACATCATCACCCTCTCTATGAGCCTCAATGGAATGCCATTGACTCCCCCCTACATGTAATATCCTCAGGGTTGGAACTCTCAGGGTTTCAAAATGCCACCTAACCTTTGGCCTTAGGTAATCATTAAGCAAAGAGCACTGATTCAACCAATATCACATTAGGCTCTGTTCCATAACATACAGTTTTCTGTAAAAAAATAAATAAATAAATAAAATGCATGGCTCCCTCTTTTGGCTAAAATTCATCCTCACGTTATATGGGTTTTAATGGGTTGAGCATTGACTTACAAGGTAGTCACAAATACGAGTCATTAGCTCAATTGCAAAGGTTTTCCGAGGTAAGACACCCTACATCAGATGGCATCTCCATGGGGAGAAACAGTGCCCCCTGAGAACACTTCCTCAATGTCACCTTGGGTTTGGTACTGACTTACAGTGGAGATACAGTATCTATAGGTGGCATTAGCTAATTTACCCATGAAAAGTGCAACTACTTATTTGTGGCAACTGCTAATTTGCATATATTTTCCCAGGAAGCATTGCCTGTAAAATGCCCTAAACCAGATGACATCTCCAAAAGAAAAAATAGTGCCCTCCCCCAAAAAACATTTCCTCAATGGCACCTTGGGTGGGGCATTGACTTACAGGTTGGCTACTTATAAGTGGCAATTACTAATATGCATTTTACCAGAGAGCATTGCCTGTAAAATGCCCTTGGTCACTGACTTATAGGGTAACTCCATATAGGTGACATATGCTAATTTGCATAGCATTTTCCAGGGAGCATTGCCTGTAAAATGACCTATACCAGAAAATGTATCCATAAAAAAATAGTGTTCCCTACTGTGAACACTTCCTTAGTGGCACCTTGGGTAGGGCATTGACTTAAAGCGCAACTACTTATTTGTGGCAACTGCTAATTTGCATATATTTTCCCAGGAAGCATTGCCTGTAAAACATCCTACATCAGATGATATCTCCATCCTGAACACTTCCTCAGTGGTGTTTAGGGTTGGTCATTGACTTTTAGGGTAACTCCCTATAGTTAATATTTGTTATTTTGCATAGATTTTCTCAGAAAGCATTAGTTGTAAAAAGCCCTACACCAGATGACATCTCTACAAGAAGAAATAGTGTCCCCCACCCTGAACACTTCCTCAATGGCACTTGGGTGGAGCATTGACTTACAGGGTGATTACTTATAGGTGGCAATTGTTAATTTGCATTGCTATTACCATGTAGCATTGCTTGTAAGACTTCCAACACCATCTCTGCAAGGAGAAAAAGTACCCCTCGGGAGCACTTCCTCAGTGTATTCCTCTACTCCTCATCGAAGAGCTGGCTACAGGTGAAACCTATGACCAGCCGCAGTTTCTGCATATTCAATCTCTCTCTTCCAGTCTGCATACAAAGTAGATGGGGCCCCTTGGTCACTGGAACCCAGGGGTGCATCTACCCTTTCTGCTGCCTGAGGCAAAAACTGAAACAGCGCCCCCTCTTCCCAATGCCAATTTCTTAACCTAACCCCTTCCCTTCAGCCCATGGACCTTCGGCTGCCCCCCTCTTGCCCCTACCTGGTGTTGCCTGAGGCAATCGCCTCACCTGGCCTCATTAGTGGTGCATCCCTGCTGGGCCCCATAGCTGCTATGACTTGCTAAGCCCAATCGTGAGATTCATAGGATTTCTTCTCTCGATGAAAAGGTTGTATTCTTCCATAGTCAAATATCCCATCATACGGGGACGGAGCTTGGCCTGAGAGACTAATGAGAAGTGCACACAGCTGTCTGCAGTCAGTTAGCGGCTGAATATTTTCACTTTGCTGAAGAATACCTCGCTGAATTAGCTGCATCTGAGGGACTGTCGGGTTTCATCAGAAAACCACACAGAAAAAAGCTTCTTCTGTCTATTCAAATAACGTCTCTGGTTTTCTGACAAACTGTGAATGACATAATTCTGCCTCCAGCGCTAAGAAAAGAGCGAAGGAAAGTAATGATCAGACATGAATAATGGTAAACACGGAACATTACACTTAGAGCCGAGTCCCAAGGCCTGCCAGCAACTTCCACCGACGAGCCTAAATGTTACCAGACACATAAAAATGAACATCAAATCCTGCGACGGGGTCTTGGGATGAGTAAAACAGTTATGTCTATTTATTAGATCTCTAACCTGGAAGACATACATAGCCGTCAAATGCATTTATCTACGCCTTAGAGGAAGACATCAACCGGCCTACATAAAGTGCATGTGTGAGCAAGGAAAAGATGAAAGAGATAGGGAAGATGGAAGGATTCATAGATGGATAGACGGATGGATAGATAGATAGATAGATAGATAGATAGATAGATAGATAGATAGATAGATATGAGATAGATAGACAGATAGGTAGATAGATAGATAGATAGATAGATAGATAGATAGATAGATAGATAGATAGATAGATAGATATGAGATAGATAGACAGATAGGTAGATAGATAGATAGATAGATAGATAGATAGATATGAGATAGATAGATAGATAGATAGATAGATATGAGATAGATAGATAGATAGATAGCTCGATAGATAGTTAGATAGATGATAGATATGGATGGATAACTAGATAAATGATTGATAGATAGCTAGATAGATAGATAGATAGATAGATAGATAGATACTGATTTGATTGATAGATAGATAGATAGATAGATAGATAGATAGATATGAGATAGATAGATAGATAGATAGATAGATAGATAGATAGATAGATAGATAGATAGATAGTTAGATAGATAGATAGATAGATAGATAGATAGATAGATAGATAGATATGAGTTATATAGTGTAGATAAAATTCTCTATCATGTAACAACATGGTCAAGAGAAAATATGATAACATATGTACACTGAAGAATGAGCCGTACTCCACTCCACAAGCCATTTACTTTCCATGAACAGCTTCTTCTCTAGTAAACTCCCAGTCAACACAGACACGGAAATAAGGAAAAATGGGCAAAATTGTTTTTTAATCTCAGTTATCAGGGTAGTAAAAAAATAAAAAGTTCAATGACAAAATCAGCCCTGCTACCTCTGTGACTGTACAGTAAAGCATTAGCTACTGAGATGAATCTGCTTGCAGGCCCAGTATTAACCAGTAATGTTCGGATAGTCGCCGTTCTTAGGAGTGGGACTTCCTTTTACTGTGCAGATTTTTTAGTTACGTAATTTAATTTGCAAATGCATTGCAGAGCAGGAACTCTGACAAATTGATGTAATTTAGAAGGATAATTGCATCACTGTCAAAGTGGAAAGCAAAATCATAGCTCAAAATTGATACGTTCTACCATAATAAATTATATTTTGAATGTGTGCACTTTGCTGGCTTCCAAAGGCTTGATGTGAAATGTTTTGCAAATGTTAGACTTTTTAATTATTATTATAGTTTACATATTAAAAAGTTTTAACGGTTACGCAGTCAATTTAAGTGGTGCAGCCAGTTACACTCAGCTGTTTAGTCAAGGGTGTATGTAATATAGTGATGGTCCATGTAGCGGGACCTTTGGGAAGGAGGGTCCTAGTTGGTCCCATTCCCTTTATGATTAGCTGTGGTTACATCCTGGCACCCCACTCATCTGCAGTTTTGGGCAACTGTCTGTGCCGAAAACTATACAGTGAACGGAAGACTAGATCCACGGTGTAATTTCTGGTGCCGGTGGACAGAATCTGTGTCTTCCTCCATCCACTGGATAGCTTCCAGCACTGGTGGTTGCCCGATCTTATAATGAAGACTTAGGCTACATGCACACGACCGTTGCCTGCATCCGTGTCCGTCAAAAAAAAAGAATGACGGACCGTTTTTTTTTTACGGATCCGTTTTTTTGGAAGATCCATTGTTATAATGCCTATCTTTGTCCGCAAACGTGAAAAAAATAGGACATGCTCTATTTTTTTGACTGAAGGTAAACACGGACCACGGATGCGGAACAAAAACGGTTAACCATCCGCATTTTTTGATGGACCCATCGAAATGAATGGGGAAGCATCCTATCAGTGAAAAAAAACGGAACGGACGTGGAAACAAACAACGGTTGTGTGCATGAGGCCTTAGCCTACATGCACACGGCAGTGTTTTTTTGCGGCCTCCGTTCTGTATTTTTAGCGGATCTGATGGTTCCCATTCATTTCTATGGATCCGTAAAAAATGCGGATGCCTCTTCCGTTGCCTGTCCACGTCCGCTGTCCGCATTTCACGTCCGCCAAAAAAATATGGCATGTCCTATTCTTGTCCGCATAAAAACGGTTTGCGGACCCATAGAAGTCAATGGGTCCGCAAAAAATGCGGATGACCAACGGAAGCCATCCGTTTGTCATCCGCATCCGTTTTTTTTTGCGGATGGTTGCTTTGAAACCAGGGCACTTGTACAGGTACTTTAAGAGACTGGTTCAAGCTTTCAGTTTTTTTTTGCGGATCCGCAAAAAAAAACGGAAGACACATGGAAACACAACCTACAAAATTTCCAGACACACGGAACTGATGTGGATGTGAAAAAAAAAGGAAGACGGATCTGCGATTTGCGGACAGCAAAAAACAACTGTCGTGTGCATGTAGCCTCTGCTTCCACTCCTCCTGGAAATTTTGCGTCCCTCAAAAAAAACGGATGACGGACCATTTTCTTTGACGGATCCGATTTTTATGGCAGATCCATTGTAAAAATGCCTATCCGCAAACGTGAAAAAAATAGGACATGCACTATTTTTTGATGGAATAAAAACACGGATCACGGATGCGGAACAAAAACGGTTGACCATCCGCATTTTTTGACGGACCCATTGAAATGAATGGGGAAGCATCCTATCCGTGAAAAAAAACGGAACGGACGCAGAAACAAACAACGGTCGTGTGCATGGGGCCTTATGCTGAGAATAAGTTAGAGATAAGCAAATCAATTTGAAACTAGTCAGAAATTTTTTGAAGAATTTGGATTCTGACAAACCCAAATTTCTTGAGATTCATTTTAGGTATAACACAAAGAAAATAAAGAAAGTAGAGTCGCCAATGCACAAAAATCCCATGAGAAAAAAAAACAAAAACAAATTCAGCCTCCCTCCTAAAAGGAAAAGAAAGTTGTATCATGCCACCAGCAACAATGTACTGTAACTATCCTAAACTAATGCTCAGCCTTTCAAACAAGCCTAAAAGCATAACTTGGATAATAGTTAAAGAGGTTGCCTCACTTCAGCAAATATCATTTATCATGTAGAAGACGTTAATAGAAGCCACTTACTAATGTATTGTGATTGTCCATATTGCCTCCTTTGCTGGCTGGATTCATTTTTCCATCACATTATACACTGCTTGTTTCCATGGTTACAACCACCCTGCAATCCAGCAGAGGTGGTCGTGCTTGCACACTATAGTGTGCAAGCACGACCACCGCTGCTAGATTGCAGGGTGGTCATAACGATGGAAACGAGCAGTGTATAATTTGATGGAAAAATGAATCCAGCCAGCAAAGGAAGCAATGTGGACAATCACAATACATTAGTAAGTGCCTTGTATTATCTACATGATAATTGATATTTGCTGTAGTGAGGCAACCCCTTTAAGCAAGTATCTCATCTGCTGACAGCTCAGTTAGGGTACCTATCCTTTATCAGTGCTGGGCTACATAGTTGAGAGCCATTAGTCAGGATCCAGGTAGTATTTTCCTCCTTATGAAGAGCTGGAGAGAGCCTAATAGGTGTGAAGAAACACTTCTCTGGGTTTCTGGGAAAAGGATATGGAGATTAACATACCCTAAATCTGGTGGCAGGAAAGATTTAGCTTTCCTTTCCTTTTGGAAGGAAAGCTAATTTCTATGTCTTTTTGCATGTATCTGTGTTAGGTGACCTGCACAAGGAGCGGATTTGTATGCAGAAAATCCAGATGAAATCTGCACAAAAAATACACAGATAAATCCACACTATTTACTGCAGATTTTTTGCCGTTTTATGTGTGGATTTTAGGGCTGATTTTCAAAGGATGTCAATTGTTTATGCAATTCCTCATCTTAGATATAGTGGTCGTACAATGGGGTTGTTAGCATAAACAAAAAGAGAAAAACGGGGAAAAAATGAGAAAAAACAGATCGCACATCCACAAGCTCTGCGTTGATCTGTTGCTTCTCAGCACCTGTCATCTGATAGCTCATGTGCAGTTCTTATCTCTGATCTCCTGACCTCATAAACACTTTTTAAGCCTTATTCTTATCAGTTTGATAACAATTAAGCTACAATTAGTGTTTATAAGGTAAGGAGATCATAGCTAAGAGCTACACATGATCCATCAGATGACGGGATTCAAAGAAAACAGAAAGTAACAGCTCACAAATAGACTGATTTTTAACCCCTGTTTCTCAGAAACGACTTAACACTTTTGATAAAGTTAATTGAAAAAAAAAAAGAATTTTAGCCCAAAATGAGTAAAATGCAATATAAAAAATTGCCCCGAAAGTGTCCATAGTGTTAAGTCTCCTGAATTTTGGGGGATACAGTACATTTTATTTGCTTTTGAAACCAGTGCTACTGACTTTAACCCCTTGGTGACCTCCGCCAAATATATACGGCGGAAGTCGGCATTTTAAAGATGGCGCCCGCACGTGCATGCAGAGGTCGCCATAGCCGCCTGGTTTCTGGCAAAAGACTGATTACATACATTTAACCACTCAGATGCTGTGGTCAATTGTGACCACAGCATCTGAGTGGTACAGACGCGGGAACCTTGTGCTCCCAAGCTCATAACAGCGTTCTCTGGGGAAGCTGTAATATCCCAGTGATGGCTCTGAGCCTTAAGCAGGCTCAATCCTTGGTTTATACCAATACAGGCCAGCAGGTGGCAGCACAGACTGGAATACAAAGAATGGTGTTTTCAGTGATGGACATAGACCCATCACGGAACATAATCGGCAATCTAATGATTAACAGTCATAGTCACCTAGAGTCAAAAAAATCGATAAATCGCAGCAGGCGTATAGGAAGTATACTTTTATTCCAAAGAAAACAAGTGTCACAGGACGCGTTTCGGCCTGTCCAGCCTTCTTCAACTGCAGTTGAAGAAGGCTGGACGGGCCGAAACGCGTCCTGTGACACTTGTTATCTTTGGAATAAAAGTATACTTCCTATACGCCTGCTGGGATACATCGATTTTTTTGATTTTGTTGGGAATAACCCCTTCCCGTGCAAGCCTCCCAGTGGTGAGCTGTTTTTGACTTTATATAGTCACCTAGAGTGACTTTAAAAAAGTTTTAAAAAAAGTTAGTAAAAATATCAAAAAATATAAAAGTTCCAATCACTCTCTTTCCCCAAAATCAAAATAAACAATAAAAAAAAAAATTAGAAATATCACCGCTTCTGAAAATGTCTGTAGTATATATATATGTAATATAACAATATTTATCCCATACGGCGAATGGCATAAAGTTAAAAAAAAGAAAGAATGGCCGCCATTTTTTTGTCACTTCACCCCCCCCCCCAAAAATTTTTACAATAAGTGATCAAAAAGTCACACACACTTGAAAATGGTATCACTGAAAAGTAAATATCACCCCGCAAAATACACATAACTACGCTTTTTAGGATTTTCAGTATTAATTAGTGTGGTATTGTTATAATTAGGTAACCGGTCAATTTTATCGCATAGGGAAGAGAGTAACCCCCCCCCCACACACACACACAAACACACACACACACACCTTCATAAAACTCTGTGAATTGCGTTATTTTTCCAGTTCCACCCCATTTAAATTTTTTTTCAGCTCCCTAGTACATCAAATGCAATATTAAATTATGCCATTACAAAGTGCAACGTCCCACAAAAAAACAAGCCCTCATACGGCTATGTAAACAATAAAATAAAACAGTTCTGGCTTGGGGAAGCCGAGGAGTTAAAAAACGAAACTGCAAAAACAGAAAATCTCAAGGCCCCCTAAGGGTTAAAGGGATTGGCATATCTTTCAATGAGCACCGCTGTATAAAGTCAAAAGAGGAGATGACATCTACATTCATTATTTTTGCTGTAGCTGGGAATGTCTTTAATCTGACTCTATTATTATATTTTGTATAAATGTATCATAAAACCAAAAAGTAAACAATGAATACAAAAAACTATCAAAGAATAACACTCTATTAGAATTCTATGCTGTGCAGTAACCACCGTTAGTTATTTTCGTATTACAAACATATCTTCCTACAGAAATACTCACAATACATTGACTAAAGATGTAGCGAGCAGAGTAATGCCGACTTTGGCACGTATCAGCTTTTGAAAAATCTGTCTGGCAGTGAGTCGTTCACACATTCAAGTCTAGGGAAAATCTGCATCGATCCATGTTGACAGATAGAGATGGCCTTGTGGTTCGTCCGGCGGTCGTTTTGGGGCAAACTTTGCGCGTTCGCGATTCGCCGACCATGTGAACATATGTCAATATTCGCATGTGCCATATTCTATTGCATTGCGCCGAACTTTGACCCATGACACATCCATCAGGTGGGACAGGACAGCCAATTGAGATGTTTCAGCACATGGACACACCCCCACCCTATAAATGAACCAGATCTGGCAGCCATTTTACATTCTGTGTTTTGCCAGTGTAGAGAGGTTGCTTTGTGGAGCAGGGACAGACTGTTACGGACAACAAACGCTAGTTAATAGGGCCACAAAAGTCCTTTTAAGGGCTGGTATAGGTGTGCTATCGATAGATGTGATATACTGAGGGGTGCGATATACCTATAATATACTTTCTAACATAGAAAGTATATTATAGTGCATTTGTATTGTGCAGCAGTTGTGTGTGGTTCAGCTGCGATACCGCAGGTATATAGAGGGACAAAGGCTATTGGAATAACTAATTGCAACTGGTGTGATATACCTGTTGCCCCCAAAAAAAAGTTATTGAGGGGTGTGATATAACTATAATATACTTTCTAATATAGAAATATATAGTGCATTTGTATTATGCAGCAGTTGTGTGCGGTTCTGCTGCGATACCGCCGGTATATAAGGGGACAAGCGCTATTGGAACAACTATTTGCAACGGGTGTGATATACCTGTTGCCAGAAAAAAAACAGACTGAGGCCTGCGATGAACCTGCTTCCACAAAATACTGATTGACAGCTGTGATATATACCTGTAACCTGTTGCCCCAAATAAACAGGGTGGTGTGATATAACTGTTGTGGCAAAAAAAAATTGAGTGGTGTGATATACCTGCTTCCACAAAATACTGATTAAGGAGTTTGATAGACCTGCTTCCACCAAATACTGATTGACGCCTGCGATATATCAGCTTCCACAAAATACTGATTAAGGGGTTGGATATACATGCTTCCACCAAATACTTATTGACGCCTGCGATATACCTGCTTCCACAAAATACTGATTAAGGGGATTGATATAACTGCTTCCACCAAATACTGATTAAGGGGTTTGATATACCTGCTTCCACAAAATACTGCTCTTCTCTAGGCAAAGGGTCATTTTGAAAATGACAGGCAGAGGAAGAGGCAAGCCTTTTAGCAGGGGTGGTAGGGGACGGGCAGGTGCACAAGGCAGGAGCCTAAGTGGGAAGTTGGAGAAGGTGAGTGCGATTACTTCAAAGGACGCACCAGAGTTGGTTGAGTGGTTCACTTAGCCTTCCGCTTCTGCACCCTTCTCACTCTCAGCTGTGTGCACCCCCAAAGACACCACCACCACTACCATAGCCCCTCCACTCGAGTCAAAATAATTATTTTCCATCTATTCCCAGACCTTACTGATGCGCAGCCATTCTTGGCATTGGATGAGAAAGAGGAGGAAGCAACGGCCACCACCCAGCAGTCTGACGACAGTACCCAGATCAGCCCAAGGAGGGAGGTCCCCGCTGTTGCTGCCTACTCGAAGATCTTATATGTCAGTGGTGGTAAAGGTGAAGATGATGATGTGTCCACTTCACCTTCCACCATGCTGCCGTCGCATTCATATGGCAGAAGGCAGGATTCCGTGGCCCAAATGTTCGAGCGTAAAAAGTTGATGAAGCCCAATAACCCTCTTGCCCAACGGCTGACAGCTGGCTTTTTGGAACTGCTAGCCCGCCAACTACTGCAATATAAACTGGTGGACTCTGAGGCCTTAAGAAAATTTGTGGCCCTTGGCACACTGCAATGGAAGGTTCTCAGAAGGAAATATTTCTCCCAGTAGAACTTTGGAGAGAGTTCAGAGAAGAGCTACTAAACTAGTACATGGATTGCAGGACAAAACTTACCAGGAAAGGTTAAAGGACCTTAACATGTATAGATTGGAAGTAAGAAGAGACAGAGGGGATATGATAGAAACTTTTAAATACATAAAGGGAATCATCACGGTAAAAGAGGAGAGAATATTTAAAAGAAGAAAAACTGCTACAAGAGGACATCGTTTTAAATTAGAGGGGCAAAGGTTTAAAAGTAATATCAGGAAGAATTACTTTACTGAGAGAGTAGTGGACGCATGGAATAGCCTTCCTGCAGAAGTGGTAGCTGCAAATACAGTGAAGGAGTTTAAGCATGCATGGGATAGGCATAAGGCCATCCTTCATATAAGATAGGGCCTGGGGCTATTCATAGTATTCAGCATATTGGGCAGACTAGATGGGCCAAATGGTTCTTATCTGCCGACACATTCTATGTTTCTATGTTTCTATGTTTATCCCAAAGCTATATGGCCACGTTCAGCTGCAAGTGGATATATCTCTGGCACATAGTGTCAGTGCCAGGATACATCTGACCACAGACACATGGTCTAGCAAGCACAGGCAGGGAAGGTACATAACATAACTTTTAGTCCTCCTCCTCTTCTTCTCCTCCTCCTACTCCATCCTCCGCCACGCCCCCGAATTTCCCAGAACCTATTTGACGTGCCAGGTGAGATGTTGCCATGCTGTGCTGCGGCTGTTGTGCCAGGAAGCCAAGAGCCACACGGGTCTTGCACTGCTTTCAGCTCTGTGGTCACAGGCTGATCAGTGGCTAACCCCGCTCAATGTGACAGTTGGTAAAGTGGGGTGCGACAATGGTGCCAATCTGCTTTCTGCTGAAACAGGGCAAAAGTACACACGTGCCGTGCATGGCACACATCCTGAACTTAGTCGTGCAGCGATTCATTGCCAAATACTCCAGGGCTCAGGGACGTCTTGCGGCAGGCCAGGAAAGTCTCTGGCAATTTTAGAAGATCTTACATGGTCATGACTCGCTTTGCTGACGTTCAGCGGCGACACCACCTGCCCGTCAGACGTCTGATTTGTGACAGCGTGACGCGCTGGAACTCCACCTTGTTTATGCTTTATATTACCAGCATCACAGAAGGCTGTCAAAATGCAGCATTTCCAGGCCTTGCTGCGAGAGATGCTGCATTCTGCAGTTGCGGGCGCTGGCAGAGGAGTTTACACCCACAGCGAAACAGGTGCGGGTACCAATCCTACCACGCCTGCAAGAAGAGGGCGGTTTGAAGATGTGTTGGTCACTTCGGATATGAGATCATTCTTGCAGCCAATCCATTGACAGCCGCCCTTCGGACCCAGCCTCAGTGAAGGCCTAGACTGACAGGTGACGACTACATCGGGTTAATGGCCGATGTGGACGCTCTGAGAAGCGAAGAACCCCTGAACTACTGGGTGTGCAGGCTTGACCTGTGGCCAGAGCTGACACAATTTGCCATGGAGTTCTTGGCTTGCCCCTTGTCGAGTGTCCTGTCCAAAAGGACGTTCAGCTCAGCAGTGGGGATCGTGACCGATAAGCGCACTCGCCTAGCACACGACAGTGTGGACTACCTCACATTTCTAAAAATGAATGAGGCATGGATCTCATAGGAATTCGACACATGTGACGACCACGTTTAATTGAATTTCCTTATGCCAGCCGACACATATCCGCCACCACCCAGAACAAAGAATGGTGCTTGTCCTATGTATATACAGTGGCATAAAAGGCCTTTTCTGTCAAGTGAATACCTAATGGTTGGGGCCTATACGCCACTGGCCTACAGTAAAACTGTTATCCATTGACCGCATAATGTACCTCCAGCCACATAATCACGTGTTCTTTTCTGTCCGGTGAATGCCTAATGTTTGGGACCTGTACTCCACTGCTCTACAGTCAAATTGTTATCCACTGACTGCCTAATATACCTCCAGCCAATAAGATCACTTGTTCTTTTCTGTCAGATGAATGTATAATTTTTGGGGCGGGTTCTCCCGTGGCCTAAAATAAATTTTTTCTAGGCTCCAGCAAAGCACTTTTTGAGAGTTTCCCTTTAAGACGCATAAGAATGGCCCCTGATTAAAATATATATTTTTTGTGGGAATGTTTGCCAATGATTCCCCTCTGGTATGTCACTGTCCATGTTGTGGGACTATTTGTGCACTTCTAGTAAGTATTTGGTGGCTGCAAATATGACCTGAAGGTTTTTCAGGTTCGCCATTAGAGTAAATGGGGCCCGCCGCAAACGCGCAGTTCGTCCATCACTATTGACAGATTCTCAAAATCTTCTGCTTAAAGAAGCAACAGCTGTTCATTGATTGTCATGTGGAACAAGCTGAGTAACTTGTGTAAGCGCTTCCTGGCAGGACAAGTTTATTTATTTTTTTAAAGACACTTTAACAGGCTTTTAAATGTCAGGGAACGCAATACATTAGTAGCGGATCAGCATCTGACTGGGGATCGTGAGAACAAAATTATTTGGCCACTTAGCCGATATGTGTTATATGACATATAAGATGCTTGATCTTGGACTTGTTGCTTTGAAACCCCTTATCCCAGGGAGAATTTAATGAATAAAGAAACCTACCGTGTATTTAATGTGCTAAGTGACAATTTAAACATGACTACATCTGTACTGTGATACTCTTCATGTTTGAAGACCCACATAGGGTTGATACTTGGGTAGAAGATGCCATTTGATGGATAGAAATCATTGAACAAAATGGGAAGAGGGAATTTGATGGTCCACATAGTCCTCTTCTGGTCTTATCGCATCGCTAAATCAGATTAGATTTGGTCCAAATAAATTCTGTTGAAAACGAAAGCGCCCCGATTGTCCTGAATAAAAAATATAAAGTTAGGACAGCACTACTTACTAGGAAATCCCAAATTGTCCATTATGTGGTGGTGCCTCCAGCAGAAAGATCCCGGCCCAAGGGTCCATCCAAGTGTAGAAAATAAGCGTAGATACTGCTCCACTCCAATATCGTAATTGCTTCAAAACTTTATTGCACACAGAGAAAGCTTTCTCTGAGTGCAATAAAGTTTTGAAGCAATTAAGATATTGGAGTGCCGCAGTATCTACGTTTATTTTCTACCGATTGTCCTGAAAAGTTATGTATGACAGTCTGGAGTCTCCGAGGACTGTATCTAACAGGCTTTTAAACACCGGGGAACGCAGTACATTAGTAATGGATCATTATCTGACTTGGGATTGTGAGACCAAAATTATTCCACTTAGCCGATATGTGTCATATGACATATCAGATGCTTGATCCTGGACTTGTTGCTTTGAAACCTCTTATCATAGGGAGAATTTAATTAATAAAGGAACCTACCATGTGTTTGATGTTTTACGTGACAACATCTGTACCGTGATACTCTTCGTGTTTGAAGACCGACATAGGGTTGATACTTGGATAGAAGATGTCATTTGGTGGGTAGAAATCATTGAACAAAATGAGGAGGAAGTTGAATGGTCCACCTCGTCCTCTTCTGGTCTTATTACATCTTCACGCAGGTCAACAATGAAATGACCTCTACAACCAAATCATCTGGATTTTGTAGGATAGTTCTAGAAGTTAAGTATCGAGATGGGCAAATTTCCCCAAATTCATTTGGGGTCCAAATCAGATTAGATTTTGCCTAATAAATTCTGTCCAAATCAAAAGCTCCCAGATTGTCCTGAAAAGTTATGTGTGACACTCTGGGGTCTCCTAGGACTATATCCAACCCCCTTTCAAGTTCTTTATTGCCAATATTGCATTAGTAATGTCAGCGTGACAGTGACATATATGACTATGGGAAAACATATGGTATTCAGTAGTAACAAACATAGGGGTCAACCAGTTTCAAGAGAATCGTACATAACAACCTCTTTCTAACAAAGCTATAACCAGCCCCGTACCTCACATGGTACCAGAGATCTCCCCATTTGTTGCTCCAATTGCTCTGCTAGATTTTTTCAAGCTGAAAGCTCAGGTGGTGTCCTTACTCCGGGGGGTGGGGGGTATGCTTTCTCCAGGGGCATGTCCATCTTACTGCAGCTTTCTCCCTACAACTGTCATAGCTTCTAACAATAGATATGGCGGATGGCGAAGGATGGAACTGAGCATGTGCGTCCACCACAGTGATGTTACTAAGATGATGGAGAAATAAGGAAATACGCAAACAGTGGCCCTAAACAGATACATTTTATTCAACAACTCAGTTACTACACTAGAATTTTTAATCACAATTATTCATAATTATGAAAATATTCAAATCCTGGTGTTGATTTCAGAACTATAGAATATTTTTTGTCAGACAACCCCATTAAAGAGCTAAAACTCATGGATCATTTTCAATTGCATTACTGCCATATCTACTATACTGTACACAGAATTTTGAGGCTCTTGGTACATTTTTGGATCAAATTGAGTGAGCCCATCTGTTCCAACCTTGGGGCAGATGGGCTCACAGAATTTGATCAAAATGTGCGCTAAAAACCTCACATTTATATGTGTAATAAATGTAACAGTAATACAATATAACATAATCCATATGTGTTAGTGCTTTAAGCAGTGTCGTGCTTTATTTTTGCGATTGTATGCTATCGGCTACATTTTGAAATTACACATAATTATGCAGACCATATAAAAAGGAGCAGTAGTAAAATATAATGGTCAGAAAAGTAACAGGTCATCTGTAGTTCTTAATTGCGTTAAACCTTCATCGCCAGTGCGGCAGAGCTCATTAATCATTGCATGGCAGCTAGTGAAGAAATTACTTTTCTCTCCATTAATTCTTTTAATCTGCAGTGTCCTATATATAGATGAACAGGAAGTCATCATTTTATATCCAAGGAAAAATAAGGTGCCCTTAAGACTAAATTGTATCAACTGTTACCTCAACTTCTGCTAACTGAAGTCGCTTAATTAAACAAATCCATTACTAGGTATCAAATAAAAAAATAATAGCAATAAAGATTTCAATATAATTTGTAAAATATATACTGGTATATACCAGTAGTATGGAAAGACCAGAACCACATTCCAGGAGCGGTTAGATCATGGAAGAAATGTCTGAAATGGCTACTGACCTTGAAATTTTCCAAACAGGGCAGATTGAAGGAAATCTCCAGAAATGGTTACTGGTTCTATTCAGGGGTGTTGTAACAGCGGCTGTGGGACGCCGATGTTTCCCCGCCTACTCCTGCAGTCCTGGGTTCTGTCGGGGTGTGTGCTGTGCTTCAGAGGATTCCATTCCACAGCTTCCAGTCAGCCTACTCACAGCATGATTACGGCTGGTTTTATGTTACACTGCTCTAGGGGCGGCACGCATCACTCCCTGGGTTGGGTCATATGACCTCGCTGACCAACCCTGGCTCTCCTGCAGGTACTTAAGTGGTTCAGCCCCCTTCCCAGGGGCCTCAGTGTTAAGGTCCTTGTCTTTTGCTAAAGAGCGTGATAACCACTGGTGCTCCTGATCTATACTTTGTTCCTGGACTCTGCTTATCGTCTGATCCCTGCCTGCTTGCTTTGACGCTCCTGTTGCCGACCCGGATTGCCTGACCTGTTCCTCTGCCACCTGCCCTAACCTATTGCCTGTCTGACTACGTCTCTGCCTCATCCTTTGGTCCTGCACCGTTGCTCCTGGTAACGACTCTGCCCGTCTGACTACTCTTGTACTTCTGGTACCTACTCAGATATCTTCTGGTCTGCCCGGACCAGCTGCCACTGACTTGGTGGTTGCTCTGGAGTAGCTCTTGGCAACTACCCTAATGGCTCAAGCCTATCCTCACCATGAGAGGCTCTAGTGAAAACCAGGTAGTTGCTTAGACACTCCCCTCCAGAGTATTTTTAGTCAGTGGCACAGTGGGTCCACACTGTGATATTGCTATCAGATGCTGCGATCAGCTATGAATGCGGCATCTGAGAGGTGCAATGACGGGGGGCTCATCTCTAATGCCAGCTTTTGGCCAGACTAAAAATGCCGCTTGTAGTATTTTTTGTCCAGCCGAAAGCCAGCATGTACGCCAAGGCAGTGAATTTAGGCAGTCTGTTCGTCTGCTGGAACACACTGCCGGAATTAAAAGCCCAGATGTGAACCCAGCCTAAGAAGTGGTGACATAGAAAAAGCGGCGAGACCTGCGCTAATTGTACCCAGACAGGAGCTTCACAATGTTCTCACCTACTCTGAGTCCCTGGAATTCAGTCCTGCATACAGTAGGTGCAACTCTCAATGCAGGGCCAGCTGGATACATTACCAAATAACAGTTCCAGTAAAATTTAAAGCTACCCTACAGTTCAAGAAAAAAATAAATCACATTAACTGGGGTTATAAACAGAATACTTATCTGGTAATTTCTTTTTAGCTGCAGATTAGTCAATTCCCTGTAATCCAAGATGGCCACACCGCTTCTTAGACTACCTGATGCATGCTGTGCATTTGGTAGCCCAAGTCACTTCCTGCTGCTCTTGGATTGGCCATCACTGTTCATGTGAACAGTGCTGGCCAATCCAAGAGCAGGGCTGGACAAGCAAGGAGTGTCTTCGGCTACCAATGCATAGTATGCATCAGGTAGTCTGAGAAGCTTGGATGGCAGAAGAGGAGCGCAGAATTTTGAAGACCTACACTAAAAACATGATAAGAAGGTCACCAGGTAATTGTGCTGTTCATTCCCTAGTTTATGTGATTTTTTTTTGTTCTCTTGAACTGTAGGATCGCTTTAAGTTTAAACCTACAAAAAATTTGGAATAACTCTGTACCTACTTTAATTTTCCTGCTGATTTTGTTTATGACTTTTCTATGTCCCAATTTACAACAAAACGTTACCAGAAGCATGCAACATCTAGAGGAAGGAAACATGATGAGGCTTGGGAGCAGGAAAGGATTAAAGGGTTTTTATGGGATTTTTATATTGATGGCCTATCCTCAGGTCATCAATATGAGATTGTGGGGGTCCGATTCCTGGCACCTCTGTCGATCAGCTGTATAAAGATGCTGTGGCACTTCAAAAGAGCTTAGGCCTCTTTCTAGGCCCGGTGATGTCATGGTCATCAGAAACCTGGCCTAGGAGCAGCTCAGTTTCATCCAAGCACAACCTCTATCAAATGGACGGTGTAGTGCTTGTTGAACTGTGAGGAGGTCTGTGAGCATAGCTAAGAACATCTGATAGACAGGGTCCTGGGAATCAGACCTCTGCCAATCTCATATCAATGATCTATCCTAAGAA
Source organism: Bufotes viridis (assembly GCA_033119425.1). Taxonomy (NCBI): domain Eukaryota; kingdom Metazoa; phylum Chordata; class Amphibia; order Anura; family Bufonidae; genus Bufotes; species Bufotes viridis. The sequence goes on from CM065593.1 coordinate 354,614,494, forward strand.
TAGGCTATATGTATGAAAATCCCTGGAAAACCACTTTAAGTAAGGATGTGGGTGTTACTTACAGGTTCTGGTGGGTGGTTGTCAAACAGTAGGGTAGAAAGTGGTCACTAGAGTTGAGTGAACATCTGGATGTTTGGCCGAACTTCCCGAAAATGTTCAGGTTCGGGATCCGAACTCGACCCGAACTTTAACCCGAACTCGAACCCCATTGAAGTCAATGGGAGACCCGAACTTATGGGCACTAAAAAGACTGTAAAATAGTCCAGGAAAGGGCTACAGGGCTGCAAAAGGCAGCAAAATGTAGGTAAATGCCCTGCAAATAAATGTGGATAGGGAAATAAATTAAAATAAAATAAATAAAAATTAACCAATATCAATTGGAGACATGTCCAATAGCAGAGAATCAGGCTTCAAGTCACCCACCAATGGAGCAGGTCACTTTCTGTTATTTCGGCCCCAGCACCCAGACAGAGGAGAGAGGTCCCATAGCAGAGAATAAGGCGTCATATTACCCACCACTGGAGAAGGCCACTTTCAGTTATTTAGGCCCCAGCACCCAGACAGAGGAGAGAGGTCACACAGCAAGGAATAAGGCGTCATATCACCCACCACTGGAGAAGGCCACTTTCAGTTATTTAGGCCCCAGCACCCAGACAGAGGAGAGAGGTCCCATAGCAGAGAATAAGGCGTCATATCACCCACCACTGGAGAAGGCCACTTTCAGTTATTTAGGCCCCAGCACCCAGACAGAGGAGAGAGGTCCCACAGCAAAGAATCATGCGTCATATTACCCACCACTGAAGAAGGCCACTTTCAGTTATTTAGCCCACGGAACCCAGACAGAGGAGAGAGGTCGCATGGCAGAGGTTCAGGCTTCATGTCACCCACCATTGTAACAGGCCACTTTCAGTTATTTAGGCCCCGGCGCCCAGATTGAGGAGAGGTTTATTCAACTTTGGAGGCAGTTATAAATGTCTATTCTGCACAAGGGAGGGACAGGTCCTGTGGGATCCATGCCTGGTTCTTTTTTATGAACGTCAGCTTGTCCACGTTGGCTGTGGACAGGCGGTTGCGTTTGTCAATAATGACGCCCCCTGCTGTGCTGAATACACGTTCAGACAAAACGCTGGCCGCCGGGTAGGCCAGCACCTCCAAGGCATAAAATGCTAACTCTATACGTGGAGGGGTGTGCAGACGTACTGTTCAACCATGTTAGTGAAATGCTGCCTCCTGCTAACATGTTCCGTATCAGGTGGTGGTGAAGTTAGCTGTGGTGTGGAGACAAAACTTTTCCACATTTCTGCCATGCTAACCCTGCCCTCAGGGGAGCTGGCCGTGACACAGCTGCGTTGGCGACCTCTTGTTCCTCCTCTGCCTTCGCCTTGGGCTTCCACCTGTTCCCCTGTAACATTTGGGAATGATCTCAGGAGCGCGTCTACCAGCGTGCGCTTGTACTCGCGCATCTTCCTATCACGCTCCAGTGCAGGAAGTAAGGTGGGCAGATTGTCTTTGTACCGGGGATCCAGCAGGGTGGCAACCCAGTAGTCCACACACGTTAAAATGTGGGCAACTCTGCTGTCATTGAGCAGGCACTGCAGCATGTAGTCGCTCATGTGTGCCAGGCTGCCCAGAGGTAAGGACAAGCTGTCCTCTGTGGGAGGCGTATTGTCATCGTCCTCCATATCCCCCCAGTCTGGGGGGGCCTGGTCCTGATGGGCCTGAGCTGTGTTGGGTGCCACCCCGCTGTGAACCTGCTTCATTCTCATCCTCCTCCACCTCCTCCTCATTCTCCTCGTCCTCCAGTAGTGGGCCCTGGCTGGCCACATTTGTTACTGGCCTCCGCTGTTGCAAAAAACCTCCCTCTGAGGCACTTCTAACAGACTGGCCTGAAAGTGCTAAAAATGACCCCTCATCCTCCTCCTCCTCCTCCTCCTGGGCCACCTCCTCTTCCATCATCGCCCTAAGAGTTTTCTCAAGGAGACATAGAAGTGGTATTGTAACGCTGATAACTGCGTCATTGCCACTTGCCATGTTGGTGGAGTACTCAAAACAGCACAACAGGGCACACAGGTCTCACATGGAGGCCCAGTCATTGGTGGTGAAGTGGTGCTGTTCCGCCGAGGGACTCACCCGTGCATGCTGCAGCTGAAACTCCACTATCATCTGCTGCTGCTCGCACAGTCTGGCCAGCATGTACAAGGTGGAGTTCCACCTGGTGGGCACGTCGCATATGAGGCGGTGTGCGGGAAGGCTGAAGTTACGCTGTAGTGCAGACAGGCGAGCAGCGGCAGAATGACAACGCCGGAAGCGCGCACAGACGGCCCGCACTTTATGCAGCAGCTCTGACATGTCGGGGTAGTTGTGAATGAACTTCTGCACCACCAAATTCAGCACATGCGCCAGGCAAGGGATGTGCGTCAAACCGGCTAGTCCCAGAGCTGCGACGAGATTTCGCCCATTATCGCACACCACCAGGCCGGGCTTGAGGCCCACCAACAGAAACCACTCGTCGGTCTGTTGTTCAATACCCCGCCACAACTCCTGCGCGGTGTGGGGCCTGTCCCCCAAACATATAAGTTTCAGAATGGCCTGCTGACATTTACCCCGGGCTGTGCTGAAGTTAGTGGTGAAGGGGTGTGGCTGGCTGGATGAGCTGGTGGAAGCAGAGGAGGAGGAAGCCGAGTAGGAGGAGGAGGCTACAGGAGGCAATGAATGATGCCCTGCGATCCTTGGCGGCAGAAGGACGTGCGCCAAAGATCTCTCCACCTGGGGATCAGCCGCCACTACATTTACCCAGTGTGCAGTTAGGGAGATATAGCGTCCCTGGCCGTGCTTACTGGTCCACGTATCTGTGGTTAGGTGGACCTTGCCACAGATGGCGTTGCGCAGTGCACACTTGATTTTATCGGATACTTGGTTGTGCAGGGAAGGCACGGCTGTCTTGGAGAAGTTGTAGCGGCTGGGAACAACATACTGTGGGACAGCCATGGCCATCAGTTGTTTGAAGCTGTCTGTGTCCACCAGCCTGAATGACAGCATTTCAAAGGCCAGTAGTTTAGAAATGCTGGCATTCAGGCCCAGGGCTCGAGGGTGGCTACGTGGGAATTTATGCATTCTCTCCAAGGTTTGTGAGATGGAGAGCTGAATGCTGCCGTGTGACATGGTGGAGATGCTTGGTGACGCAGGTGGTGGTGTCGGTGGCACATCCTCTGTTTGGTGGGCAGCAGGTGCCAACATTCCTCCCGTGGCAGAGGAAGAGGCCGAGGCAGCAGCAGAAGAGGGAGCAGGGGGAGCCTTAGTGAGTTCCTTGCTTTTAAGGTGTTTACTCCACTGCAGTACATGCTTTGCATGTTGATGCCTGGTTATGCAGGTTGTGCTAAGGTTCAGAACGTTAATGCCTCACTTCAGGCTCTGATGGCACAGCATGCAAACCACTTGTCGTCAGCACATTGTTTAAAAAAGTGCCATGCCCGGGAACTTCTTGAAGCTGCCTTTGGGGTGCTCGGTCCCTGGTGGCGGTGGCCAGTACTAGCGAACTGTCTTGGCGGCGGCAGTTCTGCTTTTGCCCCCTGCTCCCTCTTTTGCTACGCTGTTGGCTCGGTCTCACCACTGCCTCTTCCTCTGAACTATCAAAGTCAGTGGCATGACCTTCATTCCATGTGGGGTCTAGGACCTCATCGTCCCCTGCATCGTCTTCCACACAGTCTTCCTCCCTGACCTCCTGTTCGGTCTGCACACTGCAGAAAGACGCAGCAGTTGGCACCTGTGTTTCGTCATCATCAGAGACGTGCGGACTCCGATGAGGTGGTATTCCCATGTCCTCATTATCAGGAAACATAAGTGGTTGTGCATCAGTGCATTCTATGTCTTCCACCACTGGGGAAGGGCTAGGTGGATTCCCTTGGGAAACCCTGCCAGCAGAGTCTTCAAACAGCATAAGAGACTGCTGCATAACTCGAGGCTCAGACAGTTTCCCTGATATGCATGGGGGTGATGTGACAGACTGATGGGCTTGGTTTTCAGACGCCACCTGTGCGCTTTCTGCAGAAGACTGGGTGGGAGATAATGTTGTGAATGTGCTGGATCCACTGTCAGCCACCCAATTGACTAGCACCTGTACCTGCTCAGGCCTTACCATCTTTTGAACGGCATTGGGCCCCACCAAATATCGCTGTAAATTCTGGCGGGTACTGGAACCTGAGGTAGTTGGTTCACTAGGACGTGTGGCTATGGCAGAATGGCCAGGTCCTCTTCCAGCACCAGAGGGTCCACTCACACCACCACAACCGCGTCCGCGTCCCTTACTAGATGTTTTCCTCACTGTTACCGTTCACCAAGCACCACAATAGGAAAAAAAATATTTGGCCCAATGTATTGATTTCAAATTCAGGCCTTTTTTTACAGGCACCTAACACTATCTGCCTATTTATTTATGTACCGTATTGCACTAATCCAGGCACAGCAGTAACCACTGATTTAGGGGAATATCAATTGTAGGGCTAGTATTTAGGCCATGGATGAAAGGTATCCTTTTATGGACAAATTTACACTTGGAGATGCACAGTAGCGTGTGAAAAAATATGTAGGATTATGCCTTCAGCAATTGTATTTTAACACTTTGTGTAATATACCCTTTAACGGACAGAAATACAATGGGAGATGCACGGTAGCGTGTGAAATTATTGAGAATGACCCTCTCAGCTCTTGTATATACACCTTGAGTGTAATATACCCTTTTACGGACTGATTAACACTTGGCCTGAAACAGCTGGAACACCAGATTCAGGGTATTGCTATATTGGCAAGTGAATTTCACCCCAGAACAAAATATATCCTTTGCCGCACACTATTAAACATGGCTAGCCACTGCTGGGACACCAGATTTATGGTATTGCTATTTTGGCAATTGAATTTCACCCCAGAACAAAATATATCCTTTGCAGGACACTATTAAACTTGGCCAGCCACAGCTGAAACCACTGATTTATGGTATTTCTATTTTGGCAATTCAATTTCACCCCAGAAAAAATATACCCTGTTACGGACAGATTTAAACTAGGCCTGCAACAGCTGGAAAACCAGATTCAGGGTATTGCTATTTTGGCAATTGAATTTCACACCAGAAAAAATATACCCTTTTACGGACAGATTTAAACTAGGCCTGCAACAGCTGGAACACCAGATTCATTGTATTGCTATTTTGGCAATTCAATTTCACCCCAGAAAAAATATACCTTTTGCGGACAGATTTAAACGAAGCCTGCAACGGCTGGAACAACAGTTTTACTGTATTTCTATTTTTGCAACTGAATTTCACCGCAGAAAATAATATATCCTATGACGGACGCTATGAAACTTGTCCAGCCACTGCTGGGACACCAGATTTATGGCATTGCTATTTTGGCAATTGAATGTCACACCATAAAAAAATATATCCTTTGCCGTACACTATTAAATTTGGCCAGCCACAGCTGGGACACCAGATTTACGGTATTGCTATTTTGGCAATTTAATTTCACCCCAGAACAAAATATATCCTTTGCAGGACACTATTAAACTTGGCCAGCCACAGCTGAAACCACTGATTTATGGTATTGCTATTTTGGCTATTGAATTTCACCCCAGAACAAAATATATCCTTTGCTGGACACTATTATACTTTGCCAGCCACAGCTGGGACACCAGATTTAGGGGATTGCTATTTTGGCAATTGAATTTCACCCCAAAAATTATCTATCCTTTGCCAGACAGCAGACAGTATTACACTTGGCTAGCCACAGCTGGAACACCAGATTTAGGGGATTGCTATTTTAGCAATTGAATTTAACCCCTTAATAAAATATAGAAATTTCTATCCTGAGTTTCTAAGGGTGACAATAAGCAACAAGCCCCTGATGTAGGATATAGCAAAAAAAAAAACTAGTATTGATGGATTGATGGACTTGGTGACAGCTTGTTCTGGTGCACCACAAGTCACAAAATGGCCGCCGATCACCCCAGAAAAAAGTGACAGAAAGACGCTCTGTGCAGCCTAAAAAACAGTGAGCAATTAACTAGCAGGAGTTGAATCATTCACAGCTGTAGATCAATCAGTTCATTAAGTGCTGTTGCTGACTTTTCCCTGCCTAATCTCGCCCTCACAGCAGCTGCGTCCTCTCCCTACACTAATTAGAGCAGTGTGACATGCGGTGCTACGTGACTCCAGCTTAAATAGAGGCTGGGTCACATGCTGCACTTGGCCAATCACAGCCATGCCATTAGCAGGCATGGCTGTGATGGCTTCTTAGGGCAAAAAGTAAAACTCTAGCTGATTGGCTGCTGTGCAGCCCTTCAGAAAGCGGGAAGAAATCGCCGAACAACGGACCCAAACCAAAACTTTTTTGCAAATGTTCGGGTCCGGGTCCGGGTCCCGAACACGCAAAAATTCGGTATGAACCCGAACTATGCTCAAATTGTTCGCTCAACACTATTGGTCACTCTTGAATGCCAACAATTAGCGAAAAATCGAAAATGTAAACCAGGAAATGTGGGTTCTACACATAAAACTGTATGCACCTTATGGATTTATCGTTTTGCTTATTATGCTCAATGCAATGGTTTTAGTCTCTAACACACAGCTCATTGTGATTATTTCTTATACTGACATTGAACAAATCGTGCAATGCTCTCTAATAAATGGAATACTCCGATCCATGGCTGCTTGGGGCCAGATCAATAACCTACAACCGGGACAGAAATTGGTGTTATATTGTATTGACTGCAACTTTCTTGCAGCCAGAGATACTGCCTAACAATTTCTGTTCTAACCGGCAGGCATATTAAATAAGCCCCTTAGAGACAGAAATCAATGTGCGAATGAGCTGAAAAATTAACAGGCTTAGTGTTACCAAAATATATAATTTCCTTACATGAGTTTATCGACGGGACATAAACATCAGGTGATTCCACCTGCAAAAAAAGAATAGCCATCCAATAAAGGGTCAATTTTTACCAAGAGTCTATTCATGAGATAATGATATTAAAATAATACTGGTTAATTAGACTAACCCTTAGGATACCGGAGGTTTTTTCATTTTTGCATTTTCATTTTTCTTTCCTATCTTCCTTGAGCCATAACTTTTTTATTTTTCTGTTCACAAAACTGTATGGGGCTTATTTTTTTTTTTGGGACAAGTTGTACTTTCTAATGCCACCATTTAATATGGCATACAATGAAGTGGGGAAAAAAATTCCAAATGAGGTGGAATTGGAAAAAAAACGTTTTGCAGGTTTTGTTCCCACACCGTGCCCTTTGCGGTAAAACTCACCTGTGCACTTCATTCCTTGGGTCAGTAAGATTACAACAACACCACATATGTATAGGTTTTTTATGTCTAAATAGTGTAAAAATAAATTTAAACTTTGAAAAAAACATTTTTTTTTAACATCACCATATTCTGACCCCCATAACTGTTGTATGGGTGCTCACTTTTTGAGGTTTTTATTGATACTATTTTGGAGTGTCTATGACTTTTTGATCACATTTATTACTTTTTTGGGGTAAGTGAAGCGATGAAAAAATGTCAAATTGGCCATTTTGAACCTTTTTTCTGTTACACCATTCGCCGTATTGGAAAAATATTTTTATATTTTAATAGTACGGGTGTTTTTGAAGATCGTATTTGTGCCTACGAAACCCTTTTTTTATTCTGAACCCTCATGAATCTTTTAGAACCATCTAATATTGATATAATCTATGTTAAGGATAGATCATCAATAGATTTCAGAAAATCCCATTTAATGTGGTTTTCAAGCTTCTTGGGTGCGTATGACATTCACTTTATTACTCACTGGTGGTCAGTTGGGTTGGAAACTTACATAAATGACTGATGTTGCTGCATGAGGGTAAATGAACATGTGGATTACGCTTTTTGTAAAAAAAAAAATCTTCCCATCAGGATAAAAAAATAAATTAATCTACAGCATGTGCATTGTTTGTGTGACCCCGCACCTTATATGTAGCGGTTTTCCCCATAGACTTCAGTGGGGTTGTTAATAGAGATGAGCGAATTAAAGTTACGAAGTGGAATTCGATCCGAATTTCAGGAAAAATTCGATTCGTACCGAATCCGAATTTCCTCAGGCTTCGTGGTACGAATCGCATGTGTGTTGACATGGAGAAAGGAACTCTGGGAACGAGGGATCACACACAATGCCATGCATGCAGCCAATCAGCAGCCAGCCCTGTGATGTCTCAGCCCTATAAATAGTCTCGGCCATCTTGGATTCAGCCATTTTCCAGTGTACTTAGTGCAGGTAGAGATGTCAGCAGGCGCTAGGGACAGTGCTAGGAAAGACTTTAAACCTTTTATTTTGCTGTATAGTTCAGGGAAAGGATAGGGAGGAATCATTCCACAGTATTGAAGCAGAACCGGGTTCAATAGAAGTGTTTAGAGCCTGGGTAATAGGAACAATCCTATTACACCTTGCTGCACTGACTGCGAATCCATATTGCCATTATTCATCCGTTCTTATTATTGGGGTGCAAGTGCTGTTTGATACAGCCATTAACAGGGTTTATTACAAGGAAATATTTCTGTCTTATTTGTCCTTGTGCGGTGCAGTTATATGTTCTAAAGCATTTTTTTGGCTTGTATTAGTGGGGCTTATTAGCCATTGTGTAATGAAGTGAGAAAATTACAGCCCGTTTGGGCGTGTATTAGTCGCAAAAAATATATATTTGCTGTTCAACGGTGCAGTTACAGTATATGTTCTAAAGCCCTTTTTGGCGTGTATTAGTGGTAAAAAAAAAAATATATGTTTGCTGTTCAGCAGTGCAGTTATATGTTCTAAAGCCCTTTTTGGCATGTATTAGTGGAAAAAATATATATATTTGCCGTTCAGCGGTGCAGTTATATGTTCAAAAGTCTTTTGTGGCGTTTATAAGTGGAAAAAAATTAAGGCTCATTTGCCGTTCAGCGGTTGTATGTTCTAAATCCCTTTTTGGCGTGTGTTAGTGGGGAAAAAAGGGCTTATTAGCCATTGTGTAGTGAAATGAGAAAATTACAGACTTTTTTGGAGTGTTTTAATTTCCTTTTTATTTATTTATTTGAGCTAACAGTATGTCAGACAGAGAAGTGCAAGGCCCTGCATAGGGAAGTGCCAGAGGCCTAAATGTTTCTGGTGCAGGAACAGGTCGCAGCAGAGTAAGGGGGCGTGGCAGCAGGAGTCACAGTGAGAGGCCTGAACTCCCGGTGTCATCTAGCAGACGTGTCTTGACTCGGTCATCCACTTTGTCCCAAGTGACATCAGACACCCCCAGCCAAGAGTCGGTGGGTTGGTCAGACACAACCCTTAGTTGGCATGGCCCGGGAGCAGGCCCTGTGCCCTCACCTGTCCTCAACCTGCCTCTGTCCTTTTCTGTTCCCTCAACGAGAGAAGTAGTATATGCTGTGGGCTCAGCCACACTATACAGCGAGGACGAGCTACTAGAGGACCATCAGCAGCTACTGGCCAGCCAAGATGTGGAGTAGACATCCGACGAGTCAACATATGCAGCGTCACCATAAAGTGGCCTGGGAGAGCTGTGGCTCTGATGCGGTGGTCAAGCCTGATGCAGCAACCGCTGCATTACTCAATGGTACGCACCCAATTTCAGGCAGTCAAGGCTCCACCACCTCAGGTGAAGGGAGCTGTCTGTCCTTCCTATCATCTGCTGGTCCTGATGCTCCTGCTCCTCGTCAGTCATTCCGTCAGCAATCAATCAGCGAAGCGATTGCCAAGAGACAACAGTATGAATGCACTCATCCAACGGCGCAGAAAATGAATGTGCTCCTGGCCAAGTTGCTGGTGCTGCAGTCCCTCCCTTTCCAAGTGGTGGACTCTGCACCTTTCAGAGAACTGATGGCTTGTGCCGAGCCAAGGTGGAGAGTCCCAAGCCGTCATTTCTTTGCCAAAAAGGCAGTACCAGCCGTGCACACGTATGTAGAACAGAAGGTGGGCCAGTCCTTGAGCCTGTCTGTGTCTGCCAAAGTGCACGGCAGCGTCGACGTGTGGAGCTGTAACTACGGTCAGGGACAATACATGTCACTGGGTGAATGTGGTTCCTGCAAATCCACACCAGCAACTTGGCCAGCTGACGCCACTTCAGCCTCCACGTTCTCACGCCGTTGGTCCTGCGACAATGTCCGCCTCTACCTCCTCATCCTCCACCGTGTCCTCAGCCTCCACTGCAGGGACAATTCATAGTGCCCCTCCAGCATACCACATGTGCAGGGCACAGCGGTGCCACGCTGTTCTGCACTTTGTCTGCCTGGGCAAACAAAGTCACACAGGGGAGGAACTGCTCCGTGTCTTTCATTAAGAAATCGAATTCTGTCTTTCTCCACTACATATTAAAATCGGAACCATGGTGACTGACAACATCAAGGAGGGCTGAGCTATGCGCCGTGCATGGCACACAAGTTCAATCTGGTTCTCAAGTGGTTCCTGAAATCTTCCACCTATCTGCAAGACATCCTAAAAATGGCCAGGAAACTTTGCATGCACTTCAGCCACTCGTACACTGTGAAGCACACCCTCCTTGAGCTGCAGCGGCAGAATGGCATCCCCCAACATAGGCTGATATGCGACGTTTCCAACCATTAAAATTCCACCCTCCATATGTTGGACCGACTATAAAAACAGAAAAAGGACATAAACAATTTCTTAATGATCCAAGTGGACAGGAATACTCCGGTGTGTAACTTCGATGTCAGCCAGTGGCAGCTCATGCGTGTAACCTGCCATTTGCTAAGGCCCTTTGAGGAGGCCACGTTATTTGTCAGTCGCCAGGACTACGGGATGAACAACGTCATTCCACTGCTTCATGTCCTGGAACAGATGCTGGTAAATCTGGCTGGTCAGGGGACTGGAGACTTGGCGCCTAGATCTCATGGCCATATGAGCCTTGTGGGGGCTGAACTGGAGGAGGAGGAGGACATTGGCGAACAAGCAATGTGTAACGAAATGGGTGGTTTTTCTACTCAGGTGACAGGAAATAAAGAGCAGGAGCAGCCAGAGAAGCTACAGGGCGATGAGGAAGATGAGGCAGAGGACCCAGACACACCATGGCAGTATGCAGTGGAGATGGAGACAGGGAGTCCCTCCAAGTCATTTGCACAAATGACATCCACAGACATCCTATGTAGTCAGTTGGCCGTTGCCTATCTGCGCCATCGTCCATCCACTCGCAGGTCTGAACGGAGCGGCCCTCTGCACTCACGTTCCTCTGCCATGGTAGGAGCAGTTCCAGCTCCATCAGCAGCAAGTTGAGTCTAGAGTCGCTGATGACCAGCTTTCTTCACCCGCCTAGAGTGAAGAAACTACTCACCAGCAGCAGCTAGAGCTGGAGCAGGACCTGAATAAGCAGTGGTGGCATACTTGGACAGCACCCTGCACCACACATTGAAGATCCTCTGGACTACTCGGCAGCCAAACTGGATTTGTGGCCGCAACTGGCAGAGATTGCCCTGGAAAAGCTGTCCTGCCCAGCCAGTAGTGTGCCATCAGAGTGGGTGTTTAGTGCGGCGGGGGCCATAGTGACCCCAAGAAGAACTCACCTGTACACCCAAAATGTATAGAGACTGACCTTTGTCAAGATGAATCAGGCATGGATCAGCCAGGATTTCCACCCACCAATGCCTGATGCATCAGACTAGATCATCCATGGTGCCACACCAACACTTTGACAAAAGAGACTATTTTGCATCAGAATTGGCTTATGATTTGGTAGCCAAAAGCAGGAGTGGGTACAAGACACAGAAGACATGCAAATAGTCCATTCATGTGTCATCTGTTTTGGATCCACTTCTGTTTTTTTTTTTTTTTGTTTTACTAATACTGATGGATTACTTCCTTCCTGTAGCTTTCCGCAGATTAGACTCCTTACTCTCACCAACCAAGGAGGAAGACTGAGTCCATCACCTGATAAACTAAACAGTCTGCCAAATGTTAACTGTGAGGTTGTGTATACAGTGCTATTGAGTTCACACAAAACACAATAAATCACCATATTTAACTTAAAGGGGTATTTCCATCTCAGACAATTGGGGCATATTGTTAGGATATTGTCTGATAGGTTCGGAAGCCACCACTTCCATCCATTTCTATGGGGTCAAGCCAGCACTTGCCTATTTTTGGCCCAATAGAAATGAATGGAGGGAGGCCGTGCATGGCGGTGCACCATCTGTGACTTTCAAGCATTTGTTTACGAGAAAGATGTGAGTCCCAGAGGTTGTACCCACACCTATCATACTATTCCCCCATTGTCTGATGGGAATACCCCTTTAAGAATACTGCACTGACTCTTTATCAATAATTAACCCTCTGCAGTAGTCCTACTGGGGTATCTCAATCTTCAGTACATCACATTTCAATATATAGAATTTATTTCTAATGACTGTAGAAAAGCACACTATACAACTACATCATATTACACAGCGATTGCCAGTAGTTTAAGCTGACATATGGGAAATCCATTTTAATTTGCGACAATTCATAAACAAGGCATCTCATCGATCGGAAAATAAAGTGCTCAAGAAGAAAGTAATTATGAAGATGCAAAATTAACTTAATTACTAAGCGCTTTCCACTCTCTGCCCCTCCCTCTCACAAAACCAAATGTTTAAGGAATTTCAAAAACAAATGAAATAATTACTTTCTTTGAAAGCACAGCATTTGTCGAATTTGAATGTAGGACATTTTTCTCAACTTTTACCATGTTATAGACTTGAAAAGACAGAAGAATAAAGGGGTTATCCAAATTTTCGATCATGAATCATGATGACTATTCAGGATACAACATCAATATTAGATTGTTGAGTGTCCAAAACCTCACACTCCCACCAAACAGTAATTAAGGCCATTCCTGGTTCAGGAGACAGAGTATGTTTTAATGAAATCTTTACAAATTCTAAAGTAAATTAGTTGAGAAAAAAATACATTGCTTTAACTAATGGCTCATGAGATCTGATAGGTCAGTGTAGGCATTAAGAGGTTTTAGCAGCCCACCCCACCACCAATGTTTGGATAAATTATAAACAGGAAATTTTTCCACCTTCAACCAATCTAACCATGTTGCAAGTTGTCTCAAGGTCTTGTTCCTCATAGGTGAACAGTGGGGTTGTGACTTTTGGGCCACCAGAATTCCAAACCATAATGATCATACATATGGCAATAGCCGGTGCACAGACTGTACTTCAGGTCTGCAATATGAACCCACTGAGAGGAGTGCTTCTGAGTGATGAATCCTCAAGAAAGCGAAAATATCTTCATAATATGACTACAAATGTGTGTAAAATTCGAGGCACACTGAAGAGCAGTATGGGCTCATAGACAAAGTCTAATTGGGTCTCTCTACTCTTGTATTAAACACAAAATAAAAATAGTTTTAGGAATGCTGTATAATATGCCGTCTATACCCAGCAGTCTTTCCCTGACCCTGGTGTGTACGTCCGCCGGACCTCATGCTCATTCCCAGAGGACAACTCTATACCACTACTCATCCACGCCACACTGTCTGTGCACTCCTCTGTCCATAAGGCTTTCTCTCCAGCTTTTAAAGGGCCAGGGGATCTTGATCCTTGGCAGCCTGACCTGATCTCTGTCTGACTCTTGTATTGACCCTGTGATGCTTGCCAGAACATTTGGCTTGATTATCAGATTGAATGTACTCTTGCCCGATCCCTTGGTGCTCCGCATCGGTGTCTCTTTTAATCCCTGAGTGTCAGCAATCACTACTCAAAAAGGTAGCAGCATGTCTGTTCCCCTACAGCAGAGTACAGATTCCTGTACAGGAAATAAAGGGTGGAGACCAGGGGCATATTTAGATAATGCCATTAGGAGTAGCCCCAAGTCAAATCTGTTCAAGTGATTCAGTGGATCCACATCTGCTTCCATTACATGCTGACTTCCATGGCTCAACCAGGCTGTTCTTCTCCAACAGCCACACAACAGCCACACATTTTAAAGATTTCTAAGACTTACCTTTCTAGCAAAAATATTAAACTTTTTAACTACATGGCGCCCTTGGGTTTTTACTGAAGGTGGGTGACATTTTGAGCTAATTAGATAATTTGACTGGAGTTATGTTAATGTCTTGTCCCTGGAGAAGTAATTATGTTGAAGTTATGAAGTTTACTAAAACCCTTAGATTCATGCCAAGTTCAAGTGAATGATTCATCAGAGATATCTCCTCCTTAAGATAAAATGGTTCAGTGATCAGGGGAACTGTACGTCTTAGCAACTTATCATGCCATTTCCATCTATGTGGTCATCCCCAGCATGTCTTCATCTACACTCATGTTACTTGGTATAATGACTAGAAGTAGACATCCTGTTACTTAATGTGAAGTACATCTGTTAGGTTTGTTTGTGGTTACAGTGCATCCGACATCTTCCCTTGCTGTTCTCTGTTGTTACACGTTCATCCAGTAATGTTCATGTTGTCACTTAGCTGCATTGATGTTAACCAAACAATTAAAGGGTCAGTAAAATTTTTGTTAAAAATTTCCCATGACAATATGTGTTCTGCCACTGGGATCCCCTCTAATCAGCCATAATCTAAGAGGGAACTTAGCAGTAAGTGTTTAATCTCCCCACAACCCAACAACGGGTAAACTATAGCATTGCAATGTTTCAACTAAAATTAACATGCTGTCTGTGAAATGCACAAATGTGTTGGGTACTCCAAAATGAGAGATAGCCTTAATATGTGCGTTTTGCTCTGGCAAATAGATTATGGTCTTGGAAGAGGTATACCTTATATTAACTATGGAGAACTATACAGTTGAGTTACATTATTATGACCACCAGCTAATATCCAAAGTCACTGGCGTGCTCACCAGAGAGAGCAACTAAACAGTCTGGAAGTGACTCAGTAAGGTCCACAGGCATCTGGAGCCATGCTGACTGCAGTGCACCCCACAGCTGCTGGAGAGTGCATAGAGGAGGATCTATAGAGTGAACACGACAATCTACGTAGTCCCATTGATGCTCAATTTGGTTCAGGTCTGGGGAATTAACAGTCACGGTAGTACTTTATGGAAGTCTTGGTCACGCTCTTCGAATCAACGTCAGACATTTCTAACATGTCAGATTATCTTGCTGGAAGATCCCATCCGCCCCAGGGAAGACAATTAGCATTTATGGGTGTACATGATCTGCAAGGATGGATTACTTTAAAAGTAGGAAGTGGTAATAATAATGTGACTCGATTGTGCATTTGTATATTCCTACAACTTCCTGTTTATTAGCAGAGTTGCTAGTCCAGTGAGGATATTATTTTCCTGTATTACTTATTCAACAGATGCTTTATGTTCTTCTTCAGACATAAATTTCTATTTCAAGAAAGGGTGGAGAGTGAGATAATTGGACGCATCCTTCAACATTACAAATAAGTTAAATATTTAACAAATATTTTCCACCCATTAAATCATCCCACTGAGCTAATTCCAAAAGGTGTGGTGTATCTCTCTCAGCATTTCCTCCCATTTGGCCTCTGTGATAAATATGTTTCCTTCCTGAGTAACTATTAAATATCTGGTTACAAAACAAGCTGTTATTGTGATCAGAAAACACGAGAAGAGTCAACCTCAAATTTTAAAGGCGCTCTACTTTTTAAATTAGAGATTAGCCTATGCTAAAAATGCTTTTATTGTTCAATATATATTGTTCAAAATTTGAAACGTGAAGCATAGCTTGACACAAGTGTCTTGCAGCGATCTACGGGTATCTTCGCCCATTCTTCATGGGCAAAAGCCTCCAGTTCAGTCACATTCTTAGGCTTGCGCGCTGCAACAGCTTTCTTTAAGTCCCACCAGAGGTTCTCAATCAGATTTAAGTCTGGTGACTGCGATGGCTACTTCAAAATGTTCCAGCCTTTAATCAGCAACCATGCTCTAGTGGACTTGGAGGTATGCTTGGGATCATTGTCCTGTTGAAAGGTCCAACGTCTCCCAAGCCTCAGGTTTGTGACGGACTGCATCACATTTTCATCCAATATCTCCTGGTACTGAAGAGAATTCATGGTACCTTGCACACGCTGAAGCTTCCCTGTAACTGTAGAAGCAAAACAGCCCTAAAGCATGATTGACCCCCCGCCATGCTTCACAGTAGGAGAGGTGTTCTTTTCTTCAGAGCCCTTGTTCTTCCTCCTCCAAACATAGCGTTGATCCATGGGCCCAAACAGTTCTAATTTTGTTTCATCAGTCCACAGAACACTATCCCAAAACTTTTGTGGTTTGTCCACATGACTTTTGGCATACTGCAGTCGACTCTTCTTATTCTTTGGAGACAGCAAGGGCGCCTGGAAGTTCTGGCATGGAGGCCTTCATTACGCAGTGTGCG
The DNA here is from genome assembly GCA_033119425.1 of Bufotes viridis. Taxonomy (NCBI): domain Eukaryota; kingdom Metazoa; phylum Chordata; class Amphibia; order Anura; family Bufonidae; genus Bufotes; species Bufotes viridis. Next base: position 354,630,859 of record CM065593.1, read on the forward strand.
CCTTATTGTCTGAGCTGAAACTTCAGTACCCGCATCTGACAATTCTTTTTTCAGTTCCTCAGCAGTCACACGGGGACTTTTCTCCACTTTGCACTTCAGGTAGCACACAGCAGTCGAAGTCAGCATCTTCTTTCTGCCACGACCAGGTTGCGTTTCAACAGTGCCCTTTGCCTTGAATTTGCGTATGATGCTTCCTATGGTGTCTCTTGGTATGTTTAACATCTTTGCAATCTTTTTATAGCCATTGCCCTTCCTGCAAAGAGAAATCACCTCTTCTCTTGTCTTCCTGGACCATTCTCTTGACTTCACCATGTTTGTAAACACACCAGTAAATGTCTAGAAGGAGCTGAGTATCACAGTCATTGTAAATCTGCCTAATTAGTGCTTATTATGCTTGATTGCTGCTCCTTGACATCCACAGGTGTTTTCAATACCTGATCAAAAACACTTGAATGAACCTCTGTTCTTAAGAGCGGTCGTCTTTAAGGGGTTGGATAATTGTGTCAATGAAGAAATCACAAAAAAAAACATTTACTGTATTACAAAAACAATTGATGTCATTTTAGTTGCATTTGGTTCTTTAAAAAGTCCTTGTAAGATTTCATTCTGAACACAATTACAAATGTACACTAAATTCCCTAAAACCCTTTACAGCATTGGGGGTTGAATAATTTTGAACACAACTGTATATTCTGGCTCCTTTTTCCACCCCCTTGCCTGATCAATCAGGTCAGTTTGGTTCTGCTTTCTGCCATACCTTGCTAAAAGAGGTATCACTCTGTTTGCTTGCTGTGTACTGAGTTATGAACTGTATTATGGATCTGCACGAACTCCACCTGCCCAGACCTCGGCCTGGTTCTACAGTGTCACGCCCATGAGTGATTGATATGCACATACCCACTGGCCTGAATATTTTGATAACTGCCAGTACCACAACTTCCTCCAGAGGTTCTACTTAATGCCTGTTGCCGCCCCCCATACTATGATGGAGATCAGAAGCTGTGTCGTGACTTCTATAACCAGTGCACTATTCATTTTGAGCTGCAACCACATACGTTTTCTTCTGACTGAACCAAAGTGCCTTTTGTGATTTGTTCCTGTCAGCTGAGGCCCTCACCTGGGCCAGTCCATTGTGGGTGAGAGGTGATCCTGTGACCAGTAACCTGCAAGAGTCCTAAGATACTTTTTGTAGAGACTTTGGAGAAACCAGACATTTCTCTCCTGCTGCCTCTCTCCTTCTGCAACGTCTCCAGAGGGATATTTCTGTCAGACAATACGCCATACAATTTTGTACCTGCATTCTGGGACAACTTGTCAGCACATATAAAGGATGAACTGGTCATGATATCCCAGCTACTTTGGAAGGTCTGATCTCTCTTGCTACTCTTATCAATCTCCAGTTCCAGGAACATGCCAAAGAAGTAATCGGTGATAGAGCACCTCTTCATTAGGAGTCAACATTCCAGAGACTCCTGGCTCTTCCATCTTTTACTCCAGACCAAAGCCCCAGCAGGTGGACCATGTCAGGCTGTCTGCAGAGGAGCTTCAACGAAGGGGCTCCAGTGATTTATGCCTCTATTGCAGTGCCAAGGGACACTACGTCCACACTTGTCCTTACAAGCCAGAGCCCACTAGCCTGGGGATCCTAGGAGAGATGGCATCTCTCCAAAGTTCGATTTACCTGTACCCTTGTTCTGCAGTGGTATGTGGTTTACCATATAAGCCTTTCTAGACTCTGGCTCGGCAGGAAGCTTCCTGTATCAGACCTTGGTGAACTAGTACCATATACCCGTCGGTGCCTGAAGAAGTCCTTGTTGGTGACCTCCGTTAAAGGAAAGTTTCTTTCTGACACCATCCTGTGCATTACTAAGCCCTTGAGGCTTCAAGTGGGCACATTCCATCTTGAGAAAATTTCATTGTATGTTCTGCTTGGGTCTACTATTCTGCTTCTGCTTGTCTCTCCAGATGCCTGACTACTAAGAGGCTTTTCCAGAAACTACCAGTGTTCCATCATCCACAAGATCTGCCTGCTACACATGTTTGTTGTACAGATGTCTTCAACAAAAAGAGTGCTAGAAACCTATTGCCAACTAATAAGCCCAAACTAAGTGTTATGCAAAAATTCTGCCTGGAATAAAGTGGCTCCCTCTTCTGAAGTACCAGTAGCTTACTATGCTGCCAGTAATTTTTTTCGGATTTAACCTGTGACTAAGGCTTTGGCTCGTATGAACAGAGTTGCTGTACCAGTCGGTCGTAACCAATATTCCAGATGTTCTGCTCTATTGTTTCTCCCATCTACTCGGATGACTTGTATAAATAAATGTCTGCAAGACTACAGACCAAAGAAGAGAGGGTGTAAAGGGATGGGGTATACTGTTACACTGGACGATGGTGACCTGTCTCTGCCTTGCAACTCACCTTGTGTCTGTCTGTCCTGGGTGTATGTGTGAACAGGAGCTAATTCATTGTATCCCACCTCTAGTTCAACACTGCAGGTGTTAACCTCCCTTTGCTCTGAGGTTGCAGCTGCTCAACTAATTAGCTCATTACTCTCCTATATATTCTGGCTCCTTGTTCTATCCACTTGCCTGATCAACCAGGTCAGTTTAGTTCTGCTTTCTGCCAGACCTTGCTAAACGAGCTATAACTCAGCAGTCTACTACTTCAAGTGGTTACCACAGAGGGTGCACATCCACAAATCATATTAGTAATACATTTACCTGGTCAAGTGATGCTGCTCTTCTAAAAATCCAGCTTTCACCAACATCTGATTCTAAATTTGACCAGGTTTCCGTCCTGGTATCACATGACCAGGTTCCCAGTGAGTTCCAGAAAACCCCTTTAAGAAGAAATTGTATTAAAGGTTTTTTTTTGGTAATAATGTAATTTTGCCAAGTGCCACCAGTCTGTTCCACTAAGGATTCTTACTTACGCCCTACCTGCTGCTTGAGTCCTCCGCATTACCTCTGGTTTCCCGATCTTCTGGTCCCCACACTGTTTTCTTCCGATGCTGCATGTTCACATGTTCTGCTGCAGCTAATGATTGGCTTCAGCAGTGATGTGGCTAAGGAGCAGTACATCACCTGAACAGGGCTGCCAAAGGAGCTTGGGTTACCAAATGCACAGTGTGCATCAGATAGTCTAAGAAGTGGTGCCGAAGAAGAGGAGCCAAGGAAAAGATGAAAAGGAGGTCGCCATGTAAGTGTTCAGTTAATGTGATTTTTCTTTCTGTAACCAGAGGGTTGTTTTAAGTGTATCAAAATGATGGATATTTTCAGCAGTTTGGTTTGTTATGAATTCAACATGGTTACCTGGTTGTTTCTTACAGCTGTGACAGACGATTAGTTGAGATGAGGGTGCATATGTCACTAAAAGGGGTGACTGCAGTAGGGCAACAATGCAGTAATTGTTTTTTGGCAGAATATTTGTCTAATGGAGTGGAAATTCAAAAACATTAAGCATGGATAATATCGCTCTGGAGACCAAATTAAGTTAAATACTGTATTTTTCACCCCATAAGATGCACTTTTATCCCCCGAAAGTGGGGGGAAAATGTCTATGCGTCTTATGGGTCGAATACTGATGCTTCCATTATGGAAGCGATCATTAGTACAGGAGGACCGGGAAGCAGGGAATGCAGTGCTCCCCAGGCTCTCTACTCACCGCTTTCTGGTCTTCCTAGGCCACTCGCTGTGCTGTGATTGTGCACAACGTGAGGACATCGGCGCTCTGTGACCCGTGCTGTGCGCCACGTGGTCACAGCACAGTGCATGGCAGAATAAACAAAAAGAGTGTGGATGTCAGGAGCAGCGTCCGAAGCAGGAGAGGTCAGTTAATTTAGTTTTTTAATGTCTGCTCTGAGCATAGGGGTCTGATATGAGGTCTGCATGGGGGTCATTTACATTGGGGTCTGAATCGGTGGTCTTATTCACTTACTCAGGTCTGATTGGGAGTCTTAGGGATATTGGGGGTCTGATTGGGGCTCTGAGCTGAGATCTGATGAAAAAATGTACTTTGGTAAGCCATATCCTATACTCAAATGTTATTTGTCCAGAAAATCTGTTTCATATATATAAAAAAAAATGCTGTAATTTTTTCTAAAAGAAAAGCGACAGATTATTTTATATGCTTGATTATCGGCTAGTTATAGGAAACTATATACAGTATAACTCACATTTAAAGGGATTTAGTTATGTCTCCCCTTTAAAATTTTTCCCTTTGGTTCTCTCGGCCACTTTTGGTTCTCCTATCCACTGACTGCAGGGAACAGCAGCATCGTCCCATTTACTTGAACTGAGCTGTGCTGCAGGTCCCTGCAATTCTGCAACCTGGTGCACTAAATCAGCCTCTTATAATTTCTGTTTACCAGATGGAAATAATCCTTTAATGTATAACAAAAAACATATATAAACATGGTTTATGATGTGTTGGGGGATAATGGTGTTTATTTTTAAAATGCAACGTGTTCTAGATGTTTGTTTTGTTTTTGTTTTTTTCGTGTGTGTTTTCCCATAGGCCTTGGAAGTTCAAAATGTTTCAAAATTGCTTATATCAAACACTATTAAAAATTCTTCAAACTTTTTATTTTACATTTTTTACAATTACTTAACAGCTCTGATTCTTGTGAATAGAGATGAGTGAATTGATTCTTTAAGATACTGATTGGTTAGAATCAAAATTTCTTGCAATTCGAATCTGGAGAATTTTCAGAGAGTGACAGAAAGAAATTTTCTACTCAAATCAAATTTCTTGGCCGATTAGGATGAAAAAAATAATTTTTAGGAAATGTGCTTATCTCTAGTTGTGATGTTGTGAAGGAGCTCCTAGCCTTGAGTGACACATGCAGTTTTTGATGTAACTTTTGATTCTGTTGGAAACTACATAAATAACTACACCAAAAACGGCATGCGTGATTCCAGCCATACCCTAGCCAACTTGGCCATCTGTGGATTTTTAATTGTAGCAAGATGTCAAAGTTGTTGATGTCCAAATGCATCCTGTTCTCCTAAATTATAACTGGTGTATTATCTGCTTGCTATTCTATAATTAGATCACGACCTACACGACGATCAATGCAAGTTTTTCGACTCTTCCAGGAGCACTTAATGCCATTTAAAGATATTTATCAATTGGAAGCTGCTTTGGCATTTTAAGGTGGCCTCCTGCTGATGAGCACCATGAATAGTTCGCTAATGACCATGTTCATTGAAGCCTGAGCATTCATCTGTAATAGAGACACAGCAGACACTAAATCAGGTACCATAAAGACAAGTTGTGAATTGAGGATGATAACAATTGTCTACGAGATCTTTACATACAAGAAAAGGGTTCATCACAAAAGGCACCACAAGTCCAGTTTACCAAAGGCTTATGTAAATCAGCCTGCCCATCCTCAATGGATGTCTATTAGAGCAAACAATGGCAGTGACTTTAATGGACGGAGATATGAATGGCTGTATTATTCTCTCGCCTTGTGTGGGTCATCTCTCTGCAGATAATGGAAGAATTGCCTCCTAGCTACTTGGAGATTTGATCAAGAAGACGTTAAAAACTCAGCTCACCAGTAGATATAACTAAAGCCACATTTTTGTTGTAAATGAGTTCAAGGAACATCAGCCTTAAGTATTCTCAGAGCGAAATAATTATGATAGAAGAAGATTCTTAAGTGAAAAGCAAATTTAAGGTCTGTTCACACTGCAGGGTTCAATCTTAGTTACATATCAAAACGGATGGCGGTAATTATCAGTCTTCCTCTATTTTCATCTATTTATATGAGACGACTTTACCATGCTTGATTAACTATTACATGCTGATCTTCTTGTAGTAATATACGGTTTTATCCTTTATTTCTTCGTGTAGGACAGGGATGGCCAACTGCGGCTCTCCAGCTGCTGTAAAACTACAACTCCCACCATGTCCCGCTGTAGGCTGATAGCTGTATGCAGTCTAGGCATGCTGGGAGTTGTAGTTTTGCAACAACTAGGGAGCCTCAGGTTGGCCATCCCTGGTCTAGGACATGTACCCCTTTGGCCCGGTACACAATGTGTTTAGTTCTCTGCTAGGCTTTCTGTCAGGGGTATACATCTGAATACTTGAAAACAGTATTTAAAAGTATATTGTGACAGGTGCATTGACTTTAGTAGGGCACAGTCCAAATGATTCATGGTTGGACTCCATTTGACCGCTGGACTTTGTTTTCATCTTTTTTGCCAGACAAATAGCATGCTAGACTACACTGTTCTGTCCAGAAAAAAAAATGGAAAAAGGAGAAATAAGAAGAAAAAAAACATGATCCCATTGTAATATTACCCTTCTATTAAATCCATGGTAAGGCCACATCTTGAATATGGGCAGGGGCGTGAAAACCATAGTGGCAGACCATGCAACTTCTTTGGGGCCCAGGGCAAGAGGGGGCCCAGTCTTAGTTGGATTATCTCCTCTTTTACTGGAGGACTCTACCCTCTAAAGTACCAACTTTTAGCAAATGAGGAAGTTGAAAAATGGCTCAAGGGTCATTGAAGAGGGTTTAGGCAGAAACCCTTCTATCCTGTGTGGGGGGCCTGGTTTGATCATTGTTATGATCCCTTATTTCTCTATGTACGCCACTGAATATCGAGTTTAGTTTTGGGATCCACATTTTAAATAGGATATAGAGCTGGAAAAGGTTCAAAGGCGAGTCACCAAATAATTACATGGAGGCTTTAAAAACAATACTTGTTCAGCTTGGAAAAACACACCTTAGTCAATCTTATTTAAATATATAAATATACTGTATTTGTGCTCAGGACAAAAAATGGCACTTGATAACATTGTTCCAAGGATTTAGACATCAATATAGGAAATGATTCTTTACAGTTCATTATGGCAAAAAATGTGGATCCTCTGTGCCACTGAACAGATTTGACTTAGGGCTACTCCTAAGGCTGTTAACTAAGCAGTTATCCTGGGCTTCACCTATTAACAGCTGTACATGGATTTGGACTTTGATGCAGGGGAACCACCAGGCCATAACCTCCTGGAGTAGTCTAGGTTCAGAGGTTACTGATACCCAGGGGTCAAGAGACAGTGGTGTGGAACACATGAGGGATCAGCCAAAACTGTAGTCAGTAAACAAGCCAAGGTAAGGGCAGGCAATGTACAAGTAATACAGTAAACAGTACAATGGTCAGGGCTTCCAGCACAGGGTAAAAATGTGGAACAGGAAAAGGTCAGGTCAGGCAGTAAAGGGTCAAATCCTGAAACAGGCAGAGGTTGGTATACGGGCAGGTAAAAAAGACTACGGCACATCTTTGTAGATAACTAGGACCTTTTGCTCAGGTACTCTCCCACAGGGTAAAGTGCCTTAAATGTTCTGAGGTGGCCAGTCATAGGGTGGGGAGAATTAAGGTGTGCATGTGCTGGCACTTCAATAGTTGGAGAGAGCATGTGCACAAACTAGGACAGTATGAGATAGGGCAGGGGGGAAGGCAAGCCTCAGCCTCCATAGAGTGGGGCAAGCAGCTCTGCTTTGGTGGCTGGGTCCATTGGGAGGGAGCAGCATAATAGCAGTGGCCATAGAACACTGAAGAGGGACCAGGAGATGACAGGTAAGAGTTGTATAATTATTTATAACTCATCTGACAAATGCTGAACTTGACGGATGCGTTTTTTTAACCTGTGTAACTATTTTGGAGCATATATACAATTAAAATAAAGGTGCATTTTACACCATAGAAACAAGAACCTGGCTATATGCCACTTTTTGCTCCTTTCCAGAAAATCTCTATCAACCTGGGAATTACAGTTATCTATTTGTTTTTCTCATAACGAGAGTCTTGACAGTTAAATACTGCATGATTTCTAAAAGACTATAACACTCTTGTGCATGCTCTCCTGGGTATTTCACTCTTTACGGTGTTCACAAAAATATTTCAGAATGCTATATTTCCGAAGCTTCGCATGTCAGTTTGCATTGTTACACCAAAATGACTCTCTGAGCCAATGATTTTATTTTAATGTAATGAAACTGTCCATTGGAGAACGGGACCTAGTAACCGGCCAAATGATATTGTGTAGTAGTAAACATCTAAGCCCTATTCCTGGTTTGCATGGGTTATCTGTTTAACAAACCTTTTTTTCAAATATCCTATTAGAGAAGACTGGAATGCATCTACAAATATTGTCTCTCTCTCTGCCGGACCCAGAATTTCCATGAATTACCCAGACGCTGATTCATTTCAATGGGAATGGTGCAATATTTCATTTTCCCTCTGTTGGTGCTGCAGGAGAATTGAACTCTTGTTGCCGGGTTCCACCGTAGATTACAACTGATGAATAGAAGTCCCAGCAGGACACCCTGTGAAGGGAACCCTGAAGGAACAGTCAAAGGTTGAACCATGTGTTAAAGGGTCACTAAGCTGTTTGATATCTCATAGCTACATATCAAAGGTTTTGATATGTGGGGTCTGAGTGTTGAGACCCCCAACAATGACTTGAATTAGGAGATAAAGGTGCTTGCATTGTGCACTCTCTCTCCTCTATGCAGAAGATGGAATCAAAAAGGGCCAATAGACTTTCTATTAAGCTTGTCTCCTGCAGCTAGGCGAGAGCGCTCTATGTGAGCACCTCTATCTCCTTGTTCTAGTGATTGCTGGGGGTCTCAGCACTCAGACCCCCACCAGTGTTACAGTATCTGTACAAAAATAGATCCAGCATGGCTTTCGTGCCTCTGTTATGTATGAGGCCTTAAAGAGGTCTTCCAGTATTTTGACCTTGATGGCCTATCTTTAGGATACACCATCAATATCGGAGCTGTCGGGGTCCAAGTGTATACTAGCAGATCAGCTGTTTGGGAGTAGCTCCAAGTGTAGTGGACAAGGATGGTTACGGTAGTATTCACTACAATGGGAGCAGCTCGGCAGTATGAAAAACGCCTAGCAGCTACTCCAAAATAGTGGAGGTGCTGGGTGTCGGACCACCACTGATCTGATACTGTTGGCCTATCCAAAAAATAGGCCATTAATATCAAATTAATAGAAACCTTATTAAGAGCCTATTACATGGATGCTTGATCCCCATCATTGCCCCACATAAAAGCCCACCACCACCAACCATCAGACAAACAAGCTCTTATGCCACCAGGAAAGGAATTTTTGGTTGGCAGTACATCATTCTGGGTAAACTTGGAATGTGCAGCTGGCAATAATGTAAATGAATGCCTGTATCAACTTTCGATTATCTGATGATGTAAAAGCTCTTTAAACAAGTGCTGATCGGCTTGCTATATCGCCGATCATTGCTCAGAAATCTGCCCACATGAAAGGTTTATACTGCATAAGCAACAGGAACCAAATATTTCAACATTTCCACATGTGCCCCAACAAGCCAACAGTAGATACCAGTAGCTTTATGGTTTCACAGTCACAACAGTACTGAACATGTGTTATAGGTGGCTTAATAATAGAACATTTCCTATAATACTATTATTTTAGGTAATTCTTAACATGGAATGTATTTCTTACAATAGAATAATGTAAGAAGGCAATATTCCAAAAAGCTGGACAGAGATAGGATAAATGAGCGATCTGATAAACTACCTTAAATATCTTTACTACATCAGCACCTAAGCATTCATTTTCTGACACTAATTTGGTACAAGAGGTGAAGTATACAGACTGATCACATGCGGTGCATTTTTGCACAAAAATCTGCTACAAGATTAGCATGTGTAACGTGCCTGTTCACCGTGGATTTCGCCTTGCTACATTGAATGGAATCAAATACATGGTGGTAAAACTGTGTCAGAAAGTTCAATTTAATGCAGCAAAATTCTGCTGTGTATAGATAAGATTTGTGAAAATCTCATCCACATGCCTGGTACTGTAGTACGTTGTGGATGTTACCTGCGCGAATCCACAGATAAAATACACAGAGGGTCTCATTTATTAAGACCGGTGATTTATATGCTGGTCTTCATTATCTCTGCACTGCTGGAGGAAGAGGCAGAGTTATGTGGAGGTGCAGGTCTCTACATAACTTTGGCGCTTCCTCCAGCAGGACGTGCAATAATCTTAAAGTTACACCAAAATGACGTATATCAGTTGGCGTATATCAGTTAATAAATGGCATATATCAGTTAATAAATGGGCCCCAGAGTTTCTGTCCCATGGACACTCGACCTAAGGTTTCCTTTACTTATTCTTTTAGATTCTCTGCTGGCTTTGGATAAAAAAATAAAAATAAAAAATAAAGAACTGTTCCAAGAATCCAGCCTACGACTGCCCCCCTGTATATAAAAATATGAATCATAAGTGAATTTTTATATCTGAGTGGAACTGCTTTTACAGGACCTAGTGATCATTTTCATACCTCTATTATCAGTGTGGAAGGACGGTTTGCTGTGATATTTTTTTATTTTTAAGCTAGACATGTTTTTGGATTATGAGAGTATAATAGAGCATGAAAATACGTTTCCTAGGATGACACAATGGCTTCTGTCTGGTACTATTCTAAACGTTCCCCAAATAGAGAGCCTGCATTTACATTTTTATTGGCTAACAAGGTCTTGACAATGCTTGATGAATTTCACCTTGCAGTTTCAGCTAAGAAAGGCTCCAGTCCTCCTCGGTGACTTTTCACAATTCCTGTTTAGCACAAGTGGTTTGAAATCCTTGATTTTTTTTTTTTTGCAACTTTTATTTATTTATTTTTTTTTTTACAAAAAAAGTACCCTAGAGAGTACTACTAATATTTTAGTATACTTTGTGACATCATTGCACTTCTTTGAACTTTAATCAGTGACCCATATGTTCGGTCCACAAAAAGAAAAATGTATATCATTGGTTTTATAGGGACCATTTTACATATTTATAGATATTATATAATCTAGAAAAAACTGGGCACTCTCAGGATACTGGAACCATCTTGTAATTTATTGGATAAATAAATAATTTAAATAAATAATAATAAAATTTTAATAAAAAAGACAATACATGGTCGACCTGAAAAATGTTATAGTGGCTAAAAAGTCCAGAGAAATGTAGCAGCAATCAATCAAATAGAAACATATGAACACCAATGTAAAAATAAATCTAGTAGATGGTCACTTGACTCCTAAAAAAACTTGAAAAGCTACAAAACCAATCCAATCCATACATCGATGTTACTGCTAGTGCGACTATTGGTTTTGTAGTTTTTCATGGATTGGATTGGTTTTTCAAGTTTTTTTAGGAGTCAAGTGACCATCTACTAAATTTATTTTTACATTGGTATTTATATGTTTCTATTTGATTGATTACTGCTACATTTCTCTGGACTTTTTAGCCACTATAACATTTTTCAGGTCGATCATTTATTGTACTTGTCTATTTTAATAATTTTTTATTATTATTTATTTAATTATCTATTTATCCAATAAATTACAAGATGGTTCCAGTATCCTGAGAGTGCCCAGTTTTTTCTAGATTTTTTAAGCACATTTTCAGGTGGACAGGGTGAGTCCCCTTTACTGTGAGCACCTCTACTGGCCAGAAGTCAGTCCTGTGCGACACATTAAATTCTTATAGATATAATATAGCCACCAACCTTCTCTTCTGTAAAATAAATGAGTTTTGATAACCTTTCTTCATAGCTGAGACGTTCCATAAATCATATTCATTTGAATGTTGTTCTCTTCACTTTATATATATTTCTCTCTAACATTCTAATAGACTGGGGCCCAAACTGGACTGCATACTAAAGACTGACGAGCAAATGTCACAAAATTCATTTCAGGTCTGATTCATCCGAATCAACCTTGTGATTTGTCTCCGTATGAATCGATTCCACCTGAACCGAAAGCAGTTAAAAGCCTCTTTCACTCGATTCAGCCAAATCAATTCTCAAGAATTTCTGATTCTAACAACCGTAATACAAAAAATAAAAAATAATAATAATCGACTCATCTCTACACTCACAAGTTCATAGCCATAAGGCAAACAAAGTTGGTTAAAAAATGGCTGCACAATACATTATAAACTGATAGCAAAATGGAATGAGCCCCTTTTCCTATTTTTTGCTATCAGTTTATGATATATTGTGCAGCCATTTTTTCGTATGTGCCCGCAAATGTGCTGAGAAAAAATCATGTTCAAAAATGTGCTGAGAAAAATCATGTTTTAATATGTGCAAATGAGCCTTTAGGAGCAATGGGGGTGTTGCCATTACACCTAGAGGCTCAGCTCTCTCTGCAACTGCCACGCCCTATGGCCCTATGCACTTTGATTGACAGGGCCTGGCATTATTACATTTTCATTGCCTGGACCTGTCAATCAAAGTACAGGGGGTGTGACAGCTGCAGAGAGCGGAGCCTCTAGGTGTGACAGCAACGCCCCATTGCTCCTAGAGGCTCATTTGCATATATTAAAACATCATTTTTCTCAGCAATGCAGGCACATATGAACATGGGACCAACACAGATGCCTTCAGCCGCCAAGTGCTCATGTAACAGGTCTGACAGTTCCATAGGTACAGATCTGCTGACAGATGTGACCATATTAGTGCTTTATGAATGGGTATAGTAATAGTTTCTTCGATAGAAGCTACTTAATCCCTAATACAGAAAAATATTGTGTTGGCTTTTGATGCAGCAGACTGGCAATGCATCCTATAATTTAGCTTATTATCAGCAATTTCAACCAAATCCTTTTCCAAAACGCATCCAACTGTGAACAATTCTGAGTATAAATGGCATATTTATATTTTTGGCCCAAAATGTATGACCGTACACTTACAGTATTGACAATGAACCTCATCTTACATTTTGCTGCCCGGTTTATCCTGATCAGCCTGTGGGGATATGGCTTCAAATACAGAGAATATGCTATGAGGTACAAGGTTTGCATCATTTATAAACACGTTTACTTCTGAGTCCAGCGATTGGCTGCAGCAGTGCACTTAACACGGCTTGGAAGTTTAAATAATGGGAATCGGAAGGAGATAGACAAGGACCTCAGTGCTGAACCAGAGTGGCAGGGAGCAGGTGTGCACCTTTCAACTTTAGGTACAGCGCTGTCCTGACAATTGAAGCTGGAAAACCCTTTTAATGGTGTATCCCCTGCTGGCACATCTACAAGATGTATGTCTCATAGATGTGGTCCACCTCCAAATGGGTTCATCAACCCTCTCCTTCCACTGTGAATGTAGAGTTGGCAGCATATACTTGGCTCTCTACAGTCAATTCTATGGATGTTTTATGACTACATATACATGTATCTAATAGAAAAACCCCTTTAAGGCAGCATATAACCACTAGCCAACTGGAGTTTAAGGGCTTTTACAACCCAACCATCATAATGTAAATTATCGTATGTGATAGCTATTTGTCTGTGCTCACACATGTTTAGGGACTGTTTTGAAACTCTTGTCCTTCATTAGTACAGAGTCAGTTACTGAATGGCTGGATGAGATGCCTTAAAGGGGTTTTCCAAGATCCTAGTATTAATGACCTATCCATAGGATAAGACATCAATATCAGTTTGGAGGTGGCCTGACACCTGGGACCCCTGGGATCAGCTGTTTTAGGAGGCCAGGGGCGGATTAGACCTCACAGGGAAATTTCCTGGTGAGCTGATGCCCAGGAAGATGGTCAGTGGAAGTTTTTGAAGATGTATTTTGTGCTGCTGGCAGTATTTTGTGATGGACTGTGGTATTTGGCTCTGTTGATCTGGTATAATGTAGAAAGAGGCCAACGTACTCACAACGCAGTAGCCTCTTCAAACAGCAGATGGGTAGGTGTGCCGGAAGACAGACCCAAACTGATCTGATATTAACCACTTAAGGAAACAGGGTTTTTTCATTTTTGCATTTTCGTTTTGCGCTCTATGCCTTCCAAGAGCCATAACTTTTTTATTTTTCCGTTCACATGGCCATATGAGGGCTTATTTTTTGTGGGACAAGTTTTACTTTCCAACGCCATCATTTAATAATGCATACGGTGTAGTGGGAAGCGGGAAAAAACGACGTTTGATTTGTGATAAAACTGACCATTTAGTTTTATTCTACAGGTCAGTACGAATCCGGCGATACCCAATATGTATAGCTTTTCTTGCGTTTTGATAGTGAAAAAAAATTCAAAAGTGGGAAATGTTTTTATTTTTTTTTTGTCGCTATGTTTTGACCGCTATAACGTATTTGTAAATAAGTGTATGGCGTTGTATGGGGGCTTATTTTTTGCGGGGCGATCTTAACTTTTAGTTGATACCATTATGGGGTGTGTAGGACTTTTTGATCGCTTTTTATTTAGTTTTTTTTTAAGGAAATGAAGCGTCCAAAAACGGCAAATCGGCCATTTGGGCGCTTTTTTCCGTTTTTCTGTTTACCGTATGGGAAATATATTTTTATATTTTTATACTATGGGCGTTTTCACACATTGCAACACCCGTGATGTGTACTTTTTTTATTTTTTTTATTATTTTATTTTAATTTTGGGGAAAGGGACCTATATAAATCAGTTACCTGATTGCTTCTATCATAAACTCCAATACACTTGTATTGGAGTTTATGAGCATTTTACTACTTTCCTATGAAGCCCTATTGCTAACAAGGGCTCCATAGGAAATAGTAAGTAATAGCCTTAAGCTGAATGAAAGGCTTAAGGCTATCCCTTACAGCGCTCCGATTCTCCCGATCACCACTAGGGGGAGCCGGAGCGCTGCCGAAAGTTTTACATTCGGTTTTAGCGCGCGCAGATGCCGTAATCAGGATTGATCACGGCATCTGCGGGGTTAAATGATCGTGATCGGCAGCGCTGCCGACCACGATCATCAGCTGCGGGGGTCAGCTACAGGAATCAGCCGGACCCCCGCAGCGATGGTGCCCGCAGCAAGCAGGAGCGGGCGCCATCTTCAGGGACTGGACACATGACGTACCCATACGTCATGTGTCCTTAAGGTGTTAATGACCTATCCTGAGGATATATCATCAATATCAGAATCTTGGAAAAGCCTTTTAAGGCGAATATACACATTTAATAGCTGTCTCTCCCGACTCCCTCACAACTGTCTCATGTATCTTTATTTATTTGCAAATGGGGAGAAAGCTGCTGTCAGACACATATACAGTTTGCCCGATCCTTCTCTCTGTCGAGTGAGAGTCGGAGGCTCTCTGTACACATTAAACTGTTGGTCGTACCTCCAATTCTCATTCGGTTTGCTCAAGAATACACCAATGTGTTTGGGGGCCTTCAGATACAGCTTGGAGGGTGGGGTGGTACTGGTTCTCATTGGAAATATTTGTTCTCTTTCCTTGTCCCCTTTTCCAAAGTGTTAAAAAAGATTTTTAAAAAGGCAGCAAACATCAGATCATTACCCCCTAGTTTGCAATGAAAGCATAAAAAATAGGGGGTCAATGTACAGCCTAAGTAAAGGAGGCCAAAAAAACTTTTTTCTGCTCATTAAAGATTCTGCCACCTCAGGGTCTCTCCTCAGCTTCCAGTAAAATGTCCTTGGAAGCAAACATCAATGTCTGGCTTAATACGAACTATGTTTGCGTGAGTATAAATCTATTTCTCCGTATCATTATAAGAATATAGATGGCCAGGCAGATACTTTAGGAATTTTGAGATTCATCTAGCAAGCCCAACCTAATTACTAATAAAATCCAGAAATCACTATCAAAAAGCAATAAAAACTCTAGCCGGGATACAGCAACTTTCATTTTTTCTTATATTCCAGCCGGTAATGACTTTTCCATTCGAATTGCTAGATTGCAGACTTTCCAGGACCCAGACACAGTCACAGCGTGGAGTCCTATATTTCAAGGCTAAACAGTCCCTTTAAAAGTCATCATGATTAATATGTGGCTCATGCACACTAATCCAATTGGGAAAAAAAAAACACAAAACACAAAAATCACTGTCATTTTATGGAAAACTATATTGTTTTTTTTCTATTTATTTTTTTTCTTCGCCCATTTTATGCTTTTTGTAAAGAGGCTTAATCTACGCACAGAACCCATTTTGCACTTGTGGGAATACAGCGGATTAATGAATAGAGAACATAAAAGAAGCATAACTGGAGACTGTGAATAAGCGGCATGTAAAGAAATTCACTATAATTAACAACTTAAAGCAGGAATCACTTGGCAAACTCTCCAAACGTAAACATTCTCCTCTGCAGAATTAAAATAGCTGGTGACTAGCTGAATGCCGGCCTGTAAATCTATTGTGCATCTAGATGTCTTGTGGTTTTACTTGCAAAATGCTGTTGTGTGCTCTGTGCCTGGGGGTCTAATTACAGCTTCTTTAATGGAACAGGAATTTTTTTTTTAATCATTTGTCCCTGTGCTAAAACTTCAGGAATGAAAATAATGAAAGATACAGAAAACCAAAAATGTCAAAGTTATAGTTTGTTAGGAAAAAAAGATGTTATGTGTCCATGCCACCCACCAAAGCAATTCTCATAAATGGAATTTATGATAGGTGTGCATGGAACATGTAGGGAGGTCCACGGAGTCTCAGCGGCTATTATGGAGTGGTTTTCCACTAGAACCACAGCTTCATTGGGAGAATTCCTTCACAGTATGACATCTAATGGGACATGTGGAGGGACAATAAGGTCCCATACACTTACATAGGTGGCAACTTGCATGACGGCACGATGAAGACATTTCCATTAGCCAACGATAGGGCAGACAAGGGTTCGTAGGAACGCTCATTGCTGATAATTCTGGGCGGCAAGTAAGAGACAAATGAGCAAAGGCCCATTTGTTGGCTGATCAGATCTTCTATACAAACAAAAAAATGCTTGCTGATCGGCAGTGCTGTCACGAATCAGCGGGTGTGAACTAACTGTGCCACGTGTCCTAACTCCTCTAAGGGCATTGTCTAAGTGAACCCCTTGATCTTCCCAGTACCCTTGATGGTGGGGATAGACGTTCCCGAGGGGAACACCAGGTCGCTACCTCTTGAGGAGGATAGGCACACGAGGCAGCTGGTCTAGCTGGACCAGGAGGTACCTGAGGTACAGAAGTAGTCAGCAGGCCGAGTTGCAACCAAGAGCAACAGTGCAGGATCGAAGGATGAGGCACAAGTGGAGTCAAACAGGCAAAAGGTCAGGGCAGGCGGCACAGGTACAGATTAGGCAATCCAGGTCGGCAACAGGAGAGAAAAGGCAAGCAGGCAGGGATCAAACAGGTAGCGGAGTCCAGAAACACAAGCATGAGTCAGGTACACAGAAACACAAGCAGAGATAACAGCAACCTTAGCAAGACACAAGGACCTTGACGCTGAGGCATCTGGGAAGGGGCTGAGCTACTTATGTATGTGCAGGAGGAATAGGATTGTTAAGCAAGGTTACATGATCTAACCCAAAAAGCACAGGAAGTGACGCGGGCCAGCCCTTAAGGAAATGCTGCAGGGAGCAAGCAGCAAGCATACTGGGGCCAGGGCTGAAAGGAAACTGTGGAGCGGATGCCAATACAACAGTACCTACACGGACCGAGCGCAAGACTGCAGTAGTGAATGGGGAAGCACTGGCAGCCGATCACCGCTGAACACGGTGCCCGGGACCGTGGCAGTAAGCCGAAGAACAGCGTCGCACAGCAGCAGCTGTTACACTGGGGATGTGGTGCCGACATAATATATACTGCAAAGGGGACAAATGATCTTAGTAACGATCGTTTGCCCCTATGCCAACTCTATCAAATGAGATGAAAGCCCTTTTTTTTAGGGGCCCATTTTTTAAGGCCCTGTTTTCAGGGGAAAATATCTCTGTAATACAGCATACAATGCAGCTTTTCAAAATGTTTTTATGTATAATGCCAAGCTATACTATGGCACTTCTATGGGTGCTGTATTACAACTCTCTACAACTTAAAGGAGTTGTCCAGCTTCTACCACAATTTTAACTATGCTTTGGATAGCTCTCTGTACGTAACATAAAAAGGCATTCACCTGCTCTCCACTGCTTCATTCCATTTTCAAGGGGCCATCCCAGCTTCTAGCTTACAGATAGGGTCACATGCACATCTGTGGCCACATCTGGCCTCGGTGTTGATGTTACCCAGCTGTGATATGCCACTTGGAGACATGTCCAGTTATTGGCCGCAGTGGTGTATGTGTCCTTGTCTTGAAGTTTACCTCCCAGGGAACTGGAACGAGCTGGACTGGACTCTTGGGGCTGCAACTGAGCAGTGGGGAGCAGGTGAAAACCATTTTGATGCTATATGTAGCACTGTCCAGGGCAAAGAAAATTGTGGTAAAAGCTAGACAATGCCTTTTTAGTGTTCATGCACATAAAAAAGTCAATCAAACCTGCTAACTTATTGGTTGACTATCTTATGTGTATGCGAGGTGTGCCAGTATTTCTCAGACAGATGTGAGGAGAAAGAACAACTCGATATGTAGAATTTTCTTATTTAATTATTTGTTGAGAAGACTGACTGCCAGTGTCTTCCCTCCGTGTCCCTATGAAGAACACATGCACACTCTACCGGGCTAAGTGTCTATGTGTACGGAGGATCCGGAAGTAACAGCTGTCGCTAAGCTTCAGAAACTGCGCGGAGCCATAAAATGATTGCATCGCATGCATGAGGCCTTACAGTCAGTCTATTCTCTTTTATCTTATTTTTCTACACTACTGATTCTCCATGGTATCAGTACTGTCCAAAGCAAAGCTACAGTAAATCTCATAAACCAATTTAATGGTGGAAAACAAACAAGAGCTTCTTGACGGATTCAAGCTGATTCTTCCACTTTGATGCATGAACGACTAAAAGAAATAAGAACAAACCTTCATAATTGGAAAAGACAATTGCAATCCGAAGTGTTCGAGAGAAAAGAGGAGCAAAAGCAGCCAAAATGATCCAATGACATAAATTACACAAATTACTGTACACTAACCACTTTGAATTCACTCTGCATCAAAATGACTCTACATCAACTGCACATAGTGTAAAGGTAAGTCATTTCTAATAATCAAGTCCGCAAACCATCCTTGTCCTACCTGCAACTGTCTCTTCGTGCATAAAGCTGCTGACAATATGACATAGATCCAGCGCTCTTTGACCAGTCTGAACAAGGTCTATGTCAACTCTCCCCAGGGAGCCACAAGAAGATAAGTGACAATGCCATTCAGGGGCCAACATAACTTTATCACACACCAATCTCACCGCAAACTCAGGAAACTAATCTGGACTACCCATAAACAGTAGTGTGTCTATCTATCTATCTATATTTAGGTATCCAAAAAAAGACGGCAGTACTCCATTCAAAAAACGTGATTGGTTTATTGACCCACTCATGTGAGTTTGCCATTGTTTTTAATCATGTTTGCACTAAGTTCACCTGTGGTAAAATCATGGAAGTTAATTGAACACTTTGAAAAAGTCCAATTACTAGATGTCTTTTTTATGATCAATTGGGGAATTTGATTTGAATATTAACACATGACACTATATGTAATTATGAATTTTTTATGCACTTTATTATACCAATCATGAATTGTAATTGCACGATTAATGCTTTGATGATTGTTGCCCTTATAACTTGCTGTGAATGCATTGTCACACATGGCTTGACAAAGACTGCATTGAGCAGTCGAAACGTTGCTGTCACTGGGTCAATAAACCATCCACGTTTTTTGCATGGAGTGCTGCCGTCTTTTCTTGGATACCTATTGAATCTGGACTTTGTTGTTGGTCCCTGACTGGATTTGCACCCATATAACTATACAATGTGCTGTTCCCCATTTTCTTTTCTATAGTATCTATCTATCTATCTATCTATCTATCCATCCATCCCATACATATCTGTCTATCAATCCATCTACTCTAATGGCGTAATATCTGTCCAAAAATGTATCAACATGTGTCTGACATTTTGCAACTTTTTTCATCTCTCTGCACTTTTAAAAAGTGACAAGAAAAGGTGGTGCAGTTAATTAGGAAGTGGCGAGTCCATCACCGGCCTGATAGATTTATTATTCATAAATTACAACAAAGCTTTTTGTAAATGATAGCGCAAATCTGTGCCAGAATAGATGAAGATGAGCTATCTTTACTAATAGGTGTGTGCCTCTCAATACATTTTACTCATCTTCCTCCAACAGAAATTGGTTTTAGACAGGCATGCAAATGCTCCACATTGTCCACGTTGGCCCACCCCTTTCTGCCAGAAATATAGTTAACAATAAGCTTATCCCTGAGTTACTCACTGCTCAAACTACCAGTGATCAGCTGCAATCGGTAAGGGTATAGAAAAGTGTTCAATTTTCCTGCAGCACCACCGCATAAGAAATGAAGTATTACACCATTACTACTAAAATAAGTGGGCTGTTCTGGTAATGCACCGAGATGCTCCACAGTGAAAGATACTCTTTGTAGCTGCTCTTGACTAATATATGAGAATCCTGAACCTGTGATGTCTCCATTAAATCCGAGTCCCTCACAGACTCTTTGATATGGTGTTTACTAAACCAGACAACCCTGTTAATGTCTATAAGGTGCTTAAAACCCTGACAGCACATTTACTTGTTTGGAGTCTATTTCACTGTTGGGCTTTACATCACTCGCATTTTTTTCCAAACTCTTTACCTCCCACACTTCTCCGATCTTAGAGACATTTGAATGCACGCCAGCGTGTTCCTTCCATCCACAGATCTCCTTGGCCACTGACTTACTGATCTTTCTAACTGATACATGACAGTAGCACTGCAGTATATATTGGATAAAAAAAATGTTTTCAAAAATACTTCTATTCTCCTATGGAAGCGAACGTGATGCGTTCAATTTTCTGCGAGCTGACTGGAAGCTCGGAGTACTTTTCAATTCCCAGAAATAAGGTTAGAGAATTAATGGCTGAACATCTGCATCACTCCACTGGCTGAAGCCGTTATCCTAATCATTGTGCCAAGTTTAAAGTTCAAGCACTTGCAACAGTACATTAGTAAAATGCCTGTGTTTATTCTGGTTTAGAAGACGTAATGTTTATTGTTCTAATGAAATAATTCAAAGGATAAAATCCTGAACAAACTGGGGGGTTAAGAAGGACGTGTGACTTCCTGGTGGCTCTCGGTTACCATACAATTCTATTGATAAGATAAATATGACTTTGGGTATGGCTATCCCTTCATCTATGAGCTCCTTATCCTTCTTCTACTCATTCTAAAATACAATGAAGAGCATCTACCCAGGCTACTTCCATAGCAAAGTCCCTATTATAACTTTGGTTTGTGCTAACCATGTGAAGACCACATATTGAACATGGCAGACTCTTGAAAGAGTTTAGTCTAGAGAAGCTCAATAGTTACATGAACCTGAAATGTTATCTTTTAACACAAACTTCTATATAAAATCAAAGAGCACAGGTCAACATGATCAACATTATTAAACCAGACATACTGCCTGGTGGATTTGATCCTTCCTGTTAATATTTACCTGTCTTGTGAAATTTGGTTGCAGCATTCCAAAGAAGAAATACTTTTTCTTGACTCAAATCAGGGTATCAGTACAGGGTATAACCAGCATTGGAAAGCTGAGCGGCTAGGCTCCAACCCTACCAGTAATTGTACTGTAGAGCACCTATAAGACAATTATTTTTGTGTAGATCCACATACACACTAAGCAAGCACCAAACAAACAGTTGTCGCCCCCTATGTAAAAGGGAACCTGCCATAATGCAAATGCAGTGCAATCTGTAGGTAGCAGGTTATAGGACACAGAAGGAGCTGGAGAGCAGTGCTTTTAGAAACACAACCCTTCTTCCCCTTGGGGCACAACCTGTACTATGGGGTCTGCTGCCTGGTGCTGGCTGTGGGGCTCTTGATGTTAGATGACTAGTGGGGTGCAAGTAGGAGAAAAGGCAAAATTTTCAAACTAAACAAAAGCATGCAATCTATCTTAATATCTCTCTACAATGCCATACTGCATTGTGCAGTCCTGGATGGATGGCCAGTCTGTATCAGTATTGTGGCAGGTGCCAGAAGCAATATAACCCAAACCACATGCAGTAAAGTCTATAGCCATAAGTGCGCATTATCTTTACTGCCTTTGTCCACGCACTGTGCCTTTATGGATCTCAACCTTCTGCAAAAATTCAATGCTTCTTTCCGTCAGTGGCTGGATCTTAGCAAAGTTGCTTTTCTGGCAGCTTTTCACTAACAGGAATGATATTTCCCTGGAGAATGATTGTTTTCTCCTGCTTCAGCTTGTCTAGCTTTCTTCCAACAGCAGGACACACAACTTCACTCCAGGGTGACTAATCAAAAACTCTCTAGCCGAGGGAAAGTGGGGCCAGCCACCCCCCTGGCAACTATTATTAAGGACTGCAGGTTAACTATTTCCTACCCATATACAGCCTTATGGAATACATAGTAAAGTCACATTACATTAGCCATTTGTACCACTGAGAGTGCCTAGTGCATCTCAGTAAACATGTTAACAACTTTAATAGTGAGCTATAGTGTACTAAAACGTTAACTCTTCATTAGCAGTGACCAATAGCATTAACCCTTTTGCAGTAAACTATTAGGTCACTGCACATTTCGTGGAGACGGGTTCCCTTTATTAGTGTAGGACACTGAATGTTTGTACGTTATTTGCAAAACATAGCTTTTCTGACACTAAAATAATGAATTATACACAAAGCAGAAAACATACATATACTATGTTAATACCATAGTGTGCTGTGGCAGTCGAAATGCTGCTTGCTACATCTGTAGATCATATTTAGAGTTGGGCGATTCGAATCCAACAAAGTGGAATCAATCCGAATTTCAGGATAAATTAGATTCGCCACAAAGCTGAATTTCCTTGTGCTTCATGGTAGCGAATCGATTTAACCTGAAATAGTGTAAAAAAAAAAAAAATCATACTTACCACCTCCATTTGCTGGCGACGGGCCGGCCGCCGCCAACTTGATTGAAGATCTTGGCTATAAACCTGTGTGTGGACGTCATCTCAGGCCACACAAGATTGCATGCCAGATCTTCAAGCCAGATGGCGGCGGCTGGGCCGTTGCGAGCAAATGGAAGCAGTTAGTATGATTAAATTATTTTTTGTTAATTTTACACTGTTTTTACTCTCAAATGCCGCAATCATGTATGAACGCGGCATCTGTGGGGTACAATGGTGGGAAGCGGCGCTATCGCGGATCCCTGTCATTGCATCCGCTAATTACCAAAAAATATGCTTCGTGAAGACGTTATTCCTCATGAAGCTATTATTTTTGTAATAAATTCGACACATCTTTTGGTTCTTTGCACCAAAATTTTGGTGTATGTTGGCACTTCATAAGCCAGGCCCCTTTCCCACAACACATGGGCCAAAAAAAGGGTCCAAAACACATAAAAAATGTGTTGAAAATCATGAACACCAATTTTGGGGCTCAAATTAAAAACATTTTCTGGAAATTAAAGGGGTTGTCTCACTTCGGCAAGTGGCATTTATTATGTAGAGAAAGTTAATGCAAGCCACTTGCTAATGTATTGTGATTGTCCGTATTGCCTCTTTTGCTGGCTGGATTCACTTTTCCATCACATTATACACTGCTCGTTTCCATGGGTATGATCACCCTGTAATCCAGCAGTGGTGGTCGAACTTGCACACTATAGAAAAAAGTACCAGCCTACTTGAGCTCCCAAGGCCCTGGCAACCACAGAGGTCATCGGTTTTTCCTATACTGTGCAAGCACGACCACCACTGATTGATTGCAGGGTGGTTGTAACCATGGAAACGAGCAGTGTATAATGTGATGGAAAAATGAATTCAGCCAGCAAAGGGGGTAATATGGCCAATCACAATACATTAGTAAGTGCCTTGTATTAATTTTCTCTACATGATCAATGCTACTTTCTGAAGTGAGACAACCCCTTTAAATAGCCCCTTCAAACAGGTGATTGGCAGGGGTTCCGGGATTTGGACGACCAACGATCAGATACCGATGGCCTATACTGAGTATAGGTTGGCAATATTTAATTCCCGGAAAAAACTTTTATCTTGAATTCCAACACATTTACATTAGTAAATTCTCCCTAGTGTTTTTATATTCAACTTCAGCTTCACATTTTCTGACAGGTGAAGTAGAGGACTCACCCTTCCTCGGGTTTTCCATTTGCGGAGTTTTTTAATTGGTTTTACAAATTTAGCTTTTTGGTCTCACATTAAAGGTAAATGTAATGGGAAAGTTCTTGATATTCCTTGTGATAATAACTGTCTAAGCTATACTCTACTCAGATAGATGTCTGCTGGCTAGATTGGATTTAACCATGTATCCCAGCTGCTGCTGTGCATATGAAATAGGATGTGCTCGGGAGCTGATAACATCAGACAACAGAGTCCAGACCCTGCCTCCAGCTTATACTTTCTGACGTTCACCCTGGTGTCTTGAAGATGTTCCTCCGTAAGCTAAATGAGCTGACAAGGAATGCTGAAGACTGGCTTAGAATATTAATACCATAGGACACCTGCACTTGGAAAATAACTCCCCAAAAAACTAAGTCCCATAAGACTTTGTACTTCAGGCTACTTTCACACTTGCATGTTTGCCTGATCCGGCAGGGTTCAGCAAAAACGCTTCCGTTACTGATAACACAACCATCTGCATCCGTTATGAATAGATCCGTTTGTATTATTTTAAACACAGTAAGGACGGATTCGTCATAAACTCCATTGCAAGTCAATGGGGGACGGATCAGTTTTGTATTGTGCCAGATTGTGGGAGAGAAAACAGATCAGTCCCCTTTTCTCCTCATCCCATGACGGAAAGAAAACCGGAGCTTGCTCTCTGGTATGGGAGCGCAACCAAACAGAATGGAATGCATTTTGGAACGTTCCGTTCTGTTCAGTTACGTTTTGTCCTCATTGACAATGAATGATGACAAAACGGAAGCGTCTTTCTCCAGTATTGAGATCCTCTGCCGGATCTCAATACCGGAAAAGAGAAACGCTAATGTGAAAATAGCCTCAGTCAGGTCAATGGATACACCTTAGGGTTATCTTCACACTTAAATGGGTGATTCACCTTATATCCACATCCTAGTAAATATATGGTCTCCCTAGGTTTGTGCCCTGGACAGACTCAGCTGCTGAGAGTTAGAATCTGGAAAACAACATTTTGGAGACTACTGCCCCCAGGGTGCACGAGAATTGGCGCTTTGTCTTCAATCAAGATGGCTGCGACGGCCTCTCTGCAATCAAAAGGATGAGGCGAGTATGTATTTTTTTTTCGCACATTTGTTACCACAAATCACCAGGAAATTAAAATTCGTGGTGACCTGAATTTTTCCTGAAATTCGGAAATTTGTTGACTTCGATTCGCTCAACACTTGTTATTTATATTCATAAGTCATTTATACATAGTTTTACGCTTTGTTAATACCGACTGTAAAATGCCCTTTTCCATGAAGACTGCTCTGCCCCGATGTATCCCTGTGGATCCAGACAAATAAAAATTAAAAGAATCAAATGCTGTAATGTGAATGGATTAAAAGGAGCCCAAAATGATTAGTGACAAGGGAAGAGATGAAAGGACGAGCATAGCCAGGACGGATATGAGACTTGGCACCTGCTCCACCAAATAGCAATTCTCATTACTTAAGATTCCTCTTCAAAAGAAGACTGATTTTTATGGTTAATATACTGAATGAGTGAGAGAGAAACGACTCCAGACTTCCTTCACTGCCATTCTAAAAATATAAGAGGTCTTGTAAAAGCAAAATATAATACTAAGAGAAAGGTCATCCGCACAAAGGGAGCATTGCTGGTGATGCTTCCTCATAGGCCCCTTTCACACGACCGTATGGCTTTTTCAGTGTTTTGCAGGCCGTTTTTATCGGATGCGTTTTTCCATTTTTTCATTTCCGTTGTGTTTCCGTTTCCGTTTTTCCGTATGGCATATACAGTATACAGTAATTACATTAAAAAAATTGGGCTGAGATTAATATTTTCAATAGATGGTTCCGCAAAAAACAGAACGGATACGATAGACATACAGATGCATTTCCATATGTGTTACGTTTTTTTTGCGGACCCATTGACTTACATTTTTTGCGGAACCATTGAATCGAATGGTTCCGTATACGGACCGCAAAAAAAGGTCCGTACACCCGAAAAAAAAAACGTTTGTGTGAAAGAGGCCTTATGCTCATGGTCACCCCCTGCTGAGTTAAACGGGTATTCCCATCTGGGACAATGATGGTATATCACTAGAAACGGGAAATATAAAGGAAGGACCTAATTGTCTCCTTCCTGCTGGACCCACTTCTGTGTGTGAAACCCTTATAGTGCCATAAATCTGAAAGAACAGAGCTGCTATGTGAAAATAAAGGCTGTGAGAAGGCACAAGTTGCCATAGTTGATGATAGATATGTGTCACCAAGGTGCCTAGCCTCGGTGAAGTGAACCGGTAAAGTTTCGTCAGTAACCTTAGTATACTGACACTTATTAATCGTAGTTTAGCTGTTGGATGCAGCTGATTTGGGCCGGGTTTTCATTTGGAGTAGTCAAAGAGCAGGGTGGGATGACTACTTCCATGTATGCAGGCAGGTTTTGGCTGGCCTAGACAAGCCAAGGAAGGCCAGGAGAGAGAAGGTTGAGGTTCCTAGTTTGAAAGTCTGCTAGACTATGTGTAGAGCTTGGTGGAGTTGCTTCAACAGAGAGTCTACAATTGCCACATTCTTCCTCCAGTCAGGCGAGTTTTCATAGACTGTATATTTTAGTGATTACATGGTGAAGTGAGCCATTTTTTTGTTGAAACTGTTATTCGACCAAAAAAAAATCCCTGTTATTTGAACTATTTCTGGAGTTGCCATTTGAGCTGATTGCCACAAGGCCTACAGAAATACACTATGGTCCTATACCCTTCTATAGGTGCCATCTCACAGCTTGTTACAGCTTGCAGACCATCCGTAGAAATAATTCATCCATCTGCTCAGATCCCACATTCTGAGGGAACAATGCTATTAATATAGAGTCAGTACACCAGACAGGCCTAGCGAGAGAAAACTCCCGTCTCCCACACAACTAAAATGGTTTATTTCTGTCATTTTAATTGCCGATGCAAGCTCTTCAGATGTGAAGGAAAGCCATTGCCGCTCACCCTTGTCTTAAAGGCCTGTTAAGGATGATGTTCCCTGGATTTAGGACTGCGGACATTTTTTCTGCTTGATAGCTTCTCTGTAGAGCCTAGGCTGTTGCTTTGTCACTGCCACTTTGACAGATAAAAAAACAGCATGTGCGGATCCGGTCCATTGCTCTTCCTGCTAATAACCTGCCAGGTGAGAATCAAACATTGTAACTGCAGAATAACGATGGCTGGTTATGGTGGAAAAATATAACGGCACAAAGCAAAGGTTCCTCTCTTCGTGTCCAAAGCGTTTTACCCTTCACATCCATCTGAACACATTGAAACGGAAGGTTAAGCCAAGAGAACATTGCTGGTTATACTGGGCTCAATGCGTGGGATTAGAATATGGAAATGGCGTCATGTAAAGCCAGCTATTTCTAGTATACATAATCTAATGGTATCAAAATGTTACAGAAATATATCTCCGTCCTATGCAATGCAGGAAAGCTGCACCACTTGGCTTTGACATTCTTTAAAATAGTATCCAGCCCTCCTATATTTGGAGAACTCCATGTTTTGTGCTACTACTGACATGGAATCTAGCCTGTGCAGCAAGGATGGCGGTAGGTCCTACTAGACCTCTCTGACGGGTGTGTGTACAGCAACCAGTCCGCCCCTGATGTGTGTCAGGAGCAGATTAAGAACTTAAAATGGCCCTGGAAATTTTTTTTTTTAAGTGAATCCAAATTAACAGAAGGTGGGGCAACACAAGTACACAGGGTCTTAAGTAGGAAGGGACAACAATAAGGGAGTCAGCAATACCGAAGTGCCCTGGGAAAAGCAAATACCACAATGCAGCATTAAATACTGCAGTATCACCATTCTGAGGATGATGAAACTGTTGAATTCAGGAGGGTCGGCTGCTGGACACATGTATAATAAGTACCTGATTCTCCTAACATTAATTAATGCTCAGATCATCAGACCATTATGTACCTGCACAGTGGCTGTGAGGAGGACTCAGGTGGCTCCATGGGTATCGTCCCACGGGGAAATTTCCCTTGAGGGTTTATGGCCAGCCCGCCCATGGGGCCTATGTAGCTAAAATGTGTACAAGGAGTCTGAGACACACCTGCATTCTTATCATTTGTTCAGGTTGGCTTCTGGATATAAACACCAGCCCAGCACAAGCTTACCAGGAAGTCAGTGCATAGAGAGCTGATTTCCAGCACAGTAAGGACAGAACAGGGGCAGACATACCATATGTGCAACCTGTGCAGCTGCACAGGGGCCCAGCAGGTAGGGGGCCGACTGTCACCTTAAAACGTAGAGATCTGCTGCCTGTTAGACTGTATGTAATGGACTGAGCTAAATAATTTCATTCTCGGACATCTGTGGATTGCTAGAGAGGCATTTAGGGGCTCTATAGTGACCGGTTTCAGAGTAAGGGACCCCTATGCTGGTCTTGATACAGACTACTAAATCACCAGTGAGAACAAGATGATTATCAATAATTGTCACTCATATACTAAGGGCCCTACTACATGGGCCAAAGATTGGGACAATTATCAGGGATGATCATTCATACAGACAACTGCAAGCGGGCAAACCCACTCGTCAGGTGATCACGTCTTTCTTGTGGCACTTCAAACAAATGTTTTTCGACAGCACATAATGAATGAATCCATATGGGGATGAACAATCGTAGCAAATATTCTTCTTCATACAGAGGGGAAGATTGCTGCAGCTAAATGAGTGGGCAATGACTGGAAACGAACGATCCGTTGCCGATCATTGACCTGTGCATCGGCCCTTGTAAATTAATTTCAGCTGCCCTAAAGGTAAACAGATAAAGAAAAAGTAGTTTTTTCAAAACAATTTCAATTACTGGTTGATTGATTATTAATTTCTCGTTACACTGCTTTAACTTGTGTAACAAACTATGATTGTTCCTATTAGCTATTGTTCAAAAACAATTGCTCCTGTCTTTGGTTTTGGAGAGCTGGCTCTGGGGAGTGATATATGGACATGAACAGTCAGAGCAAATGAATATGTTTAGAGATGAGCGAATCGAATCTCACAAAGTGGAATTCGATTCGAATTTCAGGATAAATTTGATTTGCCTCGTAGCTGAATTTCCTTTGTGTTAGCTAATCGATTTAACCTGAAATAGTGTAAAAAACTAAAAAATTCATACTTACCTCCTCCATTTACTCGCGATGGGTCGCCAGCCTCCATCTTGATTGAAGATCTTGGGCAAAATCCCGTGGGTGATGATGTAATCTCACACCGCGCAAGATTTTGCTACAGATCTTCAAGCAAGATGGCGGCGGCTGGCCCGCGTCACGAGCAAATGGAGGCGGTAAGTTTGATTAAATTTTTTTAATATTAATTTCACAATGTTTTTTTCACTCAGATGCCACGATCATGTATGATTGCGGCATCTGAGGGGTACAATGATGGGGGCGGCTACTTACAAAAAATACTCTGCTGAGTATAAATGTAGCTGGTTTCTACACTGCCCTAAACATTGTAGGCTTAGGTCAAGCCCAGGAGAGGCAGTTCTATTAGTGTTAGGGACCCATCTGCAGAAGCCACTTTGAGGCCTGGTAAATGGGCCCGACACACGTTTGATCAAAAATGAGCTTGTATTTTTTTCATTTATAGTAGGTATAATACCACTTAATTTAGTATAATCCCTACTTCCTAGTTTTATTGTTTGCATGTAAAATGTTGTGCTGCCATACCTGTTTTGTTTGCTTCCTGCATGCTAGCTTTATAGATGTGCACCTGCGACTATGAATGTGCTAGTCTAAATTTTCTGGTAGCAAACATAGAGAGAACTGTGCAGCCATATAGATAAAACTGCCCAGATTACAGATTTTTTTAAATTCTATTTCTTAACATGATTATGGGGGTGGCCATCTTTCCTGAGCTGTTCTTAATAGCACTTACAAAGCATTAAGAAAATTGCTTTACGGCAGCCCCATAGGCCATAGACACAATGGATAGATGGGACCTTATTGACTTCTATGGAAGAGGTTTCTAGGTATGCTCTGTGACCTGTTCAGAGGTCATTGTACGAGGAAAGAACAGATAAGCTTTGACAATCACCTATTGTGAATGGTGGATCCTGTCTTATTTGTCATTCTAATCCTGCCTGTATTGATATCACTTCTGTATATAGATAAGCAGATAACTGCAGTAAAATTATCTGTACAAACCAAAATGTGGCGCCAATTATTATTCTTAGTTGCTATTGGTAAAACTGCAGGATTTATGTTTTTGTTTAAATAAAAATATTAACATGGAAAATTAAAAATAACCACCCCAAAATTTTAAAAAAATATGTTAAACGTAAAATTGGGATTTAAACAATAGGTAATTTTCTGATTACACACTTCCTTTAATCTCTTTACTATCCACCCCACCAGAAATTCTAAAATTAACCCTATAACTGTCCATGGCACCAAGGATAATGGAAATAACTCCCACGCTGTCCTAGAACCACAGCAACTCTGATATTAACACCTTCAATCCCCTCATCACCAGGTATACTAAACCTAAACCCTTGACTGCTCTAGACCAGACCAACATATATACTGACATTAACCCTTTCACTTCCCTAGGACAACAGGGAAATTTACACTAACCCTTCTATCGAAGATCACCAAGGATGCTAACACTAACACTCTTATGGCCCTATACCACCGAAGGAACAGAGGCTTGGAGAGGAAACCAGCAATGTGGATAAAAGTCAATGGAAGGTTGCATCTGGTTGTGAAGAGAAGTTGCATGGGAAAGTGGGGGGGGCTGTAAAGAGTAAAGCTATACCTTTGTACCAAGGACCCTGGGCCTTTAGATATGCCCCTGTTCAATAGGAAGTCTTGATTCAACTATTAAAATGATATTTTATCCCGCTTTTTACTAAGAAGAGTAAAATAATAAAGCACAATTTCCGTAAAATACATATTTGAATATTATTCAGGAAAATACTGATTATTATTACATCTTCATAAACATTGCAAAGAAGAATGCTGGATCAACTTTGAAGATAATAGGCTGAACTGGGTGGATGTATGTTGTGCTTTAGCCTTACAAACAACTATGTAATGCAAGTGGCAGTGACTAAAATAGTTGCTTAATGTGATCATTTATGCACAGTATCACCAGTAAAATATGTATATAATCAGTCTTATTATTTGTAAATTTCAAGACAATTCTGAGGCTTTTTACAATTTTTTTATGCTGAAAGCTGCAGTTGCAAACTTTTCTGCCTGTGTGTTACCCTGTCCAAGATGTAATGTGACATGGACTCTCACAGTGTTCCACTTTTACAGTTGTCATAAAGAAAAGTATGACCAGGGGAAGCGTTGTGGGAATAGTTTAGTCATGGAGGCCACTGTCACTATGATAGCTTGATAGCTTGCCGTGAGAAGCAAAAAATGGTGCAGCTGTGAAAAATAAGAAGCAGAAATTAAACAGATTACTTATTACAGTTTTTTTTAAAGGGATATTCCAGTCTAAGAGCCAACAACCCCAATGGTCGTAATCTGTGGCCAATCTAAAAAAAAATCTAGGTCGCACAGTTTTTCTAGATGTGCAAAAAAATTTGCATAAATTGTGACCTAGATGGTAGAGAACATCAGCTTTTCTCAATTCAAAATACCAAAGCATACCACCAGATGTTTGCTGGAGACGCCATAAAAGAGTGAGTACTCTTTCTCACATTTGGTGGCACTGCACATTAATTGAAGACTATTGGTAAGCTGTAGAATTTGTGTTACAGTGAGAGCCCACGGCAGCTGATTCTTCTCTTACCAGTCCTGGGTATCATCTTCACAGGGGCACAGACCCACCTTTCTGGTGACTATGGCTGCTGGGCTCACACTGCTCCTCATCGCAGGCTTGGTCTCTCCCCTGTGCCCATAGGTGTGTGAGATATATGATCCATAGCTTGCCAAGTTTCTGTGAAGATGTGCTGTTTCTGTTCTGACCTTTGCCTGACCTGACTCTGACCCTCCGCTGCCTTATCTGACCCATTCCGGACCTCATATTGATCTTTCTCAGCCTGCCCTGACCTTGGTCTACCTCGGATTACAATTTTGTCTGACCCTATGGGTCAGCTTTCAAGCACACAAGACTACACCAGGAGCTAGTGGCCTGGTGGTTCCCAAGTTAGCCCAAAGTCAAATCTGTTGATTGACACAGTGGTTCCATAACACTCTGAAAGCTAACTCCACATTTATGTCACTTAAAAATAATGTTTGCACTCTGCTACTGACTGCAGCCAAGTTGTTTAGTCTACTGTTATGGTTTAAAATGGAAGCACCTACTCTACAATAGTGCTCAAGGTGTAACAAATACATCAACCTGAAGAACTGGCACATTGAGGAGCCACGACCAGTGATACATTTACCAAAAAATTTAAACCTTGGAGGAATTTTCATTGCCAACCCAGTTTTGAGGTCAGGGAGAACAAAAAAAAAAATACAAAAAAAGACAACTCACCTGTCTGAAGTTGTAGCATTCCCATGCTGCTGACCTTTTGCCTGCTGCTTCTGGTCCCCGACAAACCGAACATGACTTGTTACCATGACAGCTGCAGCCAATCATTGGCCTCAGTGATCATATGTGCTAAAACAGCATGTCACTGCTAGTAACATTCAAGTGACATGCTATTCTAGCTTATGTGACCACTTAGGCCAGTGACTGGCTGCAGTGGTTATAGGATGGAGCCACCTGCTGTCTGGTGGGGATGAGAAGCAGCCAGAACCAGAGCAGTAGTGCAGGAATGGTGAGACCTTGGACTAATTTTGTTTTTCTTTGAACTGGCCACAGGCTATAACCATTGGGCTCCTAGGCCAGGCAACCTCTGTAATGGAGAAATGAGGAAATGAAGAATATATTCCCCATGAAGAAGGGGTGAATTTCTGATATATTTAAAATATTATTAAATTTATGGATAAATACTCTTAAATAATTTAGTTACGTAATAATTTATTAAATAATTATAATTAAAGAAGTACCTCCCAATGACTAGACAATGTAAAGACAAGGTCTACTATACTATACCAGTAACAAACAGAATAGTAGGTATCATGGAACGTTGGCTCATTCAGTTATAGTACCTTATCTATAAGTTACAGCATCACATAAGCGGGGACCAGGACTGCCAGTCCTAGTCACACTACAGCCATTTAGTGCAAGATCGTTGTATGTTCTATACAAGAAAACTCCTCCTACAATCACATTTCTTGTGTCCTGGAGAAACATTATCAGGTTTTGAGCTTGTTTTTAGACCATGAACTCTGCAATATTAGGTCAACAGTCAGCTGTGATATTGCTGCATGTTTACACACCTTAACCCCTTAAGGACCGGGGGTTTTGGGATTTTTGCGTTTTTGCTTTGCCCTCCCTGCCTTCCAAAAGCCATAACATTTTTATATTTCCGCTCACATAGCCATATGACGGCTTGTTTTTTGCGGGACAAGTTGTACTTTTTAACGCTACCATTTATTTTTGCATGTGATGTAGTGGGAAACGGGAAAAAAATTCCAAATGGGGTGAAATTGCAAAAAAAAAAGCAATTTCACCACAGTTTTACAGGTTTTTAAATTACAACGTTCGATTTGCAATAAAACTGACTGGTTAATTTTATTCTTCAGGTCAGTACGAATCCGGCAATACCTAATATGTATAGTTTTTCTTGCGTTTTGATAGTGAAAAAAAATTAAAAGTGGGAATTTTTTTATTTTATTTTTTTGTCGCCATGTTTTGACCCCTATAACCTTTTTGTAATTATGCGTACGGAGCAGTGTAGGGGCTCATTTTTTGTGGAGCAATCTGAACTTTTAATTGATACCATTATGGGGTGCGTATGATGTTTTGATCACTTTTTATTCATTTTTTTTTGGAAATGAAGCGTCCAAAAATGGCGAATTAGCCATTTGGACGCTTTTTCGTTTTTATGTTTACCGTATGGTGAATAATTTTTAATATTATTATAGTATGGGCGTTTTCGCACATTGCGACACCCATTATGTGTAATTTTTTATTTTTATTTATTTTATTTTCATTTTGGGGAAAGGGGGTGATTTGAATTTTTATATTTTTTTATTTTATTTTTATTTTTTAAACTTTTTTTTTTTTTACCACTTTCTTATAGTTCCCACAGGGAACTATAAGATGCAATCATCAGATTACTATTCTCATATATTCCAATGCAATAGCATTGGAATATATGAGAAAATCATATATTTCCTATGGAGCCTATTACAGTCATAGGCTCCATAGGAATACTATGTAGTAACCTAGGTTTCATTCACAGAAACCTAGGCTACAACATGCATGCTCCGGCTCCCCTTGTGGCCATCAGGGGAGCCGGGCACAAACCAAGTGAAACTTTCGTTTTGCTGTGATCAGATGCCGTGGTCAGGATTGACCACGGCATCTGAGGGGTTAAATGTCCGCGATCGGCATCGCTGCCGGTCGTGGACATGAGCTGCGGGTGTCAGCTTGATGAATCAAGCGTTTACCCGCAGCTCATGCGCCCGGGCGCGGGCGCCATCTTTAAAGTGCGGACGAAGGGCGTACATGTACGCCCTTCGTCCTTAAGGGGTTAAAGGGGTTCTCCGGGAATTAAGAAAATAAAAATACTTATATGTTACTTTATGGTAAATATCTTCCCAAATACTTTTTATTAGTTAGAATGACTTGTTTTGTATAGGGAGCAATCATCAGGAGAAATAAAATGGCCGCTGTCCTATTAGACCTTGGTCTACCTCGGATTACAATTTTGTCTGACCCTATGGGTCAGCTTTCAAGCACACAGAGACTACACCAGGAGGTAGTGGCCTGGTGGTTCCCAAGTTAGCCCAAAGTCAAATCTGTTGATTGACACAGTGGTTCCATAACACTCTGAAAGCTAACTCCACATTTATGTCACTTAAAAATAATGTTTGCACTCTGCTACTGACTGCAGCCAAGTTGTTTAGTCTACTGTTATGGTTTAAAATGGAAGCACCTACTCTACAATAGTGCTCAAGGTGTAACAAATACATCAACCTGAAGAACTGGCACATTGAGGAGCCACGACCAGTGATACATTTATCAAAAAATTTAAACCTTGGAGGAATTTTCATTGCCAACCCAGTTTTGAGGTCAGGGAGAACAAAAAAAAAAATACAAAAAAAGACAACTCACCTGTCTGTAGTTGTAGCATTCCCATGCTGCTGACCTTTTGCCTGCTGCTTCTGGTCCCCGACAAACCGAACATGACTTGTTACCATGACAGCTGCAGCCAATCATTGGCCTCAGTGATCATATGTGCTAAAACAGCATGTCACTGCTAGTAACATTCAAGTGACATGCTATTCTAGCTTATGTGACCACTTAGGCCAGTGACTGGCTGCAGTGGTTATAGGATGGAGCCACCTGCTGTCTGGTGGGGATGAGAAGCAGCCAGAACCAGAGCAGTAGTGCAGGAATGGTGAGACCTTGGACTAGTTTTGTTTTTCTTTGAACTGGCCACAGGCTATAACCATTGGGCTCCTAGGCCAGGCAACCTCTGTAATGGAGAAATGAGGAAATGATGAATATATTCCCCATGAAGAAGGGGTGAATTTCTGATATATTTAAAATATTATTAAATTTATGGATAAATACTCTTAAATAATTTAGTTATGTAATAATTTATTAAATAATTATAATTAAAGAAGTACCTCCCAATGACTAGACAATGTAAAGACAAGGTCTACTATACTATACCAGTAACAAACAGAATAGTAGGTATCATGGAACGTTGGCTCATTCAGTTATAGTACCTTATCTATAAGTTACAGCATCACATAAGCGGGGACCAGGACTGCCAGTCCTAGTCACACTACAGCCATTTAGTGCAAGATCGTTGTATGTTCTATACAAGAAAACTCCTCCTACAATCACATTTCTTGTGTCCTGGAGAAACATTATCAGGTTTTGAGCTTGTTTTTAGACCATGAACTCTGCAATATTAGGTCAACAGTCAGCTGTGATATTGCTGCATGTTTACACACCTTAACCCCTTAAGGACCGGGGGTTTTGGGATTTTTGCGTTTTTGTTTTGCCCTCCCTGCCTTCCAAAAGCCATAACATTTTTATATTTCTGCTCACATAGCCATATGACGGCTTGTTTTTTGCGGGACAAGTTGTACTTTTTAACGCTACCATTTATTTTTGCATGTGATGTAGTGGGAAACGGGAAAAAAATTCCAAATGGGGTGAAATTGCAAAAAAAAAGCAATTTCACCACAGTTTTACGGGTTTTTAAATTACAACGTTCGATTTGCAATAAAACTGACTGCTTAATTTTATTCTTCAGGTCAGTACGAATCCGGCAATACCTAATATGTATAGTTTTTCTTGCGTTTTGATAGTGAAAAAAATTAAAAGTGGGAATTTTTTTATTTTATTTTTTTGTCGCCATGTTTTGACCCCTATAACCTTTTTGTAATTATGCGTACAGAGCAGTGTAGGGGCTCATTTTTTGCGGGGCAATCTGAACTTTTAATTGATACCATTATGGGGTGCGTATGATGTTTTGATCACTTTTTATTCATTTTTTTTTGGAAATGAAGCGTCCAAAAATGGCGAATTAGCCATTTGGACGCTTTTTTTTCGTTTTTATGTTTACCGTATGGTGAATAATTTTTAATATTATTATAGTATGGGCGTTTTCGCACATTGCGACACCCATTATGTGTAATTTTTTTATTTATTTTATTTTCATTTTGGGGAAAGGGGGGTGATTTGAATTTTTATATTTTTTTTATTTTATTTTTATTTTTTAAACTATTTTTTTTTTTTACCACTTTCTTATAGTTCCCACAGGGAACTATAAGATGCAATCATCAGATTACTATTCTCATATATTCCAATGCAATAGCATTGGAATATATGAGAAAATCGCATATTTCCTATGGAGCCTATTACAGTCATAGGCTCCATAGGAATACTATGTAGTAACCTAGGTTTCATTCACAGAAACCTAGGCTACAACATGCATGCTCCGGCTCCCCTTGTGGCCATCAGGGAGCCGGAGCACAAACCAAAGTGAAACTTTCGTTTTTGCGCGATCAGATGCCGTGGTCAGGATTGACTACGGCATCTGAGGGGTTAAATGTCCGCGATCGGCATCGCTGCCGGTCGCGGACATGAGCTGCGGGTGTCAGCTTGATGAATCAAGCGTTTACCCACTGCTCATGCGCCCGCTCCGTGCGGGAGCGGGCGCCATCTTTAAAGTGTGGACGAAGGGCGTACATGTACGCCCTTCGTCCTTAAGGGGTTAAAGGGGTTCTCCGGGAATTAAGAAAATAAAAATACTTATATGTTACTTTATGGTAAATATCTTCCCAAGAATTACTTGTTTTGTATAGGGAGCAATCATCAGGAGAAATAAAATGGCCGCTGTCCTATTAGTACACATGAAACCTGTCCTAATCACACAGGAGGACCAGTTACTTCACAACACTGAGTTAAAGAGCTGCCTCATACTCCTCTCTGCTCAACTTGTCATCGATTATGATCCTGCATACAGGTGAATCTCTGAGGAATGGAGTTCGTGAGGAGACATGAGAGGAGGGTGATGTGTGGATAATGAGCAGCAGCACTTGTATGCAGTCTCCATTACAACAGCCCCACATCACCACAGTCTGTCCTGTT
Source organism: Bufotes viridis (assembly GCA_033119425.1). NCBI lineage: Eukaryota > Metazoa > Chordata > Amphibia > Anura > Bufonidae > Bufotes > Bufotes viridis. The sequence continues at coordinate 354,668,576 of CM065593.1, forward strand.
CATCCTCTCTGTACATCATGTCTCCTCATAAACTAAATTCCCCAGAGATCCAGCTGAAGATCATTCTTAGCTGTCTTCAATCAGGATCATAATCCTTGACAAGTAGGAGAGGAGAATTAGGCAGATCTTTACCTCAGTGTTGTGAAGTAACTTGTGCTTCTGCATGATTAGGACAGGTTTTGTGTGTACTAATACGACGGCGGCCATTTATTTCTTCCAATGATTGCTTCACAGACAAAAAGAGCCATTATAAATAATGAAAGGTATTTGGGAGTATATTTATAATAACGTAATATTTAAGTATTTTCATTTTCATTATTCCTGGAGAACCCCTTTAGGGCTGGATTTCTTCAATAGAATACATTTTATCTAACCCCAAGCATGTCCTCACTGCAAACCATACAAAGGGGGATTTATCGTCTAGAGAATTAAACCTATAAATCATCCAAAAATGAACACTGCAACTAGTTACCATTGCAACCTCAGGGTTAACCCTTCAATAGGTTTACTCTAGTGTTAAAAAAAATAAAATGATAGTGCTGAACAAGCCTGGGAGAAGTCTCAGAGGTGCTAAAGTATTCCCACCACCCCGCATTCTGTAGATACACGAGTTTCAGACAGCACACCAATTTGCAGTGATATACCGGTAAGTGTTCTTTATTTATTAATTTCAGCTGAACATTCAAGTGCAGGAGTGTAGCAATGTTTCGGGCTTAAGACATGAATCGCTCTTTATCAAGCATGTTTGTGCACATAGCTTATCAGTTGTGATTCACCATCATCATGAAACTAATATTGGACAACCAAAGTGTTCTAGCTAAATGGGTAGCCCAGTTGAAGAACATAGTGAGTTAGAGGCAGTCTGTCCACATTGGGCGCCCAATCACCAATATCCAACCAATTCCAAAAGTCCATCTCTCACCTACATTAACCAGCTTTTACTTTTATGTTCCTCAAGTTGGAATAACACATCAATTTTATAAATAAGACCACTGCTTTTGTTGGCCTAGCTGGTCATGTTACTGATCAGCACTAGAGATTAGCGAAGTTATCAAAAATTTGATCACACCCCCTCCTTCCCCATCAAAAAATCTATTTGTCTGACTTTGATTCGCTCATCACTATTTGTGATGCCCCAATTTTATTAACAGGCACATGCTTCTTAATAATTTTGCACCTAACTCAGAGATGACGTGGATTTCAGAAATATTTTAAAACCAGTTTTGTAGAAAAAAGTGGATGAACAACCCATGATACATCAGGACACTAGTGTATAACACACACCCTATTAAATTTATCCATGATAAATATAATTTGTCTCCAATTGCCAAAAGAAAAGTTTGTAAAATTGGAAAACTAAAATGAAAGAAAAAAGAACATCCAGAGCTGCTCATCCAGAACAGCTTCTGTATTTTGATTAATATTCTCTTGTACTATAAGAATATGATTTGCATAGTCTACTTATGTGTGTAAGATTAAATTGCTCACCAGGAATTCCGATGAGGATAATATGATTATTGTAATCAATAGTTCTTGATTTTCAACAATTCCATAATTTATTCAACTTTCCCCATTATATATTCCATTAACATGCTCTTTGTGGAATTGTTTCTGTGAGCGCTGTGCAGGCAATGGAAAGAATCATTCTCAAATGGGTTGTATTCTGTAAAGTAATTATTATTACAGGATCCCCAAAGGTCGGTTTGGCTGGTGGAATCCAAGCAAATGATGTAATTTTTTTTTCTCCAAAAAAATATGGGTGGTTGGTTTTCTCGAAACAGGGGGATATATATGTTTTACGTGCTGAAAGACAAAGTGCTTGCTGCCTATAGCAACTGATAAAGAAGTGTGCACTTCATACACTATCGTATCTGTTGATGATAAGGTACTGCTTCTCACTCTGCCTTTCATCTCCCTGCATTTCAGTCTGTCTCTCATCTCCCTGCATGCGCTGATTAAAGGAAAAACTGTTGCCATTATCATCCAGTCATAGCGCAGCTTTTATTTTACTACATCCCTTCTTACAATACTGTAGACCAGGGCCGGGCCGACACAGAGGCTGGGGAGGCTCCAGCCTCAGGGCGCTCCAGCCTCAGGGCACAGGCAGGGGCCGGCCAGAGGGAGAGGGACTGACAGAGGGGAACCACTCAGCGCTCCCTCCTGTCATTCCCTGATTGTAGCGTGACCGAGCTCTGTCCGGTCCGCAGGTACAGAGAGCATCAGTCTCCTGTACCCGGCCGGACTGACAGGAAGTGCGCACACAGTTTGCACTTCAAGTAAGTCGGCTCGGTACATGAGACAAAAGCTCCTCCTCCTGTACCTGCGGAGGCACAGACCATGCAGAGCTCGGCCACGCTACAGCAGAGGTAGGAGGAGAGGAGGGGGAGAAGAAGGAGCATGACAACATGGGGGGGGGAGAAAGAGCATGACAACATGGGGGGAAGGAAAGAGCATGACAACATGGGGGGGGGCAGGAAGAGCATGACAACATGGGGGGGCAGAAAGCATGACAACATGGGGGGGAGAGAAGACAGAGCATGACAACATGGGGGGGGGAGAAAGAGCATGACAACATGGGGGGGGTTGGCAGAAAGAGCATGACAACATGGGGGGGCAGAAAGAGGGGGGGCGGAAATTTTAGAACCAATTAAAGTCTATGGGGCTACTCACATGGCCATTTTTTAAACAGTTAGCGAATAGTGGGCGTCAGATACTGAATATGTGCTATTTTGACCATTTTTATGGCTAGACGGATCCCATTGAAAAGAAGCAGTATGGAGGGCCATTGGATGTCCAGGAAGCACCATGGGGGGCATTCTGTATATTGAGGGGACGGCAGAGGTTGGGTTAAAAAAAAACAAAAAACAATTAACTACATTTTTAATGTCATTTTTACAGCTGTTAAAAATGGAGGTAAAACGGCTGTAATAAATGGATAGGCGGTCAGAAAATGGATGCACACATAGATGCAAAATGAAAAATTGACAGTGCATCTTAACGCCCATTTTGTTTTTTACTGTCATGTGAAGCCTTAGACAGCACATCCAGGGAGATGAGAGGCAGACTGAACTGCAAGGAAAATGTAAAATTCATCAATGCAAATGGGCACCCCGAAAACAGGTTCAAGAGAAGATTCCTCTGTGAATGGGCACCTGGGTCAGTAGTGGGTTTTAAAAAGTTTGTAAGCATGACTAAGGGCAGCCACACACATTCAAATGATCAGCTATCTCTCCCTACTCCCTCCCAACTCCCCCATACACATCGGTATGGCCAAATAAATACGGTATGTGTATTTAATATGGGAAGAAGAAAAAGCCACTGCTTATCTCCTGGGGGGAATTAATTTCCACTAATCGTTCTCTCCCCCGAGATAATCTGTCGGGGGAGAGTAAGGGGCTCCCTATACATATTAATCTTTTGACTGAATAAGCTGAGATTGGTTGCTTAGGCCAAAATAACTCTAATGTGCATAAAGAAAAAGAAAAAAAGAATAAAAGATTTTAAAAATTATGGATGTTTTCTTTACTTCCATAATCGTGCTGAAGACAATAATAAGTACCTATAGGTAAGAAATAGCATCAGAAAATAATTACATAGATGTACACACGGGCAATGCTAGGTATATACGCTAGTTATATGCTATATCTTTACCTAGAATACAGCCTGAGTACAGGAAGAAAAAACCTACCATACAATATGACCTCAGAGAGACATATCTGGCTCACAGTATAATCTCATTGTGATATAGCTGCTAAAAAGTATTACTCCAGCATAGCGTAATATCTGATAGTCACATACCTAACCTAGGTTATTACTGCATGGTGTCCTAGCTGGCTTACAGTGTGATCCCTGTATCATACAGTTGGTCTACAGTGTTTCACCATTATGATAAATTGAGTGTTTGAAGAACTGACTCTAAAGTCAGATATTCCCAGTGTTATATACTGTATTGTATATGTTATTATGGCTGGCGGACACTGATATGGGGCAGCAGTTGGTTAGTATTAATCTGGCTGGGTGGCACAGTTGTGAGGCCAGAGGTCGCACAAATTTTTTTCCAGAAGAGTAAAAATACTCTCCTTAACAATTTGAGGAGTATTTTTAGAGGAGTATGAATTTTGTGCTAGTGCCTGCAGCCTATCAGAGGCCGGCTCAGGTGGCGCGATGACGTCATTATCATCATTATTTATGGCACATTTTAGGGGGCACCTGGTGGCATTTTTTTTTTTTGGGGGGGGGCACTATGGGGGCATTTCTCACTGGCCCATTTTGGGGGGGAACTATGGGACATCTGGTGGCACTATAAGGGAATTATTTGGGGGCACTATGGGGGAGTGGAAAACTATGCGGGCATCTGGGGGCTCTAAAGGGGCTTTTTTATTGGCAATTTATGGGGGGCACTATGGCATCTGGTGGCACTAAGGGGGCATTTTTTACTGGCACATTATGGGAGGCACTATAGGGGAGAGCAGCACTATGGGGCATCTGGTGGCACTATAGGGGCATTATTTGGGGTCACTATGGTATTTTTTTACTGGCACAATATAGGGGGCACTATGGCATCTGGCACTAAGATGTATTTTTTACTGGCACATGGAAGGCACTATAGGGCAGAGCATCACTATGGGGCATCTGGTGGCACTAAAAAGTGACATTTTTTACTGGCACATTATGGGGGCATTATGGGGGAGAGGAGCACTATGGGGGCATCTGGTGGCACTAAGAAGGGCATTTTTAACTGACACATTATGGGGACACTATGGGAGAGAGAGAACTGTGGGGGCATCTGGTGGCACTAAGAAGAGGGATTTTTTACTGGCATATTAAGGGGGCATCTGGTGGCACTAAGAATGGGGATTTTTTTACTGACACATTATGAAGGGCACTAAGAAGGGGTATTTTTTACTGGCACATTATGGGGGAGAGGAGCACTAAAGGGGCATCTGCTGGGGGGCACTACGAAGGGGCATTTTTTTACTGGCATATTATGGGGGGCACTATGGGGAAGGGGGAGAAAAGCACCATGGAGGTATGTGCTGAGGGCACTAAGATGGGGTATTTTATACAGGCAAATTATCGTGGCACTATGGGGGAGAGGAGCACTACGGGGGCATTTACTGGGGCACTGTATAGGGGTATTTTATACTGGCATACATTATGGAGACATTAGCTCAACTGCGGGCACTAAGCAGAGGTATTTCTTGTAATGTCATATTGTAAGGAGAATTATTACTACTAGGGGGCATTATGGTGAGCTTTACTACTACTGGGGGCTATGGGGAACATAATTACTAGTATGGGCACTATGGGGGCATTATTACTAAGTATGCTCAGGCAGAGAATTATTTCTACTGGTGGAATTTTGGGGAGCACTGTTACTTTGGTGGGCACCCTGGCACAGTATCAGCTTAGCACAATTACTTTTGGGGACAATATGTTTATATCACTGTGTGCCAATAATTGTTGAAGGGAGCACTATCTGTGTGGTACTAGTATTTTTCAGGGGACAGTTTCTGCAGTATAGTATTAGGGAGCATAGCAGGCACAGTATTGGGGATGGCAGGATGGGGTGTTCAGAACATGTAAAGATGATGTCTTTTGTCAATCTCTGCGAAGACTGGAGATGGCTGAAAAATCATCATGGCGGTCTGGTCTGAATGGAGAAGATGAGGAAAGAGAACATCTACATCAAAGGTGACACCACTGGATGTAAGAGGTATGTGGCGCTATGTAGGAGAGGAGATGCTCCGGCTCTTCCCCCTGCCATTTTCAGAAGGAGGATTCAGAGCTAGGTGAGAACGGCCAAAGGGGGCGGCAGGCCATGGGAGGGTGGCGGATGGTGGGGGGAACCACAGGCCTTGAGCAGGATCTGGGGAGGGAGGAGAGGGGAGGAGCTTCCTGGCTGTAGCCTGCTGTTGTCTATTGTATAATGTGAAGCAGGCAGTGCAGCCAGGACACGCCCTCCCCTCTGTATGATGTGTAGAGCCGGGCTCCTCCACCCGGACCTACACACCTTTAATATCGCGCAGCTCCTCCTCCACTCCTCTTTTGACGCCTTCAGGACTAGGAGAGAGGAAGTGAAACTGCAACAGCTCCTGCCACAGGGCTACGTGGGGGGCAGTGTGAGTACAGGAGCTTTATGTCAGCCCCCTGAGTATTGAGTACAGTGCGTTTATGTAGGATGAGGGTGAGACTCTTACCTTCATCCTCAACAATATTATTTCAGCTGTACAGTGTTTGTTGGGAGTGGCCTATTATATGTAGGATGGGCTTATAATTTTTTTTTTACACCGCACACATTTTTTTATTTTCGGACCCCCCCCCCTAGACAACATTTCTAGGTGCTCCCCTGGTTATGGACAATGTAGCTGTTGCACTGTTATATGTGGTATGGGCACTATGGTAGGCTGCCAACGATATTTGCACAGTGACTGGCTGGCACTGTTATGTGGCAGCAGCTGACTACAACTAATATGGGCACAGCTGCAGGGAACACTTGGCTGGATGGCATAGTTATGAGGCACTGCTGTTTAGTATGGGGTAAGTATGGTAGAATCATGGACACCATCACCGTGGCTGTCTGTCAGTGTTATGGATACTATAGCTGTGTTGTGTTGTATGTCATGGTGAATAGCAGTGGTATGGGCAGTATGGTTACACAGTGTATGGTCGGCACTGTTATGGGACCAGTAAAGTAGCTACTACTACTACTTCTAACATGGACGCACTGGCTGGGAGTCATCTGGCTGGATAGCACTGTTCTCAGGCACTTATATGGTAAAATATATAAGGTAGTGGTATGGGCACTGTGGTTAGCTGGCAGCATTATTTGCACAGTGGCTGGCTGGTGCTGTTATGGAGGTAGTGGCTGAATGACACTCTTATGGGCACACTAGGAACAGTTGTTTAAGTGATACTCTTATGTAGCATTTTGCACTTCATGAGGCATGTGTGGCAGTAGCATAGGACCTGGGGTTGGTTTGGTAGCTAACACTGTCATGCAGACACTATGCTATGCAGGGGCCGACTGGGAACTTAAAGCGGCCCTGGCAAAAATACTAAACCGTTTTGTAGGCGGGTCCAAATTGATGAAAGGCAGGGCCAGCAATACTGTATTGTGGCACATTATACCACCCAACAGAGCCAAATACCACAGTCTATCACAAAATACAGCCGCCAGCAGCACAAAATACATCCCCAAAAACATCCATGTGAGGAGGGCTCAGACGGCCCCCTGGGCATCGGCCCACCGGGAAGTTTCCCTACAAGGTCTATGACCAATGCACCCCTGATTGTAGGGTACTGTGGTTGGTACACAGCCTAGATAGATTTTCACATGCTTGACACAGCTTCACCTAGTCCACTTTGGCATGTCTCATTTTCTATCAGGATACATATACCATCCAAGTCAGGATCCATTACTAACTTATCCTTTTCAATAGAAAGCCGCTTTATTACAAGTGTTCTGGATTTCCTTCCAGTTAATAATACAGTATAACATCATGTTGCGACTGCACCGGGGAGTCAAAGGTCAAGCCACGTTGGGATAACCTGTGTTCATAATTCATATCAGCAGCTGCATGTGGCACCAGAGCGTCCAGTATGAGGTCGAATCTGTGATGCCTTTGTTTTCAGAGCTGAAGATGCTGCTCTGCGACCCCTGTCTTCTGCCAAGAGACAATCATTAATTCTACAAACAAGTGCCATCTTATTGCTGCGCTATCGCCCGCATCGTGACTAGGATGGATTATAAATGTAATCAGTTGAAAAATTGGTTTCCCGTTGGGTTCTGACCTTACCTGGAATAGGAAGTGTTTTGAGCAGACATTTAGTCGTTCATACAGTCAGAGCTAATTAAGGCTTCTAGGAAAAGCTGAAGAACGACTTCATCCAACTGTTCTGAAAGACTAGCATTTCTATGTAACAGAGGAGACACAATCAGGATGCTGCACTAAAGGCAGAAAAGCGATTGTAGGGAGGGAAGTGTTCCTTCACGGCAATCGACTGCTGGTCTGCGGAGGAGACCGCTGCTGTGACATGCAGCAATCTCCTCCTCAGTATGGGGACAAGTGATCACTAATGCCATACAGAATCGTTGTCTGCTAACAGCAGATCGTGATTAGACACAACAATCTACTGCCGGGAAACAAAGCTTTTTAAACCTGCTGAAAAATTGCCATTGCCCAATGAATGAGGTAATCGACGGCAGTATTATACAGGTAGATCATAATCCTACGAACGCTCGTTAGCGATGATCGACTGGTGTAATACAAGCTTTACTTGTATTTTTAAAAAATATATATTTTGCAGATGTTTTATAACATAAGTCTAAAATGAAACAACTTTTCAAATAATCTTAATTAAAAATCATAAAATGTTTTGACATAAAAATCTCACACTGTCCACAGTTCCTATACAAACTGATGTGTCTCCATGGCAACAGACTACAGAACAACTCTGTGTAGTCTGATCTTACCATCATGCTTCCTACCATATACAGTAGGCCCCAACTGCTCTCTAATATATCAAACGTATAGATGTGCCTACCCTTACCTTTGCTACATTTTTTGTTAAGGACTCCAGGTTGTTATTGTACACAACGGGAAATCATGTTTGTATTTTATTATTATTATTTTTTAAGCTAGTCATATCATGTCACATATCTTTATGTTAAGACGAGAGGAAAGAGGTAAGGTATGGTAATCACGACTTCAGGATCAGATTACAGAGCGTTAGTTTCCAGTGTGTTACCATGGAGATGAAAAGCTGTTGACAAAAATTAGGAGATTTAATTAAGTAAATATTGAAAAGCTGTTTCTTTATTTTTTTTTTTTCATTTTTCGTTTTAAAAGGCATGTTCGTATACCTTTGGAGGCAATAGTTTTTTTTAAATTGTGATTTATTTTTTAAAACATAAAAATCTTTTTTTCAATTGGTCTTTATTAAAATATAGAGTCCTTTTCTCCTTACAGAGCTGAGATGCTCTTCTAGCAGGGTATTAATTTTCTCTCTCTCCCGTCATGCAGGGAGCTGACGGGCTCCTTATCTCTGCTCTCTGAGATTATAAACACTCATTATAGCTCAATCCTTATCTTACTGATAAGACTGTGGTTAAATAAGTGTTTATGACTGTGAAAAACTGCCATTTATCCCTGGTCATTGGAGAGGCATGCTTGCTAGCCTCTTACCCTGCGACTATGGCCCCAATGACAGTTGGCATTCACAATGGACATTGCCGTGACCTAATCAACATCCACAATGGACATTGCCTGTGACCTAATCAACATCCACAATGGACATTGCCTGTGACCTAATCAACATCCACAATGGACATTGCCTGTGACCTAATCAACATCCACAATGGACATTGCTGTGACCTAATCAACATCCACAATGGACATTGCCTGTGACCTAATCAACATCCACAATGGACATTACCTGTGACCTAATCAACATCCACAATAGACATTACCTGTGACCTAATCAGCAAGCACAATAGACAATGCATGTGGGGTTGGGATATATCTGGCTGTATGTTGATTGGTCGCTGTATTTTTTGGGCCTGTCCTCTATCAGGTCCCCGGGGGAGTAGCCCTGGCTGGAAGACTTGCATAAAAGGCCAAGCTTTGCCATCCAATAGAGAGTTCCTGCTTGACCCTCAAAACGAAGTGTCGTCTCGTTATTGGGGGGATTTATTGTATGCTGTTCCAGTTTGACTGCTAGGAGTGTAAACCTCTTCGTATGGTTTTTCCTATTCGGCTGTTTACCGCATTCATATGCTTCTCCGATTTGGTGGTTGTGGTGTCGGCTAGAGCGCTTGGAATACTCAAGAAGCGCTAGGAGCATCTTTCAATGGAGGTACCCAGTCGGGGTGCCCGTCGATCCGTTACATTGGTGGCAATCGGTGGGATGGCGTCCTAGTGCGAGGAGAAGCAGCTCGGAGACACCGTTCGTGGACTGAGGGTAACGCTAGTATCCATACAGCGCCCCTGGGAGCAGAGGGATCCAGCGACTTGGAGCAGACAAGTATGGAAGGCTCTGGAGATAATTGGCTGGCCGAAGTAAGGCAGCGAGTGGCCCAGTATGGGGATGATGTACCCATGGAGACACGCCGGGTGATCTGGAACCAGGTCATGGCCGAGCGAAATACAAGGCTGGACCGAGAATTCCGGCTGGCGAAAAAGATGGAGTATGCTCAGCAGAAGGAGCGTTATAGCAGCCAAAGAGAGGCTCCATTCAAGGAGGTTAACCATTTCCCCCGGAGGCGGCCAGAGGAACCCAAATTAGGAGTCCTCATAGACTGGTCCTGTGAGGAACCACAACAGGCAGGTGGAGATGGGACTGAGGTCTCTCCACTGGGATGCTGGGAAGCAGGCACAGATCCCCAGCAGCAGCCGGAGTTACCGGGTGCAGATGCAGGTGGTCCCTACTCTCAAATGTTGAAGGACCTCATAGACTGGTCCTGGGAAGACCCACAAATGGCAGGTGGAGATGGGACCGTGGTCTCTGCACCCAAACTCCAGGGAGCTGAAGGTGTCGTCCTTCCTCCCCAGCGGCAGTGTTTACCCCAGGGAGCTCAAGGTGCCGTCCTTCCTCCCCAGCGGCTGTGTGTATCCCAGGGAGCTGAAGGTGCCGTCCTTTCTCCCCAGCGGCAGTGTGTACCCCAGGGAGCTGAAGGTGTCGTCCTTCCTCCCCAGCGGCAGAGTGTCCTGCGGGGAGCAGAGACAGTTGGTCTCTCTCTCCAGCAGCAGGACAATGTTACCGGAGTGGAGACAGGCGGTCTCCCACTCCAGCGGCAGCCTGTGTTTCAGGGAGAGGAACACAGCACCCCCTCTCCCCAGCGGCAGCTTACCCTAACAAGGGGAGACACCAATCTCCCAGACGGCGCAGATGGGACCGTGGTCTCTGTGCCTGACCTACAGGGATGCTGGACAGCCTGTCCAAATCCCCAACTACCCGCACCGGGACAACAGGAGGAGGGGGTAAGTACAAACTCTCCTCCCCAGCTAACACCTAACTTGACCCCAGGGTTAACAGAGGTGATGTTAACCCCCACTGGCACCCATGTTCCCCTGGCTACTGAGCCGGACTATGTTCCCAGCCCCCCAGCAGAAGAGCTGGCAGCTGGGCAGAGTGCAGTCGGCCTCTGCCCTACCTTTGTCCCCTGTCCAGAGCCTGAGGTCCTGCAGGTTATACCAGTAGGAGAGCTGACAGCTGGGCAGAGTGCAGTCGGCCTCTGCCCTCCCTCAAGTCCCCACAGCATGTTGCCTCAGCACCCCAGAGGAATATCCGGGTGCAGTAACTGCTTCTTGTGGGTGGGTCACTCTTGTACCTGTTTGTTGTGGGTGGGCTACCCTGGCATTTGTCTATTGTGGGTTGGTGGATCGACTAACGTAGGCACTGACTGACAGGAGGTCAGGTGCCTGGTTAGTCTTCCCCCCAAAGGGGAGATATGTGACAAACTGCCATTTATCCCTGGTCATTGGAGAGGCATGCTTGCTAGCCTCTTACCCTGCGACTATGGCCCCAATGACAGTTGGCATTCACAATGGACATTGCTGTGACCTAATCAACATCCACAATGGACATTGCCTGTGACCTAATCAACATCCACAATGGACATTGCCTGTGACCTAATCAACATCCACAATGGACATTGCTGTGACCTAATCAACATCCACAATGGACATTGCCTGTGACCTAATCAACATCCACAATGGACATTACCTGTGACCTAATCAACATCCACAATAGACATTACCTGTGACCTAATCAGCAAGCACAATAGACAATGCATGTGGGGTTGGGATATATCTGGCTGTATGTTGATTGGTCCCTGTATTTTTTGGGCCTGTCCTCTATCAGGTCCCCGGGGGAGTAGCCCTGGCTGGAAGACTTGCATAAAAGGCAAAGCTTTGCCATCCAATAGAGAGTTCCTGCTTGACCCTCAAAACGAAGTGTCGTCTCGTTATTGGGGGGGATTTATTGTATGCTGTTCCAGTTTGACTGCTAGGAGTGTAAACCTCTTCGTATGGTTTTTCCTATTCGGCTGTTTACCGCATTCATATGCTTCTCCGATTTGGTGGTTGTGGTGTCGGCTAGAGCGCTTGGAATCCTCAAGAAGCGCTAGGAGCATCTTTCAACGGAGGTACCCAGTCGGGGTGCCCATCGATCCGTTACAATGACCTCTAAGTAACTTACAGATAAGACTTATTAGATGAATGGCCCAACATGAAAGTGAGAGTAGGATTCATGCGGCTAGAAAAACAGTTACCGCTTTGTAACAGAACGGCTCAATATTTTTAATAAAGACCAATTGAAAAAAAAAACATTTTTAGCCCAAAATGAGTAAAATGCAAACATAAAAAATTGCCCCTGAAGGTGTACATAACCTTTAAATGCACAGAAAAAGTTAGAAAAATATGGCGCACAGTACTCTTCCATCAGTACCATAGATAGAGTAGCAGTTCATGCAATTGCGTGTGTACAGAGATAGCTGTCAGTCACTGATAGCTGTCTTAAGTATAGAAAAAGCAGAGATATAAATGTATAAATTACAAGTTATACTGAATCTTTTCCAACAAAACCATATATCAATCTGTTCAGCTCTTCCTGCTCTATAACATGCTGACTGCAGATTGCTTTACATTTCATGGTGACAGGTTCCCTTTAAAGAGTTTTCTGGGATTTTTAAAGATTTTTACATATATACAGATTACAACTTATGCATTGCGAAGAGTTAAATCGACCATGAGAACCCACAATACAGATTGACAGACTGGGGATTAAAAATCTGCACAGGTCAAGTTATGGATGGTTTCCATTGCAGGAATTTTCCAGTGTGTGGGTGAAATTTGTATTTTTTACAGTATTATTCGTTTTGCATACCGTTCTACAGCCGACAATTTGTGTGGACGGACCATAGTTATCCTTTTTTTTTTTATTATTTGTTTGTTTAGAATTGAAGAAAAAAACTGCTGTTGCTATATGGAAGCTGTCATCAAGCTGTAGTTCACAATAATGTGTCCCTGAACCATATTAACAAAACGCTCTCGGATTAAAGTGGTTGTATGTGATGAAAGAAAATCTTAAAAGGAGTCTGTCAGCAGTTTTGACCATGCTTTACTGCTGAAAGCATTAGGAAGTGGATGGTAATAGCAGGACAATCATACCTTTTGAGGAGCTTTTCTCACCAAGAATAGTGTGAATATGAAGTTTTATTCTACCAGGTTCTGCTTCTGCAAGTGCCCAGGATTTGGAGTGCTGTGAAAGACTGTGAAGCACTTCCCGTATGGAGTTGCTACACAGACCATACCCTCTATATCACAGCTGTAACATCCAACCAGAAGACCACTACAGCTGTAACTCAGAGAAGAGAAGGTGGTAAAAGCACTTCACATGGAAGCTCTACCTCTTGAGCAGAAGGTGGCAGAATAAAACTTTATATTCTCACTACTCCTGATAACAAAGCTCCACAAAGGATAGGTCCCTCCTGCCCCTACCTATTGCTGTCAGCAGTTTAGCAAGGTCAAAACTGGTGACAGACTCCCTTTAATTATAAATGTAGCAGACCCAAGTTTGTATAATATTCATGCTATCTCAGATGTAGCTTTTTAGAGGACTACAAGTAAAACTAATGAATGTTCATTTTGCAAGGGAAAAAAAACTGTTAAATGATATGTTCAGCTCTGCCACATCTGCGCGCACAAACTGACAGTAACTAATACAATGAGCCAAATGAATAAGACAGGAAAATTCCATTTGTTATTTTACATTATTATCCACAAAGACCAAGAGCCGGAATACAGAGGGGTTTGCAATTGACTCTATCTCTATAGGAACAAGGTTTAAACAAGGGGAAAGTGCTGTGAACTTCCCACCCTAACACCTCCACACATTCATATCTAGCACTGAGCTCAGAAAACATCCATTTAGATGACTAAGCTTTCCAAACGCAGTGGTTTACCAATGAAAGTGAGCTGATTCACCGCTGATTAAACCTGAGAAGAAAGGAGAAGGAAAAATATGCAGATTCAGAAATGTGAAATAAGGAAAATATTAAAATTTCCATGACTTGCTTGAAAGACAGAAATATTGCTGAATACTGATATTTTAAATGTATCCTGAAAGAAATGTTACCAGACAGACCCCTTTGAAAATCTGAAGATTTTTTTTTTTAAATTTAGAAAACCCATATTGAAATACCCTATTAGTGCATTACATTAGAGGGAGCCTATTTGCATAACAGGTGATTCATGAAAAATAGATTTTTTTGTTTACATTTTTATTATATATAGAAAATTATTATTTTTATGTAGGCTAACTCCCTATCAATTAAAAAGGCAGCCTCCCCTTAGTGATAGGAATTAGAGATAAGTAAATTTCTTAAAATAAAGTTTATACCATATTCTCTATCAAATGGAAGAATCAAAAGGGGCATCGATGCCGGTAATGAGAACATAGTCCTTCCACTTTACAAATCACTGGTCAGACCACACATGGAGTACTGTGTACAGTTGTGTGCTCCTGTGAACAAGGCAGACATAGCAGAGCTGGAGAGGGTTCAGAGGAGGGCAACTAAAGTAATAACTGGGATGGGGGACTACAGTACACTGAAAGATTATCAAAATTAGGGTTATTTAGTTTAGAAAAAAAGACAACTGAGGGGAGATCTATAACTATGTATAAATATATCAGGGGTCAGTACAGAGACCTCTCCCATCATCTATTTATCCCCAGGACTGTGACGAGGGGACATCCTCTGCGTCTGGAGGAAAGAATGTTTCTACACAAACATAGAAGAGGATTCTTTACGGTAAGAGCACTGAGACTATGGAACTCTCTGCCTGAGGACATGGTGACGGTGAGTTCACTAAAATTGTTCAAAAGGGGCTTGGATGTATTTCTAGAGTGTAATAATATTACAGGTTATAGCTACTAGAGAGGGGTCGTTGATCCAAGGAGTTATTCTGATTGCCTGATTGGAGTCAGGCAGGAATTTTTCTCCCCCTAAAATAAGGAAAATTGGCTTCTACCTCACATTTTTTTTGCCTTCCCATTGATAAACTTACAAGATAAAAGGCTGAACTGAATGGACAGCATATTACTGTTTTCCAGGGAGCTTTGCACTTTGGATTGCTGTGTTGAGACTCTTAAATGAGGCTCCGCAGTGTTTTCTGTAGCTGGTCTCCCTGAGATCAGCTATCATTTTGTTTCAGTAGTCTCCAAGGCATTGCTCCCGGTTAGCCAGAATCCTACTCCGCACTGATGAGGGGCAACACCTCGAAACAGCTGTCTGTGGATGGATAACTGGCTTAGGTTTTCCCTGTCACATCCTTAAAGCTTGTAAAAAGTAGGATCTTGACATAGAGGCCACTTGATATAGTGGATTTGGTGATCTCTGTAATGGAGACACCCCATTTGCTCGGTTTTCCTTCCTTTGAGGGATATCTGGCTTTTATTGTGTTGGAGACCCAATAATGGGGCTCTGCATTTATTTTGCATATTACTGTTTCCCAGGGAGCTTTGCACTTTGGATTGCTGTGTTGAGACTCTTAAATGAGGCTCCGCGGTGTTTTCTGTAGTTGGTCTCCCTGAGGTCAGCTATTGTTTTGTTTTGTTTTTTTTGTTCTTGGGACTTTTGGCCTATCGCATTTTTATGCAACATATTATTAAAAAAAAGCTTCAATATGTCTCCTTTTCCTTTCTATTTCCAGGATACATTTTCTGATTATATGTCCTATTATTAGAAAACCAGCCACAAATATTTTAAAACTGTGACTAGTCTAATGTAATATTAGAAAACTATGAATTTCTAGTCCAAATCAAACCTCGATAAAGACAAGCCAAAAGAAACTTGGAGTCAGACAGGAGACCATTAACCATACATTTAATCCCAGGCAGCTCATAGCTAGGACAAAGCTGATGCTTTACACTCACTTTGTATACCTATAATTTAATATTGGTCAAAAATTATATAAAGTTGTAGATAAATTCGGTGTTACAGCAACTGAATTTTAAGGCAATAATGATTTTAATATATCCGAGTTATTGAACGCCTTGTATATTACTGCAAGATACTGTTCAGTGCTACAGTTACGCATTTTACTATAAAAACTGCATTATCATATTACAATTGTACATTGCCAATACCAGTGTGCAGTGTGTTTGTACGACACTTTATTGTGATGCTATTTTTAAATTCCAGAAAAAACACTTTCAATTTTGTAAATGACATTTAATAATCTGTGTAACAAACTCAAGATTTTTCATTTATTGGCCTCATAATAATGTATCGGGATGGCTCATTCTTCCTACTAGTCACAGTGGGATGATTTGAATGTCATCTTTGAGTCTGACACTGTGCATTGGTAAGACGCCTAAGTCAGAATTTGGGGGTTACTATCTCTCCTTGGGGAGAGAGCGCCTTAATGAGGGAATTAAGAGAGTTATAGGCCATACATGCTCCTTAGGCCTCTCACCCAGTTAAGCCAGTACTCTCTGCTCTGCACTGATGAGGGGCAATCACCCGAAACAGCTGTCTGCAGATGAGGTTCTGGCTTATTTAATATGTGAGTCCTGTCTCAAGGTAACATTAGAGGCATAGTTCATCTCTGTCTTTACTGCCTCCTCCTACTGGGGTGTCTTCTTTTTTTCCTAAGAAGAGGCAACAAAACACATTGGCCTGCCATGAGGAGTTTCAGGCAGAGGCAGGAGATCCCATGCATATCTGGTTGGTGGTATTAGTAGTGGCACTTATAGCCACAGTGGTGGAGGTAGTGGTAACAACAGCGGTACTCAGGGCAAATACAGAAAAGGGAATCGGGAGGGGAGCCAAGGAGCCCACAAGGACAGATTACAGTTTCATAAAAGTGACAGGGAGGGTTAGGACTATGATGATTGTGTGTTAGACAGGACCTGGGAGCTGGATCGGGGTGCTGACCAGCGTTCTGAATGTGAAGAAGTCTTTCTTCCTTCTCCTGGTCTTCTTTGTGGCAGCAAGGCCACATCCACAACCAGTATAGTGTCATTGTCATTGTCCTAAGACCTCTCCTCATTTGGTCAGTCATCGATAATGGTACAGTATGTGTGGTTAGAAAACAACTCTATGCCCTCATTAATTCTTTTGTGAGCAAGCTGAACCCTCACCTGTCCAAGTTGCTGGCAGTACAGTTGATGCTTTACCACTTAGCTGTGGTAATTGTGGTGCAATCCCACACTTCACCAAAAATTTAATTTTTCTCTTAAATGTAATTCTTCTCTATGGGATCAGCCACAGTTCCATGCTTTTGCCAAAATCTAATTCTTTTCAAAAACAGAGTTCTTCTGTATACCATCAGCCACAGTTTTTGCCATATCCCATCGGTCTGACTTTTGGTTGGGTTTCCATAGTGGCACAGTTTTTCAACTTCAACAAAATTTAACTCTTTTCAAAATGCCATCAGTTGGATGTTTTGCTATGCAGGTGTCCATAAAAATTGTTTCATCATAATAGAAATGTGGCGCATTTCCAAGCCTTTACCAAAATTAAATTCGGCTGTATGTACCTCTGCCCAGCTGTCCTTCTTTTTTTTAAATGTTTAAAACTGTCTCACTTCCTAAATGATTGTGTCTTTTCCCTGGCACGTACCGTGTTTGCTGAACCCACAGACTTTTGGTCAGGCAGACTGGAACAGTGGCCAATGCTGACCCATTTTGCTCTGGCTGCACTGTATTGTCCAGCCTCCAGTGTCATCTCTGAAAGGGTTTTCAGTGCAGCAGGTAGTGCTGTCCTCTTCAAGTGTACAAAACATCACTTTTATTAAAGGATCCCTAAGGATTTTCACACATCTCCTGCCAAAGACAATGAAAAGATCTGCTATTGCTGATTGTGGTTTTTTATTGTGAGCTCCATTATGCTACTGCCAATGTCTGCCTGCCTACCATCATGTTCTGTACCATATGGCTGCTGCCACCACCGTCACAGCTGTTTACTTCCCACTGCTAATCCCTCTACTGACACTTCCATTACCCCTACTACCATTGCCATTACCCCTAAACAACCGCCACCACTACTACTACTACCCCAACATAGCCATGCACACATCAACCTGCTACCTTGTCTGTTCCGTGCTATGCTACTTCAGCTGGTGCCACTATTGCCCCTACAGACCTTAACCTTTCACCCACATTATACTGCCGCTGCTTTTTTGGTTCAACTTCAGAACAAGCCGCTGTTTCTTTTGAGAATTAACAGTTGTGTGTGTATAAATATGGGCAGGCATTCTGCTTCTGTTAACACATTTTTTTTGGATACTTGTGCAGAACAAGTTACTGTTTCCCATTACTTTAACATGTGTGTATAAACAGAAGCAGGGACCTGCCCCATTAAGGCATAATTCGTGGTGAAGAATCTATTTCCTGAAATGGCGGCAAACTCCTCCCTCCACCCCCTCCACCCCCTCCACCCCCCCACACAGAAGTCAGCAAGAGAACGGCCTGGTCATCTAATGGACATCTTCCAGTCCTTGCTGTGCGGTCTACCGTTGGCTCATGATCTACCATTTGCCTGCTTCAAGGCGTAGAAAAAAATATAGATATTGAGCACACGCCTGTGATTAATACACCTATCATACACGTTACATTGCAATTGTATATGTCTTTTTTACAAATACTATACTTACTCCTAAAGCCATTCTGTTCCTTAGAGTTTACATGGGTTTGGATGCAATTACTACTCTGCGCCCTACATTTTACGCATTAAATTACAAAGCTTACAACCTCATATATACAGCCAGCTCCCTTCCAGTAAGTAACAAGTCATATTATCAGCGTAGAACAGGCTATTAGCATAGCGGATATGGCCACAGGGTAAATTATACAAGAGACAAGAACACACAGCATGCAAAGTAGATTTACGCCGTTCCAGGAACATGCTAGAAAAGATAGATTATATTTATTCTCTGCCACATGTCATTAACATAACTTGTAATAAAGTCTTCATTTCATTAGATTTCCTTATATCCATATGTTAAATCATTACAGCAATCACAGTTTCCATTAGCTGCTCGCAGAACTGCTTGAAACATATTTAAAAATGATAGAAAATAATAAAAGTACTGCACCATTTCTCCATTTATATAGTAAAGAGCAAGGACTTTACGCCATAAGACCAAAGTATAAGAAAAATACACAAAAATGGCAATTTAGCAGAACTGATTTGTTTTTTAACCTGAATACATTTTTGTTATTTATTTAATTTTCCTCCTAGTGGCTATAGGCTTCATTACATGTGTCTAATATTTCCAGTTTAGGCTTTGTTCACATGTCAGTGGTGGTGTATGGCAAATCTCCTGCACAAAATAATGGCAGGACAAACTTGTCTGCTTTTTTGAAAAAATAATTACGCCTAAGGGATTGCTGCTGTTAGTCCAATGCAAAATGTAAATTTCTCACCTCTGTAGTAAAGCAGCCCAACAGCAAAACTACAACATGGCGGCCCCATATAATACACACATTTTTTGTTTAAAGCGATACAGTAGTATGCAAATGAGCTCTCCTCCAGAAGGAAGAAAACGGTCTCCAGTGCCTCCTAAAGGTAGTAACTATATAAGTCCATGTGTCACTAGAGAGACCGTTTTTTGCTTCCGGAAGAGAGTGGATTTGCAAACAGACATCTTCACCGTTCAGATGGGTTGAGTAAAACTGTATTACAAATATGCTTTCCTTTTGTTTTATGTGTAATAGATAAACCCATTTGAAGTGCTTCATAAATTTCCAGTCTTTTCAATTACTGCAAAACTGGAGTCTGATATGAAATGTCCTGTTTGGTTAGAATAAGGCTACATGCACACGAACGTATTTTGTTTCTGTGTCCGTTCTGTTTTTTTTGCAGATAGAATGCGGACCCGTTCATTTCAAAGGGTCCGCAAAAAATGCTGACAGCACACCATGTACTATCCGCATCCGTATGTCCGTTCCGTAGCCCCGCAAAAAAATAGAGCATGTCCTATTCTTGTCCTTTTGCGGACAAGGATAGGCATTATTACAATGAATCCACAAAAAAACGGACCCACCAAAAAAAAATGGATGCCATACAGACGTCATCCGTTTGTTTTTTTTGCGGATCCGCAAGTTGCGGACCACAAAACACATACGTTCCTGTGCATGTAGCCTAATAATGAAACTTCTCATAGGTTATCACTTCCCATGCCTTTGCAGGTTGTAGAAAGTGCAGCAGGGGAGCAGCCATGAGCTCAAAATACAGCACCTTCCAGAGTAAAGCTGGCCATACACGTTAGAAGTCCATCAGCCAAGCCTGTCAGTTTTGGCAGGATCAGCTAACCATCTAAGGCTACTTTCACACTCGCGTTTTATGCGGATCTGTCATGGACGGATCCATTCAAATCAACCGTCTGCATCTGTTCAGAACAGATCCAGTTGTATTATCTTTAACATAGCCATGACGGATCCGTCTTGAACACCATTGAAAGTCAATGGGGGACGGATCAGTTTTCAATTGTGCCAGATTGTATCAGTGAAAACAGATCCGTCCCCATTGACTTACATTGTGTGCCAGGACAGGCTCAGTTTCAAAGCGTAATGGAGACTGAACTGATGCAAACTGATGCATTATGAGAGGATCCTTTTCCATTCAGAATTCATTAGAATGCAAACTGATCCGTTTTGGACCGCTTGTGAGAGCCCTGAACGTATCTCACAAACGGAAAACCAAAACGCGAGTGTGAAAGTAGACTCACATACATTGGTGCCTCTTGACTGTCTCCTTACGGCAGATGATGGAGTTGATTCTAGATCAGGCTGTTGGATCTCCTTTTGTTCTAGAGGAGATAAGAGGCCACCAAAGCAGCCTGGCAGCAGCTCGCTCCCTTCTCCCAGTTCAGAATGTACCCATGCTTGGAGACACCAAACATGCACATGTGCAGGAAGCGTTCAGGCATCATGTATCTCATATATGGTCAGTCTACCAAGAATTTAAACTTTATGGTCCATTATTAGGCATGATATAAAATAATACATTCTGTGGCAATGCAGGATAATATTAGAGACGTACAGCACATTCATTATAAGGCAGTAGGAATGTCCTAGTGGAGCACCAGGATAAGGCATTCTCACATTTAAAGGTCCTACAAACCCAACTTAATTACACGTAATACACCTGTAAAAGAAAACTTGTTAGGTTCCCCTAACATGCTGCGGTATTATCTCCGTCCTGAAATGCCGGAATACATACACCCCTCAAAGCATTCAAAACTGATTTTAAAGTAAAATGGAGATGAAATTTCAGAATTTCACTTTTTTGGCAGATTTTCCATTTGAATCCTTTTTTGTCAGCGAATAAAGCAAGGGTTAACAGCCTAACAAAACTCATTATTTATTACCCTGATTCTGTAGTTTACAGAAACACCCCCTATGTGGTTGTAAACTGCTGTACGGGCACACGGCAGGGCACAAAAGGACAGGAACGCCATATGGTTTTTGGAAGGCAGATTTCACTGGGATAATTAAGTCCTACTGACTTACATTAGTGCCGGATCCGGCATTAAGAAATACCTGAAGGACGAATCCGTCCTTCAAGTCTGCTCATGCGCAGACCCTTAAAACTGTAAAAAAAAATAAATACAAGACGGATCCGTCTATCCGCATGACAAGCGAAGAGACAGATCCGTTCTTGCAATGCGTTTTGATGGTCCTCTGCTGAACATATCGAGAACCATTAACATTCATATGTGTGACTGATATTAACAGATCTTATAGGCAGCACTTTTACAAGTTTATCCAATAAGCTTAGGGCGCCTTTAAATAATACCTCGCACTCCATAAAAACACAATTATCTGTATAACCTTGTGGGCAGAGCGCTCAGCTTTTGCATCAATAAACATTAATTTGAGAAGAGAACAAAAGGGAATTCATGCAAATTTTAGTACAAATAGCTTTTATGTCCAAATCAGACGTGCGTCCTGACATGCTGGTCTCGTATGACAGGAGAGACAGATCCAATTCCCAGGCTACGTGTGTTGTATTCCCTGTTAGTGATAGACACAAGTCCGGCACAGGGGCAAATTCAGGGCCTTGATATGGTAACCCTAGTAGATTTTAGGTTAAAGGGGTTTTCTCGTTTGAATATGTAATTTTGTAATGTATTTTTTTACCTTTATTGCTCCTATCTCCCATTCTGGGTTATGGTCACATGACCATGTCCATGCAGCTCTTTCTTATTTCCTGTGATGTCACGTCCATGGGCGGGGCAGTGATAAGGGAGTGTCTATGCAACTAGTTGGATGGGAGGAGTTATAAACTAGCTGGGTGTTGTTAGGGGCGGTGCTGGAGCTGTGGCAGAGGAAGGAGAAGTGCATCATGGGTTTGGTTGGATACAGGAACAGGAAGTGCTACATAAAGAATGGAAACAAACCAGAGGGATTTGTTTTTATGAAGAAAACGGGTCAGGAGAGTCCAAGCATGGGGAAGATGTACATGAGGTAAGCGTAGCTGTTAAAGACCATAATATTGTTGGAGAATGTCTTTAAGGCAACATTGAGACTGTTGACACCTGAAAAGCCGCTGGTGAGGAACAAATACATTTGATGCTGACACCTCCTCCTTAATGTTCTTCATAGAAGATAACAGCAGGAGTACAATGTCCTATTGTGTCTAGACTTATTACATCTCCTCTATTGGCAGACAAATTGCTACAACAGGATGTGTTTTTGCTATGACATGATATCACATCCCTGTAGCTTTGTAGATCTGGCTGACAAGCTGCATAACTTCGCCAAAATACAAGAAATCAGTGTATGAAGAACACCAGGGGGTGTTGTGATTGTCAGATACACTCAATATCATATCAGGCGATGTTTTCACATGTCTGCAGATACTGGAACCCCTAGCAGTGGTTGTCTTGCCCCGGGGATGTCTCACCAGCCATGTTGGTAATACATTTTGCCATGGATGGATGTAACAAAATATTTAGGGCAAAGTTGATCTTCTAACCTCTAAATCTTATCTTATCTCCTACAACATAAAGATCTCTGGTCCATCCCTCTCTTTTTAAGGTCCTTTACATGGCCGAATGATTGGGACAATAATAGGAAAGGAACGTTCCTAGGAAAGATCGTTCCAGATAATAACCCTGTGTAAAGGAGCCACTGATTATCCGAAGAATGAGCAAAAGCTCGTTCATCGGGTGAAAGCATTGCTGAAACGTTCACCTAAATAATTAATCCTGGGCAGTGGATCATCCTGTGTAAACAGGGGTCTTCTGCCCAGAAGCAATGATTTTCTATGAGGACAAGTGATCACAACAGTGATCCCTCATCCCCATACAGAGGAGATGATTGCTGCTCTGACAAGCAGATAATTATCGAGAATGAATGGATCTTTCCTGATACGCCTCCTCTGATAAGCAGGCAATTATCGGGAATGGACAGATTGTTCCTGACAATAAAGGGGGCTATTTTCCCCAAAATTAGATTCATTAGAATCAGAATTTCTTAAAACTCGTTTCAGGACAATTTTTCCAAGAGAGGAGAGAAACTTTTCCAGACATTCAAATTTGGCAGAATCAATTCTTACCTAAATGGAATCATACGATCATTTAGGATGAATCAAAACCAAAACAGATTTTAAGAAGTTTGTCTCTAGTCAGGAACATGACTGTTTCATAAACAATTGCTACTATTTATCCAGTCTAGGCAATTTCCTATGTACTAACTAGATACATTGGCAGCACAATCAAACTGTATCCAGTCTAGAAAATTTCCGGTGTACTAGATACATCGGCAGCACAACCCTACTGTATCCATTCTAGAAAATTCCCAGTGTACTAGATACGTCAGCAGCACAACTCTACTGTATCCAGTCTAGAAAATCCCTGGTGTACTAGATACATTGGCAGCAAAACCCTACTTTATCCAGTCTAGAAAATCCCTGGTGTACTAGATACATTGGCAGCAAAACCCTACTTTATCCAGTCTAGAAAATTCACGGTTAACTAGTTACATCAGCAGCGAAACCCTCTTGCCTGTCCTGATAGTTAGATGTAACCACACACAAGTGTGTTCAGAATATGGAGACACAAAAAAAATTTTTATGAAAAAATGCTTTATTATGTACGAACAATGTAAATAACAAAAAATAAAAGCTGTGGCAAAACAGCTATTTTTTGCTACCTTGCCTCACAAATAAGTGTAATATAGAGCAACCAAAAATCATATGTACCCTAAAATAGTACCAACAAAACTGCCACCTTATCCTGTAATTTCCAAAATGGGGTCACTTTGGAGTTTCTACTCCAGGGGTGCATCAGGAGTTCTTCAAATGTGACATGGCAATTTAAAATTATCCCAGTGAAATCTGCCTTCCAAAAACCATATGGCGTTCCTGTCCTTTTGTGCCCTGCTGTGTGCCCGTACAGCAGTTTACAACCACATAGGGGGTGTTTCTGTAAACTACAGAATCAGGGTAATAAATAATGAGTTTTGTTAGGCTGTTAACCCTTGCTTTATTCGCTGACAAAAAAGGATTCAAATGGAAAATCTGCCAAAAAAGTGAAATTCTGAAATTTCATCTCCATTTTACTTTAATTGTTGTGGAACACCTAAAGGGTTAACAAAGTTTGTAAAATCAGTTTTGAATGCTTTGAGGGGTGTAGTTTCTAAAATGGGGTCACTTTTTGTAGTTTCTACTCTAGGGGTGCATCAGGGGGTCTTCAAATTGGACGTTGCAACTTAAAATTATCCCATTAAAATCTGCCTTCCAAAAACCATATGGCGTTCCTTTCCTTCTGCGCCCTGCCATGTGCCCATACAGCAGTTTACAACCACATATGGGGTGTTTCTATAAACTACAGGATTAGGGTAGTAAATACTGAGTTTTGTTTGGCTGTTAACTCTTGCTTTGTTACTGTAAAAAATTGATTAAAATGGAAAATCTGCCAAAAAAGTGAAATTCTGAAATTTCATCTCCATTTTCCTTTAATTCTTGTGGAACACCTAAAGGGTTAACAAAGTTTGTAAAATCAGCTTTGAATACCTTGAGGGTTGTAGTTTCTAAAATGGAGCCATTTATGGGTGGTTTCTATCATGTAAGCCCCACAAAGTGACTTCAGACCTGAACTGGTCCTTAAAAATTGGGTTTTGAAAATTTTCTTAAAAATGTTAAGATTTGCTTCTAAACTTCTAAGCCTTCTAGCGTCCCAAAAAAATAAAATGTCTTTTACAAAATGGTCCAAACATGAAGTATACATATGGGAAATGCAAATTGATAACTATTTTAGGAGGTATCACTGTCTGTTTTAAAAGCAGAGAAATTGAAATTTAGAAAATTGTGAATTTTTCAAAATTTGGGGAAACTTGTATTTTTTTATAAATAAAAATGAAATATTTTGACTCAAATTTACAACTGTCATGAAGTACAATACGTGACGAGAAAACGATCTGAGAATGGGTTGGATAAGTAAAA
The DNA here is from genome assembly GCA_033119425.1 of Bufotes viridis. Classification (NCBI taxonomy): domain Eukaryota; kingdom Metazoa; phylum Chordata; class Amphibia; order Anura; family Bufonidae; genus Bufotes; species Bufotes viridis. Next base: position 354,694,035 of record CM065593.1, read on the forward strand.
GCGTTTCAAAGTTATCACCACATAAAGTGACACATGTCAGATTTGCAAAAAATCGCCTGGTCCTTAAGGTGAAAAATGGCAGGGTCCCGAAGGAGTTAAAAGTCAGGTTTGTATTGTTCCCAGCCTGTAGATGTAAACAAGAATGCTTCTATTCACTGATAGAAAGCAGCAATCTTATAAAAGCTAAGCCATTGAAACACCAATTATACTAAAAGGCTTTTAAATATTCCATTTCCCCAGCACAGTATATTGGTTTATTTAGTATATCTGAGAGTAGATGTGAAGTTCAGAGCTGTTGAAGCATGGAATCAGCTGAAGCATAGATGACATCTGGATGTACTTTCCAGATCAGCTCTGCAACAGGGAGTACTCAGAAATGAACACAATAAACCCTGCAACCACAATGCAGCCTTCAGGCACAGATTTATGCTCGGCATAGCCATATAGAGTCCCATACTGTGTCCGATATTATACCGTACCCTGATGATACATGGCAATCATCACACTGGGAAAGAAGTTTCTTGGGACAAGCCATCAAAAGTTGGGACAGGCAGTTTAACGTAGGAACAAATATGGAGGAATACATTCTATTTAGAGGGTGTTTGATGTCAGTAATCAATGACACAGTGGACGTCTCCTACTTACACATCAAAGAGGCGCAATTTCTAGAAGAAACTTTGTTTATGTCATGCATCCTCCTTGGAAATGTGATGAGAATCCCTCCACATTCAAATATTTCCAGCGGACAATAAATACAGACAACGGGATCCTATAGTCTAAGCGACCTCGATAATAACTTCAGCACCTCAGATCTAATTTACTAGGATTAATAGAGGAATTATTTATGTCCAAACGCCTTCCACCTCGACAACAATGCACGTTATTGTAAGCCGTAAAAGTCAACGACGGGACATGTGAGATCAGGGTAATTAGAGGCATTTTAAATGCTAGTGCCTCATTACATCCAAATCCCGCAGAGCTTGTCGTTAATTAATACAAGTCAGGGACTGTACAGTATATGGAGCGCCTAGGGACAGACAGTGGAGCAAAGTGATCTGGTCTGGCCAAGTCACCTGTCAGAGACAAACAGCCAATTAACCAAAAGCATATGAGGGACCTACAGCAGTAACAAAGGAAAGAATAGGTCTAACTTCATATACTGTGGGCAGGCAGCAAGAATGTAATACTGAGCAACAGTTCTGGGCAATGGCATAGGAAATGCGGATTCATTTGTAATATTAGATATATGATAGATATTAGATAGATGGATATCGGCTTGATAATGGTCCCAGCAAGTGGACCGAAACGTCGCACGAGTGAATAAAGGATCCCACATTTTCCATCTATTTGGAAGTTCTGCGGTGTATTTCTCTTTTAGATAGATAGATAATATTTATTTATTATTGAGCGCCATTCATTCCATGGCTCTGTACATATGAAAAGGGGTATACATACATAATACCAAAAATACCATTAAGATAAGTAACAAACTGGTACAGAAGGAGAGAGGACCCTGCCAGTGAGAGCTCACAATCTACAGATAGGATAGATAGTTAGATAGATAGATAGATAGATAGATAGATAGATAGAACATATGAGATAAATAGATATGAGATATAGATAGATAGATAGATAGATAGATAGATAGACAGACAGACATCATGTGCTTGGCGTCTCTGTAGTAATGGAGTAATTTTAAGGTTACAGTTATACTATAGTATACTGGTAGTTATGATGATGTATATAACACCATACACAGTGTATAGATAGACAGATAAAGAGATGATACTATTAGATAATATTCCAGCAGTACAGTAGCCTTGCAGCAACAGGGTCAACAGGACAACATTTCCTCCATGAACTTGTGGGTTAACATTGCCCTGTGAAATTGGCCCAATCTATGGGAAGTTCGCTTCTTCCTCAGCCTTCCTGAGGACAGTGAAGACCTGCTCTCCTCTCTGTACACCACTGCAGAATATGCTGGTGCTATATACGGTAGATACCAGGTGGTAATATCTAGTAGGACTGTATATTTCCTTTGTAAGTTTCTCCTGAGTGGATAACACAAGTGCTGTTCCTCTCAAGAGGCCTCTCTATTAACAATCTGCCCAATATGTGAGGCTGACCACCTATGTGCTGTGAGATGTTTAACCCCTTCACGCCTTAGTGTTGGAAATGATAATGCAATGATATAATGTATACCAGGATAATAGTTGGGCACCATGGGTAGATATCTGGCTATACTAGACTGCGGGTGCCTTAGCATGTTCTTCATTCTCAGGGTGAGACATTCAGAGCAGCCTGACTTGACTTGTCATGTGCTTAACACAAAAATGAAAAAGCAAGAACAGTTTGTAGAGCTGCCAGCAAAATCCCAGCCAACATTCCTCATTCTTGTCTCTTACAACCAATACAACATTGGTCAGGAGTCAGAACCACCATTTTCTACTGTATTGCTGACAATAGCCTTAACCAAGTCTGGACTTCACAACCTACATACAGTTGCTTAACCTCTTGTCTCCCGGATTGTACATTTTTGTCTTATCCCAGGATTTGCCCAATAAACTGTGTTTTTTGGTAACTCTCCTAAGAACTCTCAGGCTCACACTAGGCTTATATTAATAGACTGGTCCCCTTCTCATCATTGCTACCTCCTTAGATTTTTGCAGCCAAACATGACAATGAGATAAGGTCTCCTTCTTACCTTGCTCCAGTTCTGCTGCTGTCAACTGATAGTGATCAACCAACAACTTTAAAAGTAATACAACTCCAAATATTGAATTGGTCTTCTTAATCCTTTCCATAATGCTGAGAAAACCTTCTTCCACTCCCAAGGGAACCCAAGTGCCTAGGTGAGGACAATCCTTCTTCTAGGGATGGCCTGCTATATCCAAAAGGAAAATGTGCCAAGAAAGTTCTCCAAACACCAAGGGCAACAGTGGTTGTCTCTGGATCAGCAGGGATTGTGCAGAAGATATGACTTGTCCAGACACAATCCAAATGCTAGGAGGAACTCCTTGGGATGTCTCTTTTTCCCTGATCACATATTACCCTATGGCAACTGTCAAAGGAAGACAATGAATGAAGACCAATTAGACTCCAGCTGGGAATTCTTCCCCTCAGTAAACTTTTAATATAACACCTCCAGGCTACAAGAAGGTAAGATCTTCTGACACTGTTGGATGACCCAAGGAAAGGGGACAGCATAAGTAAACATCTGGACAGAGGGCACTGCTAAAAATTAGGTGCAATCCCATTTACTAAACTCACACATCTCATAGTAAACAGAGGAGTATTCCAGGCACCCAGATGTCAAAGGCTGTGAAATAGTTCAGTGAAGGAGTCCCACCACTCCCAACCCTCTCACTTATTGATGGACACTTCTCATGCACAGAAGGCAGAAGATGGTCTGTTTGATTCTTCTCTCTTACCCCCTGGATTTCATGCACCTTCCCCCCTTTTCAGAGCTTCTTGCAAGCAGGGTCGATGTCTCCAATCACCTGGGAAGAGACAAAAAGAAGCATCTTCCAGACCCCCTGTCCTCCACAAGTCTGCAGCTGGGTCTAGGTCAGCTAGTTTGGAGAGGATCAGCAGTCAGTAGTACCTTGCTGTCCTTTGCAAATGCTTCTTGCTCTTCCTCTCCCACCTTACAGGCTGATTGCTCTTAGAAAGAAGAGGAAAAAAAAAAATTCACAGGCATGTTCCCTCCTTTCTCCTCCTCCTCTTTCCATCCACCCTCCTCCTCCTTCTCAGCTGCCTTCTGGAGCTGGGCTGCTCCTCCAAGTCTCTCTCTCTTTAGAGCCTGCAAACACAATACTCATCTCATCTGTACACACTTTCCTTGCAGGACATTACTGAGGGAGCTTGTGGGGCTGTATGGTGGAGCTTGCACAATGATTACAGCTCAGAATAGGAATGATAGATAACACATAGCAGGAAATGGGCTGTGCAACAATGTATCAAACCTTAAGATGTTTTATTTCCATAAGGCATGGTAGCAAGCTGTGCTGTGTAAATTAAACTTGTCATCAGAGGTGTTAGGGCTCGTTCACATCACCGTTTCTCCTTTCCGTTCTCCGGCTCTGTTGAGAAGCAGGAGAACGGAAAGGACGGATTCTGCAGATAACTGACACCTTACTGAGTGTAAGGGAGCCTAAAGACCCCATAGACTATAATGGGGTCCATTAGGTGTCCGCTCAGAACGTGATTTTTGAGCGGAGGCGAAAGTACTACATGCAGGACTTTTTTGAGCGGAGACAAATCATGTTCTGAGCGGACATGGAACGAACCCCATTACAGTCTATGGGGTCTTTAGGCTCCGTTACGCTCAGTTAGGTGTCAGTTATCTGCAGAATCCGTCCTTTCCGTTCTCCTGCTTCTCAACAGAGCCGGAGAACGGAAAGGAGAAACGGTGATGTGAACGAGCCCTAACAAGGACTAATGGAGACCCACAGCAAAACTTAGAATGGGGACCACATTTGGTAGCATGATTAGCTTATGATTAGGTTGGTTTTCCTAATGCACTGGGATGATGGATGGACAGATAGATAGACAGACAGATATATAGATATAAAATAGATATAAGTAGATAGACAGACACAGGCTGGGACTGGCCCACAGGGGTACATGTGAATCCCCCAGTGGGTTCTTGAGCAAGGTGGGCCCCTAGTCTCTCACCCCCTGCACAAGTGGCACATAACACAGTAGACTTACTGCACTATATGCATATATTCAGTGTACAGGACCTCAACCAGCCGATGTTCATATAAAAAACTTCATAGATTATTAAAGAAACTCCCCAGTTTATTATTATAGACACGATCAGAGCTGAGACGACTTCTAGGTATAGAGGAAAGCCAGTGTCCTCTTCTCCCCAGGACCTACCTTCTCAAAGTTGCTGCAGGGACCCCATATTCTCCATCTGGTAGCATCTTACTTCTGTGTGAGCAGGGAATATTTCAATGTATCTGTACGGTGGGCCCCCAAAATAATTTTTCCTGGTGGGCACTAGGCACCTCAGTCCAACACTGGACAGACAGATAGATGATAGATAGATAGATAGATAGATAGATAGATAGATAATTAGATAGATAGATAGATAGATAGATAGATAGATAGATATGAGATAAATAGATAATAGATGTAGCAGGGGTAACACAAAAATCCTTAACTCAAATTTCTTAACTCATCGCGTTATCTTGAAACAGAAGCCATTGAAAAGCAATTGCTTAACGCGTTTAGTTGCATTTAGTTTAGATAACACGTCTCATAAAGCATCAGTGTTAACCCTGCTACATCCGTAGATAGATAGGAGATAGATAGCTAGATAGAAAGATAGATACATACAGTGATGTCACAATGGCGGGATAACATGTACAGTGAAGTTAAAACAGCCAATGTTCACAATGAGGTCACAGTACAGCAGGCTCACAGTGATATCACAATGGTATGATAATGGTGTGGTACAGAATGAATCAGTGATGTCATCAGCACAGTAATAATGAAAAAAGTAATACACTCTTCCATTGCCCATATACATCACAAACTTCACATATGATGGAATGGAGATAGGCCCCTATAGCCAGTGTTGGACTGGGGTACCTAGGGCCCACCAGTAAAACTTTTTTTGGGGGCCAACCGTATGGATACATTCAAATATAATAAATAACTTAACAAGTTTTGTATATGAACATCGGCTGGTTGAGGTGCTGTACATTGAATATATGTATGTGGTGCAGTAAGTCTACTGTGTAATGTGCCGCTTGTGCAGAGGGCGAGAGACTAGGGGCCCCACCTTGCTCAGGGGCCCACCCGGGGATTCCCCTGTACCCCTGTGGGCCAGTCCGAGCCTGCCTATAGCTATTGGGGCCCCAGCAGCTGTTATGCCTGCTACCCTGGAAGTTATGGGCATGCATGCTGTATATTTACATGTTCATGGTAACATAGCTACAGTACGTCTTTCAAATTTGGCACTAGACATTTAGGGTTTATTAAGACAGGCATTTTAGACGCCGGTCTTAATAAGCCCGTGTTGGCGGTGGATCTGCCGGAGTTATGTAGAGGTGCCGCAATCTGCACCAAAAATACACCTAATTTAGGCGTATTTCTGTTTAATAAATGACCCCCTTAGACCTTAGTCTTAGTTGTCCTCTTTGATCAGTTCCTTTTTGTTAGTTTGGTCCCTGGATTGTCCACTGGGATGACATTTTTAAATATGGGGCAAAGTGGGTTGAAAGAAACAGAAATGATATTCACTACAACAATCTTCTATCACTGCCGTTCTAACACTTACTGAATTCCTGCTGGTCTGCACTTTCCGGACCTGGCCCGACACACAGGACACATCTGGAGATGCCTACTCATCCAGTCACAGGCTGAGGAAGTGAATTGCCATTTAAACACTTAGATAACCCCTTAAATATGACCCCACATTGTCCTGCTGTTGTGACCCCCACTGATCAGCTGTAATCTGTGGGGAATCTGCTAACCAATGTTCCATTCTTTTGCAGCGCCACCACAGGGGAAATTATGCATTACACAGTTCCTATTGAAATCAGTAGCTTGTAAGTGTAAGGCATGATCATGCTGGTTCCCAAAAGGGGTTGTCCAGTTCTTTACAACTGATAGTCTATTTGAATGGCATAGACACCCCGCATATGGTCTGCTGCACCTGTGGTGTCAGAAATAGGCTCCAGAGCTACATAGCTCTGTCCATTGAAGTGAATGGGAGCAGTGCAGCAGTAACCAGCTCTGTCCACCGCACAACGGACTGAGCTGTATAGTTCCAGAGCCGACTTCTGCAACTGCAACCACAGCGGAACAGCTGATCGGCAAGGGTAAGGGGTGTCGGACCTCCACTGATCAGGTACTAATCCATTTGTTGAGGTCCCTCCATCAGTGTCGGACTGGGATACCTAGGACCCACCAGTAAAATTCATTCCTTGGGGCCCACTGTACACTGACATGCAAATATTACCTGCTTACACAGAGGCAGACAGCAACAAGATGCTAACCGGGAGCAATGCCTCGAGACGGGAGCTTTGCACTTCGGATTGCTGTGTTGAGACTCTTAAATGAGGCTCTGCGGTGTTTTTGGTAGCTGGTCTCCCTGAGATAAGCTATTGGTGTGTTTGAGTAGTCTCTGAGGCATTGATCCCGGTTAGCCAGAATCCTACTCCGCACTGATGAGGGGCAACACCCTGAAACAGCTGTCTGTGGAGGGATAACTGGCTTGGGTTTTCCCCGTCACATCCTTAAAGCTTGTAAAAAAGCGGGATCTTGACATAGGGGCCACTTAATATGGTGGATTTGGTGATCTCTGTGATGGAGACATCCCTTTGCACTGGTTTTCCTTCCTTTGAGGGATATCTGGCTTTCATTGTGTTGTAGACCCATAACTGGGGCTCCACATTTATTTTGCATATTCCTGTTTCCCAGGGAGCTTTGCACTTTGGATTGCTGTGTTGAGACTCTTAAATGAGGCTCCATGGTGTTTTCTGTAGCTGGTCTCCCTGAGATCAGCTATTGGTCTATTCCTAGAGGCCATCCTAACCTTCTGATGCATATACAATAATAAATTGTATAGTCTATCCAGTTATTTATATTGATAATGGTTATTTGAGATGCTGTGCTGGTGGACTGGGGCCCACCTTTCTAAGGGGCCCATTGGGGAATTCCCCTGTTCCCCTGGGGGCCAGTCTGAGCCTGCCCTCTATAGTAACCTCTCTTCTATTATACTATGAATGACCGCTGATTTCAATGTTTTACCTGTAGAAAGAACGACCATGAACCATGTGAGCGCAATCATAATATAGCAAATATCTGTGCATCCATTATTTCAAAAACAGTTGTTCTATGATGAAAGATCACAAGTTCCAGGGTCATACATGTGGACACCAGTGGAACCTGCTATGGTGCTCAGAATTTTATGGGCAATATGGACCAGCAGAGCGCTCCCTTTTCCACAGGCCCAGAAAGAAGGAAACAGGATGAACAATCATTCTGTCCTCCTCTCACCTGAGGGTGGACATGTCTTGTGCCGAACCGTATACCATATTATAACAGATGGGACATGGCCCAGCTGCAGGTTTAACTGGCCCAAACTCACAGCATCATAAGAGAACCGTGGTCGGGCTGTGACACATCCAAGTAAAGCCTCATGCATACAGCAGCAAAATACAGATCTGCAAAATACGGATTCCATCTGTGTTGCATCAGCATTTTTTTGCAGACCTGTTGACTTCAACGGGTCCGTGCTTCAAATTTTGGCCAAAGTATAGAACAAGTTCTGCCTTTTTGCAGACCAGACAAACAGATGCAGAAAGCACATGGATGACTTGCATCCACATGCCCGGTCTGCAAAAAGGCAGAACTTGTCCCATAATCGGCCCAAAATTTGAAGCACGGACCCTTTGAAGTCAATGGGTCTGCAAAAAATGCAGATGCAACACCAATGGTATCCATATTTTGCAAATATTACCTGTATTTGTTGGGGAGTCATCCATGTGCTTTCTGCATCTGTACGTCCATTCTGCAAAGAGATAGAATATGTCCGCAAAAATGCGGACCACGGACCCAATGAAGTCAAAGGATCTGGAATAAAAATGTGGACGGCAAACTGACCACATTCGTATTTTGTGCATCCACCCTTTATGTGTGCATGAGGCCCAACAAGCATGTCTGAATTCCACCTACGTAAAGGAAAAGATGAGAACTGTGGCGGTAAGACCTGTACAACAATGCAAAATCTGTACATGAAGCCCCTCCACCACCACCATCACCTACTACAGGGATCAGCAACCTCTGGAACCCCAGCTCTTCTGAAACTACAACTCCCAGAATCCTTCTTACACTTCTATGGGAGTTGCAAGAACAGCAGAGTAAGTGTGCATGTTGGGAGTTGTAGTCTCAGAGCAGATGGAGTGCCGAAGGTTGCTGATCCCTGACCTAGTATGTGTTATTGGTAGTATTGGAGTCTTCTTCTGTAGTAGAAGGCCTCTAGACCCCCTAGGCACCAGGACCTGGGTTCACCTGCTACGTCAGCACCCTAAGTTCTTGCTTCTTCCGTGAAACTTTGTTACTACAGAAAAACTTCTGACAAGCTCTCGAAGTTCTTGCCACTGTGCGAGGAGTGACTTGAACTCAGAACAGCCACGGTAGAAGGCGCAGATTAATTGCCTTGCATCCACAGTGTTCCTTGTGTTCCTGTTTTCTTCTTTCCTTTGGGCTGAGGGAATTTTTCTATTCTTTATTTTCACACTGGTGTTAGAGATTTGGCATCTCAGTGCTATACACATTTAACTTGATTTAGTTCATGCTATTGAACTTTGGGAAAACAGTCTCATTTTTCCATGCAGTAAATAGATAAAGGCCCCATTAAAAGGCACACAGAGAACACCCCCCACCCCCCGTGCCCCTTTAACAAAGTGTAAGGGAACAAAAAGCATGAGGCAGCGCCAATGGTATTCTGTTTAAAGGACCAGGGAGTGTTATATAAAAGCTGTGGTATGAATGAAGCCAAAAAGAGTATTATATAGATAAATGCAATATACAAGGCAAAGGAGTAATACCAAGAGCCTGAGAAGACCATATATCCCCAAAAATGTTTAAATAATTATTTACTAGGCACACACTGCTTATATACGCACATTGTGCACATGGACACACACTGCACACATACACACACACTGTGCACACACATACTGTATAAACATACACTGTGCTCACATATAGTGTATGCACACATTGTGCACACACACACCGCTTGTATACGCGCATTGTGCACATGGACACACACTGCACACACACACATACACACTGTGCACACACATACTGTATACACACACTGTGCAAACACACACACACACGCTGTATATACACATTGTGCGAAGACATACAGTATTCACACTATGTACACACAAGGTGCATATATACACACACACACTGTGCAAACACACACACACTGTATATACACATTGTGCGAAGACATACTGTATACACACTATGTACACAGAAGGTGCATATATACACACACTGTGCACACACATACTGTATAAACACACACTCTGGACACACATACTATGTGCACACACTGTGGACACAAACACACATGGTATATACACATTTTGCACACACATACTGTATACATACTATGCATACACAATGTGCATAGATACATACAGTGCACCACACATAATGTACATAGAAACACTGCACACGTAGAGCGTGCACACACACACACTATAAACGCACTGTGTGCACACACACCCGTATATTATGCACACACACACAGTAATATATTATGCACACACACATACTCATACCGTACATATACACTATACACACAATATTTTGATGTATGCAAACACGCTCATATTTGCAGCCTGTTCTACAAAAACCTAAAGATGAGATTGCATGAGGATACAAGTGTAAAGGTTCATGTTGGACCAGAATATCAGGTGAAAATACACGATTCGGCAGAGGGCATCTATTTCTTTAGCCAAATATTGAAGAATGTTATAATACCGCCACAAGAATGTCATGGTATGGAAGAAGATTGAGTGAAAAACAGTATCCTCTCTGTATCTCAGGTTAAAGAGGAGGTACGCCATTTGCTGAATTGTATATATACTTAGATATGTTGTGCAGTAGCAGTTATGGCAGCATACCGTACATGCTGCACCATATGTGTGACTGTATGTCAGGGCACTTGTGCAAGGCAGAAATATAGGCACAATGCCAGTTCAGTAGCGCATGAGGGCTGTAAGTGCTGGCTCTTTAGTCTCTGAATGCTGCAATACAGGTATGGTATGCCAGTGCCATATGTAGAGAAATATTAAACCAGAAAAACAGAGCAAAATACCTGTGCAGATATGACATCCAATCAGGCATGCCACAAGTTTTTTCTCTTTGTATGTCGAGATAGGGTACTTTCAGACTTGCGATGTTGGATTCCGGCAGACAGTTCCGTCGCCGGAACTGCTTGCCTTATCCGGCAATCTGTATGCAAACGGATACTATTTGCAGACGGATCCGGATCCTTCTCACAAATGCATTGCAATACCGGATCTGTCTCTCCGGTTGTCATTTGGAAAAATGGATCTGGTGTTTATCTTTTTCACATTTTTAAAGGTCTGCGCATGCGTGGACCGGATCCGTCAATGCGGTAATTTTAATACGGGATCCGCCACTAATACATTTCAATGGAAATTAATGATTAAAGATCCGGATTGTTCCGGATTTTGGACGGATAAAATACCGCAGCATGCTGGGGTATTTTCTCCGGCCAAAAAACGTAAGAGGGATTGAACTAATGCATCCTGAACGTAATGCTCTCCATTCAGAATGCCTAAGGATTAAATTGATCATTTTTTTTCCGGTATTGAGCCCCTAGGACGGAACTCAATACCGGAAAAGAATAACGCTAGTGTGAAAGTACCCATATACAAGTGGACTCATGCTCCACCGTACTAAGCCTCATTCCCTTCAGATATGTGCAGAAATAACCTGATGATTGTCTTTTGCTCACTAGTGGATTAGTAGTGTGTCCTTTGGGCTAGTCCTGTGGGCATTATCCCTGCTGGCCCCAGGTATTCACTCTTTTTCGCCCCTATACACTATAGACTTGGTTGGTTTTCAGGTACAGCCAGACAGTAGACTTAATCCTGGAGTGGAGTGATACCTGTTACTAGGTCAATAGGACAACAGACACATGCAGAGGGCAGATCTTGCAGACGTAGGGGTACAGGGGGATTCCGGACAGGCTACACAGTAGTCAGGCATTGGGATGGGCAGGCATAACCCCAACTAATGGTCTGCCCAGAGTTCAGTCGAAAAATGGACTGTGTAGACAGAGTCAAGGCAGTCCCAGCAGAAGTGGACAGGTAGACCCTAGTAGAACAGACAGGGAAATATTTTCCAAATGGAGCTCTCCCAATTGAAGCTCCAAAGGCACTGTGAAATACTGGATGGTCTCAGAGAGAACCTTTCCATTGACACAGGTCACCACCAAGGGCTTTTTCAGGTGGTGGATGACTATACAGTACTGGTTCACCAAGGCCTGATGAAGGAAGCTTTCTGCTGAGGCAGAGTCAAGGAAAGCCTGAACTTTAAACTGCGTACCAACACAAGACAAAGATACTGGTAATGTTAACAATGGAAAGAGCTGGTCTTTACCTAAGGCCCCATTGTTCCAGGTAACCTCAGGGGATAGGGTATGGAATTTGTATGCATTCCGTGAATTTTCTGGAGGCTATTGTGGCACCAAAAGAGGTATAAAACAGTGTGGGCTCAGCATGCATGTGGAACCTGCATTCCCTGAATTTAATGGAGGCTGGTATGGCACCAGTGGAGGAAATATTTTGTGTAGGTTCCTGTCCTAAAGAGATCTCCTTGTCATTAGCGGACAGGCACAAATGATTTTGTACAAGATGTATTTGCCAAGAATCTCACATTTATAACATAGCATTAGTATAAGTACAGTTTCTGTAGTGAGTATGGCAGTATTGTATTTACTTGATTATTTGTGTTTGCAGAGTGCTGTTGTATTGCATTTGATTGATTTGATTGATTTGGAAATGGGCAAATAAATTTCATTTATGGAATTGTATGGCACATTGTCCAACAGAGTCATCACCCTGGCAAAGGAAGCCACAAGACAGCTTGGGATCTCCATCATAGCATTTAGGTAGAGACAGACATAGATCAGATCCTCCAGCAGCAAGACTTGAGACGGAGGTGGAGTTGGGGATTTGGCAACAAAGCATTCAGGCGGGTGGACATGTCATGCAACAAATCCAGTAGTAGCTTTTGATGGACACACTGTTGACCTCCTGGCATACTTCAGGTAAGGTTATCTGAGGTGGGTCAGCGGGATCCATGGCCTAAGCAAACTGTTAAGGACAATGGTTGTGGAACCACTGTTCTAACCAAGTGGTTTAACTTTGTGCTAAACCTAATTGTGTTATCCTGCTGTTCCTCTGCTTTTATAACTTTAACCCCTAAACAGGAATCTGGCCGCTACCTCTTGAAATAGTCCTGGTGTGGTTGGCTGCTGACACACAGGGATCAGAGACACCGGTGTATCACACAGAGGGAAGAGGCGGTACACAAAGTCAGGAAATTGGCAAAGATCAAGGCTGGCAGAGTTCATGTAAATCCCTGAAACAAACCAAAGGGTAGGGTAGGTGGCACAGGATCAGTACAGTAAACAAGAACAGGTCAAGAACCAGATAGAAAGATAATAGCTCTTTTACAGACCAAAATTGCACAGGCCAGGACCAAAGGAAACAGCCAGGTATATATAAAAGCAGCTGATTAGCAATTGGACACAGCCATGCAGCAGCTCAGAGAGAAAAGGAGTATTAACCCTAGCAGTACTGAAGAAAGCGATACAATGACTACAAGCCCTAATTTACACACAAGAATTCGACACCCATGCACATAGGACAGCGCTAGCCATTAACCCTTTCAAGCCCAAAGACACTGCGGGCGTCATAGCCGCGGGTGGCCGCCTGCTTCTTATAGCAGACACCCATGGCTAATGTCCGCAACTGGCAGTAATGCCAATCGCAGACATTTAACCCCTCGCGGACATTTAACATTTGACCACGGAATCTGAGCGCATAAATCACTGGAAGCGCGTGCCTCCGGTGATGCTCCGGCTCCCCCGTGCGGCGATTGGAGGAACCGGAGCTTGTGCGCAGCAGCCCCTGTCTTTGTGAATAACACGCGGCTGCTGCATAGTAATTCCTATAGAGCCCTTGCCTGTAATAGGGCTCCATAGGAAAGTAGTAAAATCATCAAAGATTGCAATGCAAGTGCATTGGAGTCTATGATAATAGCAATCTAATGATTTCATGTTGTAGTTCCCTATGGGAACTATAAAAAAGTGTAAAGATCATGGGTGTCGCAATGTGCGAAAACAACCATAGTATAAAAATATATTCCCCATACGGTAAACAGCAAAACGGAAAAAAGCGTCCAAATGGCCGATTCTTTTCATTTTCTACCAAAAAAATGATAAAAAGTGATCAAAAAGTTATACACACTCCAAAATGGTATCAATAAAAAGTTCAGATCGTCCCGCAAAAAATGAGTCCCCATACAGCTCCGTACACATATATACAAAAAAGTTACAGGGGTCAAAATATGGCGACAAAAAAATAAAACTGATTTTTTTCCCACTTTTTAATTTTTTTATCACTATCAAAACACAAGAAAAACTATACATATAAGGTATTCGTACTGACCTGTAAAATAAAAGTTACTGGTCAGTTTTATTGCACATCGAATGCCGTAAATAAAAAACCTGTAAAACTGTGGTGGAATTGCTTTTTTTTTTTGCAATTTGACCCCATTTGGAAGTTTTTTCCCACTTCCCAATACATCATATGCAATATTAAATGGTGCCGTTGGAAAGTACAAAGTTATGGCTCTGGGAAAGCAGGGAGCGCAAAACGAAAATGCAAAAAAAAAAAAACTCCGAACCTGAGGCAGGAGGTGTGTCTCAGACTACCTCAGATACCTGCAGGCACAGTAGCTTGACTTTAGATCATTGGAGCAGAGCTAACAAGCAAACAAGGAGCTAGAACTGTGGGAAATAAATAGCAGATAATCATCCGTGTAGGTACCGACTTATAGACCCATTATAAAGAGTTCTCTAAGACCAGGTACCTCTATTTGTATGGCAAAGCAAGGTGCGAATGTTGAAAAAAAGACTTGTCTATCACCGGTGATCTGGATCCAGCACTAAGCTTGCTTCTCGCCTGCTTCCTGTTCACGTTGGACAATTAGTTTGAGAGATTACTATACAAGTCACTGCTGTCGGCCAGCAGTAACCTCAGTGGTGATGTGTTCAGGTAAGCCACGTGTTCACTAAGGCACTGGAAATGGTTAAGAAGGGAGCTTGCAACTAACCGAGAGATAGGCGAGTCTTCTTTTTTATTTTTTTTACTCTTGCACCCTGCTTGGCCATCTGAAAAAGGGTTCCCGATCTCAAAGAACTCCTTTCAGCTCATAACTGGACTTTCCCCTTAAGGGCTCATTAACACGAACTTATGGGTTCCGTTTCTGTATTGCGGACCGCATATGCGGATCCGCAATTAATGGACATCGTTCTGTGTGCATTCCGCATCACGGATGCAGACCCATTCACTTCAATGGGTCCGCAAATCAGGAGATGCGGAACGGAAGCACGGAACGGAACCCTACAGAAGCACTACGGAGTGCTTCTTTGGGGTTCCATTCCGTACTTCCATATCGAAAAAAAAAATAGAACATGTCCTATCTTTTTGCGGGACGGAGGGATGCAGACCCATTCAAGTTTCATGGGTCTGGATCCATCCTGGAGGCCTTTTATCAATGAGTCCTCTATCTGTGCTTATTAGGTAACTGGTCCACTTTCTAACAGCCAGGTATTGGATATAATATAATCTTATCTTCTATGTCTTTCTTCCTTTCTGCCACCTACAGGGCGTTTCTCTCTCACAGCAGGCATGCAACTTCTGGTCCATTCTTTGGATTGGTTGCTAATAGAAATGGTTCCACTCAGTCCATAGAGGAATAGGGTAAGACACAACTTTGCGCTTAGTTGTAATGGTGTGCTCAGGTGTTTGAGGCTTCTCCCGGTCACTGGGTGCTGTGATCTAAGACTGCTGCTATCTGCACTAGACTTGCCTTATACCCAAGTCTACACTGGTCTGTGCTGAGTAGCTTCTGATGATTCCTGCTCCAACCTCCCTCGGCCTGACCACTGCTGAGGGGTTAAAGTGGTAATGACATGGTGGACTTCTCTCTCTCACTTTGAAATGACTCTTTCATCACTCTCACTACACACTTCCTCCTTTCTCTGTCTAGCCCTGTGATGGCTAACCTCTGGCACTCCAGCTGTGGTAAAACTACAACTCCCGTCCCAAGATGGACACTTGCTTGGCTGTTCTCAGAACTCCACATAAATGAATGGAGCATGCTGGGAGTCATCGTTTCACCAAAGCTGGGGTGCCAGAGGTTAGCCATCACTGATCTAGCCTGTCCCTTTTATAGCGGAATATTCTAGCACCATCTAGTGGTGAATCATGTGAAGTGCTGGTACCAGCCTGTTAATAGGAATTTACAGCTTTACATATTGCATTGGTGACATTACTTTACATTACAGTTAGCACATTTTTATAAAACACGATTATAGTGTCTAGCAGGGCGTTTGAGAACACTGTAATGGCATAATGTAGACGGCAGCGGCAGCCATACAGAACGTTGGTAAGTCGCAGCATTGTTGGCGGCAGCAGCAGCCTTTCAGAAAGTGATGGTAAACAGACAGACAGCAATAGCATGATGGAGGCAGTAGCCGTACAAAACTTGATGTTGATTTGGAAATAGACAACTTGGTCGATTTGGGCGCTGAAAACCCTCTCTGAGGTGACACTGCCTGGTGCAGCACGTGGAAAAACTGCTCCATCATGTTGCAGAGACTGAAATGGCTTTGGCTGCAGCTACTACTGCTGTGGCTTCTGCTTCTCGTTGTGGTGGGAGGGTATTGACTCTACAGAGGATGGAAAGAGGCCTCCCTTTCAGACACGCCGGTGGCAGGCATCTGCTTGCAGAAAGCAGCGTACACTGTGTTTCCCGGTAATAACATAATTTGGCCTCCCTTTCTTCCAAAGGAAAACATTCCACCATTTTGCCTTGGTAGTGAGGGTCTAAAAGCTAGGCTATCCAGTAATCATCATTCTGCTTGATGTCAACGATACATCTGTCACAACGTTAGCAAGTGAGCATACAGGTCACCATTCTCACCAGCATGCCCGATGAGCCAGTTCTTTCCACCTCTACCCCCCAGTGAGACAGTTGGGTGACGTGGCCGATGTCACCACCATCATGCGAGTCCCTACCCTTCCTGCTGATTTTATCACACTGTGAGATATTATAATGAGCCCCCGGGGCCTCCTCCCCTGCGTTCTCCCCGACTGCCACTATCGCTGCCCCTACCACTAATGCCGTGGCTAGAAATGCCACTATTACAACCACCGTCAACACCGGTATGCATGGGCAGACTGAGCGGTGAGGGATCTCACATGATTTGTTAACAGGGAGATTCTCTTGACTATCTGCCATAGGGCGTGGTGGGGTTTTCTTGCCATTTCTTAAAAAAGACTGAGAGGCCTCCACTGGAGCCTTCTTTGGGGCTGCAAGGAGAAGCAGCAGGAGAACGGAACGCTCTGACCCTGGCTCCACACGTTGATAGACTCTGAAGTGACCTCAACGTCATTCTGCTGCGAATGTGCATTTGTCCGAAACTAACCTGAAAAGATTTTGGTTCGTCTATCGTCCGAATAATAGCAAAGTTTAGACGGAACTTTGCTTATTACCAGTGAGCAAAGGGGATTATTAAATTACTGCCGCACTTATAATAAGCAAATGGGCCTTAGGGCCCATTTACATGGGCACATACTCTGGGCAGTAATCAGGAATGAGCCATTTGTTCAGCTGCATTTGTACTTACAACAATCATGTCCTCTGTATGGGGATGAACAATTTCTACTGTGATCATTCATTCCCACGCAGAATCATTATTTGATGGCAGCACATCCCTCCAGGGCGATGTGCTGCCGACAATTGACCACGAAAGATGCTTAATTCAAGCTTTTACTTGAATTATCGGCAGCACCTTTACACGGAGCAACTATCATTCAAGGTAATAAGCATTCATAGGAGAGTTCATCCTGTTCCTCAACCCATGTAAAAGGGTTCTTACTTAGGGCATGTTCACATGTGTCAGATTTGTTGCAGAAATTATTGACTGAAAATACACTCTATACATTAGAATGGGATTGCTTCTGCAGAATGTAACCCCCAATCACACATATGAAACAGGGTAGGTTCACACAGAGTTTTTTCGAGCACGTTTTGAAGCAGATTTCCATTCGGGCTTTTCAGACAAAGCCAGAATTGGATTAAAAAAGAAATTGAAAATGTAAAGGAAGGACTTGTACATCTGCCACAAACCCTGAATAGGCTGTAATAGTTAGGCCTCATGCACACAACCGTTGTTTGTTACCGCATCCGTTCCGTTTTTTTCAACGGATAGGATGCTTCCCCATTCATTTCAATGGGTTTGTCAAAAAATGCGGATGGTCAACCATTTTTGTTCCGCATCCGTGGTCCGTGTTTACATTCCGTCAAAAAAATAGAGCATGTCCTATTTTTTTCACGTTTGCGGACAAGGATAGGCATTATTACAATGGATCTGCCATAAAAAAGGTCTGTCATCCGTTTTTTTTTGGCGGACGCAAAATTTGTGGACGTAACAGACGTGGAAACAAACAACGGTCGTGTGCATGAGGCCTTATTCACAGTGGCAATCCTCATACTGATGATCCCTGGGGCCAGGGCAGTGATAGGAGGGTGCAACCTTTCTTCCCTCGGGACGCATACGAGTGTTGGGGCTCCGCGTCCTGATTAATAGTAGTAGTTATGGTGCCCTTGGTCTTATGAGTTTTGTACAGCTGCAAGGCAGGAGGTGTAAGTGCTGTGGCCGGCATATGGTGCTAGAGTCAGTATCCAGGCTGATTGTAGAAAATAAATCCAGTAATATCCAGCCCTTTTAATTTTCCACTCTGGAAGTGGGCAATATTCATGTAGATTCAGCACATTTTCTGTGCTATCAGCCGTCCAGACTTCAGATAGGTTGCTGCACAGAGATGAATGGCACTTAGCTGAGTAGTTAGCTGATAATGAAAATCAAGGGAAAGAAATGAGTATAATCTATCACAGGAATCTGATAGCCACTGATTGGATTTTCATAGCACATATCCACTAGCCCTGCCGTTTGTATTCTCTGGAAGCTACGGCATTATCAAGGAATCCTGAAAACACCTGCTGGTGATCCAGCAATCAGTTTATCTCCGCTCTAAGCTCCGAGACCCTGCTGCCATCTATAGTGCAAATAATGTATGAGGAGCACACCCTGCACATTCTTCATCAGCCGCAGCCAAGAGCACAGATAAACCCTGTCCACGTCTGTTTTGCTGCTGTATCCAGGTGAACTAAGATAAAATATATGTGTGTGTGTGTGTATATATACAGGGAGTGCAGAATTATTAGGCAAGTTGTATTTTTGAGGATTAATTTTATTATTGAACAACAACCATGTTCTCAATGAACCCAAAAAACTCATTAATATCAAAGCTGAATATTTTTGAAAGTAGTTTTTAGTTTGTTTTTAGTTTTAGCTATTTTAGGGGGATATCTGTGTGTGCAGGTGATTATTACTGTGCATAATTATTAGGCAACTTAACAAAAAACAAATATATACCCATTTCAATTATTTATTTTTACCAGTGAAACCAATATAACATCTCAACATTCACAAATATACATTTCTGACATTCAAAAACAAAACAAAAACAAATCAGTGACCAATATAGCCACCTTTCTTTGCAAGGACACTCAAAAGCCTGCCATCCATGGATTCTGTCAGTGTTTTGATCTGTTCACCATCAACATTGCGTGCAGCAGCAACCACAGCCTCCCAGACACTGTTCAGAGAGGTGTACTGTTTTCCTCCTTGTAAATCTCACATTTGATGATGGACCACAGGTTCTCAATGGGGTTCAGATCAGGTGAACAAGGAGGCCATGTCATTAGATTTTCTTCTTTTATACCCTTTCTTGCCAGCCACGCTGTGGAGTACTTGGACGCGTGTGATGGAGCATTGTCCTGCATGAAAATCATGTTTTTCTTGAAGGATGCAGACTTCTTCCTGTACCACTGCTTGAAGAAGGTGTCTTCCAGAAACTGGCAGTAGGACTGGGAGTTGAGCTTGACTCCATCCTCAACCCGAAAAGGCCCCACAAGCTTATCTTTGATGATACCAGCCCAAACCAGTACTCCACCTCCACCTTGCTGGCGTCTGAGTCGGACTGGAGCTCTCTGCCCTTTACCAATCCAGCCACGGGCCCATCCATCTGCCCATCAAGACTCACTCTCATTTCATCAGTCCATAAAACCTTAGAAAAATCAGTCTTGAGATATTTCTTGGCCCAGTCTTGACGTTTCAGCTTGTGTGTCTTGTTCAGTGGTGGTCGTATTTCAGCCTTTCTTACCTTGGCCATGTCTCTGAGTATTGCACACCTTGTGCTTTTGGGCACTCCAGTGATGTTGCAAACTGAAATATGGCCAAACTGGTGGCAAGTGGCATCTTGGCAGCTGCACGCTTGACTTTTCTCAGTTCATGGGCAGTTATTTTGCGCCTTGGTTTTTCCACACGCTTCTTGCGACCCTGTTGACTATTTTGAATGAAACGCTTGATTGTTCGATGATCACGCTTCAGAAGCTTTGCAATTTTAAGAGTGCTGCATCCCTCTGCAAGATATCTCACTATTTTTGACTTTTCTGAGCCTGTCAAGTCCTTCTTTTGACCCATTTTGCCAAAGGAAAGGAAGTTGCCTAATAATTATGCACACCTGATATAGGGTGTTGATGTCATTAGACCACACCCCTTCTCATTACAGAGATGCACATCACCTAATATGCTTAATTGGTAGAAGGCTTTCGAGCCTATACAGCTTGGAGTAAGACAACATGCATAAAGAGGATGATGTGGTCAAAATACTCATTTGCCTAATAATTCTGCACTCCCTGTATATATATATATATATATATATATATATATATATAGTGTGACACAGTGAGGGGTTGCTTGCTGGATGGGAGATATTTTCTCCCAGCATGTGCTGCTGAGACTGATTGACAGGCAGGTGAGGTCAAGCACCATACCGGATCTTGCGTGCCGGTCCGGGCTTTGCGGACGCCTAACTGTCTTAAAAAGCCAGCTGGAGTGCAGTAGGCTGTGTGTGTTAAGGTTTTGTACCTGAATGCATGTTTGTGTCCTGTCTGGGAGGACAGGTCGACTATGTTCTGGACTTGAACCCTTTAAGCGGATCTGTGGCAAGGTGTGTAGACACACCATGATTGACCACTATACGCAATACCTGCAGCAGTGTTTGGACTGAACACCAGGACTTAAAGGGTTAAGTTGTTTTCTGTTCTGTGAAACCTGACTAGTGTGAATAAACACTGAATTCTGGTAAAGAACTGTTGTGGTGGTTCTGTACTGCGCTCATTCTGCCTACCAGAGCGAATCCCCACAATTTCATATATATACATATATATATACACTCACCTAAAGAATTATTAGGAACACTTGTTCTTTTTCTCATTAATACAATTATCTAGTCAACCAATCACATGGCAGTTGCTTCAATGCATTTCGGGGGGTGGTCCTGGTCAAGACAATCTCCTGAACTCCAAACTGAATGTCAGAATGGGAAAGAAAGGTGATTTAGGCAATTTTGAGCGTGGCATGGTTGTTGGTGCCAGACGGGCCAGTCTAAGTATTTCACAATCTGCTCAGTTACTGGGATTTTCACGCACAACCATTTCTAGGGTTTACAAAGAATGGTGTGAAAAGGGAAAAACATCCAGTATGCGGCAGTCCTGTGGGCGAAAATGCCTTGTTGATGCTAGAGGTCAGAGGAGAATGGGCAGACTGATTCAAGCTGATAGAAGAGCAACGTTGACTGAAATAACCACTCGTTACAACCGAGGTATGCAGCAAAGCATTTGTGAAGCCACAACACGCACAACCTTGAGGCAGATGGGCTACAACAGCAAAAGACCCCTCCGGGTACCACTCATCGCCACTACAAATAGGAAAAAGAGACTACAATTTGCACGAGCTCACCAAAATTGGACTGTTGAAGACTGGAAAAATATTGCCTGGTCTGATGAGTCTCGATTTCTGTTGAGACATTCAAATGGTAGAGTCTGAATTTGGCTTAAATAGAATGAGAACATGTATCCATCATGCCTTGTTACCACTGTGAAGGCTGGTGGTGGTGGTGTATTGGTGTGGGGGGTGTTTTCTGGGCACACTTTAGGCCCCTTAGTGCCAATTGGGCATCGTTTAAATGCCACGGGCTACCTGAGCATTGTTTCTGACCATGTCCATCCCTTCATGACCACCATGTACCCATCTTCTGATGGCTACTTCCAGCAGGATAATGCACCATGTCACATAGCTCAAATCATTTCAAATTGGTTTCTTGAACATGACAATGAGTTCACTGTACTAAAATGGCCCCCACAGTCACCAGATCTCAACCCAATAGAGCATCGTTGGGATGTGGTGGAACGGGAGCTTAGTGCCCTGGATGTGCATCCCTCAAATCTCCATCAACTGCAAGATGCTATCCTATCAATATGGGGCACCATTTCTAAAGAATGCTATCAGAACCTTGTGGAATCAATGCCACGTAGAATTAAGGCAGTTCTGAAGGCAAAAGCGGGTCCAACACCGTATTAGTATGGTGTTCCTAATAATTCTTTAGGTGAGTGTACATTACACTGAACAAAAATATAAATGCAACACTTTCGGTTTTGCTCCCATTTTGCATGGGCTGAACTCAAAGATCTGAAACATTTTCTACATACACAAAAGACCCATTACTCTCAAATATTGTTCACAAATCTGTCTAAATCTGTGTTAGTGAGCACTTCTCCTTTGCCGAGATAATCCATCCCACCTCACAGGTGTGGCATATCAAGGTGCTGATTAAACCGCATGAAAATTGCACAGGTGTGCCTTAGACTGCCTACAATAAAAGGCCACTCTGAAATGTGCAGTTTGATCACACAGCACAATGCCACAGATGTCGCAACGTTTAAGGGAGCGTGCAATTGGCATGCTGACTGCAGGAATGTCTACCAGAGCTGTTGTCCGTTTAATGAATGTTAATTTCTCTTCCATAAGCCGTCTCCAAAGGTGTTTCAGAGAATTTGGCAGTACATCCAAACGGCCTCACAACCGCAGACCACGTGTAACCACACCTGCACAGGACCTCCACATCCAGCATCCTGTCTGCCATCTGCCCTGAACAGTGAAAACCGGGACTCATACGTTAACAGAACACCTACAACGTGCCAGATGCCATTGAATGTGAGCATTTGCCCACTCAAGTCGGTTACGGCGATGAACTGCAGTCAGGTCCAGACCCCGATGAGGACAACGAGCATCCAAATGAGCTTTCCTGAGACGGTTTTTGACAGTTTGCGCAGAAATTATTTGGTTATGCAAACCGATTGTTGGTGCAGCTGTCCGGGTGGCTGGTCTCAGACGATCATGCTGGATGTGGAGGTCCTGGGCTGGTGTGGTTACACGTGGTCTACGGTTGTGAGGCCGGTTGGATGTACTGCCAAATTCTCTAAAATGCCTTTGGGGATGGCTTATGGAAGAGAAATTAACATTCATTAAACGGACAACAGCTCTGGTAGACATTCCTGCAGTCAGCATGCCAATTGCACGCTCCCTCAAACGTTGCAACATCTGTGGCATTGTGCTGTGTGATCAAACTGCACATTTCAGAGTGGCCTTTCATTGTGGGCAGTCTAAGGCACACCTGTGCAATATTCATGCTGTCTAATCAGCACCTTAATATGCTACACCTATGAGGTGGGATGGATTATTTCGGCAGAGGAGAAGTGCTCACTAACAGATTTTGACAGATTTATGAACAATATTTTAGAGTAAAGGGTCTTTTGTGTATGTAGGAAATGTTTCAGATCTTTAAATTCAGCTCATGTAAAATGGGAGCAAAACCGAAAGTGTTGCAATTATATTTTTGTTCAGTGTATATAAAGCTGAGTGTATGTATGTCTGCTGAAGGAATCCGCACTGACGCATTTAAAATCATGAAATTTTGCACATCCGCCTCCTGTGACTCGGAGAACGTCATAGACATTTACCCTGCATTTCCAATTATTTGCCAAAAAATACGCTTTTAATTGATAGAGCAAAAAATAAAAATAAGACAATTGAACAGACAAACCCTGTTGAAAGATAAAGGAGATAGAAAAATGTATTGACAAGAAAAAATAAAAGAAACCATTCCACCTATTATTATACCCTATAATGGTCAAACAAACCATTTTAAAAAGATCATTAATAAATATTGTGGCACTCTGAAAGAAGGTAAAATAATTGAAACTTATATTCCAGATACTCCGAGATTTGTGTATTGGAAGGCAAAAAACATAGGTTAATATGATAGCATCCACAGGGGCATGTGTAGCTATGGATAGTAAAAAGATGGAAAATAAATGAGCTGTAAAAGCCTGCATGGGGTGTAAAAAATTCCCAAATAATAAAAAACAAGTTGGAATAGACAAAAAAGAGGGATCCTATAAATACGAGATTAGACAACACATTACTTGCCATAGTCGGGGGGTAATATATGAACTCACATGTCCATGTGGAAAAATCTATATTGGTCACACAAAAAGGAAACTAAAGAAAAGAATAGGAGAACATATGTATAACATTCAGAGAATATTTGAGGGGCGCCCACTATCAAGGCATTATGTAGAGAAACACGAGGGTAAATTTGAAGGGTTCACATTTTGTGGCTTGGAGATGGATAAAAGAGGAGGGGATTCTATCAAAAGTCAAGAGCAGAAACAAAATGGATCCTGAGAGAGCTATTTGCGTTTGATTAGAGTGAGAGAATGAAAACCGCAGAAATGGAGCAATATGCTGTCATAAATGAATAATAAGATCATTGGTGGTTTTAAATATGTGATCACTAGAGACGGAGAGGGAAGGGTTAAGATAGGAAGTCCGATGGAGTATATAAGTAAGGTATGAATGGGAGCCAGATTGATTCCCTGACGAAGACCAGCGTACTGTTCAAAACGCGTTGGAAATTTGGCACTCACAACTATCCGTAGTTCTAATAGTGACATCACTAGTTGCTCCACATGAGCGTGAGCTTTTGAACTATACGGAGCGGCGCTACCGGCCGGGCCACGCTCCATTCTATAGATACCTGACCGATATTCCCTGAATTAAATCCCACAGAGAAGGATGAAGAGAATATTAGCCACGGATACAGTATCAACAGCAAGGTAATCTTGGATTTGGATTGACATATGTTAGTGGCTGCCTGTAGTGGGGGAATCAGTGTGATTATCGGAGAAGAGGTGCGCTGTTCCCCATATACTATTTATACTGTGAAGTTTTCTCTTTAAGCAGCAGGGAGTGCGGTAGTGCTCCGATACCGCAGCATAGACAGACAAGGAGAGCACAAGCGCCAGTGGAATAGTGTTAGTATGAAGCATCTTCAGAATTGTCTACCTTCAAGCACATAAGACAAATCATTGGATGGCAATTGCAAAGAGAGCTTCCAGCAGCGGATCTTGATGATTTGCATACCCAAGTGCATTCAGTGTTTCAGAACATTCCTCAGACAACCATTAATAACCTCACTGATAGCATGACAAGTTACTTAAGTGTGTGTATTTCTGTCCCTCATACTCGATACTGAATAAATTGAGATGTTTTGAATATTTTCTTTCTATTTATCATTTAATATCGTAAACATGTCCACCAATCCTGTGATCCGAGATTCCACAATCTTCCTTTTTGGTGTTTCAACTTCATTGTTGAGGGGTGTGTATATATATACAGTATGTGTGTGTGTGTATATATATATATATATATATATATATATTTTCTATTTAGCTCACTGGTCCGAGCAAGTCCAATGCTATAGAAACCCAGACAGACTTTAAGGTTTCAAAGCACGGTCTTTTCCGGCATTTCTTGTCATCGTAAACAGGCAGCGCATGTACAGGATGCACGGTTCAAAAAGAAATTATAACATAAAGAAACTCCTGCTCGTCCGAGCACTAACTAGACAGTAACGTACCTGCCTGTCCCAAATACAACAGAGTATGTCCTCCCAGATATACGGTCCGAAAGCGGGCCATATGTCCCTGAGCGGTATTGATCGTGCGCACGGGAACGCATAGCATCATAGATTACAGTGATGTTGTGCATGTCGGGCCACCCGCAGGACTGTTGTTCCGCACTCATAAGATCGTATGAATGCGGGAAAATAGCCCGCGGACGGCCTGACATCCACGGCATAATTGTAATCTATGATGCTGTGCGCTCCCGTGCGCACAATCAATGCCGCTCCTGGACATATGGCCCGCTCACGGACCGTATATCTCGGAGGACATACGGTCGTGTGCAAGGCCCTAAATTTGATCCAGAGCCACCTTCCCTCAGTGCTTTATGGCAGGGGTGCCCCTAGCCTTTATGCTGCCTGAGGCAAAAATTGAAACAACTCCCCCCCCCATGCCAAATTCCCATATCCTCCAGTCCTGCTGTTAAAGGGGTTGTCCTCTTTTTACTACTGATGATGACCTATCCTCAAGATAGGTCATCAATATCAGACCATCGGGGATCTCCCAGCACCCTCGCCAATCAGCTTTTTTAGCAGCGCGAGGGCAGCGCTCATATAAGAGCTGCTTTCTCTGCTCTGTCAACCTGCTCGCCGCTGCAATTGCAGTGGTGAGCAGGTAAGCAGAGCAGAGAATGCAGCACTCATATGAAAAAAAAAGCAGACAACTCCTTTATAGATGTACTTGGAAAACATTACATACAGCGCTACAGAGCATACAGGGTCATACAGCGCCACATATGTAGCGCTTACATCCAGTGATGTCTCCTCTGATGTAAATATTCTCTTTCCTTGTCTTCTCCTTTCAGACTAGACCACCATAATGATTTCTTTTAGCCGCTTTTTGTCTCTGCAGAGTTTAACATACATCTTACTTTCCTACTTTTGCATCATCCTCACCTTCTCAACACCTCATCCTGCCCCCCCCCCCCCAATACTACACTGCAGAAACAGTCCCCCTGAAAATATGGGTACCACACAGATAGTGTGCCAGTACAAAAAAATACCCCCTTACCTCTTAGATCAGACCCCCCGTATCAAACCCCAGGTAAGACCCCCCCCCACATCTCAGACCAGACCCCCTTTAGACCTCTGTCAGACCCCATATCAGACCTCATTAGACCTCTATGTCAGACCCTGCCCCAATATCAGACGTCAGATAAGACCCCCCATTAGACCTCCTTATAAGACCTCTATTAGACCACGAGACCCCAATTAGACCTCCAAACCCTCATATCTGACCCCCATTAGATCTCTAGACCCCATTTGACCTCCAGACCCCCAATCAGATCCCCATTAGACCTCCGGACCCCCATTATACCCCAGTCAGACCATTTAGACCCTCAATCAGATCCCCAATCAGACCCTTCAGACCCCCAATCAGATCCTTCAGGCCCCCAATCAGACCCTTTCAAACCCCTAACCAGACCCTTCAGGCCCCCATTCATACCCTTCAGACCCACAATCAGACCCTTCAGGCCCCAAATCAGACCCTTCAGACCCCCAATCAGACCTCAGATCAAACTATAAAATAAATAAACAAACTTACCTCTCCTGCTCTGCCGCTCCTCTCCCAGTTAGGGCTGTCTTCCCGCCTCACATCTCTTCTCAGGGCCTGCGCTGCTGTCACCTGACCTTCTACAGCGTCAGGTCAGAGTGCGCTCTGTAAAAAAAATTAGCAATGAGTAAACTGTGTTCAGCCTGCTGTGTCCGAACCTGGTTCGTTCATGTACATTAGTCATATTGCTAAAGAATCCTTTGCTCCGTACTTGCATATAATGAATGGCCTCCAATGAAACTCTTCCAAGATGATTCAAGATTACAGTAGTCTCATGCATGTGCCGTTACAATAAGTAGCGGCGCATGCATTAATGTTTTACATTACGAATCCGAATGCAGGTTCATTGATGCGCTCCACAATTATGAATTAACCTGGATTTGTACTGGTAATGTAAAACATTAATGCATACGCTGCTACTTACAGTAGTCTTGCACTACCCTTCTCCATCTTGTAAGGGCGTCATTGGAGGCCAAACATCATTTGCAAGTACAGAGCAAAGGATTCGTTAGCATTAGCAGTATGACTTATGAACATGAACAAACAGGGTTCGGACACAGCAGTCCAAATCCGGTTTCCCATCACTAATATATATATATATGTTTGTCCCTTTTGGTTCATGGTAACTGTACCACGTCTGAATGAGAGTTAATATTTATATTTAAATAGTGCCTCTTTATGACAATAACATTCTGCATTTTTATTTGTTGCAGACAGAATAAATCAAGCAAGTTGGACATTCAACCGGCGTTAATTCTTCAAGCAAAAAAATCATGTCTGAATTATTATTATAATTTTTTCGGTTTATGTAACTTTTTGCAATATCCCTTGGCAACCCTGAATTTTTTTAGTGGTGAATATGGAGATAAATATAGAAGTTCCACGTACTACATTTGCCTGATATTATATATATACTGTACATAGGAGGGATAATGTGTTCTGTCACGCTGTTTGGTGTATGTGTTTTGTATATCAAACGGTGTGCAGACTCTCCGATGTGCGGCTGTAATGCATGTGAGGTGGGACATAACGCACCTGGTTCCCTTATTTTAACTGGTTACTTATGTTGGGCATTGGATGTGGTATTGATGATGGGTGAACTGCCAACTATATACCACTGTTGTTAGATAGTGGGTTTCCAATGTGGATGTAGCTTTTGTTTATAGTTACTATGGCAGTATGATCAGCTGATTACTCATATGATATGAATAGACACGTGACTGCACCGTGCAATAAACGTGTGGACGCAGTGCACATTCTCCTGTCATGTGACTTGATACTAGTTTTTTGGGGAAATTAGCACAGAACGCTGTTGCAGACGCCATGGGAATTTTGCAGTTGATTAACTCCGGCTGACGTCCGTATGTTTTTAATTTTAATTATATCATGCACACAGATACACATTATTTCACTGATTATTTATCTATTTTATCATTGTGGAATCATGTTTTTGAGATGTTTATTATCACGCATTGATGACAATAACCTATATTAGATCATATGATGATATATTATGCACATACTTTATGTCTTTTTTGTATTTATTATGCACTTTATCAATTATGTATGCACTTTAATTGACCTTGCTATATATGTTTGGCACTTGCCATTTTTTGTATTGCTTAAAAAAAATCCCAGCAAGTGGACTGAAAAATTGCATGGGTGAATAAAGGACACTTTTTATTTACCATACGGAGGTGCTGTGGAATTTCTTTCTTGCTGTATCCAGGTGATTTTGTCGATATCCATATCTTCTGGCACTCCTTATACATTCTTTGATACGATTTTTCTTTGGGCATTTCGTGGCTCTGCTCCTGTGATTTTGAGCGAATCGACTTCGGATGAAACATCTGAAGTCGATTCGCATAAAACTTTGTTCTAATACTGTACGGAGCAGGAGCTCCGTGCAGTATTAGAATGTATTCTATGAGCCAAAGTTATTGCTTTGCAAAGTCTTGCGAGACTTTGCTCAATAACTTCATAAATTAATTTATACTGTAAAAAAACATTTCCCGAACTCGGGTTTGGTTCCAAGGTACCACTTGGAACTCAACACGAGTTCGGGAAATGTTTTTTTACAGTACAAATTAATTTATGGAGTTATTACGTGAAGTCTCGCAAGACTTCGCGAAGCAATAACTTTGACTCATCTGAGCCAATACATTCTAATACTGTATGGAGCTCCTGCTCCGTACAGTATTTGAACAAAGTTTTATGCGAATCGACTTCGGATGTTTCAACCAAAGTCGATTCGCTCATCCCTAATAGATATATAACCCTAATTTTACAAAAAGTTGGGACGCTGTAGAAAATGTAAAAAAAAACAAAATTTTGTTTGCAAATCTCATAGACCCATATTGTGTTCACTAAAGAGATCATAGAACACACATCATGCATAAGGATCTGAGCAGGGGCGTACACAGATCCCTAGGTATCCACAGATACAGCTGATGTCATTAAGACCTACCTTCAGCATAAAGAAGAACATAGAGTCCTGAAAGTCATGATACACAGATTCCTGATCTCAACATTATCTAGTCTGTCTAGGATTACATAAAGAGACCTAAGGATTTGAGCAAGCCTACATTTATAGACTATCTGTGGTTAGTTCTCCAAGATGTTTGGAGCAATCTCTCTGCCAAATTCCTTCAAAAACTCTGCTAGTGTACCTAGAAGAACTAATGCTGTCTTAAAGGCAAAGGGAGGTCACCCTAAATACTGATTTGATTTTGATTTCTCTTTTTTTCATTCACGTTGTGTATTGTTAATTGATAAAAGTAAAATATTGATACTTCTATTTTTTAGTAAGCATTCTTACTTTGCAACCCTAAAATTCTTTAAATTCTTGCTTAAATCTTTTTTAGAAGTACTGTATGTGGATAAATCTGCAATAGGTGCTTCCAAAATATGGAGCTCAGTCTGAGCACCATATTTCTCAATGTATTTACACCAGACAACTTCCCCATAAAGCAGCTCTAAGCTACTGCTTCCTTCCACATAACATATTACAAAACTGTCTGTCTCCATCCACCCCTAGAGGGAGCTCAGTGCATTGGAATTTATACAGTTACCATTGTCTGCAATAAAAGCTGTAGTAATCATTTTGCAGTGGGGGGCTGCATGAAAATGCAATGTTTTCATGTTGGAACAGAAGAAGGATTTTCCCAGCAGTTGTATAGTCTGTCTCCGTGGAAGGTACACCACTGAATATGAGCAACTTTGGCAAAGGTCATATTGTGATGGTAAGATGACTGGGTCAGAGCTTCTCTAAAATGGTAGGTCTTATGGGGCTTTACCAGTATGCACTGATTAGTGTCTACCAAAAGTGATCAAAGAAAAGCCAATCTGGCGACAGGGTCATGTTAAGGCTCATAAGGCTCATTTATGCTCCTGAAGAGTGAAGTCTAGCTTGTCTGGTCCGATCCCACAGAAAAGCTACTGTGACCTAACTTGCTCAAAATGTTACTGCTAGCTAAGACATAAAGGTGTCAGGACACACAGGATATTGCAACTTGCTGCAAATCAGTCAGAGTTTCCATGCTCAACCCTATCCACCACTGGAATCACCTAATATAGGAATGTGAGCATCAAAATAGGACCATGGATTAATGGAAAAAGGTGGCCTGGTCTGATAAATCACATTTTATCTTATGTCACTTGGATGGCCATATGTGTGTGTCACTTATTTGGAGAAGAGATGGCACCAGGATGCTGCATAGAGGAAAACAAGTCGGCAGAGACAATGTGATGCTCTAAGTCAGGGATCAGCAACCTTCGGCACTCCAGCTGCTATAAAACTACAACTCCCAGCATGCAAACTTACTCTGCTTTTTTTGTAATGCCCACAGAAGTGAAAGGAGGATTCCGGGAATTGTAGTTTCAGAGCATCTGGAGTGCCGGACGTTGCTGATTCCTGCTCTAGGTAATGTGTGTCTGGAAGACTTTGGGTTCTGGCTTTATGGGGATATGACATGTTCCACAGACCTAAACATAATTAGACCAGCCAAGTACCCTCTTCGTGACAGCCGTGTTCCCTTATGGCAGTGACCTCTCAGCAGGATAAGATACCTTAGAACACTATAAAAATAGTTCAGGAATAGTTTGACAACATGTTGCAGGATATCAGTCCTGTGATTCTAATGAGCCGAGTACCCGCATGTTGGTTACACAACCAAGGCAGATTTTAATCCTCTAAAAGTAAATAATGAAGGTTCCTATTGAATGACAACAAGCAGAGATCTTGGCAACCATGAGGAATTAGTTCTAAAAACTCCCTCTATTCCGTTCATACTCCTGTAATGTGAACAATCGTCAACATTTGTTTTAATTGTACAATTCCTGATGCACTTTCTTGAGGTTGTTTTTTGTCTGGATGCATAACTTGGCCCTATTGCAGGTCTAATGACTCAAAACTAACAGCATCATAGGAATCTTAGGTTCCTTGCACATGGCAAAGCAACTGCATGAACCTTGTACAGCAAGACACAATTACCACGGGTTGTCCTCTAGTAGTACAGGGATAAATAGTCCCATAATATGGCATGTTATAGGACATGGCTCCTAGATGGGACAAGCTTAGGCACTCAGAAAATATAATACACAAATGTATTTCCAAAAATATATCTTTATTGAAATCGATAAAACAAATAAATAGATGCATAAATTGGCAAAGACAAATACAACTGCATGGAGAGTGCACAAAACACTTGGGGACATCCAGTTAAAGCATTGCAAGTAGCGGAGAAGGAAGGATGAAAAAACAAGTACAAAGAAATACAAAATCAAACCATGTTGCTCCCCCACCTACGTAAAAAAAAACATGATTCACAACATATACACAAAACAGACCCGGCTAGTGGCACCTCCTAGAGACCCCGACACATGTTTTGCATCAACTTCCTCAGCGGGAGTAGAGGCATAAGGCAGAGAGACCCCTAAATATATACTCAGTACTATTAATTAATCACACATGATGAAAATCATATAAGCCAAGCCCCACTTCACGTCATACATCCACTCACACTCCTGCAAGCACGTCTAACAGATTGCGATCATGTGATCAAAGCGTCATGTCACACAAGAAAAAAAAAAGGTTAGTAGAACACAACACTTAATACTAGCCTCAAATAATGAATATTAGCCTCGGCACAAGGGCCCATTGTATCTAATTTAGTTTTATTGATCTCAATAAAGATATATTTTTGGAAATATATTTGTGTATTATATTTGTTGAGTGCCTGGGCTAGGAGCTATTCATTTCTGACACTTGCGTCCTATTTGTGTTGTACAACTGTATTCTGGTTTTGTGTTTTTTTTGCTTTTTGGTATCATGTTATAGGACATGGCACAATGCTTCTTCTTAAGAAATATCTAAGTATACTACTGTTCATTCCTTTTTTTTTTTACTGAAAACAAAAATATATACAGAGCAGGAAGCAAGACAAAGTAGAAAAGAAAAATTTTAGGAATGCTCAGAGATACCCTAAAAATGCTCAGGTGCATCCATATGTCTGCATTAGATGCCACAAAAGTGCCTGCCATAGATGTCCCATAAGTGTTTGTTATAGATGCCCTAGGTGTGACATCAATAGCTGTTTTTTTTTTGTGATTTTAGAAAAAACTTTCTAAGCCGCTATATTTAACTACTTTTTTTACTCTTTCTTTGTTGGCAGAGTTTTTTAGGTCAGAGGAATAAAAATTGTGATTGCCAAAAGTTAAATTGTTAAACCTGCATAAAAAACAGCACATGTGAATACAGCCTTGAACATTATTCAGACAGCAGGACTCCTAATGGTTCTACTAAACAGAGCATATGGCAGTCAGTTTAGTTACATTGGGATATTCCAATATACTGTATCATCTCTTAGAAATCGTTAAACTGGTTTAGGACCCAACGCAGTTTAGGAGTGTCTCAGATGCGTTAGTTTAACCTCTACGGTTGCGGATTGGCCATAGACCTTGCAGGGAAATTTGCCGGTGGGCCGACGCCTATGGGTCCACTCAAGCTTTCCTGATGGCCGCAGGCCAGGTACAGTACATGATCTGATGCTCAATGGGCACAGTTGCCCCCCGAACTCAACTGTATTGCCCTCCACAGGACAATGATACAGTTGTCTACCTTGGAGAAGGTGGCGGTATTTTGTACTGCACTGTGCTATTTGATTCTGCTGGGGTGGCATTTTGTGCTGCACTATGGTATTGCAGGTCCTGTCTACTTCTGTTGGCCCTGCTTACTTATGTTACCCCGTCTTCTATCAATATAGCTCTGCCTACAACATGGGGCCACTTTTATATTTTTTTCCAGGGCCACTTTAAGTTGCCAATCCGCCTCTGAACCTCTAACATTTTTGAGCTAACAAAATAATTTTTGCCTTTTAAGAATTGTTAGGCTTTAGGCCATATTTACATTTGTGTGTTTTGCAAGCTCAAAAACATGGACATTGGCATCCATAGAGATCTAAATTTCAGGATGTGTGTCTGTGTTTTTTATTTGTGGTTTATCCATTGTTTGTAAATGCAAAAACAGAAACTTCAGAAACCTTGTCTCATTTTTCCATTTAATAAACCACACACAGATGGTATTCATAGAGAACATGGAGAAAATGGAAAGCACACGGATGGGAATCACTGATGTCTGAATAAATCCTGGTCTAGTTAGGCCCAACTGTAGCACTCTAGAACTGCACCCCAGTGATCATGTCACTAGTCACATGACCACTGGGACCAATAGATGTGGTGGTGAGAACAAAGAAACTTCTTAGGTACCTCCATGTACTCTCCTTGAACTTGTACTGTACATGTAAAGTAGATATTGGAAGGGTTTAAATTATTCATAATGTTCATTTTTTACAAAATGTAATTTGTTTTTCTTGCAGTTTTGAAAAGACTATGGAGCTAGACTCTTGTACATGAAGATGAGTGAAGTGGGACACCAAAAAAAGTGGAAGGAAAGGGTTAACAAAGGAAAGGTGGTGATGTGCGGATCAGTTGTTAAGCAGTTTTCAAAAAGGAACACTAAATGCAGAAAACATCTAAAAATAAATAAATATCAGCAAATTCTTCTCTAATTCTCTTTTTCCCTTTTGATTCCCATGTTTCATATTACAATCAAAACTGTAAGTACATGACCACATCGTCAGGTTTCTGCATGCAGTTTTGGAAGCCAAAATCAGGAGTGGATGAAAAGAAGAGAGAAAGTTTAGTGTCCTGGAGCAGGGATACTTTGAAGTCTGAACATGATACTTGCCCTTGTTTCCCCTATGCAAAGTCATCAACTTCTTACTTTATTTCACCTTACAGGGTTAACTTGCATTGACTTATACTGTTTAATACTGTATTACTGCATTTTATATGTATGATATAATATATATATATATATATATATATATATATATATTTGTGTTTGCATGGCACTGTGAAAAGGGTTAATGAATGCTGAAAGACTTTTGGGATTAGTAATTTTCCTTAGCTGCTATAGGATTTAAAGAAGGGCATGTTTTGGAGGGAAAAAGCTAGACTGTTTACCACAAAAACCAGACTGACCTTTTGAATGTCTAATGTAGCTACAGTATGTTATTATGTCTGAAAGCCTGTTTTTGTCTGGAAAAACTGCTGTGTCATTGCCATTGAGTATCACTGAAGCTCTAATGCAAGTCTATCAGAGATGGGAGTTGTAACATTGTATTTGTTTGTGCTGAGTTTCTCCACTCCACCTCTCCCACTAGAAGGTTCTAGTCTAGCAAAAACTGTATATAAGGATTGCAGTCAGAGCCCCTAGGGTTCTGCAGTTAGGGAACAGTGCTTAGACTCATGCCAAACTAATGAGTTACCAGAAAAAGATGCTGAGATGGGGATACTCTGCCACAGAAGGCTGGTGATCCAGAGTCAAAGCCTTTTGAGAGAGTTAGACAGCTAGCTAAGGCCTTTAACCCTTAGGATACTGGAGGTTTTTTCATTTTTGCATGATCATTTTTCTTCCCTATCTTCCCTGAGCCATACCTTTTTTATTTTTCCATTCACATTATGAGGGCTTATTTTTTTTGCAGGAAAAGTTGTACTTTATAATGCCACCATTTATTATGGCATACAATGTAGTGGGAAGCGAGAAAAAAATTCCAAATGGGGTGGAATTGGAAAAAAAAACAATTCCTCCACCATTTTAAAAGTTTTGTTCCCACGGCGTTATGTTTGTGTCAAAACTGACCCATGCACTTCATTTTCTGGGTCAGTATGATTACAACAATACCACATTTATATAGTTTTTTTTATGTCTAAATAGTTTTAATAATTATATCTACTGAGCTGTGTGGGAGCTCATTTTTTGCAGGACAATCTGTAGGTTTTATTGATACCATATTGGAGTTTGTGTGACTTTTTGATCACATTGCGCTTGGGCGCTTACAGTCACGGTAATACCAATGATGTTTATATTTATTTTTAATTTATGTATTTATTTTTTAAATATACGGAACGGGGGATGATTTAAACTTTTATATTTTAAAAATGTTTTTATATATTTTTAAAGTTTGTTTTTTACTTTTTGGTTTTGATGCTTATATTTGAGCCTACAAAATCCAATTGTTTGTTTTTAATTCTAAACAGTCATGAATTTTTTATTTCTATTTAAATATCAGAATTGCTTATTTCTTATGTTGGCCTGCCATCTGCTGGCCAAAATAAGAATTGCAGCTTAAATGCACTAGGTCTTTTCAGCAAAACCCAGCATATTTAAATCAATTACCGGCATCCTCATTAGCCGCAGAGGATGCTGGTAAGAAGTCTGTTTTTACCCTTTAGATGCCGTGATCTCACTTAATCACGGCATCTAAAGGCTTTAATTACCCCGAACCATGATGCCAGCTGCATGTGCGAGTGGGCGCCATCGCCCATTTGCCCATCGCTCCAGTGCCATACATGTATGTCGCGGGTAGCGAAGGGATTAATCAGCATCACACCCTTATTCTGCCAGTGAGGAGACTGAAGAAGCCAGTCCGATGCCTTGCCTGTAATTTTTTGCACCTGAATTCCTCCAGTAAAGAAGCACACTGGTTTACTGCAGACCCTGACTTTCTGGACTTGATTCCCATTGGGGTGCACCACACCTTACCATCCCTTCCAGAGAGCCGCAACATATGGTGACACCTCACTGGTGTTTAGGGACTCAGTGTAGCGTTGGGGCCATCCCAAATCCTGCCACTGCAAAAGTACACATGAAAGATTTGCCTTCTCCTCTTTTTTGAATCTACTCCTGGTTTTGGCTTTCAAAACTGCATACAGAAACTTGATCATTTGTCTGTACCCTTAGTAATTTGTTATTTAAAGAAATATTCTGCTTGTGATCCAGGAGAACAGCAATTCCTCTCCTCCTGCTCATCATAACACAGTGTCTAGCTGTGAGACAATTGGCTGCTGCAGGAACTTGCCCTCCTGCTCTGTCTACATACAATAGGAGACTAGGACTGTTATGCCGCATCCCTTAACTGTTTGTCAGAAAATAATGGAAGATATGTGGATAAATAGAACCGTAAAAAAAGCAATAAATGACAAAAAGAAAGCATATAAATCACTAAAACAGGAGGGGAGCCAGAAAGCACTGATAAACTATAAGGAAAAAAATAGAATATGTAAAAAACTAATAAAAACTGCCAAACTAGAGACCGAGAGATTAATTGCCAAAGAGAGCAAAACTAACCCTAAAATGTTTTTCAATTATATAAATGGTAAAAAATATAAACCTGAAGGAGTCGGCCCTCTACATAGCAATGAGGGGGGAGTTGCAGAAAGCGACGAGGATAAAGCTAAGCTATTAAATATTTTCTTCTCCACTGTTTTCACTGAGGAAAATAAACTGTCAGATGAAATGCAAAATGTAAAAGTAAATTCCCTTTAAAAGTGCCCTGTCTGACCCAGGAAGAAGTACAGCAGCGACTTAAAAAGATTAAAATAGACAAATCGCCAGGACCGGATGGCATACACCCCGTATCCTAAGGGAATTAAGTGATGTCCTAGCCAGACCCTTATTTTTGATATTCACGGACTCCATACTGACAGGGAATGTTCCACCAGACTGGCGTATAGCAAATGTGGTGCCAATATTCAAAAAGGGTCCAAAAACAGAGCCTGGAAATTATAGGCCGGTAAGTTTAACATCTGTTGTGGGTAAACTGTTTGAAGGTTTTGTAAGAGATGCTATCTTGGAGTATCTCAATGAAAATAAGCAAATTACACCATATCAGCATGGCTTCATGAGGGATCGGTCATGTCAAACTAATTTAATCAGTTTCTATGAGGAGGTAAGTTCTAGACTTGACTCGGGTGAATCAGTGGATGTCGTATATCTGGACTTCTCCAAAGCATTTGACACCGTACCACACAAAAGGTTAGTATATAAAATGAGAACACTTGGACTAGGAGAAAATGTCTATGTGGGTAAGTAACTGGCTGAGTGACAGAAAACAGAGAGTGGTTATTAACGGTACACACTCAGATTGGGTCACTGTCACTAGTGGGGTGCCTTAGGGGTCAGTATTGGGCCCTATTCTCTTCAATATATTTATTAATGATCTTGTAGAAGGCTTGCACAGTAAAATATCAATTTTTGCAGATGACACTAAACTGTGTAAAGTAATTAACACTGAAGAGGACATTTTTCTGCTACAGAGGGATCTGGATAGATTGGGGGCTTGGGCAGAGAAATGGCAGATGAGGTTTAACACTGACAAATGTAA
Organism: Bufotes viridis; assembly: GCA_033119425.1. Taxonomy (NCBI): domain Eukaryota; kingdom Metazoa; phylum Chordata; class Amphibia; order Anura; family Bufonidae; genus Bufotes; species Bufotes viridis. The sequence continues at coordinate 354,732,119 of CM065593.1, forward strand.
AGTTATGCACATGGGAAGGAATAATGCAAGTCACCCGTACATACTAAATGGTAAAACACTCAGTAACACTGACATGGAAAAGGATCTAGGAATTTTAATAAATAACAAACTAAGCTGTAAAAAACAGTGTCAGGCAGCTGCTGCTAAGGCCAATAAGATAATGGGTTGCATCAAAAGGGGCATAGATGCCCGTGATGAAAATATAGTCTTACCACTTTATAAATCACTAGTCAGACCACACATGGAGTACTGTGTACAGTTCTGGGCTCCTGTGAACAAGGCAGACATAGCAGAGCTAGAGAGGGTTCAGAAGAGGGCAACTAAAGTAATAACTGGAATGGGGCAACTAGGGTATTAAAATTAGGGATATTCACTTTAGAAAAAAGACGACTGAGGGGAGATCTAATAACTATGTATAAATATATCAGGGGTCAGTACAGAGATCTCTCCCATCATCTATTTATCCCCAGGACTGTGACTGTGACGAGGGGACATCCTGTGCGTCTAGAGGAAAGAAGGTTTGTACACAAACATAGAAAAGGGTTCTTCACGGTAAGAGCAGTGAGACTATGGAACTCTCTGCCTGAGGAGGTGGTGATGGTGAGTACAATAAAGGAATTCAAGAGGGGCCTGGATGTATTTCTGGAGCGTAATAATATTTCAGGCTATAGCTACTAGAGATAGGTCGTTGATCCAGGGAGTTGTTCTGATTGCCTGATTGGAGTCGGGAAGGAATTTTTTCCCCTTAAGTGTGGAAAATTGGCTCTACCTCACAGGGTTTTTTTGCCTTCCTCTGGATCAACTTGCAGGAAACAGGTCGAACTGGATGGAAAAATGTCTTTTTTCAGCCTAATATACTATGTTACTATGTTACTATGATACCAGGAAAAAAATTATATATTTTTGTTCTCTGCAAGATTTCAACAAAACTGTTTCAGGATCATGTAGTCATTTTGAGGATTATTGTACACCTTTGGAAAGCATCAAAAATAAATGAAAAATGAACCAATTTTGCAAATAGTCTTTATTAAAAATGTCATATTGATGTGGATATATAGCTTTTATCAGATCTATGTATCTCCATGGTGACAGACTACAAATAAACCATATATAGTCTGATCCTGCATTCGATCTTTAAAGGGGTTGTGCAGTCTGTTTATTTCATCAATATCTGGTCGATGGGAGTCTGACACCCGGTACCCCACTGATCAGCTGTTTTGAAGAGCTGTTTCTCTTCATTACACTGCCCGTCGTCTCTGAAGTGCAATTACAAGTAATCTCTCCATTCAAGTGGAATGGAGCAAGTACTTTTATTATACTCACTTATATAGCGCTGACATATTGTGATGCACTTTACAGACATTAGCATCACACTGTCCCCAATGGGGCTCACAATCTAAGTTCCCTATCAGTATGTCTTTGGAGTATGGGAGGAAACCCACGCAAACACAGGGAGCACACACAAACTCCATGCAGATGTTGATTTGAACCCTGGACCCCAGTGTTGCAAGGCAATAGTCATAACCACTGAGCCACCGCATTGCCCAATCTGCCAACACTACAGGGGAAATGATGTGCTTTGTAATGATGAGGAAGCAGCCGTCTCATGCAGAGCTGCCACTTCTTTAAACAAATGATCAGTGAGGGTGCCAGGTGTCGGACCCCCACTGTTTAGATAGTGATGACCTATCCTGAGGATGGGTCATCAATATAAAACCCTTGCACAACCCCTTTAACCTACTACTTATTAGTATACCTTTGGTAGGTCACTGCAAAATAAAGGGAAGATAAATGTCAGTTTCACAGCAAAATTAGACTTTGTAGTCTGTTTTTATCTAAAGAGGACTTTTCACCGCTCCTGAAATTACAGTTTTAATAGCTACCTGCATTCCCAATGTAATGCCAATTCTGGATCATCTATTCTTATGACTCTATGTTGTTCCATTCCTTTATTATTTCTACTAGAACTTATGAATGAATTGCTATTAGCCTTCAGTAAGGGTACAGAGGGGAGGTAAAATGTTGGGGGTGTGTACCTGCAGAGTCTGAAAGTGGCAGCACTGATTAGAAAGAGTGAGCCTGTGCAGGTACACCCCCCCCCCCCCAACTGGTAACACCCCTCTACCCTTACTGAAGGCTAATAGCAATTCATTCATAACTTCTAGAAGAAAAAATAAAGGGATGGTACAACATAGAGCCATAAGAATAGATGCTCCAGAATTGTTATTACATGGGGGATACATGAAGCTATTTAAACAGGCATGTTGGGAGAGGTGAAAGGTCCTCTTTAAATCTCCATACAAGTTGTAGTGATGGTGGACCTTCCCTTTAATGGTAAAGTGATCCTCAAGTCCTAGTGTAGTCAAGATGGCTACCAAAGTCTGAAACTTCCCCACGTGGACCTTTGTAGGAAAGTCTAGGACAGTGGTGGCGAACCTATGGCATGGGTGCCAGAGGCAGCACTCAGAGTCCTCTCTGTGGGCACCCGCCCCCTGGAAAAAGTCTCTGGCGTACCAATATGCCTTAGACATTCCCTGCCATTCATCAGAGCAGGGCACAAAATGAACAGCACAGGCAGCGCATTGAATGTAGGCATCCTATTAAAGCTAAAGGATAAAGTACATGGACGATATACTATATTGGACTGTAATATTCAGGGTAAATTGCCATGTTGGCACTTTGCGATAAATAAGTGGGTCTCTGAAAGGTTCCCTATCACTGGTCTAGGACATGCCCCACCCGTGGACCTCAGAATGACCACAATCAATGATGTAGGCGTTGTGTCCATCAAGGGCAGAGAAGATGGGGGACACATCTTATACTTTCCTACAATGCGCTCCATGGGGAAGACTTATATGGTGGTGGTCATGTAAAAAAGAACTAAAAAAAAAACTAATCAGACTGGGTAAGAGCAGAGGAATGGAGGCAGCATAGACGGAACAGAGGGCAACATGACCTGTATCTTCATTATATGTGTCTTATAAAGTCCAATTTAAGGTTTGGACTAAACGGTTGCTTGTTTGAATTACTGCCCTCTTGACCCTCTTTTGCTTTTTTTTATACTGTATAGGTTTTGTTGGGGAGATTTGATGACTCCACAATCCCATGTTTTTAAAAGATCAACATGAATCCACATGAATTTTAGCCATAGGGGATGCAGAGGTAGCAGTCACACTTGGTACATGAGGGGGCCCAAAATCCCATCTACCCCTCTAGACACTAAAATTATAAATAGGCACAAGGTAGGTGAGAGCCCCTGTTGTGGAATTTTTCTTTGAGGCCAAGCAGCTACAAGTTAACCTCTTTCAAACTAGCAGTCACTGTGAAAGCAACGTCTTGTGTGATGTCTCCCCAGCCTTACAAGCTCATAAAGAGATGTCATTTTCCTGCTCTGTCTATTTTCTGGGTAGTCGAGCCTCTCAGCCACTTTGTCTTGCAGGACATTTTGTCCCAATTCCATCACAATCCATTTCCATTTTGAGACATGAGTAACCTTTCTAAGTCATAAAGAGAGTGCAGTTCGTAGACATGCATTGAAAGCTCGTCCTTATCCTGCTTCACCTTGCATCCTATGTCTTTTAGGAGATATTAGAGGAAGGTCTGTACAGATTGCTCTTTTTATTCCTTGTCAGAACTGAACAGCTTCCAAATGAGAGGGAGCTTAGAAAAGTGAATTGAATGTTATGGGAGGTTATGCTTTGCCAAGGACTTATGCCTTTTGCACACGACGGTATGTATTTTGCGGTCCTCAAAAAAAAGGATTCCAAAAAATATGTATGACGTCCATGTGCATTCCGTATTTTGCAGAATGGAACAGCTGGCCCCTAATAGAACAGTCCTATCATTTTCCATAATGTGGACAATAATAGGACATGTTCTATCACTTGGCGGAACGGATATACGTAAATACGGAAACGGAATGCGCACGGACTACCTTCTGTTTTTTTGTGGACCCATTGAAATGAATGGTTCCGCATACGCAAAAAAAAAACGGAACGGACACGGAAAGAAAATACGTTTGTGTTCACGAGGCCTTACAATGTAAAAAATGTAGTGCGTAAAGGCTGCTGCTTCCTAAACTTAAACACATCCAAAATGACAGGCCAACAAGGCACACAAGATGTTCCAAGCAGCGTCATCTGGACCTGGGACTTCAGTGCTAGCATGACCTAGAGAAATATTATTGGTCAGTTTCAGAACATTTATAGAGACGAACATTATACTCATTACCAAAGATATGTGTACAATAAAACAGTTGGACCAGGGCAAACTGGGACTTAAAAAAGCACTGGAAAAAAAAACTAAAAGTGGACCCAAGTTGTAGGTGAGTCCACATTGAAAGAAGGTGGGGCAACACAAGCCACAAGTAAACAAGGACAACAGAAATAGGCAGAGCCAGAAATACTGTAGTGCAGCACAAATTACCGGCCCAAGAGAACCAAATATCACAGTGCAGCATAAAATACTGAACTATCACCATACTGAGCACAGTGATACAGTTGAATTCAGAAGCTGCACCTGAGGATGCTGGCCAGGTGCTTAAGTACCTGATGTTCTTAGCATTTATTAAAGCTGAGAGCATCAGATTATAATATACTTAGCCAGCGGCCATGAAGAGGGCTCGGACGGCCCCCTGGCCATCAGCCAACTGGGTTGGATTGAGAATCTTGTATACCCCAGACATTTATAGGCTTGAGTCTTTTTCCACAGTCTTTACTGTGTAGATTTTTTCCCTATACACTGGTTCCACCATTCACTACAGTTGATGGTCACAACTCACCTCTTCCCTTATCTTGAACAGTGACCTCTGCACAGATCACAAAGCATGACCATAACAGTCTCCCATAAAAATTAATGTGTCAACTCCAGTATACAGGCTCTTATGTCCATGGGACTGCTGACTCAGGCAAGATGGCTGCCCAAAAATCAGAAGAAATAAAATCTGCAATGAAAAAAGGAAAACAGTTAAGAAAGAAAATTAGTATCAGTCTAAATAGTCATTGCGCTTTCACACAACTTTGCATAAATCAATAGTACTGGAAAATGTAAGAAACTTTGTAATATAGTTTATGAGAGACAAAATATTCAAGAGTCAGTTCAGTTTTAACCCCCCACACACACACACGCGCGGGTGCAATGCGTGATGCAAACACATTGCGTCCGCTCGGAATCCAGACCCATTCATTTCATTGGGTCTTTGAACATGAGCGATGGTTTTCACGCATCACTTATGTGTTGCATGAAAATTGCAGCATGTTCTATATTCTGCTATTATCACGCAATACTGGCCCCACGGAAGTGAATGGGGCTGCGTGAAAATCGCATTGCATCCGCAAGCAAGTACGGATGCTATACGTTTTTCACGGATGGTTGCTAAGAGATGTTGATAAGCATTCATTTTTTTATCACGTGCGTGCAAAACGCATTAAATCACATTGCACCCGCGCAATAAAAACTGAGCAACTGAATACAATCGCAAACAAAACTGAATGTACTTGCACAATTTTCACTGAACGCATCCGCAACGCATACGGACCTAATCCGCTCACTCTCGTCTGCAAGGGGCCTTACTGTAATATCCTGGATGAGTCGTGTTTGCTACATAGAATGGTGCTCCCACCGCTGGTCTGTAACTTTCACTGTCAAGTAACAGATCATCTTCTTCTAATTTCAAGTAGGATGGATCCATTGGAGTAGAAAAACCTTTAGGATCCGACATTCAAAACTGTTTCAGAATTTCAGTGATTTTAGCACCCTGACTAAGAAGAAAGCCTTTATCTTCTTCTCTTTGGATCAGAATTCATAGATACTATGCAATATTTCCAAGATCCTTTGTTTCAAAATGTTAATTGAGAATTTTACTCCTCTTTCTTAAGATGAGCTAAAATCACATCATCCACATATAAGAGAATGTACATCTATTTTCCATCCACACATCATGTGTATAAACCTGGATCTGCTTGACCTCTTATAAATCCTTCTTACAAAAGAACTTTGTTCATTTTTGTATTCCATGCTCTTGCTGATTGAGGCCATGTAGAGATTTTGTAACTTATAAACAATATTCTCCTTACTCTTGATAACATTACGGACGGTCTAACGGTCATTTTATGTACATCAGCTAGAGCAGGGATGCTCAACCTGCGGCCCTCCAGCTGTTGTAAAACTACAACTCCCAACATGCACTGCTGTAGACTGATAGCTGTAGGCTGTCCAGGCATGCTGGGAGTTGTAGTTTTGCAACAGCTGGAGGGCCGCAGGTTGAGCATCTCTGAGCAAGAGCAATTAGAGTCCTGAATGTGGCCTGCTTGGCAACTGGAGAAAACATGGCATCATAATCTTGCCTTGTGGTAACTTGTGATTTTCCATATTTGAAGTTGATGAAGGGATTCTTTTTCCTCATCAGCAGCTTTAATCCATTTTTGTCTTTCATGTGTTTGTTGCATCTCTTCCCATGACTGTGGCTCTGACCTGGGAAGTGTCTTGACAAAATAAGATAACTGTTAACTGGGATGCCTTTCGATCTATGTAGTTGATCTTCTGACTTGAGGTTGATCTGGTACTTGATCTGGCACTTCTGTAGACACTAACCAGATTTCTGTATGTTCATTCTGGTGGCTTTTGGATTATGACTGAAGTTGTTCTTGTTTAGGATTAACTATTTGTCTGATGTCATGAAACTTGAATGACACATGACTCTCATCAATCACTAAATCTCTACTTATTGTTATCTTGTTGGTCTCTGGGTGCAGGATTCTCTAACCCTTTTGAGATTCATATAGCCTACCAGGATATGTTCCTTGGCATGGGATCCAATTTTGTACGTTCTTTGGGAGCATATACAAAGGCCTTTCTTCCAAATATTCTTATGTGGTGTAGTTTAGGCTTCTTGTTTTTCTCAGTAGCTTTACTCGGTAGTCTATTTTGAATATAGCAAGCTGTCATGATTGCTTCAGCGCAACATGCTGTTGGTAGATCTGTGTCAAACAGCATACTTCTTCCGTTTTCACAGAGAGTTTGTTTCTTTCTTTCTGCAACACCGTTTTGTTCGGGATTGTATGGTGCAGTAGTCTGGAATCAGATTCCATTTCTTTTTTAAATGGTTTGTGTCTTCTTACTTGTGTATTCAGTTCCATTGTCTGCACATAGAATCTATGGCTTTTTCCCAAACTTGTTTTTTACTTTAGGCCTCATGCACATGACCGTATGTTTGGTCCACAACCGAGCCGCATATTTTTCGGCTCGGGCGCGGACCCATTCACTTCAATGGGGCTGCAAAAGATGCGGACAGCACTCTGTATGCTGTCTGCATCCGTTTTGCGGACAAGAATAGGCATCTCTAATGGGCCACCCGTTCGGTTCCGCAAATTGCGGAAAGCACGCGGAGGCAATCCGTGTTTTGTGGATCCGCAATTTGCAGACCACAAAACACACAATGTTCTTGTGCTTGAGGCCTCAGAGAGATATTCTTCAAGCTTCTCTGGAACTTCATTTTTGCTGTGAAGCAAATAAACAACTGTATACCTTGAATAATCCTCAATAAAAGTGAGAAAATATATTTTCTTGCCATGAGTGAGCGTACTCATTGGACCACAAACATCTGTGTGTATTAAGTCAAGTGGCTGCTCTGATCTTGGCAGTATTTTTAGGATTTTTTTTCTGGACCTTTTCCCTTTAAGGCAGCTTTTACATTTCATCGTCGGATTGCATTGATCTATTTTAACACCTTCAACAAGCTGGTCCTGAACTAGCTTTATTATTGCTTCTGGGTTTCCATGTGCAAGACGTCTGTGCCATACGTGGACACAATCCTTGTGCTTTTCTTGTTTGGCAGTACACACAATTTTTTTTTTTTTAGTCAATGCAGCTCATCTGTAATTTTTCCTTCTACAAGTGTGTACCCTTGTTTTGAGATGATGCAGTGGTTATTCTTAAATGTGACTTCGCTGCCCTGTCCCGTGAAATTGCTTTCAAGACTAGCGACATACAGCACATCGTTAACTGGAATACTTCTGCTCAGTGGCGTGCCCAGGGTTTTTGGCACCCGGGGCGGGTCCTTTCTCTGGCACCCCTCCCATTACTTGGGCACATACCTCTTACATCAGGGACATCTCCTGTCATGTAGACCTTCTCTTACCTCTTCTCCTTCGTTAGACCCAGACCGCCAAGACACATTATTTCAGTCGCATTTCGTCTCTGCAGAGTTAGTAACACAGACACGTTAGATTTCTCAGTTTTTCCATCAACCTCCTAATAGACATAATTGGGGTCATTTATCAAATTGGTGTAAAGTAGAACTGGATTTCCTAAAGAGCTGTCAAATATGAAAGGTGGACTCTGATTGGCTGCTGGGGCAACTAAGCCAGTTCTACTGTATACCAGGTTGATAAATGACCCCAAATGTCCCTATAGTGTCTACAGAGGTTATAATGTCTCCTAGATTGCCCCCAGTAATAATAATACCCTATTATTATCCCCAGAAATAATAGAATTGCCCCTACAATGCCTCCCCAATAGCAACGCCTCTCACGCTGCCCCCATATAGTAATTTCCCCCACACACTAGTATCCCCAACACAGCAGTGCCCCCACACAGCAGTGTCCGCCACACTGTTCCTCACACAGTAGTGTCCCCACACTGCCCCCACACAATAGTGTCCCCACACTGCCCCCACACAGTAGTGTCGGCCACACTGCCCTCCACACAGTAGTGTCCCCACACTGCCCCCACACAGTAGTGTCCCCACACTGCCCCCACACAGTTGTGTCCCCCACACAGTAGTGTCCCCCACACTGCCCCCACACAGTAGTGTCCGCCACACTGCCCCCCACACAGTAGTGTCCCCACACTGCCCTTACACAGTAGTGTCCGCCACACTGCCCCCACACAGTAGTGTTCCCCAAACTGCCCCTTACACAGTAGTGTCCGCCACACTGCCCCCACACAGTAGTGTCCCCCACACTGCCCCCACACAGTAGTGTCCCCCACACTGCCCCCACACAGTAGTGTCCCCACACTGCCCCTCACACAGTAGTGTCCGCCACACTGCCCCCACACAGTAGTGTCCCCACACTGCCCCTTACACAGTAGTGTCCGCCACACTGCCCCCACACAGTAGTGTTCCCCACACTGCCCCTTACACAGTAGTGTCCGCCACACTGCCCCCACACAGTAGTGTTCCCCACACTGCCCCCACACAGTAGTGTCCGCCACACTGCCCACACACAGTAGTGTCCGCCATACTGCCCCTCACACAATAGTGTCCCCCATACTGCCCCCACAGTAGTGTTGTCCGCCACATTGCCCCCCACACAGTAGTGTCCCCCACACTGCCCCTTACACAGTAGTGTCCGCCACACTGCCCCCACACAGTAGTGTTCCCCACACTGCCCCTTACACAGTAGTGTCCGCCACACTGCCCACACACAGTAGTGTCCGCCATACTGCCCCTCACACAATAGTGTCCCCCGCACTGCCCCTTACACAGTAGTGTCCGCCACACTGCCCCGCACACTGCCCCTCGCACAGTAGTGTCCCCCACACTGCCCCTTACACAGCAGTGTCCGCCACACTGCCCCCACACAGTAGTGTCCACCACATTGCCCACACACTGCCCCTCGCACAGTAGTGTCCCCCACACTACCCCTTACACAGTAGTGTCCGCCACACTGCCCCCACACAGTAGTGTCCGCCACACTGCCCCCACACAATAGTGTCCCCCGCACTGCCCCTTACACAGTAGTGTCCGCCACACTCCCCCGCACACTGCCCCTCGCACAGTAGTGTCCCCCACAATGCCCCCCACACAGTAGTGTCCGCCACACTGTCCCCCACACAGCAGTGCCCGCCACACTGTCCCTTTATTATTGCTTCTGGGTTTCCATGTGCAAGACGTCTGTGCCATACGTGGACACAATCCTTGTGCTTTTCTTGTTTGGCAGTACACACAATTTTTTTTTTTTTAGTCAATGCAGCTCATCTGTAATTTTTCCTTCTACAAGTGTGTACCCTTGTTTTGAGATGATGCAGTGGTTATTCTTAAATGTGACTTCGCTGCCCTGTCCCGTGAAATTGCTTTCAAGACTAGCGACATACAGCACATCGTTAACTGGAATACTTCTGCTCAGTGGCGTGCCCAGGGTTTTTGGCACCCGGGGCGGGTCCTTTCTCTGGCACCCCTCCCATTACTTGGGCACATACCTCTTACATCAGGGACATCTCCTGTCATGTAGACCTTCTCTTACCTCTTCTCCTTCGTTAGACCCAGACCGCCAAGACACATTATTTCAGTCGCATTTCGTCTCTGCAGAGTTAGTAACACAGACACGTTAGATTTCTCAGTTTTTCCATCAACCTCCTAATAGACATAATTGGGGTCATTTATCAAATTGGTGTAAAGTAGAACTGGATTTCCTAAAGAGCTGTCAAATATGAAAGGTGGACTCTGATTGGCTGCTGGGGCAACTAAGCCAGTTCTACTGTACACCAGGTTGATAAATGACCCCAAATGTCCCTATAGTGTCTACAGAGGTTATAATGTCTCCTAGATTGCCCCCAGTAATAATAATACCCTATTATTATCCCCAGAAATAATAGAATTGCCCCTACAATGCCTCCCCAATAGCAACGCCTCTCACGCTGCCCCCATATAGTAATTTCCCCACACACTAGTGTCCCCAACACAGCAGTGCCCCCACACAGCAGTGTCCGCCACACTGTTCCTCACACAGTAGTGTCCCCCACACTGCCCCCACACAATAGTGTCCCCACACTGCCCCCACACAGTAGTGTCGGCCACACTGCCCTCCACACAGTAGTGTCCCCACACTGCCCCCACACAGTAGTGTCCACTGCCCCACACAGTAGTGTCCCCCACACTGCCCCCACACAGTAGTGTCCGCCACACTGCCCCCACACAGTAGTGTCCCCACACTGCCCCTTACACAGTAGTGTCCGCCACACTGCCCCCACACAGTAGTGTTCCCCACACTGCCCCTTACACAGTAGTGTCCGCCACACTGCCCCCACACAGTAGTGTCCCCACACTGCCCCCACACAGTAGTGTCCCCCACACTGCCCCTCACACAGTAGTGTCCCCACACTGCCCCCCACACAGTAGTGTCCGCCACACTGCCCCCCACACAGTAGTGTCCCCACACTGCCCCTTACACAGTAGTGTCCGCCACACTGCCCCCACACAGTAGTGTTCCCCACACTGCCCCTTACACAGTAGTGTCCGCCACACTGCCCCCACACAGTAGTGTTCCCCACACTGCCCCCACACAGTAGTGTCCGCCACACTGCCCACACACAGTAGTGTCCGCCATACTGCCCCTCACACAATAGTGTCCCCCATACTGCCCCCACAGTAGTGTTGTCCGCCACATTGCCCCCACACAGTAGTGTCCCCACACTGCCCCTTACACAGTAGTGTCCGCCACACTGCCCCCACACAGTAGTGTTCCCCACACTGCCCCTTACACAGTAGTGTCCGCCACACTGCCCACACACAGTAGTGTCCGCCATACTGCCCCTCACACAATAGTGTCCCCCGCACTGCCCCTTACACAGTAGTGTCCGCCACACTGCCCCGCACACTGCCCCTCGCACAGTAGTGTCCCCACACTGCCCCTTACACAGCAGTGTCCGCCACACTGCCCCCACACAGTAGTGTCCACCACACTGCCCACACACTGCCCTCGCACAGTAGTGTCCCCCACACTGCCCCTTACACAGTAGTGTCCGCCACACTGCCCCACACAGTAGTGTCCGCCACACTGCCCCCACACAATAGTGTCCCCGCACTGCCCTTACACAGTAGTGTCCGCCACACTCCCCGCACACTGCCCTCACACAGTAGTGTCCCCCACAATGCCCCCCACACAGTAGTGTCCGCCACACTGTCCCCCACACAGTAGTGTCTGCCACACTGTCCCCACACAGTATTGTCCGCCACACTGTCCCCACACAGTAGTGTCCCCCACACAGTAGTGTCCCCCATACTGCCCCCACAGTAGTGTCTGCCACATTGCCCCCCACACAGTAGTGTCCCCCACACCCCCAACCACACAGTAGTGCCCCCCACATAGTAATTTGTCATACTCCCCCATCTTGTCTTGCTTTTTCTGATCCCCCTATCTTGTCATGTTTTTTCTGATCCCCCCATTTTGATCACCCCTCCCCCCCCCCAATCTTGTCATGTTCTCTCTGTGTGCGCACTTCCTGTCAGTCCGGCCGGGTACAGGAGACAGATGCTCTCTGTACCCGGACCTGACAGAGCTCGGTCACGCTACAAGGGAATGACAGGAGGGAGCGCTGAGCGCTTCCCCGTTCCCCCCTGTCAGTCCCTCTCTCTGGCAACCCCCCGGGCACGCCACTACTTCTGCTTTGTGTTGGGGTGACCTGACAATTTATGTAGCCATCTCCTACTCATATACTGTCCATTAGCTACAGTAGGGCCAATTTCTTATGTCTTACTTTGGTCAAGATTAGGGAATGTTCTGTCATTTGTCATATGACTAGTTGCTCCAGAGTCTATGCACCATGCATGGTTTGATGTACTTGAATTAATAATAAATGCAGCTTCAATAGTTGGAATGTTACTTTCTTCACTGACAGCACTTTTTTAACTCTTTATTGATCACTCTGCCTTTTAGCTGATTCATTCTAGCTTTCCAAACTCTGCAGGCCGCTTTGAAATGACCTATTTTCTCGCACACAAAACACTAAGGCTGGGAACACACCTAAGCGTTTTGCAGGCGTGCGTTTTTTCAAGCGTTTTTACGCTTGTATGCGCGTTTTTGTCATTAATGAACGCGCGTTTTTTGCGCGTTTTTGTGATTGACAGGTGCAAGATCCACTAAAAATGCAGGCCTACCTATATGAAAGGTGTTGAATGTTTGCCAAATTGAGATTTTTATTGATTAGGTGTGTTTGAGAGTGTTGTACTGTTGGAGTTTGGTGTGGTTAATTTGGTGGATTTCTATGGAGTTTAGGAGACAAACGCAAGTGGCAGCAATGGTGTGTGGAGTGTTGCTCTTGCGGATGCGTCGTCGGAGAACGACCCGGCGACGTTTTTGGAACAGAGAACGCGCATTTCTTCATCTTTGCGCGTTCTAATACAATCCTATGGACGGAAACGCGCGCAAAAACGCCCTAAAGAAGCTCAAGTAGAAGCGACAGCGTTAGGCGTTTTCCAGCGCGTTCAAACGCGCTGTAAAATGCCCAAATGTGAACCGTGCCCATAGGGAAGCATGGCTTTTCACATGTTGTGCGTTTTACAGCGCGTTTGAACGCGCTGTTAAACGCTTAGGTATGTACCTAGGCTAACATGTCTCCTTTAAATGAGCTATGCTTGTGACTAGATCCTTTGTCTTTATTGTATATTCTGCTCTGTGACTATTATTTTCATTTTCTGATTTTCTCTTGAACTCATCTACAAGCTTTCCTTTACCTTAATCCAAAGTTAGCTCATTATCTGGACATGCATCAAGTGTGTCAAAACTTTCTGAAAGACCGCTGAGTAGAGATGAGCGAATTTCATATTTTAACATTCGTTCACGCTTAGTTTAGTGGTAAAAGGTGAATTGCGTTATGGATTCAGTTATTCTATGATGGAATGCATAACAAAATGCCTTTAGAGGCATTCCGTTATTCATTCCGTCATAATAGAAGTCTATGGGCTGCAAAACGGATCCGTCACGTTTCGGTTATGCACAGATCCGTTATAAAGGCCAAAGACTTCTATTATGACGGAATGAATAACAGAATGCCTCTAAAAGCATTCCGTTATGCATTCCATCATTGAATCGCGTTATGGTCTGTGGTACTGGAATCCATAACGCAATTCTGCTTTCAGATCCAAACGCAGCCTGAACGAATATCATAACATGAAATTCGCTTATCTCTACCGCTGAGTAACCGTGCAGCGACATGGAAATCTTTTATTTATTTTCTAATACCTTGCAGGTGCTCTACAAGTTCTAAGGTATTTCTTATGTAGTCCTGCATGTTCTGGCCCTTGCTTTTCATAGACTGGTACAGTTTTTTCATTAAATAGAGCTTGTTGTTGAGATTCATCCTTTCATGCACTTTCTGCAGCTGCTCTTACATTTCTTTTGCAGTTTCTCATTTACATATGTGCACAATCGGATCATCATCTATACTGAGGGTGATAGTGATCAGTGCTTTCTGATCCTTCTCCAGCCAATGCTCTGGTAATGGGTTTGGTTTCCATTCTTGTGTGCATTTCCACAGACCTTCTCTTATTAGGAACATCTTCACTTTGAGTTTCCAGGATTGGTAGCTCTGGTGAGCCAGGAATGGCACTGTGAATTTCACTGAGCTGCTGCTGGTGGCCATCTTGACGTTTCTTTGTTCATTGTTGTCATTCTGTGTGCTGTATGCTTCTGGGCCAAAATCCTGTTGGCAGCAGATTTATCAGGTCTCCATCAGGCATAATACGAGGAACAACAGGATTTGATTCAGAAATAACAGCACAGCATACAAATATTGTAACTTTCAGTAAGATCAGAATCTCAGCACATCTGCTTCTGGCTTTCTTCTCTATCAGCTCTCTCTCTGTACATGTGCAGAAAGTCTCCACCCCTTCCTGCCTTTTCTTTTTAGCAGTACTTTATTAACAACATAACACTGTGTCTGGAAACAGGCAATCACATAATGTAGTTGTTGCAATACACAGAATAATAAGCATTATTCCAACAGGTTCTATTGTAGGGGAACCTTAGTGTCCCTTTAAATGTGTATGACACCCAAAAACCTTTCCAGCAAAATCTGCCCTCCAAACACCATATGATGCTCCTTCCCTGCAGAGCCCTGCCATGTGCCCATACAGCAGTTTATGGACACATATGGGGTGTTTCTGTAGACTGCATAATTAGGGTAATAAATATTAAAGTTTGTTTTGCTGTTAACCCTTTTGGATTAAAATTTAAAATCTGAAAAAAGGGACATTTTGAAATTCCACCTCCATTTTCCTTTAAAAAGTGGGTTTTGGAAATGTTCTTAAAACTTGAAAAATTGCTTCTAAAATTCTAAGCCTTCTAATGTCCTAAAAAGCTAAAATAACATTTACAAAATGATACAAACATAAAGTAGAAATATGGGGAATGGTAATTAATATTAAGATAGAAAAAGTACAGAGGAGACCAACTAAACTCATAAAGAGCCTACAAGATCTTAGTTAAATGATTACATGAACTGAATTTTTTTAGCCTTAAAAAAAGATGTCTAGGGGGGGACATGATTAACCTGTACAAATATATAAACGGACCATACAAAAAATATCGAGGGAAGCTATTCTGTGTTAACCCCCCTCAAAACACAAGGGGCCACTCCCTACGCCTGGAGAAAAAAAATATTCAGTCATCAGAGGCGACAAGTATTCATTACAGTAGACGGCTGTGAATCTCTGGAATAGCTGCAGGAGCCGGTCACAGCAAATACAGGAGATGGCTTCAAAAAAGGTTTAGATGACTTTTTAATTTAAAATAACATTGAGGCTTATGACAATGGATAGAAATCTTGTTCTACACACCCTTTCCCTTTGGCCCAACCCCTTTTTAAAATGAAGATGGACATTGATCCAGGGATTTGTTTTGTGGATTGATATAGCAGGATTATAGGTTGGACTTGATGGACTTTTGTCTTTTTCCAACCTTATAAAATAGTTACATAGTTGTTAAGGTATTGCTATTCGTATTAAAAGCAGAGAAATTAAAATTTAGAAAATAACACAAATTTCAACATTTTCCATAAATATTGGATTTGTTTTTATAAATAAAGGTAAAACATATTGACTCAAATGTACCATTAACATGAAGTACAATATGTCATGAGAAAACAATCTTAGAATCGCTTGGATAAGTTAAGACATCCCAAAGTTATTACCACATAAAGTGACACATGTCAGATTTGCAAAATTTGACTGTATCTGAAAAGTGAAAAATGACTGTGTCCCAAAGAGGTTAAACTGTGAATACCAGGGGAATGGCAGGATATCACCCTTAGGACTAGCCCTAAGTCAAACTGGATGGACGTTGCAGTGGTTTTACACCCACTGCACATAACAGTGGGCCCCTCAGTTCATGTCAAAGGGTTATTCCTGTCTTAGTAAGTGATATAATATTTCTAGAATGTGCCATGACTTTATGTAGGTGGGACTTGATCTCTTGGCCCCCACCAATGAGAATAAAGGGGCTACATGGTTGATTTAGTTCTGCATTTCCTTCTTTGTATTTAACTATGATGCCCCCCTCTTTCTCAGGACTGGTGGTGGTCCCAAAGGTCAAACTTTCACTAATCATAGTCATGGCATATCCTAGCAGTAAATATAAATACCCCTTTAATGGTATTCAGAACTGTACTCACTGATTAGTGTCCATGCTGGGGCACCATATGAAATGGTTTTAATTGCTTCAATATTCTGCTAGGAATTTTAATACTTAATTAAATGTCACATTTCATTTACAGATGAATTATTCTATCGCAGTCTCTTCTATTTTTCTACCATATGCATTGTAGACATGTGGTAAGTATGAAATATCATGTGGCTGAACAGTGGAATACCCATGGAATATAAGGCTGCTACAGCTATTACTTGCTGTAACCTTGTGCATATGGCAGTTACCGGGGTTCCAACTGTTGGGACTTCTTACTAATTTGATTTTCACAAAGTGGACTTTGATCCAGATTTACGGAAAAATTCAATTTGCTGCAAAGCAGAATTTCCTCGTACTTTATGGTAACAAATCAATTTTCCCTAAAATTACTCACCTCATCCATTTGCACGCAAAGACTACGCCATCTTGATCAACCCCTTCGCTGCCAGCGCTGTACATGTACGGCGCTGGAGCAATGGGCAAACCGCTTGCATGTTTCAAACAGCAGAGACCCGCGGCTAATGACGGCGACCGGCAATAATGCCGATGTAATAAATAAAATGTAATAAAATCTGATCAAACAGTCACACACACTCGAAAATGTTATCAATAAAAACTTCAGACTGTCCCACAAAAAATGAGCCCCCACACATCTCAGTAGATATAGAAAAGTTTAGGTGGGTCAGAATATGGTGATGTAAAAAAACAAAAAAAAATATTTTCTCAAAGTTTCAATTTATTTTTACACTATTTAGACATAAAAACCTATACATATGTATAATCATACTAACCCAGAGAATGAAGGGTACAGGTCAGTTTTGCCACATTAAGTATAAAACGATGACGTATACATAGTTGCCAACAGTCACGGGAAAAGGCAGGAAAGGAGTGGGGACAGACCGCAACGGCAACATGATCTTGCAGGTTTGATGCAAATATAACTCAATGTGGGAATTTTGTGAATTTTAAGCAGGCTAGGCTGAAAGAGAGACTGACAGGCCGTTAGAGCATATAAAGTGACATATATGCTTCTATTGGTCTTAATATGCCTAATTAAACTATACCCTTATCACCCCTGGCTGCCTTTCCTTTACATATAAAAAGCGTTTTTTATAAATATGCAAATTACCTTACTTTGTGCCCAAGGGGCTGTCTCTCATTCAGTTGTGTGCCCAGCCACGCCCCAACTGCCGTCTCTTAGTGCCGCCCAGCTCATTAGTATTCACTAAAGTTTTTTTTTTTTCTCCCGATGTGGTGAAATCCTGCACATGCACAGTTCTATCTTCTAATGGAGCTGGACGGTGTCAGGGACCTTATTCGGTGCAGGCGCGGAGCGACAAGATGAAGCTGATGCCAGGAAGATACTACTGGGCATGCGCGGGAATTCACCGCATCTAGAGAGAAAAAAGCTGCCCAGTGCAGTGAATACTAATGAGCTGGGCGGCACACAACTGAATGAGGGACAGCCCCTTGGGCACAAAGTAAGGTAATTTGCATATTGATAAAAATGCTTTTTATAAGTAAAGGCAGCCAGGTGTGAAAATAGTATAGTTTAATTAAGCATATTAAGACGAATAGAAGCATATATGTCACTTTATATGCTTTAATGGCCTGTCAGTGTCCCTTTAAATGTCCCTCCTGTAACTATGCATATACTTCGCTACTGGAAAATTTAAAAAGGACATCTAGAAAACGTAATGTGATTGAGTTGAGATTGACAAAGTATAAACTGATAGTGGTGCTTGGCAGGGGTATAGCTAAACGCTCCTGAGCCCTGGTGCAAGAGTTCAGCATGGACCTTCCCTCAGTGTTTTGTGGCAAGGGGTAGGGTTGCACCTAGGCCTTCTGCTGCCTGAGGTAAAAATTGAAACAACCCCTCCCTCCCCATTGCCAAATTCTCAACCTCCAGCCCTACTCTTAAAGACATACTTGGAAAACATTACATACAGCACCACAAAACTTACAGGGTAATACAGAGCCACATACCTCTTACATCCAGTGATGCCTCTTCTGATGTAGATATTCTGTTGTCTCATCTTCTCCTTATAGAACAGACCACCATAACAATTTCTTTTAACCACATCTTGTCTCAACAGAGTTTAACAAAAAGACATCTTAGTTTCCTTCTTTTCCTGTATCTTCACATCTTCTCAACATCCCATCCTACCACCCCCAGTACTGTGCCCATGGTGTTCCCCAATCCTATACTAGATAATTTCCCTAAAAATTCTAGTACCATACAAATAGTGCCCCCTTGAATAATTATTGGCACACAGTGCTCTAAAAAATAACTGCACTCAGCGAATAGTGTCCCAGACACTAACAGTGTAAACATAATTCCCCCACAAATAATTATGCCAGGATGCCCACAGTAATAGGGCTCCCCAAAGTACCTCTAATAGCAAAAATGCCCCTATTGTGTCCATACTAGTAATCATGTTCCGCATAGCCCCCCAGTACTAAGGCTTCTCCTTGTGTGCAAGTACAAAAATACGTCCTTATAATGTGCACCAGTACAAAAAATACCACCTTATATTGTGCACCAGTACAAAAAATACCACCTTATATTGTGCACCAGTACAAAAGTAGCCCTTTACCTTTCAGATCAGACCCCCCATATCAAACATCAGATAAGACTCCTCCATCAGACCTTTATGTTAGATCTCCCCATATCAGTCCTCAGAGCAGACCTCCATGTCAGAACCCCATATCAGAACTCAGATTAGACCCCATTTTCAGACTTCAGATTATACTCCCATTAGACCTGTCAGACCCCCCTAATATCAGACCTCAAATCAGATCCCCAAAAGACCACCATGTCAGATCCCTCCCCCCATATCAGATCTCAGATCAGATGCCCTCTAGAACGCCATATGAGACCCCCATATTAGACCTCAGATCAGGACTTCATGTGAGACCCCTATATCAGACCTCAGATTAGACCCCTATTAGATATCCATGTCAGACTCCCCAAGTATCAGACCTCAGATCAGGACTCCATGTCAGACCCACCCTATATCAGATCTCAGATCAGACCCCTATTAGATATCCATGTCAGACTCCCCAAGTATCAGACCTCAGATCAGGACTCCATGTCAGCCCCCCCCCCCCCCATATCAGACCACAGATCAGACCCCATTAGACCTTAATGTCAGACCTTGCAAGTATCAGACCTTAAAATAAATAAATTAACTTACCTCTCCTGCTCTTCGCAGAACTTTACTCCCCCCACCTCTTGCAGATTAGTTAGCGCTTCTTTTAACTAGTAATCACTTTATAAGACACTTTGTGCATTATAAAGTGAAAAATACAGAGCCACTATCAAGGGGGGCCCTGTGAGGCCCCCTGCTTTAGGAGCCAGGTTACAGCTATGACCCCTATAGCTATGCCATTGGCACTTGGTCAATGGTCATACACAAGGTGGTGCCCCCTTTATTTTGGGTTCTGAAGCAGGGTATATGTTGAGGCAGGGTCACATTAATACTTGATGTCCTCTCCCCTTGCTATTAAACAGGCAGCTACTCTGGCATTGTAAAGATCATACAAATGCTGGATATGCTCTTTCAACCTAGAACCATAGTTCAGCCAAGATGGTTGTTGGCTGCTGTGCATGGGAGATCCATCACTCAATCCAGTCCCAGACATTTTCGATGGGGGAGAAATCTGGTAATAGAGCTGGCCAGGGGAACATTGCATAGAGTGGGCTGGCCATACAAGTAAGAGAAAATTTGGCCTAAACTTCCCATTACAGTGTATCATATGTACAGTATATTAAGTCTTTGAACCAAAAAAGAACCAGTCAAGGAAAAAGGTTATTAGCATATTAGATGTCAACATGCCCAATCCTTCGTTTCCATAGGGGATAGTTTCCTCTTTTTATGACATCTTCATATCTCCACTTTAAACTAAACAAGAATCCTCGGCCCTTTGACAAATATTGGATGTATTTAGTAAGTTTGTAGGTAAAACCGCTTGTGACTACAGATGTCCTTGCAATATCTAAAAAAAAAGCTGCGTTCTTCGATTTGTTTTTCTTTAGTTCAGCCAGCTTCCAGTTACTGTTTTCTTTCTGGTGAGAGGAAAAAACGAGTTCATGTACTCCAGATAATTGCATCATCTGTTGAAATGTGGACAATGTCATCATGGTATGGGTGGAATCCAATAAAGACCTCACTGCTTTTTATTATGCTGGAAATAATTCTAATTTTCGGTCACAATGGAACATCTTGAGACATCTGTTAATTTTCTTGACTTCCTTCTGTGTCTTAGAAACCACAGGGTGTCTCCTTCATTATGTACAATGCCAGAGTTCACAGTCAAGCTAAAGAGGAAAAAGATACAGTGAATAGAATTGTATGGACATTTACTTACCGCATTTCCTGATTGATTCATTTAGAAAAATGTTTGCTGCAAAAAAGTAGTAATTCTGTAAGAATTTGAAGTCCCTGACGTGGATCAATGTATGAAACAGTATTGGGCAATGGCAATCATGGCAGTTAGTCATGAACTTCAACAAGATATTCGATTTGTTAGAAATTACTTTAAAACTAATCACATTCCATTGTATAGATCAGGTGCAATCACAGGAAATGGCAATCATTTAACCCCTCAAATGCCACTTTCAACACTGATCACGGCATCTGAGAGTCAAATTCAGTGTATCAGGGGATTAATCAGGGTTAAACCAAAAAAATAAATACTCACCTCATCCATTTGATCGCAGAGTGGCCATCGCGGCCATCTGTATTGAGGAAAACGCGCCAATTCTCTTGCGTGCTGGGGTGATGATGTCATCACTCTGGGTGGACGCGGTGACATCACTGATGATGTCACCACTCCCACCCAGCGTGATGACGACACGTCAGCGCGTGAGAGAATAGGCGCTTTTTCTTCAATCAAGATGGCCGCAATGGCCTCTCCGCGATCAAATGGATGACGCATGTTTTTTGCTGCCATTTCAGGAAAAAATGATTTGTTAACACAAAGTGCCAAGAATATTTTCTTTTTTTTTTCTTAATTTGGGAGCCCAAACTAATAAAGTGCCCTCTCACCACCGCTTTATGGGAATCCCAGAGCACTTGAGGTGAAGAGACCGAGCGTTTGTTTAGTACAAAAAATTCCTCAATATGCTTCTTGATGAAAGCAATATTGTCAGTAGAGGATAGTAATTGTTCATTAAGCCTCCATCTATACTCTTTAGGAGGAATTTGGGGGGCTTGTACATAGGCAAATACAGGGGCATGATCAGAGAGGAGGATAGAATCTATATATGATTTGGAACAGGAGGAGATATGTTCTTTGGAAATGAGGATATAATCTAATCGGTGGTAGGAACAGTGGGGGTTAGAATAGAATGTATAATCCCTAGTTGAAGGATTGAGCGTCCGCCAAACTTCAATCAGGCCCAGGGATATAAATTTCTTTTAAGGAAGATCAGATTTTTGTGGGATAGCGTAGATTTCAGGGAGGTTGTATCAAGGCGAGGTTCAAAAGTTAGATTAAAGTCTCCTCCCATAATGGTGACGCCCTCCATGAAGGTCTCAACAATAGGGAGCAGCGTTTTAAACCATTCAAATTGATTGGTGTTGGGTGCATAAATGTTAATGAGCGTATAAATCTGATTAGCAATTGTACCTTTAAGAAGCAGATAACGGCCCTCAGGGTCCAGGATTTGAGCAAGCAATTGGAAAGAAACATCTTTTCTGAATCCTATGCTGACTCCCCCGGAAGCCGAAGAACCGGAGCCACAGTGATACCAGTCTGGGTAAAAAGAGTAAGACAGATTTGGGTAGTGGTTGAATCGGAAATGAGTTTCTTGTAGCATAGCTACAGAACATTCTTTTTTCTTCAGATGGGAGAAAATTTGACATCTTTTGGATGGGGCGTTGAAGCCCTTCACATTGTATGACGTGATTACTATGGTAGCCATATCTGGTACTTCAGTGGAGGATCCGGGTCCCCGGGTCCAGGGGAGCCATGCCCAGGATTGCTATCATGAAAAGCATAAAAAGTGACAACATTAAGTAATGAGGTATGGAGACACAGTTCAAAACAACAACAGATATCTTTCAACCATTGAACAATCCCAAAACCATAACTCTGCATGGGGTAACCAGTAACAAGTAGTTATCAATGGAGAAGATAGGCTCTAACGGGAGCCTTGTATAGAACAAGATTCCTTTACGTAAAGAATAGGCACAAATATCAGCAAATATAGAGGAATAGAGAGGAGGGGGGTATAGAAAAAAAAATAAAAGTCCAGGAAGCGCCCCGGCATCACCCTAGAGCAATAATGGTACCCAGGTAGGGAAGAGGTGGGAAGAAAAGGAACATAAGAGTGCTAGAAAGGAGGAGGCTGAGTAAGACAGGGAAGGAAATGAAGCGGAGGAGACAAGGGAAAGAGGAGAGTGCAAGGTGGGCATAGAAACAAGAGAGAGTGTGTGGAGCGACATGGCTCAGCAGGAGTAATTGAGCCTAAGTCTAACAGTACAATTAAATGTACAGAGCCCCTCATTGGTTTGTGAGACATAGAAGAAGTTCAGAAGCGATAGTAGAAGACAAATTAAAGCTGGTTACTAATTTCCTGACATACATAGAAAGCGGGGTCTCAACATACACCAATAAGGTAGATAGATTTTGAGGCAAAAGGTATATGAAAAGGAGGGACCTGAGCTATAGGGAGAGTGGGTAAAGTATACTTCACCACTGATATCAAGTTAACGATAATGACATCCTGCATGAGAATTACAAATCTTGGACCAGGGGAAAAATGGGTCCATCTGCCAGAGACAAATGAGCCATAACTGAAGATGTGTGAGATAGAGGGTCTAAGCAGCGCCTATAGCATAGAACAGAGAGAGTTCACATAGGAATGCTTGATTTGGGTCCAAGGATGTGGGATCCGGTATACTTCAAGAGTCCATGGAGAGTCTTCTAGGATGCGTATTAGACATATGTTTCTTGCTTCTTTGAGTTTTAGGTGTTTTTCCCAAGGCTCTAGTTGTGGTAAGGCTGGAAGATCTGTAAGAGATTGTACTGGGTCCCAGTTTTGAATGTCCAGAGGATCAATTTGTAGGTGATCGTAGACTGACGGCAAATCAGTAAAGGAGGAGATGGTAATCCTCCTCCCCTCGTATAGAAAGGATAGACCAAATGGATAAGACCAACGGTATTGCGTATTGTGTGCCCTGAGCCAGTCTGTAAGTGGCTTCAGTGCTCTCCTTTTTATCAATGTAGACTGCGCTAGATCCTGAAAAACCAAGACATCGTGGCCCTCCCATGAAACCGTGCCAGATTCTCTAGCTTTAGATATTATTGCTTCTTTTACTGGGAAAGCTAGTGAATGCGGCATGTGCGGTCTGCAAATTGAACGCAATATAGTTAGGATCAAGTTGAACGTAAGGGCCCTTGGACCATTTGTGGAAGAAACAAAATGGAAAGTGATACTGCCCATATAAAAGTACAATACTAAATTATAATGCCATTATATAAAATGGTAGTGCAGAACAGTAACGCACAATATCCACATAATACTACCATACAGTGGTTACATAATAACGTCATACAGCCCACACATAGCAATGCCGTATAGTAACTAAATAATACTGCCATACAATTATTTAAAGGGATTTTCCCACCTGGACATTTTGGCATATTGATAGGATATGCCTAAAATCTCTGATAATTATGGGACCCACCTCTGCTCCTATTGCAAAGAATGAGGCCCTGCTGTGAGTGGAGAACAAGCCATGAATGCTTTCTCTGGCTGGGACACTCAGAATTTTTCCTAAGCCGCTCTTTTATTGTCTTGGCTGTGTATTTAGGGTCACTGTCTTGTTGTAAGGTGACCCTTTAGCCCAGTCTGACTTTCTACTACTTTTCTCCATTCAGATTTCCCTCAACCCTGACCAGTCTTCCTGTCCCAGATGCTGAAAAACACCCTCACAGCATAATGCTGCCACCACCATGCTTCACTATAGGGATGGTATTGGTCAGATAATGAGCAGGGCCTGGTGTATTTTAAACATTAGGCTTAGTATTGAGGCCAAAAAGTTCAATCTTGGTTTCATCAGACCAGAAAATTTAATTTCTCACAGTCTAAAAGTTCTTTAGGTGCTTTTTTGCAAACTTTCACATTTTACCGAGGACAGTTTTTTTTTTCTGGCCACTCTACCATAACCCTGGGAACACACCTGAGCGTTTTTCAGTGCGTTCATACGCGCTGAAAAACGCTCAACATGTGAAAATCCATGCATCCCTATGTGCATGGTTCACATGTCGGCGTTTTACAGCGCAGACGACCGCGCTGTAAAACACCCTACGCGATCGCGTCGGCTGCCGTGACTATCGCGCGGCAGCATGCGCGATCCAACCCATATTCTATTATGGGAACGCGCATATGACGCGCGCTTCCATAAAACAGCCACTTCGCGGCAGAAGTGCGCGTCATAGGCGCGCCCTGGGAACACGCGAAGTGTGTTCCCAGGGTAAAGCCAAGATTGGTGGATTACTGCAGTAATGGTTGACCTTCTGGAAATTTCTCCCCTCTTCACATAGAATTTGTGGAGCTCAGCCAGAGTAACCATTGGGTTCTTGGTCACTTCTCTTACCAAAGCCCATCTCCCTGGATTACCAGGAAGAGTCCTGGTGGTTCTAAACGTCTTACATTTAAGAATTAAGGAGGCCACTGTGCTCTTGGAAACTTTCAGCGCAGCAGTCATTATTTGTACCCTTCTCCCAGATCTTTCTACCTCCACACAATCCTGTCGATAAGCTCCACAGACAGATCTTTCCTCCTCACAGTTTGGTTTTGCTCTGATATGCATTGTCAGCTGTGAGACCATATTTAGACTCATCTGTGTCCTTCCAACTGAATTTACCACAGGTAACTCGAATCAAGGTTTAGAAACATCTCAAATAATATCAAGAGAAATGGGAGGCCTCCATAGCTAAACTTAGTGGCGTAGGGATCGCCATAGCAACCATAGCAGTGGCTATGGGGCCCTACGCCACTGGGGGCCCGCCCGGGCTGCCTTCTGTGGATTATTTTTTTTTTTTACATACACTAACTTATCTTGACTAGTGCCGCACTGCCATCTGCTGGCCTGCCTGGGGAGAAGGAGTCAGGAGCAGGGCACGGGGCCGGGCAGCAGAGATGAGATAGGCCGCTGTGGAGGGGGCCGGGGTCACGGGGTGTAATACCTGGAGTCTAGGAGGGAGTGGTCCTGACTCCCGTTGTGGTGCCAGTCAGATTACCGCCGCAGCAGTGTCTGACTGAGAGTGTCTCATTCAGTCTCACTGCTGCCACTTCTGCCATCCTCAACCTGCCTGCGCTGTGGGAACGGTCACCGGTCCGACCCTTCTCCAGTCTATTCGGTGCCAGGAGCCTTCTCCTCAACTGGTTTCCACTCCGGCGTCCACTGTCTCCAGTCCAGTCCTGCCTCTCTGTGCCTGCTGTAACAGCTGTTGCTGTTCTCTGTGCCTCTAAAAGTAAGTGAAAAAGAATTGTGAGAAGAACTAAGAAGATTTATGTTGATAATGATGATCTGAATTCTGAAGTTAAAAAGAGCTGCCTGCAGACCTGAAGTGAAGGAGGGCGCGGGGGCCCCTGTCCTTTCCTTCTCTTGGGGCCCCCAAGAGAAGCAAGGGGGCAGGGGCCCCCGCGCCCTCATTGCAGGTTTGCAGGCAGCTCTTTTTAACTTTATAATTCAGATCATCAGACTCTCACTAATTCAGTGTTTCTCAATTATTTTCTGTCATGCCCCCCCCTAGGAAGAAGAAAACATTTCGCGCCCCCCCGCGCGACTGTAAATAGTATCATTTGTCTATAAAATTGTTATAAGTACACCAATCTCCCCACAGGTGAGGGCCATTAACCCCCCTCCCCCCCACCCCCCAAATCATGTGCAGGCTCCATTAACCCCCCCTCCCCCCCAAATCATATGCAGGCTCCATTAATACCCCCCCAATCATATGCAGGCTCCATTAACCCCCCTCCCCAATCATGTGCAGGCTACATTAACCCCCTCCCCCCAAATCATGTGCAGGGTCCAGGCTCCCCCCCCCCAAATCATGTGCAGGCTCTCCCACCCCCCCCCAAATTATGTGCAGGCTCCCCCCCCCCCAATAGGGTCCAGGGTCCACCCACCCACCCACTACTTACCTCCCTGGAAGCTCTGGATGCAGTCCTCTTCCGGCCTGTGTCCCGCTCTGCACTCTGCTCAAGCGGCGCGATGACGTCATCGCGCCGCCTGAACCGCTCTGATAGGCTGCCGGCACAAGGCCCACAGCCTATCAGAGGAGCAGGGGAGGGAGACGCCTCTCCCTCCCCTGCCGCACAGCACAGCAATCTGTATCGCTGTCCAGAGGACGGCGATACAGATCACTATGGAGATGAACGCTTCCACAGTGGAAGCGTTCATCTCCTGTCACCTGGAGCCCCCCTTTACGGAGCCTCGCGCCCCTCATGGGGGGCGCGCCCCACTATTTGAGAAACGCTGCACTAATTACACATTTACAGCACACATACCCCTGTAGTGTCCACTATTAGACTGGGGAGGGAAGAAACCCCAGAACTAGAATGTGCCCCCCAAAAGAAGGAAGGGGCACCCTCCTTATCACTGCTGGCATCTCTTTTTAACTTCAGATCATCAGACTTTCACCTACTAATTACAGCACACACGTCTGTAGTGTCCACCATTAGACAGGGGAGGGAAGAAACCCCAGAACTAGAATGTGCCCCCCAAAAGAAGGAAGGGGCGCCCTCCTTATCACTGCTGGCATCTTTTTTTAACTTCAGATCATCAGACTCTCACTTACTAATTACAGCACACACGTCTGTAGTGTCCACCATCAGACAGGGGAGGGAAGAAACCCCAGTTTCACTTCTTCTGGGGTTTCTTCCCTCCCCTGTCTGATGGTGGACACTACAGACGTGTGTGCTGTAATTAGTAATTGACAGTCTGATGATCTGAAGTAAAAAGAGATGCCAGCAGGGATAAGGAGGCGCCGCGCTGTGGAAGGGGTGGTGGGAGGCCCGATAGATATGTGGGGGTGGGAGATTGGGGGGGCCATGACATTTTTTTTCTATGGGGCCCATGCATTTCTAGCTACGCCCCTGGCTAAACCTCAAATGTATGAATGCTTATGTGGAATTTTTATTTTCTCTTTTTAATGAAATTCTGTTTTTACTTTTTCATTATGGGGTTTTAAGTGTAGATTGATGTGAGAACTTGAATTTTCTCGTAATTCTTCGATATATACAGTAGCATCTAGTGAGCTGAATCACTGCACTCTCTTATGTCCTAATTAGATTTCAAACAAGGTCAACAATAAAAAACAGAGTTCTTCTTTAATATTTTACATATAAAAATGGATCCCATTAATGGCACCAAATACAAAGGATGTACATGGGGACGTATTTCGGACACTTGAAGGTGCTCTTAGGTTTGTTGTCTCTATAAACAATTTTTCTTATAATGCAGAACATTATGTTTGTCATTGTATTCTAGCCTGTTGTAGGTAAGCATGAAGAAGATACAGAACACTTGATCATCAGCCTACAGTAATACACCAAGGGGCAGTAGACGCTGTAGCTTACTTGAACACACTAAAAAATATTTATTGCCTCTCTTACATGTTCTGTTTCTACATTTGTAATGTAATACCGGAGCTTGGATGGAACTGTGCTCCTTGGTTGGAAAACAAGTATCATTTGATTGCCAGAGCTAAATCTTATTCCAAAGAAACGTAAAAAGGAGCACTGCACCATTTTCACTTATTTTACTTAATAAATTTGACTTAAATATTGCAAAAAGTTATGCAAATTTGTCACTTCATACATCACATGCCCAGGGTAGGAACAAGAACCGCACAGAATTCCAAGTTCTCCTGCCACCTCTAGTAGCTCACTGCATCTACATTTTAACAGCTTCAATAAAATTCAGGAATAGCCATATGACTTCATCTGCAGTTGCCTCTACCTAGTGGTACCTGCAAGAAGCCAGAATTTTAAAAATGTAACCCTTTTGCACACGGATGAAACTGTTCATCCATTTTAGGGGTCTGTTCCTGCAAATGGGTATATAGTTACTTCCAACAGATGACACAGGAACTGTGGCCGTGCCATCCAGGGTAGATGCCCTCCATAATATTCAGCCGTAATCCTGCTGCAATAGCTGAGATTAACTACAGTAAATGGCCTGGATTGTACACTAAACTAACTGGCCTGGATCGTAGATAACTACAATCCAGGCCATTTAACCCCTGTGACAAACCTCACTTATTGGCAGGCAATAATGTCTTAGTATACAGTACAGAGTATACCAAAGCATTACTGTGGTGGGGACTCGATGGGTGACAAGGCAGTCTTATGCCATGGAGAGGGTACACAATGTCTTGCAAGGCAACGGGACCTGCCTTCTAGGGGGGCCGAGGAGATCCAGCGCAGGCCCGGTCTTCTAGGCAACTTGTTAGTGTCTTACTCAGTATTTTTTGTCACCTAAAATCACATAAAGTGCAACACCAAGTGACCAAAAAGGCGTATGCCCCCCCAAAATAGTACCAATCGAACTATCACCTCATCCCACAAAAAATTAGACAATACCTAAGACAATCGGTCAAAAAAAAAAAAAAAGCTATGGCTCTCAGACTATGGAAACACTGAAAAATAATGTTTTGGTTTCAAAAATTCTATTATAGTGTAAAACTTAAATAAATAAAAAAAAGTATACATACCAGGTATTACTGCATCCGTAACAACCTATTCTATAAAAATATCACATGACCTAACCACGTAAAAATAACTAAATAAAAACTGTGCCAAAAGAACCAATTTTTTGGTCACCTTGCCCCATAAAGTGTAATATTGAATGATCGAAAAAATCATATGTACCCAAAAATGGTACCAATAAAAATATCAACTCTTCCTTCAAAAATAGGCCCCTGCACAAGACGATCGGCAGAAAAATAAAAAAAATATGGCGTCCAGAAAATGGAGATTTACAAACATATTTTTTTTTCAAAAATGGCGGAAAAATTCAAGGAAAGGTTGCAAACTTTTTGTGCTTTTTGTAAGATGAAAAAGTTGCAAAGCCCTTAATTCTAGAGTGCAAGGTTTAATAAATTCCTCTCATGGTTTTGCTTTAATCACACCCTCTAAAAAACAGAAAAACACCACTCCCAACAATAAAAGTTAATTAATATTTGAAAAGTATTAAAATATCTATCTATGCATTATGCATTTACATGGGTGTGCAACATTCCTTGAAAAGTACCAACCAGTTGGGCATCACCGATCAAAGATGCAATACGTGAATCAGTTGGTGGTAACAATTAGCTTTGGTCAACTTTTGGGCCCAAATAGTCTCTGCTCTATAGAAGATATGAGATAGCTGGGGGCCCTGTTACAGTTTTTTCCTTGGGTCGTATAATTTCAACACATGACATATCTGTAAGGGTTACACTCACAGGCATAATACACTGCAATACAAAAGTACTTCAGTATATTATATTTCCAATCAAGAGATCGCACAATTAAGACCCCATTTGGGTGGCAATCCAGTAGTCCGCACACGTTAAAATGTGCGCAACTCTGCTGTCGTTGCGCAGGCACTGCAGCATGTAGTCGCTGCTGACGTTTACCCCGGGCTGTGCTGAAGTTGGTTGGTGAAGGTGTGTGGCTGACTGGATGAGCTGGTGGAAGCAGAGGAGGAGGAAGCCGAGTAGGAGGAGGAGGCTACAGGAGGCAAAGAATGATGCCCTGTGATCCTTGGCGGTGGAAGGACGTGCGCCAAGGAACTCTCCGCCTGGGGCCCAGCCGCCACTACATTTATCCAGTGTGCAGTTAGGGAGATATAGCGTCCCTGGCCGTGCTTACTGGTCCACGTATCTGTGGTTAGGTGGACCTTGCCACAGATGGCGTTGCGCAGTGCACACTTGATTTTATCGGATACTTGGTTGTGCAGGGAAGGCACGGCTGTCTTGGAGAAGTAGTGGCGGCTGGGGACAACATACTGTGGGACAGCCATGGACATCAGCTGTTTGAAGCTGTCTGTGTCCACCAGCCTGAATGACAGCATTTCAAAGGCCAGTAGTTTAGAAATGCTGGCATTCAGGCCCAGGGCTCGAGGGTGGCTAGGTGGGAATTTACGCTTTCTCTCCAAGGTTTGTGAGATGGAGAGCTGAACGCTGCTGTTTGACATGGTGGAGATGCTTGGTCACGCAGGTGGTGGTGTCGGTGGCACATACTCTGTTTGGTGGGCGGCAGGTGCCAACGTTCCTCCTGAGGCGGAGGAAGAGGCCGAGGCAGCAGCAGAAGAGGGAGCAGGGGGAGCCTGAATGAGTTCCTTGCTTTTAAGGTGTTTACTCCACTGCAGTTCATGCTTTGCATGTAGATGCCTGGTCATGCAGGTTGTGCTAAGGTTCAGAATGTTAATGCCTCGCTTCAGGATCTGATGGCACAGCGTGCAAACCACTCGGGTATTGTCGTCAGCACATTGTTTAAAGAAGTGCCATGCCAGGGAACTCCTTGAAGCTGCCTTTGGGGTGCTCGGTCCCTGGTGGCGGTGGCCAGTATCAGGCGAACTCTCTTGGCGGCGGCTGTTCTGCTTTTGCCCCCTGCTCCCTCTTTTGCTACGCTGTTGGCTCGGTCTCACCACTGCCTCTTCATCTGAACTATGAAAGTCAGTGGCACGACCTTCATTCCATGTGGGGTCTAGGATCTCATCGTCCCCTGCATCGTCTTCCACACAGTCTTCCTCCCTGACCTCCTGTTCGGTCTGCACACTGCAGAAAGACGCAGCAGTTGGCACCTGTGTTTCGTCATCATCAGAGACGTGTGGACTCCGATGAGGTGGTATTCCCATGTCCTTGTCATCAGGAAACATCAGTGGTTGTGCATCAGTGCATTCTATGTCTTCCACCACTGGGGAAGGGCTAGGTGGATTTCCTTGGGAAACCCTGCCATCAGAGTCTTCAAACAGCATAAGAGACTGCTGCATAACTTGAGGCTCAGACAGTTTCCCTGATATGCCTGGGGGTGATGTGACAGACTGATGGGCTTGGTTTTCAGGTGCCACCTGTGCGCTTTCTGCAGAAGACTGGGTGGGAGATAATGTTGTGAACATGCTGGATCCACTGTCGGCAACCCAATTGACTAGCGCCTGTACCTTCTCAGGCCTTATCATCCTTAGAACGGCATTGGGCCCTACCAAATATCGCTGTAAATTCTGGCGGGTACTGGAACCTGAGGTAGTTGGTTCACTAGGACGAGTGGCTGTTGCAGAATGGCCACGTCCTCTCCCAGCACCAGAGGGTACACTAACACCACCACGACCGCGTCCGCGTCCCTTACTAGATGTTTTCCTCATTGTTACCGTTCACCAAGCACCACAATAAGGAAAAAAATATTTGGCCCAATGTATTGATTTCAAATTTAGGCCTTTTTTTACAGGCACCTAACACTATCTGCCTATTTGTTTATTTAGCGTATTACACTAATCCAGGCACAGCAGTAACCACTGATTTAGGGGAATATCTCTTTTAGGGTTAGTATTTAGGCCCTGGATGAAAGGTATCCTTTTATGGACAGATTTACAATTGGCCTGCAACTGCTTGGACACCAGATTCAGGGTATTGCTATTTTGCCAGATTAATTTGACCCCAGAACAAAATATATGTTTTAGCAGACACTATGAAATCTGGCCTGCAACTGCTGGGACACCAGATTCAGGATATTGCTATATTGGCAGGTTAATTTCACCCCAGAGCAAAATATATGTGTAAGCGGAAACTATGAAATCTGGCCTGCAACTGCTTGGACACCAGATTCAGGGTATTGCTATATTGGCAGGTTAATTTAACCCCAGAACAAAATATATGTGTAAGCAGACACTATGAAATCTGGCCTGAAACTGCTTGGACACCAGATTCAGGGTATTGCTATATTGGCAGGTTAATTTCACCCCAGAACAAAATATATGTGTAAGCGGATACTAGGAAATCTGGCCTGCAACTGCTTATACACAAGATTCAGGGTATTGCTATATTGGCAGGTTAATTTAACCCCAGAACAAAATATATGTGTAAGCGGATACTATAAAATCTGGCCTGCAACTGCTTGGACACCAGATTCAGGGTATTGCTATATTGGCAGGTTAATTTCACCCCAGAACAAAATATATGTGTAAGCGGATACTATGAAATCTGGCCTGCAACTACTTGGACACCAGATTCAGGGTATTGCTATATTGGCAGGTTAATTTAACCCCAGAACAAAATAAATGTGTGAGCGGATATTATAAAATATGGCCTGCAACTGCTTGGACACCAGATTCAGGGTATTGCTATATTGGCAGGTTTATTTCACCCCAGAACAAAATATATGTGTAAGCGGAAACTATGAAATCTGGCCTGCAACTGCTTGGACACCAGATTCAGGGTATTGCTATATTGGCAGGTTAATTTCACCCCAGAACAAAATATATGTGTAAGCGGATAGTATAAAATCTGGCCTGCAACTGCTTGGACACCAGATTCAGAGTATTGCTATATTGGCAGGTTAATTTAACCCCAGAACAAAATATATGTGTAAGCGGACACTATGAAATCTGGCCTGCAACTGCTTGGACACCAGATTCAGGGTATTGCTATATTGGCAGGTTTATTTCACCCCAGAACAAAATATATGTGTAAGCGGAAACTATGAAATCTGGCCTGCAACTGCTTGGACACCAGATTCAGGGTATTGCTATATTGGCAGGTTAATTTAACCCCAGAACAAAATGTATTTGTAAGCGGACACTATGAAATCTGGCCTGCAACTGCTTGGACACCAGATTCAGGGTATTGCTATATTGGCAGGTTAATTTCACCCCAGAACAAAATATATGTGTAAGCGGAAACTATGAAATCTGGCCTGCAACTGCTTGGACACCAGATTCAGGGTATTGCTATATTGGCAGGTTAATTTCACCCCAGAACAAAATATATGTGTAAGCGGACACTATGAAATCTGGCCTGCAACTGCTTGGACACCAGATCCAGGGTATTGCTATATTGGCAGGTTAATTTCACCCCAGAACAAAATATATGTGTAAGCGGACACTATGAAATCTGGCCTGCAACTGCTTGGACACCAGATTCAGGGTATTGCTATATTGGCAGGTTAATTTAACCCCAGAACAAAATATATGTGTAAGCGGACACTATGAAATCTGGCCTGCAACTGCTTGGACACCAGATTCAGGGTATTGCTATATTGGCAGGTTAATTTCACCCCAGAACAAAATATATGTGTAAGCGGATACTAGGAAATGTGGCCTGCAACTGCTTGGACACCAGATTCAGTGTATTGCTATATAGGCAGGTTAATTTCACCCCAGAACAAATTATATGTGTAAGCGGATACTATAAAATATGGCCTGCAACTGATTGGACACCAGATTCAGGGTACTGCTATATTGGCAGGTTAATTTAACCCCAGAACAAAATATATGTGTAAGCGGACACTATGAAATCTGGCCTGCAACTGCTTGGACACCAGATTCAGGGTATTGCTATATTGGCAGGTTAATTTCACCCCAGAACAAAATATATGTGTAAGCGGAAACTATGAAATCTGGCCTGCAACTGCTTGGACACCAGATTCAGGGTATTGCTATATTGGCAGGTTAATTTCACCCCAGAACAAAATATATGTGTAAGCGGATACTAGGAAATGTGGCCTGCAACTGCTTGGACACCAGATTCAGGGTATTGCTATATTGGCAGGTTAATTTCACCCCAGAACAAATTATATGTCTAAGCGGATACTATAAAATATGGCCTGCAACTGATTGGACACCAGATTCAGGGTATTGCTATATTGGCAGGTTAATTTAACCCCAGAACAAAATATATGTGTAAGCGGATACTATAAAATATGGCCTGCAACTTCTTGGACACCAGATTCAGGGTATTGCTATATTGACAGGTTAATTTAACCCCAGAACAAAATATATGTGTAAGCGGACACTATGAAATCTGGCCTGCAACTGCTTGGACACCAGATTCAGGGTATTGCTATATTGGCAGGTTAATTTCACCCCAGAACAAAATATATGTGTAAGAGGATACTATAAAATATGGCCTGCAACTGCTTGGACACCAGATTCAGGGTATTGCTATATTGGCAGGTTAATTTCACCCCAGAACAAAATATATGTGTAAGCGGACACTATGAAATCTGGCCTGCAACTGCCTGGACACCAGATTCAGGGTATTGCTATATTGGCAGGTTAATTTCACCCCAGAACAAAATATATGTGTAAGCGGAAACTATGAAATCTGGCCTGCAACTGCTTGGACACCAGATTCAGGGTATTGCTATATTGGCAGGTTAATTTCACCCCAGAACAAAATATATGTGTAAGCGGACACTATGAAATCTGGCCTGCAACTGCTTGGACACCAGATCCAGGGTATTGCTATATTGGCAGGTTAATTTCACCCCAGAACAAAATATATGTGTAAGCGGACACTATGAAATTTGGCCTGCAACTGCTTGGACACCAGATTCAGGGTATTGCTATATTGGCAGGTTAATTTCACCCCAGAACAAAATATATGTGTAAGCGGAAACTATGAAATCTGGCCTGCAACTGCTTGGACACCAGATTCAGGGTATTGCTATATTGGCAGGTTAATTTCACCCCAGAAAATAATCTATCCTTTGCCAGACAGCAGACAGTATTATACTTGATGGACTTGGTGGCAGCTTCTTCTGGTGCACCACAAGTCACAAAATGGCCGCCGATCAACCCAGAAAATTAGTGACAGAAAAACGCTCTGTGCAGCCTAAAAACCAGTGAGCAAGTAACTAGCAGTAGTTCAATGATTCTCAGCTGTAGATCGATCACTTCATTAAGTGTTTTGGCTAAGTTAATCCCTTCCTAATCTCGCCCTAGCACAGCAGCTGCATCCTCTCCCTACACTAGTCAGAGCAGTGTGACGTGCGGCGCTACGTGACTCCAGCTTAAATTGAGGCTGGGTCACATGCTGCACTTGGCCAATCACAGCCATGCCATTAGTAGGCATGGCTGTGATGGGCTCTTAGGACAAGAAGTAAAACGCTAGCTGATTGGCTGCTGTGCAGCCCTTCAGAAAGCGGGAAGTAATCGACGAACACCGAACCCGAACCCGAACTTTTTTGAAAATGTCGATGCTCGAACTGTTCGCTCAACACCAATTATAAACGATTGGGACTTCTTAAAAGGAGATTCCGCTTTACAGAAATTGGCTGAGCAGAAACCCTTGATTGCTTTCAGGAGATACCGCACAATAAAAGATAAATTGGTCCATAGTGCAGTTCGGCCGAAAAAGCATACCAACTGGCTTACAGAGAGGCGGTTGATGGGCAATTATAGGTGTGGTAGGTGCACCTTTTGCCCATACAATTCACAAAGTAAGGTTCTGGATCTGGGAGGGGTTATTCATAAGGTGCATGATTTTGTGACCTGAAGAACTACATATGTAGTATATGCAGTTGTCTGTTTTTGCCAGGCCTTCTATATAGGCAAAACCATTTGACCCCTATTTGAACATTTTAGAGAACATGTCAACTCAGTAAGAACAGGCAAAGGGTGTCCCCGTCTTATTGAACACGTTCGCGACAAACATAACGTAGATCCACGTTGCCTCACTTTTGCGGGCATCAAGGTGTTTCGTGCCCCCTTTAGGGGGGGAGACAGACACTGGTCGTTGATCCAGCGTGTTTCAAGGTGGATCATCCGAACCCAGGCTTAAAAAAAATTAAAATAATGAAAATATTTACCACAGCATGGTGAGTGCCGCCGTCTTCTTTCCTTTTGCAAGTGAATAATTTGGGGTAAAAGCGTTTAGTGGCCTATTCCATTACAAAAAGACAAATATATATGCAGTTTACTTCTGTAGCTATATGTGCTGAGAGTGTTTAGTGACATATTTCAGTACTACAAGAAAAATATATACACAGTTCACTGTTGCCATTATTTGTGGTAAAAGCGTTTAGTGGCCTATTTCATTACAAAAAGAAAAATATATACGCAGTTCACTTCTGCAGCTATATGTGCTGACAGCTTTTAGTGACGTATTTCTGTACTGCAACAAAAATATACAGTATACACAGTTCAATGTTGCTGTTATTTGGGGGAAAAGCGTTTAGTGGCCTATTTTAGTACACAAAAAAAAAAATATATATTAGTTGCTTTTAGGGGTGTTTTCATTTGCTTTTAAATTATTTTGTTCAACTAAAGATATTTCTGACAGAGAAGTGCCAGGCCATGCACAGAGGAGTGGCAGAGGCTTAAATGTTTTTGGCGCAGGAAGAGATTGCAGCAGAGTAAGAGGGCATGGCAGCAGGAGTCGCAGCGATCGTGTCTTGACCAACAACCCAGCGGTTCTTGATTGGTTAACTCGCTCATCCACTTCCTCCCGAGTTA
Organism: Bufotes viridis; assembly: GCA_033119425.1. Taxonomy (NCBI): domain Eukaryota; kingdom Metazoa; phylum Chordata; class Amphibia; order Anura; family Bufonidae; genus Bufotes; species Bufotes viridis. The sequence goes on from CM065593.1 coordinate 354,768,975, forward strand.
CATCAGACACCCCCAGCCAACAGTCGGTGGGTTCATCAGACACCATCCTTAGTTGGCATGGCACCTGTTCTCATTCTGCCTTTGTCTTTTTCTGTACTCTCACCATGAGAAGTAGTATATTTTGTAGGCTCAGCTACACTTTTCAGCAAGGAAGAGCTACTAGAGGACAGTCAGCAGCTACTGCCCAGCCAAGACAGTCAGCAGCCTACTGCCCGCTAGGTGGTCAAGTAGTGATGAGGAGAGTGGCGTGGGTTGTAGTATTGCAAGTGGTCAGCCTCCTGACCCAGAGGCCATTGAGGAGGACATCAGTGACGTGCAGACACTACTCGATGACGGGCCCACTTCCACTGACTGTAGTGTGCCCACTGCCAGTGCCCACCACTCATAACGGGTGGCACAGTAGCTTGCCGATAAATAAGACATTTAATTTTTACCCTTTAATCTAAGGTTAGTTGCCTGCCAGTGTGTGTCAGGCCCACTTCCACTGACTGTAGATTGCCCACTGCCAGTGACCACCACTTATACTGGGTGGCAGAGTAGCTTGCCGATAAATATGGCATTTCATTTTTACCCTTTAATCCAAGGTTAGTTGCCTGCCAGTGTGTGTCAGGCCCACTTCCACTCCACTGACTGTAGTGTGCCCACTGCCAGTGCCCACCACTCATACCGGGTGGCACAGTAGCTTGCCGATAAATAAGGCATTTCATTTTTACCCTTTAATCTAAGGTTAGTTGCCTGCCAGTGTGTGTCAGGCCCACAGACTGTACTGTGCCCACTGCCAGTGCCCACCACTCATACCAGGTGGCACAGTACCTTGCACGCATAGTACCACTAATCAAAAAAAATGACAGGCAGAGGCAGGCCACCCCGCAGGGGCCGTCATGGTGCTGTGATTTCCTTTGGCCCTAGAATAATGCCCAGTGTTCAGAGGCCACATACCCCAAACTCGAAAAATTCAGAGGACATAGTTGACTGGCTTACACAGGACACCCAATCTTCTACAGCTTCCACTCAGAACCTTGACGCACCATCCTCCTCCAGCTCAGCTTCGGGCACCTCTCAGGTTACCACTCGCCCGCCGCCACCACCAACACTAGCACCACAGCCGCTTCATTTGATCTGTCAGAGGATTTATTTTTATTTACACATCAGTTGGAAGAAATAAGTGATGCACAACCATTATTGCCAGAGGATGTAGATAACAGGGATATGTCTAAGTCAGGCAGCATTACACACATGGACGTACGGTGTGATGATGATGATGTTGTACCGCTGCTGCTTCCTTTGCGGAGTTGTCAGACACAAGTGAAGCGGTTGATGATGACGATGTGTCCGTGGATGTCACGTGCGTGCCTGCTCGAAGAGAAGAAGAACAGGGGGAAAGTTCAGATGGGGAGACAGAGAGGAGGAGGAGACGATTTGGAAGCAGGGGTAGGTCGTCACAAGGAGCTAGTGGCACAGTCAGACAGTATGTATCGGCACCCGGGGTCAGCCAGACAGCACGCCAATCAACGCATGCTGTTGCCACCAACAGAATGCCGTCATTGCAAAGCTCAGCAGTGTGGCATTTTTTTTGTGTGTCTGCCTCTGATAACAGTGATGCCATTTGCAACCTGTGCCAAAAGAAACTGAGTCGTGGGAAGTCCAACACCCACCTAGGTACAACTGCTTTGCGAAGGCACATGATCTCACATCACAAACGCCTATGGGATCAACACTTGAGTACAAGCAGCACACAAACTCAAAGCCACCATCCTCCTTCTGGTCCAGCATCTTCAGACACGTCAACCACTGCTGTCCTCCCTGCCCCCTCTCAACCACTCGCCGCTCCACCTCTCACCTTCAGCAGTTCCTGCTCATCTGCCCACAGTCAGGTGTCTGTCAAGGAAATGTTTGAGCGTAAGAAGCCAATGTAACAGAGTCACCCCCTTGCCCGGCATCTGACAGCTGGCTTGACGGAACTCTTAGCCTGACAGCTTTTACCATACAGGCTGGTGGAGTCTGAGTCCTTCAAAAAATTTGTAGCTATTGGGACTCCCCAGTGGAAGGTACCCGGCCGAAATTATTTTTCACAAAAGGCTATCCCCAACCTGTACTCTATTGTGGAAAAGAAAGTCATGACATGTCTGGCACACAGTGTTGGGGCAAGGGTCCATCTGATCACTGATACCTGGTCTGCAAAGCTCGGTCAGGGCAGGTATATCACGTACACTGCGCATTGGGTAAACCTGCTGATGGAATGCGTGGCTCTGCAGCGGAGTTTGTGACACCGCCACGACTTGCAGGCAGGCCTGCTGCCACCTCCTCTACTCCTCCTACTCCATCCTCTTCGCTAACCTCCTCGGCTTAATTCTCTTCTGCTGCTGCGTCTTGCTCCACATGATCAACTGCACCCCCCAGCTCCCCAGGGGCTATTCTACATCCCGGATACGACAGTATCACGCCGTCTTGGGATTGACTTGCCTGAAAGCAGAGAGTCACACCGGACAAGCAGTCCTGTCTGCCCTGAATGCACAGGTGGATCAGTGGCTGACCCCGCACCAACTGGAGAGCGGCAAAGTGGTGTGTAACAACGGAAGCAATCTGTTGGCGGCATTGAATTTGGGCAAGTTGACACATGTGCCGTGCATGGCACATGTGTTGAATCTGATTGTACAACGCTTTTTGTGTAAGTACCCAGGCTTACAGGACGTCCTCAAGCAGGCCAGGAAGGTGTGTGGCCATTTCAGGCGCTCCTACACGGCCATGGCACACTTTTCCGATATTCAGCAGCGAAACAACATGCCAGTGAGGCGCTTGATTTGCGACAGCCCGACACGTTGGAATTCAACCCTCCTAATGTTCGACCGCCTGCTACAACAAGAAAAAGCCGTCAACGAGTATTTGTATGACCGGGGTTCTAAGACAGCCTCTGCAGAGCTGGGTATTTTTTTGCCATGTTACTGGATGCTCATGCGCAATGCCTGTAGGCTCATGCGTCCTTTTGATTAGGAGACAAACCTAGTCAGTCGCACCGAAGGCACCATCAGCTGGACCTGCGGCAACGCTGGAAGAGGAGTCTGAGGAAGAGGAGTCAGAGGAGGAATGTGGCTTTGAGGAGGAGGAAGACCACCACAGCAGGCATCCCAGGGTGCTCGTTGTTGTCACCTATCTGGGACCCGTGGTGTTGTACGTGGCTGGGGGGAAGAACAGACCTTCAGTGAGGACGAGGAACGGGACATGAGTAGCTCGGCATCCAACCTTTTGCAAATGGGGTCTTTCATGCTGTCATACCTGTTGAGGGACCCTCGTATAAAAAGGCTGAAGGAGAACGACCTGTACTGGGTGGCCACGCTACTAGACCCCCGGTATAAGCAGAAAGTGGCTGAAATGTTACCAAATTCCCAGAAGTCGGAAAGGATACAGCACTGTGATGTCACAGCACACTGGGAATCTAACAGGGGAAGAGGTGAAAGTAATCCTCCTCCTACCACGACCACGCCGGCAAGGACAGGACGCTTTACAGACATGTTGTTGATGGAGGTCATGCAGAGCTTTTTAAGTCCTACATAAAGCCACAACCCTTCGGGGTCCACCCTCAGAGAACGACTCGACCGGCAGGTAGCAGACTACCTCGCCTTAACTGCAGATATCGACACTCTGAGGAGCGATGAACCCCTTGACTACTGGGTGTGCAGGCTTGACCTGTGGCCTGAGCTATCCCAATTTGCGATAGAACTTCTGGCATGCCCCGCTTCAAGTGTCCTGTCAGAAAGGACCTTCAGCACAGCAGGAGGTATTGTCACTGACAAGAGAAGTCGCCTAGGTCAAAAAAGTGTACATAACCTCACCTTTTATTAAGATGAATGAGGCATGGATCTATGCCTCATTCATCCATGTAAGGACGGCATGCATCTTAGATTCATTCTGAAACTGCAGTGTTAGTAATTTTAAAAACCAAAGGGACTCCTTCTGGCCACAATAGTGATGGAAAAGTTGTTTCAAGGGGACTAACACCCGGACTGTGGCATGCCGGAGGGGGATCCATGGCAAAACACCCATGGCAAATTATGTAGTTGACGCAGAGTGTGGTAAGTTGAATTCGCAATGCGATTAATATAACCTGTATTAATCGCATTGGGATTACAACTTAGATCTGAGTTCCTAATGGTTGTATTGCTAGAATATAACGAAGATTGAGAATATAGCGCTATATTCTCAATCTTCGTTATATTCTAGCAATACAACCATTAGGAACCCAGCTCTAAGTTGAATTCGCAATGCGATTAATGCAGGTTATATTAATCGCATTGCGAATTCAACTTACCACACTCTGCGTCAACTACATAATTTGCCATGGGTGTTTTGCCATGGATCCCCCTCCGGCATGCCACAGTCCAGGTGTTAGTCCCCTTGAAACAACTTTTCCATCACTGTTGTGGCCAGAAGGAGTCCCTTTGGTTTTTAAAATTCACCTGTCTATTGAAGTCTATGGTGGTTCGCACTGTTCGCACGTTCGCGAACATTTTCGGAAGTTCGCGTTCGCCGTTCACAAACAGAAAATTTTATGTTCGCGACATCTCTACTCTGAAGTACATTGCGTATCCAGCTATACTGTTCTGACCTCTGTTCTTGCTCTGCCAAGGGAATGAGTTCTGTAGTTCTTCCATTGTCACTGAAAAAGTGCTTGATCTACAGAAACCAAATTCCTAGTAAAACACAGTAGACTTTAAGTCACAGATTTCCTTCAGTAGTTGCCCTTCTTTATACAATGATTTGGGGTTTCTGGATACAAAGTGAGGTTCTGAGACTGTCCTATTTGTAACCAAGAGTCCTGTACAATTGGTCTGGCCTTTGCATTTCCACCTTGGAAGAGTGTAGACAGCTATACATTGTTTCTCTCATCAGTCTGTACATTTAGACCAAATTGTATTTGCACTATCACAGACTCACAGTATATATTAAAAAGGAAAGCGTAACAATGTTAATACACTATACTGTTTTGTTTGTTTTATTTCTTTAATCGGGTGAAAAGCCTAAGTTGTATTTGAATTGATGGGGATTTTTTTAATTGTCTGCATTATTTCTAATAAACTATTAAGAGACTTAATTAGGATTTTTTTATTTTATGTATTAGAAACCCATACAACTTGAAAAAAATAAAATAAAAATTTCACAAAAGAAAATTAATGTTTTTTCCATAAAAAAATTAGCCAGCCAATCGCTTTTGGTCTGATCACAATGAAGCAGTTATCATCTGGGGTGTGCCAAAATTGCCAACACACTCATAGAGGTGATCGCTTCATTGTGATACGCAAGCCCCTTCACCACAACAAGGTAACGATCACAAAGGGGAATTGACACATGTATGTACCTTTTTTTTGTTTTTGTTTTTTGCAGCCACAGTGCAGCACCGGAGGCCAGAAATATTAGGCATGTACAGATGCCTGAAAAATCATGTTTATTGTTGCAGCCTCTGCTGTAGCAGCGGCCGGAAAAATTTATGTTTTCCCGGCAGAAAGTGTACAAAAACATTTGGGCCTTGAACCCAAGTTGGTGGCGGAGAAGTCACACAAGTCATCCGGCATGCAGAGATGAAATACAGCAGCGTGGGGACCAGTTTTAGCCCAAGGCATCTAATCAGGCCTTTTTTTAGTCAAATGTATCCTCCACTGTCGATCCCTTCGGTATCCATGCCTCATTCATCTGCCTCATTCAATGAATCTAAGATGGATGCCGTCCTTGCTTTTTGATAGGAGGTGGGAGGGTCTGGGAGGGAGACTGATGAACTAGCCCTAAAGAGGGCTTTTTGGGGTGCTGTCAGGACGCTGTCCTTACAGCAGAGATCTGTTGAGTCTTTCAGGACTGGAGTGGACACTGAATACACTAGCCTAGCTATCGATTTCCCTAGTAAATCAGCAGCAGCTACACTGTCCCTCCTCTTACTAAGACTGCAGCTTCCGAATGAATCTAAAATGGATGCTGTCCAAGAGATCGGAGGGTCTGGGAGGGAGGGTATGCTGATTGGCTGGAATGTGTCTGCTGACTGTGAGGTACAGGGACAAAGTTTACTCAATAATGACGAATAGGGGGTGGACCGAACATCGCATATGTTCGCCCACCGCGACGAACGCGTACAAGCTATGTTCGCTGGGAACTGTTCACCAGTGAATAGTTCTGGACATCTTATGTGCGAATTTAACTTAGAGCTGGGTTCCTAATGGTTGTATTGCTAGAATATAACGAAGATTGAGAATTTAGCGCTATATTCTCAATCTTCGTTATATAATTCTAGCAATACAACCATTAGGAACCCAGCTCTAAGTTGAATTCACAATGCGATTAATATAACCTGCATTAATCGCATTGCGAATTTAACTTAGAGCTGAGTTCCTAATGGATGTATTGCTAGAATATAACAAAGATTTTTTTTTTTATATTTTATTGTTCGCCCGCCGCGGCGGACGCGAACAAGCTATGTTCACTGGGTACTGTTCGCCGGCGAATAGTTCGGGAGTGGGACATCTCTACTTCAGAGGAACAAAGTTATTATTTCATGATGTCGTAATGGTTCTCTCTGTAGTGCCCCAAATTAGAAGGAAGCGGACAGAGCTTGTCACCTTGCAGTTCTGTGGTATCCTGATCCTGCTGCCGCCTATAGACTCTGTCATTGTGCCACTCTGTGTCCTCCTGATTCTGCTGCCACCTCCAGACTCTGTAATTGTGCTATTCTGTGACTTCCTCATGCTGCTGCTACCTCCAGACTCTGTCATACCGTTTCCACCTCCAGACTCAGTTATTGTGCCACTCTGTGGCCTACTCATGCTGCTGCTACCTATACAATCGGTCATTGTGCCACTCTGTGGCCTTCTGATTCTACTGCCACCTCCAGACTGTCATTGTGCCGCTCTGTGGTCTCCTCATGCTGCTGCCACCTCCACACTCGGTCATTGTGCCACTCTGTGGCCTACTAATGCTGCTACCACCTCCAGACTCTGTAAATGTGCTATTCTGTTACTTCCTCATGCTGCTGCCACCTCCAGACTCTGTCATTGTGACACTCTGTAGATTCCTGATTCTGCTGCCACCTCCACACTCTGTCATTGTGCCATTTTGTGGCTTTCTCATGCTGCTGCATCCTCCACACTGTTATTGTCCCACTCTGTGGCCTACTCATGCTGCTGCTTCCACCTCCACACTCTTTCATTGTGCTACTCTGTGGCCTACTCCTGCTGCTGCCACCTCCAGACTCGGTCATTGTGCCACTCTGTGGTCTACTCATGCTGCTGCCACCTCCACACTCTGTCCTTGTGCCACTCTGTGGCCTCCTGATTCTACTGCCACCTCCAGACTGTCATTGTGCCGCTCTGTGGTCTCCTCATGCTGCTGCCACCTCTAGATTCTGTCATTGTGCCACTCTGTGGCCTACTCATGCTGCTGCCACCTTCACACTCTGTCATTGTGCCACTCTGTGGCCTACTCATGCTGCTGCCACCTTCACACTCTGTCATTGTGCCATTTTGTGGCTTTCTCATGCTGCTGCATCCTCCACACTGTTATTGTCCCACTCTGTGGCCTACTCATGCTGCTGCTTCCACCTCCACACTCTTTCATTGTGCCACTCTGTGGCCTACTCCTGCTGCTGCCACCTCCAGACTCGGTCATTGTGCCACTCTGTGGTCTACTCATGCTGCTGCCACCTCCACACTCTGTCCTTGTGCCACTCTGTGGCCTCCTGATTCTACTGCCACCTCCAGACTGTCATTGTGCCGCTCTGTGGTCTCCTCATGCTGCTGCCACCTCCACAATTGCTTATTGTGCCACTCTGTGGCCTCCTCCTAATGCTGCCACATCCACACTCAGTCATTGTGCCACTCTCTGGCCTACTCATGCCGCTGTCACCTCCACACTCTGTCATTGGGCCATTCTGTGGCTTCCTCATGCTGCTGCCACCTCCACACTGTCATTGTGCCACTCTGTGGTCTACTCATGCTGCTGCCACCTACAGACTCTGTCATTGTGCCACTCTGTGGTCTTTTCATGCTGCTGCCACCTCCACACTTGGTCATTGTGCCACTCTGTGGCCTCCTCCTGATGCTGCTGCCGCCACCTCCAGACTCTGTCATTGTGCTGCTCTGTGGTCTCCTTATACCGTTTCCACCTCCAGACTCGGTTATTGTGCCACTCTGTGGCCTACTCATGCTGCTGCCACCTATACACTCAGTCATTGTGCCACTCTGTGGCCTCCTGATTCTACTGCCACCTCCAGACTGTCATTGTGCCGCTCTGTGGTCTGCTCATGCTGCTGCCACCTCCACTCTCAGTCATTGTGCCACTCTGTGGCCTACTCATGCTGCTACCACCTCCAGACTCTGTAAATGTGCTATTCTGTTACTTCCTCATGCTGCTGCCACCTCCAGACTCTGTCATTGTGCCACTCTGTGGCTTCCTCATGCAGCTGCCACCTCCACACTGTCATTGTGCCACTCTGTGGTCTACTCATGCTGCTGCCACCTACAGACTCTGTCATTGTGCCACTCTGTGGTCTTTTCATGCTGCTGCCACCTATACACTCAGTCATTGTGCCACTCTGTGGCCTCCTGATTCTACTGCCACCTCCAGACTGTCATTGTGCTGCTCTGTGGCCTACTCATGCTGCTACCACCTCCAGACTCTGCAAATGTGCTATTCTGTTACTTCCTCATGATGCTGACACCTCCACACTGTCATTGTGCCACTCTGTGGTCTACTCATGCTGCTGCCACCTTCACACTCTGTCATTGTGCCACTCTGTGGCCTCCTGATTCTGCTGCCACCCCCAGACTTTCATTGTGCCATTCTGTGGTCTCCTCATGCTGCTGCCACCGCCACACTTGCTCATTGTGCCACTCTGTGGCCTCCTCCTGATGCTGCCACCTCCACACTCGGTCACTGTGCCACTCTGTGGCCTACTCATGCCACTGTCAGCTCCACACTCTGTCATTGTGCCATTCTGTGGCTTCCTCATGCTGCTGCCACCTCCACACTGTTATTGTGCCACTCTGTGGTCTACTCCTGCTGCTGCCACTTTCGCACTCTGTCATTGTGCCACTATGTGGCCTACTCATGCTGGTGCCACCTCTAGATTCTGTCATTGTGCCACTCTGTGGCCTACTCATGCTGCTGCCACCTCCAGACTCAGTCATTGTGCCACTCTGTGGCCTCCTCCTGATGCTACTGCTGCCGCCACCTCCAGACTCTGTCATTGTGCTGCTCTGTGGTCTCCTCATACTGCTTCCACCTTCATACCCTGTCATTTGGCCACTCTGTGATCTTCTCATGCTGCTTCCACCTCATGCTGTTCCCACCCTCCCCACTTCATGACTGACCCACTATTTTGGCTTTCGGCCTGGCTTACATCATCATTTATTTTACCTTTCTTCTGATCAGTCAGAAGCAAGGAAAAATGAGATGCAGAACGGATCCTGTCTGTGTAGTAGCTGTAAGGCCTGTATGGTCCTATAAGAATTGGCTTATGATTTGGTAGCCAAAAGCAGGAGTAGGTACAAAACGTGTCATCTCTGTTTTGGTTCCACTCCTGTTTTTTTGGCATTAGCAATACTGATGGATTATTGAGCAAATGCTGACTGGGTGAAGGCATATGCTCCACAGACAGGGTCCGTTTTTTGTGGGTTATTGTTCTGATGGATCAGAGGAAGGGCAAAATATTCAGTGACGTCAACACAAACTTACTGCTGACACCCTCTCCACTCTGTCAGGGGGGCTCTACTTGTATAAGCGTTTAATAGAACAGGTTCTGTAGACATCTATGTGGAATCAGCTGATGAGGGTGTAATAAGGACTGCACTTCTTCCTGAAGCTAACATCTACCTGTAAGTGGCGTAGCGTGGGTTACCAGCACCCGGGGCAGGCAAAGTATTGCGCCCCCTCATCTGTGGACACACTCCTTTTTATAAAACCACACCCAAATTATACAAAGACCAACATTACCAATAACACTATATAAAGGCTAACTAATACTAATACGACATGGTCACATATGATCAGAATATTACCACAATACTGATACTGAATAACGATGCAACACTATACTAAAACCAGCATTACCAACACTAAACACTATATGCTACCTACTGCTTGACTTTTGTGCACATGTATTAGGCGGGTTCACACTGGCGTTGTGGATTCCATTATGGCTTTAACGGAATGGCCAGAAAATAACGGAATGCCCAGACGAAATGCAAAACGAAAGCCTTTAAAAGGCATTCCGTTTTGCTTTCAGTCCTAATAGAAGTCTATGGAAAAGCTAATGGATCCGTCTGGGTCACGTTAAGCAGGTCCTCTTTCTTCTCCGTTTTGCATAATGGAGACCAGACATATCTGCTTTGCGTTCCCACAGACTTCTATTAAGACTGAAAGCAAAACTGGATGCCTTTTTTAATTCTGTCATAATACAAGTCTATGGGCAGAAGAACGGATCCGTCCTTCAGTCTTATAAATTCCATTATTTTCCGTTATAAACCCTGTTATAACGGAAAGCCATAACAGAGTCCCTAACACTAGTGTGAACCCACCCTAACTTGTGGTTTTTGTTTCATATTTCATGCTTATTTTTAACAGATCTCACCCTTCTATTGAAAAGGGTGAAATCCACATAAAAAATTGCAAAGACAATTAACATGCTGCAGATATCAAAATCCACACAGCAGGTTAATTTTCACACAGAGCCATGAACACTTACTATCACCTTATAGTGATTGAATATTACACCAGACTGATACTGGGAGTTTCTTTCCATCAATCTGATGAAGTGACTGCTCCATTCATTCTCTATGGGACTGCCGGACATAGCCATTTCCGACAGTCCCATAGTGAATGATTGGAGTGGCAGAGAGCAAGCCTGACCAGTCACTCCATCAGATTGAGGGAACAGGATTCCGGTTCTTGGGATCAGTGGGACCCCTTTAGTCAGAGCCTCACTAATCAGTTAGATAACCTCCAATTCGGCACAACCACTTGAATTCATTCCCAATATATATATATATGAATTGGGAATATATATAAATATATACAATATAGACATTTGTGTATATATATATATATATATATATATATATATCTATGTACATGTGTGACAGATAGACAAGCAATAAGCAGCAACTTACATGCTGGATAACACTGGGGCCAGGATGGTAGGGGTTAACCTGCAGTCTGGAAGAAGCTGATGGCAGGGGAAGTAGGAGATCTGCCTCTTCAGCGGTTGGGCTGTCCGCTGCTGTCAGAAGGTCAGAGGGCACAGTGAGGTGATTAGGAACAGTAAAACTTGTGTGGCCTGCCTCCACCCCTATGAGCTGCAGTGCTAGAAGGTGCTGTGTGACTGGGTCAGAAACAACATACGGTCAGACAGAGCACTGTAAATGAAATTCACGCTCTGCCTCAGAGGATCTGCAGCCACCACTTCCGGGTCCTGTATAGAGGGAGAGGGGCGGGCATCAGGAGCCACTGCAGCTAGGAAATAGCAAGTACCTGCTCGGAGCGAGGAGTAGGAGGCTGTCAGGTGACACGATCTCTCTCCTTTGCTCCCAGGTTGTAGTTGTAGCGTAGGGCAAACTAATAATGCTGCGTCCTGCCATAGCGCGGCTCTTGTGGGTGGTGGGCACAGTGACTGCTGGAAACATTTACTGACTGCTGGGCGCCCCCTTGCAGATTGGCGCCCGGGGCAACAGCCCCCTGGCCCCCCCCACGCTACGCCCCTGCCTGTAAGGCTGAGTTGATACTTGACTTATTTGGTCAGTTTTGGCCCCGTGACTGCCCAAATAAGTGAAGTATGCAGTGATTCTAAGAGCGACCCCTGTCATCTACATATCATACTGACTCACAGTATTATTTCACTACCACAGCAGACTCCCTATGCGTGTTACTGCAAGGCACGGTGTTCTACGCCCCTATAAAGGCTCTCTGCAGCCTGGAAATAGATGTTTTTTAACATGATTCGCTGCAAATGAATTTGGATCGAAGCAAATTTTTCCGGAAAAATTTGGCAAACTGTCCAAATCGAATTTTTTAAAAATTAGCTAATCTCTAGTGAATGCCATACGACATAATGAAAAGCTGAAAAGCAATGCCAGAATTGCAAATTATTTGTCACCTTGTCTCTGTAAAAAAATTAAAATAAAAACTCACATGTCTCAGAAAGAAAAATAAAAAGTAAAGTTATGGCTGTCATAAAATGGTGACATAAAACAAATGATTTTTTTAAATGTATTTTTGTTGTGCAAAAGATGTAAAACATAATCATATGTTAAAATGTCATTTACCACCTACGGTAAAAAATGTTTTATGTACATTATGATGGCATTAAAAATACAATTTGTCCCACAAAGAGCAAGTTGTTGTACAATTATGAAGGAAAAGCAATAAAAAAAATGCTGCTGTCCCAAGGCCCAAAATAGCTGTATCTTCAAAGAGTTTAAGGGATCTGAATGTATTTCTCAATTGTAATTATATAAATTATATTTACTAGACTACTGGAGATGGGTTGATGATCTGAAGAGTTAGGCAGGGGTTACGCAATGTCATGAGTTGTCATATTTGAAGTGGGGAATAAATTTTATCCCTGAGATGAAGAATAGTGTTGAGCGAACAGTTCGCGCATCGTTCGGGTTCGTACCGAATTTTGGGGTGTCCGGGACCCGGACCCGAACCCGGACATTTTCAAAAAAGTTCGGGTTCGGGTTCGGTGTTCGTCGATTTCTTCCCGCTTTCTGAAGGGCTGCACAGCAGCCAATCAGCTAGCGCCTTACTTCTGCTCTAAGAGCCATCACAGCCATGCCTACTAATGGCATGGCTGTGATTGGCCAAGTGCAGCATGTGACCCAGCCTCTATTTAAGCTGGAGTCACGTAGCGCCGCACGTCACACTGCTCTGACTAGTGTAGGGAGAGGATGCAGCTTCTGTGAGGGCGAGATAGGCAGGGAAAAGTCAGCAACAGCACCTAATGAACGGATCGATCTGCAGCTGAGAATCAGTGAACTTCTGCTATTTACTTGATTGCTGGTTTTTTGGCTGCACAGAGCGTTTTTCTGTCACTTATTTTCTGGGTTGATCGGCGGCCATTTTGTGACTTGTGGTGCTCCAGAACAAGCTGCCACACATCCATCAATGCTTCAATACTATTTTTTTTTTGCTATATCCTCCATCAGGGGCTTGGCTGTGCTAATTGTCACCCCTAGAAACTCAGGATAGCAATTTCTATATTTTATTAAGGGGTTAAATACAATTGCCCAAATACCAATCCCCTAAATCTGGTGTTCCAGCTTTGGCTAGACAAGCATAATACTGTCTGCTGTCTGGCAAAGGATAGATTATTTTCTGGGGTGAAATTCAATTGGCAAAATAGCAAAACCATACATCAGTGGTTTCAGCAGTGGCTGGCAAAATATAATAGTGTCCGCCAAAACAGATATTTTGGTTTGGGGTTAAATTCAATTGCCAAAATAGCAATACCATACATCAGTGGTTTCAGCAGTGGCTGGCAAAATATATTAGTGTTTCCTCCAAAACATATATTTTGTTCTGGGGTGAAATTCACTTGCCAAAATAGCAACACCCTAAATCTGGTGTCACAGCTGTGCCTGGCAAACTATATTAGTATCCGCAAAACATATATTTTCTTCTGGGGTGAAATTCACTTGCCAAAATAGCAACACCCTAAATCTGGTGTCACAGCTGTGCCTGGCAAACTATATTAGTATCCGCAAAAACATATATTTTGTTCTGGGGTTAAATTCACTTGCCAAAATAGCAATCCACTAAATCTGGTGTCACAGCTGAGCCTGGCAAACTATATTATTATCCGCAAAAACATATATTTTGTTCTGGGGTGAAATTCACTTGCCAAAATAGCAATCCACTAAATCTGGTGTCACAGCTGAGCCTGGCAAACTATATTATTATCCGCAAAAACATATATTTTGTTCTGGGGTGAAATTCACTTGCCAAAATAGCAATCCTCTAAATCTGGTGTCACAGCTGAGCCTGGCAAACTATATTAGTATCCGCAAAAACATATATTTTCTTCTGGGGTGAAATTCACTTGCCAAAATAGCAACACCCTAAATCTGGTGTCACAGCTGAGCCTGGCAAACTATATTAGTATCCGCAAAACATATATTTTCTTCTGGGGTGAAATTCACTTGCCAAAATAGCAATCCACTAAATCTGGTGTCACAGCTGAGCCTGGCAAACTATATTATTATCCGCAAAAACATATATTTTGTTCTGGGGTGAAATTCACTTGCCAAAATAGCAATCCACTAAATCTGGTGTCACAGCTGAGCCTGGCAAACTATATTATTATCCGCAAAAACATATATTTTGTTCTGGGGTGAAATTCACTTGCCAAAATAGCAATCCACTAAATCTGGTGTCACAGCTGAGCCTGGCAAACTATATTATTATCCGCAAAAACATATATTTTGTTCTGGGGTGAAATTCACTTGCCAAAATAGCAATCACTCTAAATCTGGTGTCACAGCTGAGCCTGGCAAACTATATTAGTATCCGCAAAAACATATATTTTGTTCTGGGGTGAAATTCACTTGCCAAAATAGCAATACCACTAAATCTGGTGTCACAGCTGAGCCTGGCAAACTATATTAGTATCCGCAAAACATATATTTTGTTCTGGGGTGAAATTCACTTGCCAAAATAGCAATCCACTAAATCTGGTGTCACAGCTGAGCCTGGCAAACTATATTAGTATCCGCAAAAACATATATTTTGTTCTGGGGTGAAATTCACTTGCCAAAATAGCAATCACTCTAAATCTGGTGTCACAGCTGAGCCTGGCAAACTATATTAGTATCCGCAAAAACATATATTTTCTTCTGGGGTGAAATTCACTTGCCAAAATAGCAATCCACTAAATCTGGTGTCACAGCTGAGCCTGGCAAACTATATTAGTATCCGCAAAAACATATATTTTGTTCTGGGGTGAAATTCACTTGCCAAAATAGCAATCCACTAAATCTGGTGTCACAGCTGAGCCTGGCAAACTATATTAGTATCCGCAAAAACATATATTTTGTTCTGGGGTGAAATTCACTTGCCAAAATAGCAATCCACTAAATCTGGTGTCACAGCTGAGCCTGGCAAACTATATTAGTATCCGCAAAAACATATATTTTCTTCTGGGGTGAAATTCACTTGCCAAAATAGCAACACCACTAAATCTGGTGTCACAGCTGAGCCTGGCAAACTATATTAGTATCCGCAAAAACATATATTTTCTTCTGGGGTGAAATTCACTTGCCAAA
Source organism: Bufotes viridis (assembly GCA_033119425.1). Lineage (NCBI taxonomy): Eukaryota > Metazoa > Chordata > Amphibia > Anura > Bufonidae > Bufotes > Bufotes viridis. The sequence continues at coordinate 354,784,271 of CM065593.1, forward strand.
ATAGCAATCACTCTAAATCTGGTGTCACAGCTGAGCCTGGCAAACTATATTAGTATCCGCAAAAACATATATTTTCTTCTGGGGTGAAATTCACTTGCCAAAATAGCAACACCCTAAATCTGGTGTCACAGCTGAGCCTGGCAAACTATATTAGTATCCGCAAAAACATATATTTTCTTCTGGGGTGAAATTCACTTGCCAAAATAGCAATCCACTAAATCTGGTGTCACAGCTGAGCCTGGCAAACTATATTAGTATCCGCAAAACATATATTTTCTTCTGGGGTGAAATTCACTTGCCAAAATAGCAATCCACTAAATCTGGTGTCACAGCTGAGCCTGGCAAACTATATTAGTATCCGCAAAAACATATATTTTGTTCTGGGGTGAAATTCACTTGCCAAAATAGCAATCCACTAAATCTGGTGTCACAGCTGAGCCTGGCAAACTATATTAGTATCCGCAAAACATATATTTTGTTCTGGGGTGAAATTCACTTGCCAAAATAGCAACACCCTAAATCTGGTGTCACAGCTGAGCCTGGCAAACTATATTAGTATCCGCAAAAACATATATTTTGTTCTGGGGTGAAATTCACTTGCCAAAATAGCAATCCTCTAAATCTGGTGTCACAGCTGAGCCTGGCAAACTATATTAGTATCCGCAAAACATATATTTTCTTCTGGGGTGAAATTCACTTGCCAAAATAGCAATCACCCTAAATCTGGTGTCACAGCTGAGCCTGGCAAACTATATTAGTATCCGCAAAAACATATATTTTCTTCTGGGGTGAAATTCACTTGCCAAAATAGCAATCCACTAAATCTGGTGTCACAGCTGAGCCTGGCAAACTATATTAGTATCCGCAAAACATATATTTTGTTCTGGGGTGAAATTCACTTGCCAAAATAGCAACACCACTAAATCTGGTGTCACAGCTGAGCCTGGCAAACTATATTAGTATCCGCAAAAACATATATTTTGTTCTGGGGTGAAATTCACTTGCCAAAATAGCAATCCACTAAATCTGGTGTCACAGCTGAGCCTGGCAAACTATATTAGTATCCGCAAAAACATATATTTTGTTCTGGGGTGAAATTCACTTGCCAAAATAGCAATACCACTAAATCTGGTGTCACAGCTGAGCCTGGCAAACTATATTAGTATCCGCAAAAACATATATTTTCTTCTGGGGTGAAATTCACTTGCCAAAATAGCAACACCCTAAATCTGGTGTCACAGCTGAGCCTGGCAAACTATATTAGTATCCGCAAAAACATATATTTTGTTCTGGGGTGAAATTCACTTGCCAAAATAGCAACACCCTAAATCTGGTGTCACAGCTGAGCCTGGCAAACTATATTAGTATCCGCAAAACATATATTTTCTTCTGGGGTGAAATTCACTTGCCAATATAGCAACCCCTAAATCTGGTGTCACAGCTGAGCCTGTCAAACTATAATAGTATCCGCAAAAACATATATTTTGTTCTGGGGTGAAATTCACTTGCCAAAATAGCAATCCACTAAATCTGGTGTCACAGCTGAGCCTGGCAAACTATATTAGTATCCGCAAAACATATATTTTCTTCTGGGGTGAAATTCACTTGCCAAAATAGCAATACCCTAAATCTGGTGTCACAGCTGTTGCAGGCCCATTGTAAATCTGTCCATAAAAGGATACCTTTCATCCAGGGCCTAAATACTTGCCCTAAAAGAGATATTCCCTAAATCAGTGGTTACTGCTGTGCCTGGATTAGTGTAATAAGCTACATAAACAAATAGGCAGATAGTGGTAGGTGCCTGTAAAAAAGGCCTGAATTTGAAATCAATACATTGGGCCAAATATTTTTTTCCTTATTGTGGTGCTTGGTGAACGGTAACAATGAGGAAAACATCTAGTAAGGGACGCGGACGCGGTCGTGGTGGTGTTAGTGTACCCTCTGGTGCTGGGAGAGGACGTGGCCATTCTGCCACAGCCACACGTCCTAGTGAACCAACTACCTCAAGTTCCAGTACCCGCCAGAATTTACAGCGATATTTGGTGGGGCCCAATGCCGTTCTAAGGATGGTAAGGCCTGAGCAGGTACAGGCGCTAGTCAATTGGGTGGCCGACAGTGGATCCAGCACGTTCACAACATTATCTCCCACCCAGTCTTCTGCAGAAAGCGCACAGGTGGCACCTGAAAACCAAGCCCATCAGTCTGTCACATCACCCCCATGCATATCAGGGAAACTGTCTGAGCCTCAAGTTATGCAGCAGTCTCTTATGCTGTTTGAAGACTCTGCTGGCAGGGTTTCCCAAGGAATCCACCTAGCCCTTCCCTGTGGTGGAAGACATAGAATGCACTGATGCACAACCTCTGATGTTTACTGATGATGAGGACATGGGAATACCACCTCATCGGAGTCCGCACGTCTCTGATGATGACGAAACACAGGTGCCAACTGCTGCGTCTTTCTGCAGTGTGCAGACCGAACAGGAGGACAGGGAGGAAGACTGTGTGGAAGACGATGCAGGGGACGATGAGGTCCTAGACCCCACATGGAATGAAGGTCGTGCCACTGACTTTCATAGTTCAGAGGAAGAGGCAGTGGTGAGACCGAGCCAACAGCGTAGCAAAAGAGGGAGCAGGGGGCAAAAGCAGAACAGCCGCCGCCAAGAGAGTTCGCCTGATACAGGCCACCGCCACCAGGGACCGAGCACCCCAAAGGCAGCTTCAAGGAGTTCCCTGGCATGGCACTTCTTTAAACAATGTGCTGACGACAAGACCCGAGTGGTTTGCACGCTGTGCCATCAGATCCTGAAGCGAGGCATTAACGTTCTGAACCTTAGCACAACCTGCATGACCAGGCATCTACATGCAAAGCATGAACTGCAGTGGAGTAAACACCTTAAAAGCAAGGAACTCACTCAGGCTCCCCTGCTCCCTCTTCTGCTGCTGCCTCGGCCTCTTCCTCCGCCTCGGGAGGAATGTTGGCACCTGCCGCCCACCAAACAGAGGATGTGCCAGCGACACCACCACCTGCGTCACCAAGCATCTCCACCATGTCACACGGCAGCTGCTCAGCTCTCCATCTCACAAACCTTGAGAGAAAGCGTAAATTCCCACCTAGCCACCCTCGAGCCTCTGGGCCTGAATGCCAGCATTTCTAAACTACTGGCCTTTGAAATGCTGTCATTCAGGCTGGTGGACACAGACAGCTTCAAACAGCTGATGTCCATGGCTGTCCCACAGTATGTTGTCCCCAGCCGCCACTACTTCTCCAAGACAGCCGTGCCTTCCCTGCACATGCAAGTGTCCGATAAAATCAAGTGTGCACTGCGCAACGCCATTTGTGGCAAGGTCCACCTAACCACAGATACGTGGACCAGTAAGCACGGCCAGGGACGCTATATCTCCCTAACTGCACACTGGGTAAATGTAGTGGCGGCTGGGCCCCAGGCGGAGAGTTCCTTGGCGCACGTCCTTCCGCCGCCAAGGATCACAGGGCATCATTGTTTGCCTCCTGTAGCCTCCTCCTCCTACTCGGCTTCCTCCTCCTCTGCTTCCACCAGCTCATCCAGTCAGCCACACACCTTCACCACCAACTTCAGCACAGCCCGGGTAAACGTCAGCAGGCCATTCTGAAACTCATATGTTTGGGGGACAGGCCCCACACCGCGCAGGAGTTGTGGCGGGGTATTGAACAACAGACCGACCAGTGGTTGCTGCCGGTGGGCCTCAAGCCCGGCCTGGTGGTGTGCGATAATGGGCGAAATCTCGCCGCAGCTCTGGGACTAGCCGGTTTGACGCACATCCCTTGCCTGGCGCATGTGCTGAATTTGGTGGTGCAGAAGTTCATTCACAACTACCCCAACATGTCAGAGCTGCTGCATAAAGTGAGGGCCGTCTGTGCGCGATTCCGGCGTTCACATCCTGCCGCTGCTCGCCTGTCTGCGCTACAGCGTAACCTCGGCCTTCCCGCTCACCGCCTCATATGCGACGTGCCCACCAGGTGGAACTCCACCTTGCACATGCTGGAGAGACTGTGCGAGCAGCAGCAGGCCATAGTGGAGTTTCAGCTGCAGCACGCACGCGCCAGTCGCACTGCGGAACAGCACCACTTCACCACCAATGATTGGGCCTCCATGCGAGACCTGTGTGCCCTGTTGCGCTGTTTCGAGTACTCCACCAACATGGCCAGTGGCGATGACACCGTTATCAGCGTTACAATACCACTTCTATGTCTCCTTGAGAAAACGCTTAGGGCGATGATGGAAGAGGAGGTGGCCCAGGAGGAGGAGGAGGAGGAGGAGGAGGATGAGGGGTCATTTTTAGCACTTTCAGGCCAGTCTGTTAGAAGTGGCTCAGAGGGAGGTTTTTTGCAACAGCAGAGGCCAGGTACAAATGTGGCCAGCCAGGGCCCACTACTGGAGGACGAGGAGGATGAGGAGGAGGTGGAGGAGGATGAGGATGAAGCAGGTTCACAGCGGGGTGGCACCCGACACAGCTCAGGCCCATCACTGGTGCGTGGCTGGGGGATACGGAGGACGATGACGATACGCCTCCCACAGAGGACAGCTTGTCCTTACCTCTGGGGAGCCTGGCACACATGAGCGACTACATGCTGCAGTGCCTGCGCAACGACAGCAGAGTTGCCCACATTTTAACGTGTGCGGACTACTGGGTTGCCACCCTGCTGGATCCCCGATACAAAGACAATGTGCCCACCTTACTTCCTGCACTGGAGCGTGATAGGAAGATGCGCGAGTTCAAGCGCACGCTGGTAGAGGCGCTCCTGAGAGCATTCCCAAATGTCACAGGGGAACAGGTGGAAGCCCAAGGCGAAGGCAGAAGAGGAGCAAGAGGTCGCCAACGCAGCAGTGTCACGGCCAGCTCTTCTGAGGGCAGGGTTAGCATGGCAGAAATGTGGAAAAGTTTTGTCTCCACGCCACAGCTAACTGCACAACCACCTGATACGGAACGTGTTAGCAGGAGGCAGCATTTCACTAACATGGTTGAACAGTACGCCTGCACACCCTCCACGTACTGACTGATGGTTCGGCCCCATTCAACTTCTGGGTCTCCAAATTGTCCACGTGGCCAGAGTTAGCATTTTATGCCTTGAGGTGCTAGCCTGCCCGGCGGCCAGCGTTTTGTCTGAACGTGTATTCAGCACGGCAGGGGGCGTCATTACTGACAAACGCAGCCGCCTGTCCACAGCCAACGTGGACAAGCTGACGTTCATAAAAATGAACCAGGCATGGATCCCACAGGACCTGTGCCTCCCTTGTGCAGAATAGACATTTCCTCCCCATCAACCATGTATTCTTGTACTCTGGGGCACTTCTTTATTGAATCCTCATTTTTTTACTTTACCATGATCTTGCGGTGCAACCCAAAGTTGAATGAACCTCTCCTCTGTCTGGGTGCTGGTCCAAAATACATGAGAGTGACATTCTCCGTTGGTGGTTGATATGACGCATGATTCCTTGCTGTGGGACCTCTCTCCTCTGTCTGGGTGCTGGTCCAAAATACATGAGAGTGACATTCTCCGTTGGTGGTTGATATGACGCATGATTCCTTGCTGTGGGACCTCTCTCCTCTGTCTGTGTGCTGGGCCTAAATAAATGAGAGTGACATTCTCCGGTGGTGGGTGATATGACGCATGATTCCATGCTGTGGGACCTGTATCCTCTGTCTGGGTGCTGGTCCAAAATACATGAGAGTGGCCTTCTCCGGTGGTGGGTGATATGACGCATGATTCCATGCTGTGGGACCTGTATCCTCTGTCTGGGTGCTGGTCCAAAATACATGAGAGTGGCCTTCTCCGGTGGTGGGTGATATGACGCATGATTCCATGCTGTGGGACCTGTATCCTCTGTCTGGGTGCTGGTCCAAAATACATGAGAGTGGCCTTCTCCGGTGGTGGGTGATATGACGCATGATTCCATGCTGTGGGACCTGTATCCTCTGTCTGGGTGCTGGTCCAAAATACATGAGAGTGACATTCTCCGGTGCAGGGTGATATGACGCATGATTCCTTGCTGTGGGACCTGTATCCTCTGTCTGGGTGCAGGGGTCAGAGTCTCTCAAAGTGGCCTTCTCTTGTGGTGGGTGATGTGAAGCTGATGTTTGTGCCATCTGACATGGTTGCCGGGGTCCCATTAAATGGTGTCCTACTCCTGTGGTGGGTGATCTAAATGCCTGATTCTCTGCTGTGAAAACCCCTCTCCTCTGTCTGGGTGCTGGTCCCAAATAAATGAGAGTGGCCTTCTCCGGTGGTGGTTGATATGACGCATGATTCCTTGATGTGGGACCTGTATCCTCTGTCTGGGTGCTGGTCCAAAATACATGAGAGTGGCCTTCTCCGGTGGTGGGTGATATGACGCATGATTCCATGCTGTGGGACCTGTATCCTCTGTCTGGGTGCTGGTCCAAAATACATGAGAGTGGCCTTCTCCGGTGGTGGGTGATATGACGCATGATTCCATGCTGTGGGACCTGTATCCTCTGTCTGGGTGCTGGTCCAAAATAAATGAGAGTGGCCTTCTCCGGTGGTGGTTGATATGACTCATGATTCCTTGATGTGGGACCTCTCTCCTCTGTCTGGGTGCTGGTCCAAAATACATGAGAGTGGCCTTCTCCGGTGGTGGGTGATATGACGCATGATTCCATGCTGTGGGACCTGTATCCTCTGTCTGGGTGCTGGTCCAAAATACATGAGAGTGACATTCTCCGGTGCAGGGTGATATGACGCATGATTCCTTGCTGTGGGACCTGTATCCTCTGTCTGGGTGCTGGTCCAAAATACATGAGAGTGACATTCTCCGGTGCAGGGTGATATGACGCATGATTCCTTGCTGTGGGACCTCTCTTCAATTGATATTGGTTAATTTTTATTTATTTTATTTAATTTTAATTCATTTCCCTATCCACATTTGTTTGCAGGGGATTTTTCTACACTTTGCTGCCTTTGGCAGCCCTCTAGCCCTTTCCTGGACTATTTTACAGCCTTTTTTGTGCCTAAAAGTTCGGGTCCCCATTGACTTCAATGGGGTTCGGGTTCGGGATAAAGTTCGGATCGAGTTCGAATCCCGAACCCGAACATTTCCGGGAAGTTCGGCCGAACTTCTCGAACCCGAACATCCAGGTGTTCGCTCATCTCTAATGAAGAAATGTGATATCTACCTCAGAAAGGGTTTCGCTTTCATCTGGATCAAATTTGCAAGATAACAGGCTGAACTGGATGGACATATGGTATGTTGTATGTCTTTTTTCAGTCTTACAAACCACATCACTACGCTACATTTCCAATAACAATATGTTAACTAGTTGCTGCCAATTCCCAGTTCATCTTGAATGAATTTTTGGAATGTTGGATGAGGGGCTAGCTTTAAAGCTCAGTTCAATATTTCCAAGGCAGTAGAGCAGCAGGATGCCTAAGAATGCATGTCTCTATCATTTCTATGACCAGTCTCTCCAAATATTATTGAGAGTTGAACAAAATAAATGATCAAGAATCTTTTAAGGAGTCTCTGTCACCAGGATCAAGCCTATTAAATACTGCCTGGTAGGGCTCATCAAGCTGATTAAAATTATATCTATCTTTAGTCTGTATGCTAAACAGCTGCAGAGATTTTTGTGTTTTATTCATATTCAAATGAGAGGTTTGAGCACCAGGAGGTGGGGCTGAATCCTTGGAGCACTGCTTTGTAACACTCCCTACTGCTCTGTAGTGGCAGCAGGCTTTAGTGCAATTCTTCTCTTGAACCAGCTGAGGAGATATGGTGGCTGGTTGTGTGGCAATTGATTAGGACTAGCAGGCACTTATGGATATAGGTATCCACTCTAATACTGGCCTGGTGTTTGTTTAGCGATGGCCTGTTTTTCCTCACCTTGCAGCATTGTAAGGGCTCATTCAGACGACTGTATAGATTTTTGAGGTTCTCAAATTGCGTATCCGCAAAACATGGATACCCGCTGTGTGTTCAGAATGGAACAACCAATCCTTTGATGTAAATGCTTAGGACATGTTAAATCTTTTTTGCTAGGCCATGGAATGGAAGTATGGATGCAAACAGAACACGGTGTGTTGTTTGCGGCCCCATTGAAGTGAATGGGTCCGCATCAGTTCCCTAAAATTGCGGACACAAATATACAGTACGGTCGTGTAAATGAGCCCTAAAGCTGTAATTTCATGGATCACTCTGCTGTCTCTTGCAACTGATGGTTGCATTCTGAATTTTGATGCTCTCTCTAGAGTGTTGGTCTCACAGGAGAACTGGGTTTGGTTCCTCAATATCCCTCTAGAGTGTTGGTCTCACAGGAGAACTAGGTCTGGTTCCTTAATATCACTCTGGAGTGTTGGTCTCACAGGAGAACTGGGTATAGTTCCTCAATATCCCTCTGGAGTGTTGGTCTCACATGGGAATGGAATACAGTTCCTAGGAATAGGAGCCATGCCATATATATTACCTCACTCCTTTCTGTTTCAACTAGTTGCCAACCATTCCTCCTTGCTGAAAAAAAGGAATAACTATGAAAATACATAACAACAGCAATACATAATAAACATTTGCAACTACCCCTAGGTCTACGGTACTACACTAAGTGCAGGGCTCAGGGATGTCTGCTAGTTGCTGACTGTCTGCAGATCTTTGGCACTAATCTGGAGGCGGTAATTGCTTGGGCAGTGATGGCATTGGGACAGCACATTTTTGGAGTTAACCCTTTATGGGCCAGTGTGCAACTTAGGATGTGAGTGAGTAAGTTGGGTGAGGTTACATATGTAGTCTGGTAGTCTGTTTCAGAGTTTACCTGAGTTTACTGTATCTCGCATAGCCAGGCATGGGTATGCACTGATGGATCCCCTTGACTACAATGGAATCCTACAGTGATCCGACCGCTTTCCAGCTTTCAGTGAGAAAACAATTCAACCAACATCGTGTGCATACAGAAAGGAAACATCCTAGGCCCAAAATTCAGACCTCAGAAAAAGCCAGGCATGAGAAAGGTTATAAATTAAGATGAGCGAACACCTAGATGTTTGGGTTCGAGAAGTTCGGCCGAACTTCCCGAAAATGTTCGCGTTCGGGATCCGAACTCGACCGAACTTTATCCCGAACCCTAAGCCCATTGAAGTCAATGGGGACCCGAATTTTTAGGCACTAAAAAGGCTGTAAAATAGTCCAGGAAAGGGCTAGAGGGCTGCAAAAAGCAGCAAAATGTAGGTAAATGCCCTGCAAACAAATGTGGATAGGGAAATGAATTAAAATAAAATAAAATAAATAAAAATTAACCAATATCAATTGGAGAGAGGTCCCATAGCAGAGAATCATGCGTCATATCACCCACCACTGGAGAAGGCCAATTTCAGTTATTTCGGCCCCAGCACACAGACAGAGGAGAGAGGTCCCACAGCAAGGAATAAGGCGTCATATCACACACCACTGGAGAAGGCCACTTTCAGTTATTTCGGCCCCAGCACCCAGACAGAGGAGAGAGGTCCCACATCAAGGAATAAGGCGTCATATCACCCACCACTGGAGAAGGCCACTATTAGTTATTTTGTCCCCAGCACCCAGACAGAGGAGAGAGGTCCCACAGCAAGGAATAAGGCGTCATATCACCCACCACTGGAGAAGGCCACTTTCAGTTATTTTGGGCCCAGCACCCAGACAGAGGAGAGAGGTCCCACAGCAAGGAATAAGGCGTCATATGACCCACCACGGGAGAAGGCCACTTTCAGTTATTTAGGCGCCAGCACCCAGACAGAGGAGAGAGGTCCCACAGCAAGGAATAAGGCATCATATCACCCACCACTGAAGAAGGCCAGTTTCAGTTATTTAGGCCCCAGCACCCAGACAGAGGAGAGAGGTCCCACAGCAAGGAATAAGGCGTCATATCACCCACCACTGGAGAAGGCCACTTTCAGTTATTTAGGCCCCAGCACCCAGCCAGAGGAGAGAGGTCCCACAGCAAGGAATAAGGCGTTATATCACCCACCACTGGGAAAGGCCACTTTCAGTTATTTAGGCCCCGGCGCCCAGATTGAGGAGAGGTTCATTCAACTTTGGGTTGCACCGCAAGATCATGGTAAAGTTAAAAAAAATGAGGATTCAATAAAGAAGTGCCCCGGAGTACATGAATACATGGTTGATGGGGAGGCAGTTATAAATGTCTATTCTGCACAAGGGAGGCACAGGTCCTGTGGGATCTATGCCTGGTTCATTTTTATGAACGTCAGCTTGTCCACGTTGGCTGTGGACAGGCGGCCGCGTCTGTCAGTAATGACGCCCCCTGCCGTGCTGAATACACGTTCAGACAAAACGCTGGCCGCCGGGCAGACCAGCACCTCCAAGGCATAAAATGCTAACTCTGGCTACGTGGACAATTTGGAGACCCAGAAGTTGAATGGGGCCGAACCATCAGTCAGTACGGGGAGGGGTGTGCAGATGTACTGTTCAACCATGTTAGTGAAATGCTGCCTCCTGCTAACACGTTCCGTATCAGGTGGTGGTGCAGTTAGCTGTGGCGTGGAGACAAAACTTTTCCACATTTCTGCCATGCTAACCCTGCCCTCAGATGAGCTGGCCATGACACAGCTGCGTTGGCGACCTCTTGCTCCTCCTCTGCCTTCGCCTTGGGCTTCTACCTGTTCCCCTGTGACAGTTGGGAATGCTCTCAGGAGCGCTTCTACCAGCATGCGCTTGTACTCACGCATCTTCCTATCACGCTCCAGTGCAGGAAGTAAGGTTGGCACATTGTCTTTGTACCGGGGATCCAGCTGGGTGGCAACCCAGTAGTCCACACACGTTAAATGTGGGAAACTGCTGTCGTTGCGCAGGCACTGCAGCATGTAGTCACTCATGTGTGCCAGGCTCCCCAGAGGTAAGGACAACCTGTCCTCTGTGGGAGGCGTATCGTCATCGTCCTCCGTATCCCCCCAGCCACGCACCAGTGATGGGCCTGAGCTGTGTCGAGTGCCACACCGCTGTAAACCTGCTTCATCCTCATCCTCCTCCACCTCCTCCTCATCCTCCACGTCCTCCAGTAGTGGGCCCTGGCTGGCGACATTTGCACCTGGCCTCTGCTGTTGCAAAAAAAACTCCCTCTGAACCACTTCTAACAGACTGGCCTGAAAGTGCTAAAAATTACCCCTCATCCTCCTCCTCCTCCTGGGCCACCTCCTCTTCCCTCATCGCCCTAAGCATTTTCTCAAGGAGATATAGAAGTGGTATTGTAACGCTGATAACGGTGTTATCGCCACTGGCCATGTTGGTGGAGCACTCGAAACAGCGCAACAGGACACACAGGTCTCGCATGGAGGCCCAATCATTGGTGGTGAAGTGGTGCTGTTTCGCAGTGCGACTGACGCGTGCGTGCTGCAGCTGAAACTCCACTATGGCCTGCTGCTGCTCGCACAGTCTCTCCAGCATGTGCAAGGTGGAGTTCCACCTGGTGGGCACGTCGCATATGAGGCGGTGAGCGGTGAAGGCCGAAGTTCCGCTGTAGTGCAGACAGGTGAGCAGCGGCAGGATGTGAACGCCGGAAGCAAGCACAGACGGCCCGCACTTTATTCAGCAGCTCTGACATGTTGGGGTAGTTGTGAATAAACTTCTGCACCACCAAATTTAGCACATGCGCCAGGCAAGGGATGTGCGTCAACCCGGCTAGTCCCAGAGCTGCGACGAGATTTCGCCCATTTTCGCACACCACCAGGCCGGGCTTGAGGCCCACCGGCAGAAACCACTCGTCGGTCTGTTGTTCAATACCACGCCACAACTCCTGCGCGGTGTGGGGCCTGTCCCCCAAACATATGAGTTTCAGAATGGTCTGCTGACGTTTACCCCGGGCTGTGCTGAAGTTGGTGGTGAAGGTGTGTGGCTGACTGGATGAGCTGGTGGAAGCAGAGGAGGAGGAAGCCGAGTAGGAGGAGGAGGCTACAGGAGGCAAAGAATGATGCCCTGCGATCCTTGGCGGCAGAAGGACGTGCGCCAAGAAACTCTCCGCCTGGGGCCAAGCCGCCACTACATTTACGCAGTGCGCAGTTAGGGAGATATAGCGTCCCTGGCCGTGCTTACTGGTCCACGTATCTGTGATTAGGTGGACCTTGCCACAGATGGCGTTGCGCAGTGCACACTTGATTTTATTGGATACTTGGTTGTGCAGGGAAGGCATGGCTGTCTTGGAGAAGTAGTGGCAGCTGGGAACAACATACTGTGGGACAGCCATGGACATCAGCTGTTTGAAGCTGTCTGTGTCCACCAGCCTGAATGACAGCATTTCAAAGGCCAGTAGTTTAGAAATGCTGGCATTTAGGCACAGGGCTCGAGGGTGGCTAGGTAGGAATTTACGCTTTCTCTCCAAGGTTTGTGAGATGGAGAGCTGAACGCTGCCGTGTGACATGGTGGAGATGCTTGGTGACGCAGGTGGTGGTGTCCGTGACACATCCTCTGTTTGGTGGGCGGTAGGTGCCAACATTCCTCCCGAGGCGGAGGAAGAGGCCGAGGCAGCAGCAGAAGAGGGAGCAGGGGGAGCCAGTGTAAGTTCCTTGTTTTTATGGTGTTTACTCCACTGCAGTTCATGCTTTGCATGTAGATGCCTGGTCATGCAGGTTGTGCTAAGGTTCAGAACATTAATGCCTCGCTTCAGGCTCTGATGGCACAGCGTACAAACCACTCGGGTATTGTCGTCAGCACATTGTTTAAAGAAGTGCCATGCCAGGGAACTCCTTGAAGCTGCCTTTGGGGTGCTCGGTCCCTGGTGGCGGTGGCCAGTAGCAGGCGAACTTTCTTGGTGGCGGCTGTTCTGCTTTTGCCCCCTGCTCCCTCTTTTGCTACGCTGTTGGCTCGGTCTCACCACTGCCTCTTCCTCTGAACTATGAAAGTCAGTGGCACGACCTTCATTCCATGTGGGGTCTAGGACCTCATCGTCCCCTGCATCGTCTTCCACACAGTCTTCACCCCTGACCTCCTGTAGTTGGTTCACTAGGACGTGTGGCTTTGGCAGAATGGCCATGTCCTCTCCCAGCACCAGAGGGTACACTAGCACCACCACGACCGCGTCCGCGTCCCTTACTAGATGTTTTCCTCATTGTTACCGTTCACCAAGCACCACAATAAGAAAAAAAATATTTGGCCCAATGTATTGATTTCAAATTCAGGCCTTTTTTTACAGGAACCTAACACTATCTGCCTATTTATTTATGTAGCGTATTACACTAATCCAGTCACAGCATAGCTAGTATTTAGGCCCTGGATGAAAGGTATCCTTTTATGGACAGATTTACACTTGGAGATGCACAGTAGTGTGAGAAAAAATATGTAGGATTATGCCTTCAGCAATTGTATTTTAACACTTTGTGTAATATACCCTTTAACGGACAGAAGTACAATAGGAGATGCACGGTAGCGTGTGAAGTTAATGAGGATGACCCTCTCAGCACTTGTATATACACCTTGAGTGTAATATACCCTTTTACAGACAGATTAACACTTGGCCTGCAACAGCTGGGACACCAGATTCAGGGTATTGCTATTTTGGCAATTAAATTTCACCCCAGAACAAAATATATGTTTTGGCGGACACTATTATACTTTGCCAGCCACAGCTGAAACCACTGATTTATGGTATTGCTATTTTGGCAATTGAATTTCACCCCAGAACAAAATATATGTTTTGGCGGACACTATTATACTTTGCCAGCCACAGCTGAAACCACTGATTTATGGTATTGCTATTTTGGCAATTGAATTTCACCCCAGAACAAAATATTCCCTTTACGGACAGATTAACACTTGGCCTGCAACAGCTGGGACACCAGATTCAGGGTATTGCTATTTTGGCAATTGAATTTCACCCCTGAACAAAATATATGTTTTGGCGGACACTATTATACTTTGCCAGCCACAGCTGAAACCACTGATTTATGGTATTGCTATTTTGGCAATTGAATTTCACCCCAGAACAAAATATATGTTTTGGCGGACACTATTATACTTTGCCAGCCACAGCTGAAACCACTGATTTATGGTATTGCTATTTTATCTGTCCGTAAAAGGGTATATTTTGTTCTGGGGAGAAATTCATCACCCCAGAACAAAATATACCCTTTTACAGACAGATTAACACTTTGCCTGCAACAGCTGGGACACCAGATTCAGGGTATTGCTATTTTGGCAATTGAATTTCACCCCAGAACAAAATATACCGTTTTATGGACAGATTAACACTTGGCCTGCAACAGCTGGGACACCAGATTCAGGGTATTGCTATTTTGGCAATTGAATTTCACCCCAGAACAAAATATATGTTTTGGCGGACAATATTATACTTTGCCAGCCACAGCTGTGACACCAGATTTATGGTATTGCTATTTTGGCAATTGAATTTCACCTCAGAACAAAATATATGTTTTGGCGGACACTATTATACTTTGCCAGCCAGTGCTGGGACACCAGATTTAGGGGATTGCTATTTTGGCAATTGAATTTCACCCCAGAAAATAATCTATCCTTTGCCAGACAGCAGACAGTATTATACTTGGCTATCCAAAGCTGGAACACCAGATTTAGGGGATTGGTATTTTGGCAATTGTATTTAACCCCTTAATAAAATATAGAAATTGCTATCCTGAGTTTCTAGGGGTGACAATAAGCACAGCCAAGCACCTGATGTAGGATATAGCAAAAATTTTTTAGTATTGATGGATTGATGGACTTGGTGGCAGCTTGTTCTGGTGCACCACAAGTCACAAAATGTCCGCCGATCACCCCAGAAAAAAAGTGACAGAAAAACGCTCAGTGCAGCCTAAAAACCAGTGAGCAAGTAACTAGCAGAAGTTCAATCATTCACAGCTGTAGATTGATCCGTTCATTAGGTGCTGTTGCTGACTTTTCCCTGCCTAATCTCGCCCTCTCAGAAGCTTCGTCCTCTCCCTACACTAATCAGAGCAGTGTGACGTGCGGCGCTACGTGACTCCAGCTTAAATAGAGGCTGGGTCACATGCTGCAGTTGGCCAAACACAGCCATGCCATTAGTAGGCATGGCTGTGATAGGCTCTTAGGGCAAGAAGTAAAACGCTAGCTGAAGAATTGCCGAACAACGGACCCGAACCCGAACTTTTTTGAAAATGTTCGGGTCCGTGTCCCGAACACCCCAAAATTCGGTACGAACCCGAACTATGCTTGAACTGTTCGCTTAACACTAGTTATGATTTGTGGAACCAAAATGTTGCTTTTCTGTATGGCTTAAGTAAGGGAGCTCACAAAAGTGGGTTAGTCAGCAAATCCTAATATGCAGGTGCACGTTGCTATGGCTATGGCAAAACAAAACAAAACTAAATATATAATAAAACAGCACTCTGCGATCCAAATAAAGTACAAAAAGGTATGTATATTGCTAATGCTATACTTAAATTAGAGATGCTTGGCAAATACATTTTGTACAAAATTATTTGAGCCCGTCTGCAACACGTCAAGGTGATCTCTGATTAGACTGGTTCCTTCCTAACACTAAACCACACATGTTTATGTGCCATAACATCGAGGGAGCGTAGGTCCCACATGCATGCTGGGCCCCTTTTAATTTTTGTCATTTTGGTGCAAAATGGCCTCCATTGAATCTTAAGAATACAGGTACCAACATGCATGCCGAGCCCACTCCACACATCCCCTTAAGTAAGGGGAGTTCACATCACTGTTATTTTTCCGATGCATCAGAAGAACAGAAAAAAAATTCTGTTACGGATCCATTTTTTTAAGACGGAAAAAAGAAAAAAAAAAAGGATCTGTGACAGAAATGGCTAAAATGATAAATTTGCATAAGGCTACTTTCACAACACCTGCACTTTCCTTTGACGGATCTCAATAGCAGGGGGAAAACACTTCAGTTTTGTCCCCATTCATTGTCAATAGGGAAAAACTGAACTGAAGGGAACAGAGTGTACCAGAATGCATTCCCTTCTATTTGGCTGTGTCCCCATCATGGCCAGAATAACGCTGCAAACAACATTTTTCTGTCCCCGATGTGTTGTGGAGTAAGATAGATCCTTTCTGACACACAATGTAAGTCAATGGAGACGGATCCGTTTTCTCTGACACAATAGAAAAACAAATCCGTCCCCCATTGACTTGCAATGATTTTAGAGACGGATCCGTCATGGCCATTTTAGATATAATACAACCGGATCCGTTAACGGATGCAGACGGTTGTATTATCATAATGGAAGTGTTTTTGCTGATGCATGACGGATCCAGCAAAAACGCAGAAGTGAAAGTAGCCTAACGGATGCACAGGATCAGTTTTTTTACAGGAGAACAGAAAGGTAAATGTGATGTGAACTCCCACTTAGGCTGTGGCAACACAGCGATCTTGGCTATGACACCCATCACCAAAGATTACCGCGTAGCCATACAGTCAAAGAAATGAATGAAGTCGTAGTACGACTCGCAAGATGCCATTAATGGAACCCCAGAATCCCAGAAAAATCTACCTTGATAAAAAAAATTGTGATTCTCGAGTCACAGTCAGGGCAGTTTGTGAGTCGTGCTGCAACAACATTCATTTCTATTATTGCACTTCTAGAATACTGCCCCCTACAGGCAAGAATGTATATCAGAACAAGTAACGTTTCTTGTACGACTGCCTCTGCCCTTCAAATCAATAAGGGTTTGAGCAAATTCTGTGCAGATAGCTGGTGTGCATGGAGTTTTCAGCTTACCAATCGATCTTTATTTTATGATATATTAATAGATGCTGCACGCGAGGAATATGTGTGTCAGGAGTTGGAAATGAATACTGATGCCGTCATTACTTGGCAGGCATACATTTCTATCTATTGCATCAAGTTTGAAAAGTCAATTACCCAGTAATTCATATTTAGTCTTGTTCAGGGAATGACCATATGGCAAAACCCGGGAAGCAGATTGGTCAGCTTAACACACTCTGAAATAACTTTGCAACATAGCTGATTTTGTGGTTTTGGACAACTCAGGATAATATATCAATGAGTTATTGGGAATGTTACATACTATATCCAGTATAGCTGTATGTGGATAGCACAACCAGAGTTAACAATTCTGGTTCAGCCCTTTGCAGGAGGTTTGATGGGGATCCATGATCTGCCGCCACTCCAGCACATTTATTTGAGAGAGAGAGAGGGAGAGAGTTCAGAGAGGACAGAAGCAGTGACCCCGACTAACAGATCTCTGTGTGATTTACTGCAATATTTACAGACGGAGAGAAATGGAGAAGTTGGAATCTGCATGGCCAAGCATAGGGATCACCAAGGTAACCTGCTACTACTGCCACTTAGACTTGGATGCTGTGAGGGACACTTTTAGACACCCTTCACATAAAAATACAGTACCTATTACACCAGTAGTAAATATTGCCATAAATAAAAAATGGGAGTACTATCCATAATAATGAGGAGATTATGATTTAATAAGAGATTGTTAGAATAGATTTTAGATTTTGGAAGAATATAGTAAATCAACAGTAGAGTCGTCAATACAAATGAAGGGTATTAGTGAAATAGAAAAAACATACAACAGAATAAACAAAAAGACTCCCAAACTAATAACCAGCAAAAAGGGAATCAATTTTGTTAACAATAAAAAGAAAATGAATAGAGAGGTAACAAAAAGTGAGAGGGAAAAAAAATCAAAAGGGGGTTTAGGGTAGGCAGTTATCCAAAAACAAGGTGAATCTGAGGGGTTCAGTGCCGTTCCCCATCATTGTGCCGGCTATCACAAAGAAATGTGCTTCACGACTAAGTAATTTGTCACTAAGCAAATTTATTTGTGAAATTTGGCGAAGCAGCCGAGTCGAGGTTTTGAGAACTTTGCTCATCTCTAATTGGGATTTTAAAAAAATTATGAGAAATTTAGCTCATATAAAAATATATTTTATAAAATAAATTTCAATCTTCGTTTACACCATAAGACTGGCGTAAAAGAAGATAAATATGCAAGGCCTGCTGTCCCTGCCCCCTCCCTTGCCCTTTCTCAGGAAAGATGCAAAGGCAGCATAGAAATGCCGCTAGCACTTAAATTTAAGTCGTTTGTGACTTTTTTATGCCAGAAAACTGGGGCGTGGTGAATGATAAATTCCCCCCATTGTTATTGTGTTGTGTTATTGTACCATAGTAGATCATTTATGACCAGATATATGCCATTTTGTGCAGCATAATCTGCAACTTCTTCCCCGCTCACACCATGTCTAAAAAGCAGGGGTGGGGGCAGGCCAGCAATGAAGTTGTCTTACATTTAAAATCAGCACTGGATGCGCCAAAGTTATGTAAAGGCTAGCGCTATGGGGCTTTATTAAGACAGGCGTCTAAAACACCGGTCTTAATAAATGTGCCCCATAGTTTGTGAGGCTGAAAAAAGACATCTGTCCATCCATGAACGTTAACCGACAGGGCTTTCTTTTCTGTCCTGCATAACTGAAACCAGACTGATCCGTTCTGCTTGCCCATAGACCTCTATTATGATGGATCAAAACGGAATGCCTCTAAAGATTTCAGTTTTGAATTCCGTTATTTTCTGTTATAACCATGTTATGACAGAAAGCAATACCGGAATTCATAACTCTGATGTGAACCAGCCGTAACTAATATTTGAAAAAGTAATCTTTGCAGGGCCCGGAGACATTGCATTTACAAGGGTGATTATAAAGCAAACATTCCAGGCACGCTTTGTCAATAGAGGATACAACAAAGAAAAATTAGAAATGACAGTAAAAGAGGTAGAGGATATTCCCAGAGAACAAGTATTACAAGAGAAGAAAGAAATAATAGTTGAGGACATTAAAAATAAAATCCAAATTATTACACAATAACTTGATAAAACTATAGGCAAATTTTTACCTCCACATCCGAATCTTCTATTTAAAGAGGCCTTCTAAGTGTCTGGATAGGTCATCAGTATCTGATCGTTGTGGGTCCAACATCCAGGACTCCCATCGATCAGCGGCACTGCCAACTCTCTGTTTACCAGGCACAGCTCTGTACATTGTACTGCGACTCTGCTTAGTATCGCTGCTAAGTAGTGATGAGTGCAAAGACCCATATTCGATTTTGCGATATTTGATGAATAATTCGCATCATATTCGTCATATATTCGCGATTTCGCAATATTCGTTATTTCTCATTTAATATCATGACTTCCAATTCATTTTTCAAGTTATATTCGCATGCGTATAGAATCTATTAGTTATTAATAACGTTTAAACAGCTTTACATGTATTGAAAGCTTGAAATGGCAGGAGTCGAAAAAGACATATACGAATTTTCGTAATACATGCAGCGTACTGGAGTCTGACACAACCTGTTAACGCTTGGTAGAAAAGGGAATACAAACCGCGAATAGATTAATGTGAATATTCAAGTGACGAACATTCGCAGGACAGTTTTTGCCTATTAAGTCTTTACTCTGACAGGAATAGTGGAAATTGTTATAGAAAGCAATTGAGATTGGGGGAATTATGTCTGAATCTTTTATTTTCAATACAGTTTCCCTATCACTATCTATCTTAAGAGCGAATATTCGTAATTGCGAATGTGGGGTCATGTATTCGACATATTCACGAAATCTCAAAATCTCGATATTCGAGATTAAAATTCGCTTTGGCAATATTCGCGCTCAACACTGCTGCTAAGCCCCATTCATTTCAATAGGGCTGAGCTGCACCTAGGTCACGTGACCAATAAATGTGACATCACATGGCCAAAGCAGAGCTGGAGAAGCCTATGATGCTACTACGAGCTCCGATACCTTCTTAACAAATGGACAGGCTTCATCGACCAGTGCCCAACATGGCACTTGCCCGACGCCCATATGATACAAAGAGAGGTGATGGTACCAAGACATCTTACCCTGATGATGTCTTCAAGGCAGCTTAGCCTTTTGTTCCAAAACTAAATGTTTTCTACTCTCCTGGCCCCTCCTAGCCCCACCTAAAGGTCAGTACATATGAACAGTTACCTCATACTTTAGAAATGTGGCCAGGTATAAACATCACTAAATAACTTAATGATAGGGAAGAGCCATTTAAAAACCCTGCTTTACAGAGGCAACTGCTCAGATCCTAAGAACAAACGTTCCTTAAGTTCCCTTTCTGAATGGAGTAGTAGTGTGCATGCTGGTCCACTACCAAAAGGAAAAAGATCGCGGCACTCCTTCGTCTCTAGAAGATATTCTTTATTCCACCTTAAAGTGCGACGTTTCGACTTCAATCAAGTCTTTATCAAGCATGCTTGATGCTTGATAAAGACTTGATTGAAGTCGAAACGTCGCACTTTAAGGTGGAATAAAGAATATCTTCTACAGACGAAGGAGTGCCGCGATCTTTTTCCTTTTGGTATTGTATCGGGGACTTATGGTCAGGTCCTAACATCGAGGGCACCGCCACTATATGGACTTTGGTTATTAACCTACAATGGTGCTGTCACCCCATGTTTTTTTGCTTCATGCTGGTCCACTAGTGATGAGTGCAAAGACCCATATTCGATTTCATGATATTTGACGAATACAGGGAGTGCAGAATTATTAGGCAAATGAGTATTTGGACCACATCATCCTCTTTATGCATGTTGTCTTACTCCAAGCTGTATAGGCTCGAAAGCCTACTACCAATTAAGCATATTAGGTGATGTGCATCTCTGTAATGAGAAGGGGTGTGGTCTAATGACATCAACACCCTATATCAGGTGTGCATAATTATTAGGCAACTTCCTTTCCTTTGGCAAAATGGGTCAAAAGAAGGACTTGACAGGCTCAGAAAAGTCAAAAATAGTGAGATATCTTGCAGAGGGATGCAGCACTCTTAAAATTGCAAAGCTTCTGAAGCGCGATCATCGAACAATCAAGCGTTTCATTCAAAATAGTCAACAGGGTCGCAAGAAGCGTGTGGAAAAACCAAGGCGCAAAATAACTGCCCATGAACTGAGAAAAGTCAAGCGTGCAGCTGCCAAGATGCCACTTGCCACCAGTTTGGCCATATTTCAGAGCTGCAACATCACTGGAGTGCCCAAAAGCACAAGGTGTGCAATACTCAGAGACATGGCCAAGGTAAGAAAGGCTGAAAGACGACCACCACTGAACAAGACACACAAGCTGAAACGTCAAGACTGGGCCAAGAAATCTCTCAAGACTGATTTTTCTAAGGTTTTATGGACTGATGAAATGAGAGTGAGTCTTGATAGGCCAGATGGATGGGCCCGTGGCTGGATTGGTAAAGGGCAGAGAGCTCCAGTCCAACTCAGACGCCAGCAAGGTGGAGGTGGAGTACTGGTTTGGGCTGGTATCATCAAAGATGAGCTTGTGGGGCCTTTTCGGGTTGAGGATGGAGTCAAGCTCAACTCCCAGTCCTACTGCCAGTTTCTGGAAGACACCTTCTTTAAGCAGTGGTACAGGAAGAAGTCTGCATCCTTCAAGAAAAACATGATTTTCATGCAGGACAATGCTCCATCACACGCGTCCAAGTACTCCACAGCGTGGCTGGCAAGAAAGGGTATAAAAGAAGAAAATCTAATGACATGGCCTCCTTGTTCACCTAATCTGAACCCCATTGAGAACCTGTGGTCCATCATCAAATGTGAGATTTACAAGGAGGGAAAACAGTACACCTCTCTGAACAGTGTCTGGGAGGCTGTGGTTGCTGCTGCACACAATATTGATGGTGAACAGATCAAAACACTGACAGAATCCATGGATGGCAGGCTTTTGAGTGTCCTTGCAAAGAAAGGTGGCTATATTGGTCACTGATTTGTTTTGTTTTGTTTTTGAATGTCAGAAATGTATATTTGTGAATGTTGAGATGTTATATTGGTTTCACTGGTAAAAATAAATAATTGAAATGGGTATATATTTGTTTTTTGTTAAGTTGCCTAATAATTATGCACAGTAATAGTCACCTGCACACACAGATATCCCCCTAAATATCTAAAACTAAAAACAAACTAAAAACTACTTCCAAAAATATTCAGCTTTGATATTAATGAGTTTTTTGGGTTCATTGAGAACATGGTTGTTGTTCAATAATAAAATTAATCCTCAAAAATACAACTTGCCTAATAATTCTGCACTCCCTGTAATTTGCATCATAATCGTCAAATATTCGCCATTTTGCAATATTCGTTATTTCGCATTTAATATCATGACATGCAATTCATTTTTCAAGTTATATTCGTGTGCGCATAAAATCTATTCGAATTGTTATTAATACGTTTAAACAGCTTTACATGTATTGAAAGCTTGAAATGGCGGGAGTCATTTGTGCGAATGGAAAGGTGCGAAAAAGACATATACGAATTTTTGCAATACATGCAGCGTACTGGAGTCTGACACAACCTGTTAACGCTTAGTAGGAAAGGGAATACAAGCCGCGAATAGGTTAATGCGAATATTCAAGTGACGAACATTCGCAGGACAGTTTTTACCTATTTGGTCTTTACTCAGACAGGAATAGTGGAAATTGTTATAGAAAGCAATTAAGGTTGGGGGAATTATGTCTGAATCTTTTATTTTCAATACAGTTTCCCTATCACTATCCATCTTAAGAGCGAATATTCGTAATTGCAGATATGGGGTCATGTATTCGACATATTCGCAAAATCTCGAAATCACAATATTCGAGATTAAAATTCGCTTTGCGAATATTCACACTCAACACTATGGTCCACTACTCCATTCTCTTTTATGGGGTTGATGTACCCCATCAGTCCCATAGAACTGAATAGTGAACCAGACAAATAATGTGCACTCCCGCTGCATTCACAGAGGGGACCCAGGGAGTCAGGACCCTTCTTTCTGGGGATTAGGGGGGTTCCAGCTGCTGGACCCCTACAACCTGTCATTTTTCACCTGTCCTGTGGTTAGTGAATGAATAATTTTCCTAGGGTAACCCCATTAACTACAGAATAAATTGATTATACTGCCCCATACTCTTGAGTACTGACACTCCAGCTAATAATTGCACTGAGGCTTAATATGCCGTTACCAGAAAAGGGAATAGTGCCATCATGAAAGTTTACAATGCACACGCGAGAATCTCTAGAGACCTGCTTCTATTTCTCAGATTTTACTTCTGATCATAATTCCTTGATCTAGTTTCATATAAGAAACACCAGTTGTGAATCCCAGGGCTGGCACATCACATCTACTGGAGTAGAAGGCACTGGAGAAATATTTTGTTCAGTATTTTAGTATTCCATATCCATGGTGATTAAAACAACCATTTTCCTGAGGGCGATAGTTTTCAGGTTTATCACTGATGACTGGAGTTAATGTTAACTCTTTTCTAAGGAGAATGAAAAATCATTTGAAGCTTCAGTCACCCCGAGAATGTAGATATCTGTGAATGAAATATGTGTTGTGAGACACACTGTAATCCTTAACACATCCTTACATCACAAACAAAACTTTAAAAAAAAAAAAAACTTGCTTTTGTTTTCTTTTAGACATATATATCATAATGGCACAAGGGATGTATGGAGCAGGCTCAGGAGCTGAGCCCACTCCAAAAGTGACAATTACTGGCAGTGTTATACAGCTTGCACCCACCCAACATGACTGAAGATAACTTTGATCTCCGTCATTTAACCTCAGACAGTGTTAAGTAACACGAGTCACGACGCATGGCATGGGTAACCAGCGCATGCACAGGACCATGCTCAGTACTGCTCAATGGAGGCTTCTAATGGACTGGTCTAGCGATGCAACCCTCCATCAGCAGCCATGCTGGGACAGGATGGAGATGCTTATGAAGTACCCCAAATGTTTGGTTTGTAATGTTATTTAATGTTTGCGCTTTACACCTGAAGGTGAGGTATGGTTGGCATCAGGGGGAGTGGGCTGATCCTATTTCCTACCAGGGAACGCAAGGACTGTGAGGAGAGAGGAAGCAAGTCCTTTTGCTCCTGCTCCGAGGGCCTTAGAGATCAAAGAACCAACTCCTCCAGAGAGACTTTAAAGACATAACTACAGATATTTTGCAAAACTACAGTCAGGAGAGAGACTAGCAACTACAGGCATCCAGACCCTACTGCTGGCGAGGAACTACAGCTCAGATACCTATCACCTAGATCACATCCAGGCCAGACCAACTAAAAAAAAGCCTGTGTTACACAGTGGACACCACAACCACAACTGCCAGCTTTCAGCTGTTAGCCAGAAGTTCAAGAGAGAGTCATCAGCAAGATAGCATACCAGAGGTGCCATTATCTGCCAGCCACCATATCTCATTAACCGGGAAGAGAAGTTGCTCTTTGTCTGAACTATTGCCGAATGAACTACAACTTCTATTTCATTGTTAGTAAAGATAGACTTTTATTCTTCTACTTCTGGTCTGATTTCTTATATAAACCTTTTCACTGCACCAATCCCCAGGGAGCAACGGCCTGAGGCATGCACCATGACACAACATCCCATCAGGAGCACTACCATTCCAATCCTCTGCACTGGCTCCTCAGGGGCTCATTGCACTTACACAAGGCTGTACTATCTAAATGCACGGGGAATGGACACCCCGCACTCCTCCAATTAACTGTTTGGGAGTAGCTCTGGCACCAGAACTACACTGATCCAACCATTGTGCAGTGGATGGAGTTGGTTACTGCAGTATTCACTTTAATAGAATCAGTTTTGTAGTAACCAGCACTGTTCAGTACACATGGGATGGCGATAGATAGTTCTGGTTCCAGAGTTATTTCCAAACAGCTAATTAGTGTGGGGTGCTGGCCCTGCGTCAATCTGATATTAATGGCTTATTCTGGGGATAGGCCTTCAATATCAAAATGTAAAACCTATTTAAGTGCTTAAGTGTGACTGCTACATCTGCATAACCTATAGCTATCCCTCAGCTAACTGTAGCTTAATCACAACAGTAGAGCAATTTTTTGGTATAGTAAAACTCTACACAATTTTTGACTCTCAGCACATGCTTATTTTAGGTGAAAGCCTATGGGATCTGCTGCTACACTGTGGCTCATGCCAACCCACAAGTTGTACAAAGCCCTAATACATCATCCATAGAGTCTACAAGGCCTTATGTACCAGTTATCCTAGCATGCTCTGCTAGTTGCCATACTGTATAACCAAGATCTTCTCCCCTAGATCCTAGGAGAGATTATGTCCATAATACCACCTACTATATAGGGATGCCATATGACAGCACATGGAGTGCTTTTGGCACTGTAGTAGGCAGCTGCAGGGACTCCGAGTGCCACCATATAGACTCCATGCACACATCTTATGGGCACGAGACATTACACTTCACTGTCATCTTCACTGGCAGCGTTGATTCCTTAGACAGCATGCATTTTCTTGAAGAGTCCTCAGGAATGGTAACAGGTATTCATATCACCGCAGTAGATTTATCTAATTTCCATTACACTTGTACAGTTTATTTTCTCCAGATTCTTTTTAATCACACTGAAATATCTGGCACCATTTCCATAGAAAATAAATGTGATCGGAGCCTTGTAGCGGCAGAATGAGTAAATGGACTGTTGCCCAGAAGCCCTGTCTATGATGAAACAAATACAATGGTATCAGGTTGGCGACTTCATCATGTAAGCTCCTCGCCTCTATCTATCAGCAATGCATGATGGATGTATTTTATCCTCATTTTACAAGTGGGACTCTTTATTTTTGGCTGTAACTTTAAGAATGATGATAAAGGGGATAAAGCAGTGTTTATGGAGGAACGTTATGTTTGAAAATGTTGGAACTATGCAGGGATGCACCTAGCCTTTCTGCTGCCTGAGACAAAAATTAAAACAGACCCCCCCCCCCATACCAAATTCTCAACCTAACCCCTTCCCTCCTAACATTACGAATATCACCACAAAACATAAAGGGTAATAATACAGTGCCGCATATCTCTTACATTCAGTGACGTCTCTTCTGATGGAGATGTTCTCTTTCCTCATCTTCTCCTTTCAGACCCGACCGCCATGATGATTTTTCAGTCATCTCTCGTCTGTCTCATCCTCCCATCTTCTGGACAAATCATCCTACCATCCCCAATACTGTGTTGCTGTGCTCCCCAATATTATACTGCAGAAACAGATAAACCTCCCGATAATACTAGTACCACACAGATAGTGCCCTTCAATAATTATTGGCACACAGTGTCTTAAAATAAATGCAGCAAATAGTGTCCCTGACACTAATAGTGTAAACATAATGTCCCCCAAAAATAACTGTGCTAAGCTGATACTGTGTCAGAGAGTACCCCACAGTAATAGCTCTCCCCAATGTCCCACCAATAGTAATACTTCTCTCCTAGAGCACACATGGTAGTAACAGTGCTCCTACAGTGCCCCCAACATTTCCCCACTGTGCCTCGGAAGTAATAACGGTCTCATAGTGCCCATACTAGTAATTATGTTCTCCATAGTCCCCCAGTAGTAATAAGTCCCACCACAATGCCCCCAGTAGTAATAACTCTCCTTATAATGTAACAGTAGAAAAATGCCCCCTAATGTGTGCCAGTACAAAAAATGCCTCCTTATAATATGTGCCAGTGCAAAAAAACTACCCCATAATGTGTTCCAGTTAAAATACCCCTATATAATGCCAACTCAAGGCCCCCATAGTGCGCCTCTCCCCCTTCCCCATAGTGCCCCCATAATATGCCAGTATAAAATACCCCTTGTTAGTGCCCCTGTAGATGCCCCAATAGTGCTCCTCTCCCCCCTTCCCCATAGTACCCCCATAATATTTCCAAGTATAAAATGCCCCTATACAGAGCCCCCCATATAAAATACTCCTTCTTTGTGGCCTCTGTAGATGCCCCCTTAGTTTTCCTCTCCCCCCTTCCCCATAGTGCCCCCCCAAAAAAAACACCTCTTCTTCGTGCACTCAATAGATGCCCCCAATAATGTGGCAGTAAGAAGTGACCCAATAGTGCCCCCCAATAATGTGCCAGTAAGAAGTGCCCTCATAGATGCCCCCTTAGTGCCCCCCAATGATGTGCCAGTAACAAGTGTCCCCATAGATGCCCCCATAGTGCTCCTCTCCAGCACAGAATTGGGAAGGGAGAAGCCTCTCTCTTCCCCAGTGCACCATCCATCTGTATAGCTGTCCTAAGGATAGAGATACAGATGAATATAGACATGAGCGCTTCAACAATGGAAGCACTCATCTCCACTCCTTCTGCCCTGCTGCTGCCGCCCTCGACTTGTCACCAGCTCCGCGCTGTCTGAGGCGATCGCCTCATCTCGCCTAATTGACGGTGCGGCCCTGGAACTATGGTGCTACTATGTTATGATGGAGCACACCAAAATGAGATGGTAATTACAGATAGGAATTAGGCCAAGCCAAGTTACAGATTAAAGGGCCTCTCCTGGATTTTCATGTTGATGGCCTATCTTCAGGACATGCTTCCTTAAACAGCCAATCGATAGAGGTGGTGGTAGGTAGACCCCCATCAATCAGATGTAGAAGCTACAGTGTTCACCAGAGACCCGGTGAGCGCCACAGCCAAACACAGCGATGTCCATTGGATAGCGACTGTGTCTGGTGTGGCAGCTAAGCTTCATTCACATGAATGGGACTGAGCTGCACCTAGGCCATGTGACCAATGAACGTCAGAGGGCCTAGAAAAAGACCTAAGTGCTCACGAAGCGCCATGGCCTCCTCATTTCCTTGTCTTTTTTCCAGGCGATTTATACAGTACTGACCAACATCTGCAGAGGCTCTGAGGTTAAAAAAAAAAAAAAGAAACTCCCCCAAGAAGCGACCCCATTTTATAAATTACTCCTCTCACAGAATTTACCGAGGGGTGTAAGGAGCATTTTGACTCTATAGGTGTTTTGCAGAAATTAATGAGCAAGGGAATGTGTGAAAGATCATTACGCCTGGACCTGACTTCTCCTAAAGTCAAAGTGCAGAGGGCGTGGTAGTTGCAGAGGGAAAAGAGGCTCTAGGTATAATAGTAACGCCGCCGTTGCTCCTAGAGGCTCATTTGCATATATTAACACTTAATGAACATGGGTCCAACACGGATGCCTTCAGCTGCCAAGGACACATGGAACAGGTCTACCAGTGTCATAGGTACAAATCTACTGACAGATGGCCTTTAAGTAATATGTTTCCAATTGTATAGGGGTTATCCAATATTTAAATATTATATTTTTGTTTGATCACGTAAAACAGCAATTTTCCAAAGGAATAATTTTTAAAAACTTGCTCCTGTGTCTAGATATAGAGTTTACGTTCATATTTTGGTGACCCCAGTATTCGTTCTCTCTTAAAACTAATGTGTGAGAAGTAGTGTTGAGCGCAAATATTCGAATAGCGAATTTTTTAGCGAATATTGGCACTTCGCAAATTTGCGAATATTGCTAATATAGCGCTATATATTCGCTATTTCGAATATTGTTTTTTTGTTTTTTTTTTAAGTTCTAAATCTTTGTTGCTCTCTGGTTGTGTTCCCACTTCCCAAAAGCTGTTCTTACCTGTCCGGAGGATTCCTGGCTCCCTGCCCGCTCCAGTCAATGCCTGTTGCCGCTTCTTCCGACTTCCTTCCCATGTGCATGGGAACGCCTCCATGCTAAAATGTACTGTCGGATGTGAGAATCACGATCCCACAAATTTGACTAAGTTGTAATCGCAATGCGATTAATATAACCTGAATTACTCGCATTGCGAATTCAACTAAGAGCTGGGTTCCTAATGGTTGCATTGCTAGAATATAATGAATATTACGAATTCATGAATATAGCACTATATTCTCAATCTTCGTTATATTCTAGCAACAACCATTAGGAACTCAGCTCTAAGATCAATTCGCAATGCGAGTATATGTTCGCTTCGCGAATGAAATTTAGAGCTGGGTTACTAATGGTTGTATTGCTATAATATATAACGAAGATTGAGAATATAGTGCTATATTCGTGATATTCGTTATCTTCGTCAATCCTAGCAATACAAGTTACAACCATTAGGAACTCAGCTCTAAGTTTAATTCGCAATGCGAATATAAATTCGCGTTCGCGTAACATTTGCAATATATAGAATAATGACGAATATTTTCGATTTCGACAAATATATGACGAATATTCAATTGAATATTCGCGAAATATCGCTAAATCAAATATGGCACCTCCCGCTCACCACTAGTGAGAAGTCACTTCTAGTGCTCTGATTCTTATTGGCTAACTGCACAATAGCATACACGTATATTACTCCGCTGCCTGCGTACAAGACGATGCAGTCAGTGAGCCTGAGTTACTGAGCACGTGCGACCACTTGCACCGGAAACATTAGATGTAAGTTCTGAAAGGCAATGAAAATAATCCCAGTGGGCACCATAACAGGTATGCATATAACAGCAATGTCTAGACACAGGGGAATTTAAAAAAAAATATATTGAATTATTTTTTATGTCATGTTTTACGTGATTTTACACAGAAATGCAATACTATATTGTGGGATCTCCCTTTAACACGATAAAGCAATTCATTTCACACAGGGGAGTCTGCACGGTAAACAAGAAGATTATACACGCAGTATTGCTATATTCTTCTATTATAGAATAAAATCCACCTGAGTGTCCTATAAACCTGTTTTACGATAATGACTAATTTATTGTAAAATAACTAGTATTTAAATCCTATAGCTAAGAGTCGGGAACACGGGCATCGGTACAGACCTCTACTAAGAAACCACTGGAAACAATATCCAGAATCTAGAAAGGTTCCATGTTGTATTCCTACCTTTCATACAGCGAGTGCCACAGCTGAATTTTTGGCTAATTTAGGATTTTTACCTTGTTTATCCCCTGCTCATGTTGATACATTGTAATTATCACAGCTGTATCACTTTTCTAATTGTTCACATTCATATGAAATTTCTTCCATTACTCCTACTGTGAAGGCAGAATGCAAATCTGTAGCTGAAAGACTAAACAAAGATTATATACATACAGTATATAAATTTATTCTCAGGACCCAAACCTCATATCCTCAAAGTCTAATAGATTATGATCCAAAGGAATAAACCCTAGTCGCAAGTGATTGGCTATAAAGGCAGCGCCAAGTGTTTTTTTTTTTCTCCTGGATCTTTGGGGCCTTCTATGGTATGAGAGCCTAGGCCAGCTCAGTGGAGGTTCCTCTGGTACTCTGGTGGGCCAGTCAAACGCGGAGTCTAGAGATACGCCAAACTTATCACGATGGCTCCGGCTGGATGATACATTTGGTGCGAGGCTAGTCACTTTGGTCTAACTTTATACCACCAATTGTTTGGTTTACTTTGTTACAACATTTTGGTGCAAATTGTTGCATCTCAGATCAAACCCCCTTCCCACTAGGTTACACTCCTGCTCACTACGTCACACCTTTTTGGTGCAGTGGATTTTTCTAAAACTAGAAGTGCCAAACTGTGCCAAATTTTGGCGCATTCTACTAAAAGGTCTAGGAGCAATAACATAAGTAAATGGAGACCATTGGATGCATATTGCATATAGAGGGTATATATACTGTATATATGTACCAGCAAAAATAAAGGGCATCTGTACCTATAAAACTGGATGACCTGTTGCATGTGCGCTTGTTGGTCCCATGTTCATATGTGCCCACATTGCTTAGAAAAATGATGTTTTAGTACATGCAAATGAGTCTCTAGAAGCAACGGGGGCCTTGCCGTTAAACCCAGAGGTTCTGCTCTCTCTGCAGCTACCGCACCCTTTGCACTTTGATTGACAGAGTCAGGCAGTGTAAACATGATCATGCCTGGCCTTTCAAAGTGGAGAGGGTGCAGCAGTTCCAGAAAGAGCAGAGCCTCCATGAGTAACGGCAATGCCCCAGTTCCTCCTAGAGGCTTATTTGCAGGGCACATATGAACATGGGACCAACACAGAGGCCTTCAGCTGCCAAGTGCACATGTACCAGGTCAGCCAGTGTCATAGGTACAAATCTGCTGACAGATGCCCTTTAAAAGATCTCCCAGGAATTAAGAGCATAAAAATACTTCAATATTACTGTATTATAAATATATTCCCAAATACCTTTCATTAGTTGTAATGGCTCATTTTGTCTGGGGAGCAATCATCAGGGAAAATAAAATGGCCGCCATCCTATTAGTACAGACAAAACCTGTGCTAATCACACAGCAGGACAAGTTACTTCACAACACTGAGCTAAAGAGCTGCCTCCGCCTCCTCTCTGCTCTGCTTGGCAAGCATTAGGATCCTGAATACAGCTGATAAGATCTTCAGATGAATCTCCGTGGGAATGGAGTTCATGAGGAGACAGGAAGTACAGAGAGGATGGACAGAACAGACTGTAGTAATTGTCCACACCAGCCACCTCCTCTCTGTACTTCATGTCCAGGGCCGCACCGCCAATTAGGCGAGGTGAGGTGATCGCCTCAGGCGGCGTGGCTCTGGTGACAAGTGGGGGCGGCAGCAGGGCACAGAGAGATGAGCGCTTCCATTGAAGCGCTTATCTCCATAGTCATCTGTATCGCCGTTCTCAGGGGAGAGGCCCCGATGAAGTCATTGCGCATCCTGAGCTGTACGACGCGGGACACAGGCCGAAAAAAGGCCTGTATCGCATTGCTGCCAGCCTGATGGAGGTAAGTATGTAAGTTTATTTTTTTATATGGTACAAATCAGGAGAGGAGTGCTATGGGGGCACTGTTACTGGCACATGATTGGTGGAGCATCTATGGAGGGCACTTGTTACTGGCACATGATTGGGGGAATGTATGGGGGCACTTGTTACTGGCACATTATTGGGGGGCACTTCTTATGGGAACATTATTAGGGGGCATCTATAGGGCACTTCTTACTGGCACATTATTGGGGGACACTTCTTATGGGAACATTATTGGGGGGCATCTATGGGGCACTTCTTACTGGCACATTATTGGGGGGGCACTATGGGGGCACTTTCCTTCTTTCCTTCATCTTTTGCAGGTTAGGGGCTTTCATCCCTTTTATTTTTCTGTATATAATATATATATATATATATATATACATACATACATACATACACTCACCTAAAGAATTATTAGGAACACCATACTAATACGGTGTTGGATCCCCTTTTGTCTTCAGAACTGCCTTAATTCTACATGGCATTGATTCCACAAGGTGCTGATAGCATTCTTTAGAAATGTTGGCCCATATTGATAGGGTAGCATCTTGCAGTTGATGGAGATTTGAGGGATGCACATCCAGGGCACGAAGCTCCCGTTCCACCACATCCCAAAGATGCTCTATTGGGTTGAGATCTGGTGACTGTGGGGGCCATTTTAGTACAGTGAACTCATTGTCATGTTCAAGAAACCAATTTGAAATGATTTGAGCTTTGTGACATGGTGCATTATCCTGCTGGAAGTAGCCATCAGAGGATGGGTACATGGTGGTCATAAAGGGATGGAGATGGTCAGAAACAATGCTCAGGTAGCCCGTGGCATCAGACCAGGCAACGTTTTTCCAGCCTTCATCAGTCCAAATTTTCGTGAGCTCGTGCAAATTGTAGACTCTTTTTCCTATTTGTAGTGGAGATGAGTGGTACCCGGTGGAGTCTTCTGCTGTTGTAGCCCATAGTAGCTACTATATGCCGGAGGCTCGAATATGCTGCACGCACGATATCAGAGGCGTGCAGCGCTGTAAATAACTAAACACACCACCAACTTTGTGGCTGCATGCACGCCATCAGAGGTGTGCAGCACTGTGGTTGGTGTGTCTAAATTACAATCAATGTCCTTGCTGGATACACATTATTAGAGGTGTGCAGCGTCATGTTCGTTAACCACTCACCCATTAACCTGCACCATACAGCTGGGAGAAAATCATAGTAGATAATGCCGCCCCTTTCAGAGTTAAGCTTTAAAAACAGAAAACTATAGATGATGCCTGTGGAGAGGGAAAACTGCCAAAAAATTTACTATACAGGTAACACTGTGGTAACAAACACTATAAGGCCCCTTTCACACGGGCGTTGTGGAATGGGGCTGGATAGGATGCCGGTGCGTTGTGGGAAAATGTGCGATTTTTCCACTCGGGTGCAAAGCGTTATAATGTGTTTTGCATGTGCGTGGGAAAAATCTGCTTGTTTGGTACCCAGTAGTTCGGGTTTGGGTTGAGTATTCTGTAGATTTTATTATTTTCCCTTATAACATGGAGTTGCGATCTCTTCTTTCTTCTTAAATCATGAGCTGCCGGCTAAAGGACCTGTGGTGACGTCACTGTGCTCATCACATGGTCCATGTGATGTGACGTCACCACAGGTTTTTTTAGCCGGCAGCTCATGATTAAAGAAGAAATAAGAAATCGCAACTCCGCGAGCCAGTGGATAAGTTGAGTTCATTTTTTTTTTTAACCCCTCAATCCACATTTTACAAAGCATTCTGTAGTGAGAATGCTATTATTTTCCCTTATAACCATGTTAAAAGGGAAAATAGGGTCCACATCCCGATCGCAACCATGCGTGAAAATTGCACTGCATACACACTTGTTTGCGGATGCTTGCGTTTTTCAATCAGCCCCATTCACTTCTATGGAGCCTGTGTTGCGTGAAAAACGCACAATATAGAGCTTGCTGCGATTTTCACGAAACGCACAAGTGATGCTCATGTGCACAGCCCCATAGAAATTAATGGGTCCGGATTCATTGCGGGTGCAATGCGTTAACATCACGCATTGCACCCGCGTGGAATACTTGCCCGTGTGAAAGGGGCCTTACTCCCATATCAAAGTGTAAGAAAACTGATGCTTTAACCCTTTAATGACCGGGTCATTTTGCACCTTCGTGACCAAGCTTATTTTTGAAAATGTAACATGTATGACAATATGTGGTAATAATTTTGGAACACTTTTACTTATCCAGGTCATTGTGAGAATGTTTTCTCATCACATATTGTACTTCATGACAGTCATAAATTTGAGTCAATATATTTCACCTTTTATTTATGCAAAAATCCCAAATTTTCACAATTTCAATTTCTCTGCTTTTAAAACAGAAAGTGATACCTCATAAAATATTTATTAATTAACATTCCCCACATATCCACTTGATGTTGGCATCATTTTGTAAATGTCATTTTATTTTTTTAGGACATTAGAAGGCTTCGAATTTCAGAAGTAATTTTTTAAATTTTTAAGAAAATTTCCAAAACCCACTTTTTAAGGACCAGTTCAGGTCTGAAGTCACTTTGTGGGGCTTACATAGTAGAAACCCCCCATAAATTACCCAATTGTAGAAACTACACCCCTCAAGTTACTTAAAACTGATTTTACTAACTTTTTTAACCCTTTAGGTATGCCACAAGAATTAAAGGAAAATGGAGATGAAATTTTAAAATTTTACTTTTTTGGCAGAAACACCCCACATGTGGTGGTAAACTGATCTAAGGGCCCATGGCAGGGCGCAGAAGAAAAGGAGCTCGCATGGTTTTTGGAAGGCAGATTTTGCTGGACTGGTTTTTAGACACCATGTCCCATTTGAAGCTCACCAGATGCACCCCTACAGTAGAAACAATCAAAAAGTGACCCCATTTTGGAAACTACAGGATAAGGTGACAGTTTCATTGGTACTATTTTGGGGTACATAGGATTTTTAATTGCTCTATATTACGTATTTTTGTGAGGCAAGATAACCAGACAATGTCTGGTTTAGCACTGTTTTTATTTTTGTTTTTTATTACATTCATCTGACAGGTTAGATCATGTGCTATTTTTATAGAGCAGGTTGTTACAGACGGTATGATATCAAATATGTCTACTTTCTTTGTTTGTTTAAGTTTTACATAATAAAGTATTTTTTTTTTTAAAAATTATGTTTTTGTGTCTCCATTTTCTGAACGTCATATTTTTTTTATTTTTCTGCCGATCGTCTTGAGCAGGGGCTCTTTTTTTGCGGGAAGAGTTGACGTTTATTTTGGTACTTTTTTGGGTACATATGATTTTTTTACCATTCATTATTACACTTTATGGGGCAATGTGACAAAAAAATTGGTTGTTTTGGCACAGTTTTTATTTATTTATTTTTACGGCGTTTATCTGAGCAGTTAAGTCATGTGATATTTTTATAGAGCAGGTTGTTACCGCAATACCTAATATATATACTTTTTCTTATTTATTTAAATTTTACACAATAATAGCATTTTTAAAACAAAAAAAAAATGATGTTTTAGTGTCTCCATAGTCTGAGAGCCATAGTTTTTTTATTTTATGGACAATTGTCTTAGGTAGGGTCTCATTTTTTGTGGGATGAGGTGAAGGTTTGATTGGTACTATTTTGGGGAATATATACCTTTTTGCTTGGTGTTGCACTTTTTGTGATGGTAGGTGACAAAAAATTGCTTTTTTGACACTGTTTTATTTTTTGGTCTGTGATATTTTTATAGAGCTGGTTGTTATGGATGTGTTTATACCTAATATGTCTACTTTTTCTTATTTATTTATTTCACTTTAACACAATAATAATATTTTTGAAACAAAAAAAATGATGTTTTAGTGTCTCCATATTCTGAGAGCTATAGTTTTGTTATTTTTTGGGCGATTGTCTTTTGTAGGGGCTCATTTTTTGCAGGATGAGGTGATGGTTTTCATGCTACCATTTTAGGGGATATACACGTATACCTATTTGATCTCTTGGTGTTGCACTTTTTCTGATGTAAGTTGACAAAAATGGCTTTTTTGACACATTTTGTATTTTTTACAGTGTTTATCGGTCGGGTGGATAATGAGATATATTTATAGAGCCGTCGTTATGGACACGGCGATATCTAATATTTGTGTTTTTTCTTTTTTTTTCCTTATAAAATCAAGGGAAAGGGGCATTTTTTTCTTTTTTTATTCAAAACTTTATTTTTTTTATTACCGTATATACTCGAGTATAAGCCGAGTTTTTCGGCACAAAATTTGTGCCGAAAAACCCGAACTCGGCTTATACTCGAGTCATAAATTAAAACTGTGAAGAGCGGAGTGGGAGGAGGAGCGGGGGGAGGAGCTGGGGGCGGGCATTTGCGGCAGGGCCGATGCGCTCACTGCGCTCCGGCCCCACCGCTCATGTATACTTTTTAAATTTGATTATACTATACACTTATTACAATTCTTGCCCCCACTGTACCTCATTACATGCGGCAGGCGGGCAGTGAATACTTCAGGCCGGGCGGACGAGAGCAGCGTGACTTGCTGATGTCACGTGCCTGCCCGGCCTGCTTTATGAATGAAGCAGGCGGCGCAGGCACGTGACGTCAGTCACACTGCGCTCGCTCTCCGCCCGGCCTGAAGGATTCACTGCCCGCCTGCCGCATGTAATGAGGTACAGTGGGGGCAAGAATTGTAATAAGTGTATAGTATAATCAAATTTAAAAACTATACATGAGCGGTTATGGGAGGATGGGGATGGCACTGTTATGGGATGAGGGGATGTGGATGGCACTGTTATGGGGGATCTGTTATAGGATGGGGGATCTGTGGATGCCATCCACAGCCCCCATCCCATAAGTGCCATCCACATCCCCCTTCCCATAACAGTGTCATCCACATCCCCTCATCCCATAAGTGCCATCCACATCCCCCATCCCATAACAGTGTCATCCACATCCCCTCATCCCATAAGTGCCATCCACATCCCCCTTCCCATAACAGTGTCATCCACATCCCCTCATCCCATAAGTGCCATCCACATCCCCCCTTCCCATAACAGTGTCATCCACATCCCCCTCATCCCATAAGTGCCATCCACATCCCCCCTTCCCATAACAGTGTCATCCACATCCCCCTCATCCCATAAGTGCCATCCACATCCCCCCTTCCCATAACAGTGTCATCCACATCCCCCTCATCCCATAAGTGCCATCCACAGCCCCCCATCCCATAACAGTGTCATCCACAGATCCCCCATAACAGTGCGTCATCCACAGATCCCCCCATAACAGTGCGTCATTCACAGATCCCCCCCATAACAGTGCGTCATCCACAGATCCCCCATAACAGTGACATCCATTTCCACCTCGGCTTATACTCGAGTCACTACTTTTCCCAGGTTTTTTTGGGTAAAATCAGGGGGGTCGGCTTATACTCGGGTCGGCTTATACTCGAGTATATACGGTAAAACACTTTCTTTCCCACTCTGGGACTTCAACTTTTGGGGGTCTGATCCCCTCTGCAATGCATTTCAATACATCTGTATTGTAAT
This sequence comes from Bufotes viridis, assembly GCA_033119425.1. Taxonomy (NCBI): domain Eukaryota; kingdom Metazoa; phylum Chordata; class Amphibia; order Anura; family Bufonidae; genus Bufotes; species Bufotes viridis. Next base: position 354,821,424 of record CM065593.1, read on the forward strand.
GCATTGCCTGTTAGTGTATTACAGGTTGCCTAGAAAACCAGGCCTGCGGCTGGATCTTCTCGGTCTCTGTAGAAGGCAAGTCCCGATGCCTTGCAAGGCATTGGGCAGTGTCTGCAAGGCATCAAGCTGCCTTCTCACCCATGGGGTCCCTGCCACAGCAGCGTGGGGATCCCATGGGCTCCCTCACCTGCCGCAAATACTTACCAAATCGGCGTTTATCTGAGCAGTTAAGTCATGTGATATTTTTATAGATCAGGTTGTTACCGCAATACCTAATATATATACTTTTTCTTATTTATTTAAATTTTACACAATAATAGCATTTTTAAAACAAAAAAAAAATGATGTTTTAGTGTCTCCATAGTCTGAGAGCCATAGTTTTTTTATTTTATGGACAATTGTCTTAAGTAGGGTCTCATTTTTTGTGGGATGAGGTGAAGGTTTGATTGGTACTATTTTGGGGAATATATACCTTTTTGCTTGGTGTTGCACTTTTTGTGATGGTAGGTGACAAAAAATTGCTTTTTTGACACTGTTTTATTTTTTGGTCTGTGATATTTTTATAGAGCTGGTTGTTATGTCTACTTTTTCTTATTTATTTATTTCACTTTAACACAATAATAGTATTTTTGAAACAAAAAAAATGATGTTTTAGTGTCTCCATATTCTGAGAGCTATAGTTTTGTTATTTTTTGGGCGATTGTCTTTTGTAGGGGCTCATTTTTTGCAGGATGAGGTGATGGTTTTCATGCTACCATTTTAGGGGATATACACGTATACCTATTTGATCTCTTGGTGTTGCACGTTTTCTGATGTAAGTTGACAAAAATGGCTTTTTTGACACATTTTGTATTTTTTACAGTGTTTATCGGTCGGGTGGATAATGAGATATATTTATAGAGCCGTCGTTATGGACACGGCGATATCTAATATTTGTGTTTTTTCTTTTTTTTTCATTATAAAATCAAGGGAAAGGGGCATTTTTTTCTTTTTTTATTCAAAACTTTATTTTTTTTATTAAAACACTTTCTTTCCCACTCTGGGACTTCAACTTTTGGGGGTCTGATCCCCTCTGCAATGCATTTCAATACATCTGTATTGTAATGCATTGCCTGTTAGTGTATTACAGGTTGCCTAGAAAACCAGGCCTGCGGCTGGATCTTCTCGGTCTCTGTAGAAGGCAAGTCCCGATGCCTTGCAAGGCATTGGGCAGTGTCTGCAAGGCATCAAGCTGCCTTCTCACCCATGGGGTCCCTGCCACAGCAGCGTGGGGATCCCATGGGCTCCCTCACCTGCCGCAAATACTTACCAAATACGTCATTGGACATTAAGGGGTTAAAGGGGTTCTCCACAATTTTCTTATTGATGGGATCAATGAGATCGATGGAGGTTCAACTCCCTGCACCCCTGTCGATCAGCTGTTTGAGGAAGCCGCTGCACTCACTGAAGCTATGGTGAGTGCTGCAGACTCCTCACAGCTTTCCATGCACAGCACCAAGTGAACAAGTGCAAACATGGCGCCCACTCGCACACGCAGTGGGTGTCATGGCCGGCGGGTTTTGCCACAAAGGAAATGCAGTGGGAACAAAATCCGTAAAACGGTGGAGGAGTTTTTTTTTTTTTTTCAATTCCACCCCATTTTCCACTTTATTGTATGCCATATTAAATGGTGGCATTAGAAAGCACAACTTCTTCCGCAAAAAAAAAGCCATTATACAGCTGTTACAGATGTAAACGGAAAAATAAAAAAGTTATGGCTCAAGGAAGATAGGGAAGAAAAATGAAAAAATGAAAAAAAAGGACTTTTAATCCATATGCAAATAAGCAATTAAGTGCACAGGGGGTGGACCTAAACCATTCTGTGCTGCTTTGCTCCTCCTACCTCCTCTGCCAGCCCTCCCTTTACTTCTTGATTGACAGAGATGGGAAAGATGACTATACAGAAACTTGGCCCGGTCTATCAAGAAGGGGGAAGAAGGAGGGGCAAGGGTGTACGGAGTGGCTTGGGCCCACCCTCAGTGCACCTAACTGCTAATTTACATACAGATTAAAGATACTTTTTTCCCCATATTAAATTAAGGAGTGGTAAGTGAAAGGTATGACAACATTTAACAGAGCCAACCCTAGAAGACATTGTGCTTGGTTTAGCAATGAATTTCCTAGTGGAAGGCTCCCTTTAAATATTTGAAATGATATAGTAAATTCCGCTGGGGCTGTCTGTCACTAATGTGAATACACAGGTTCTCGGTGCTCTATAACTATATGATTAAAGGGGTTATCCCATGAATAATGTAAAGAAGGAAAATCATACATTATCCAGTACAGTGACGGCAAACCTTTTAGAGACCAAGTGCCCAAACTGCAACCCAAAACCCACTTACCTTACCTCAGTACTGAAAAATACCGACCTAGTTAAGCTATGAGGGCGTGGCTTAACACTGGCCCCAGTAAATTGAATGCCCACGTTGGCACCTGCTAGTATTAAAAATGTCCCATTAGTGGCCCCCAGTATTAATAATGCCCCATTAGTGGCCCCCAGTATTAATAAGGGCCCCATTAGGGGCCCCCAGTACTTATAAGGCCCCCATTAGTGGCCCCCCAGTATTAATAATGCCCTATTAGTGGCCCCTAGTATTAATTAGGCCCCATTAGTGGCCCCCAGTAAAATTATTGCCCACAGTGGCGCCCCACTAGTATTTTTTTTACTCCATTAGTGGCCCCCAGTACTAATAATGCACCATTAGTGGCCCCCAGTAAAATTAATGCCTCCATTATTGCCCCCTATTACTTTTCCTCCATTAGTGGCCTCCAGTATTAATAGGGCCCCCAGTTTTAATAATGCCCCATTAGTGGCCCCTAGTATTAATAAGGCCCCTATTAACCCCTTAAGGACACGGCCCTATTTCACCTTAAGGACCAGGCCATTTTTTGCAAATCTGACCATTGTCACTTTATGTGGTGATAACTTTTAAACGCTTTTACTTATGCAGGCCATTCTGAGATTGTTTTTTCGTCACATATTGTACTTCCTGACACTTGTAAAATGGAGTCAAAAAAGTTCATTTTTATTCATAAAAACATACCAAATTTACCAAAAATTTGGAAAAATTAGCAATTTTCCAAGTTTCAATTTCTTTATTTCTATAATACATAGTAATACCTCCAAAAATAGTTACATTCCCCATATGTCTACTTCATGTCTAGATCATTTTGGGAATGATATTTTATTTTTTAGGGATGTTACAAGGCTTAGACGTTTAGAAGCAAATCTTGAAATTTTTCTGAAATTTTCAAAAACCCACTTTTTAAGGACCAGTTCAGGTCTGAAGTCACTTTGTGAGGCTTACATAATAGAAACATCCACAAATGACCCCATTCTAGAAACTACACCCCTCAAGGTATTTAAAACTGATTTTACAAACTTTGTTGACCCTTTAGGTGTTCCACAAGAATTAATGGAATATAGAGAAAAAATTTCAAAATGTCACTTTTTTGGCATTTTTTCCATTTTAATAATTTTTTTCCAGTTACAAAGCAAGGGTTAACAGCCAAACAAAACTCAATATTTATTGCCCTGATACTGTAGTTTACAAAAAAAAACACCCCATATGTGATCGTAAACTGCTGTACGGGCACACGGCAGGGCGCAGAAGGAAAGGAATGCCATACAGTTTTTGGAAGGCAGATTTTGCTGGACTGATTTTTTGACACCATGTCCCATTTGCAGCCCCCCTGATGCACCCCTAGAGTAGAAACTCCATATAAGTGACCCCATTTTAGAAACTACACCCCTCAAGGTACTCAAAACTGATTTTGCAAACTTTGTTACCCTTTAGGTGTTCCACAAGAAATAATGGAAAATAGAGATAACATTTCAAAATTTCCCTTTTATGGCAGATTTTCCATTTTAATAATTTCTTTCCAGTTACAAAGCAAGGGTTAACAGCCAAACAAAACTCAACATTTATTGCCCTGATTCTGTAGTTTTCAAAAACACCCAATATGTGATCGTAAACTGCTGTACGGGCACACGGCAGGGCGCAGAAGGAAAGAAATGCCATACGGTTTTTGGAAGGCAGATTTTGCTGGACTGGTTTTTTTACACCATGTCCCATTTGAAGCCCCCCTGATGCACCCCTAGAGTAGAAACTCCAAAAAAGTGACCCCATTTTAGAAACTACGGGATAGGGTGGCAGTTTTGTTGGTACTATTTTAGGGTACATGATTTTTGGTTGCTCTATATAACACTTTTTGTGAGGCAAGGTAACAAGAAATAGTTGTTTTGGCACCGTTCTTATTTTTTCTTATTAACAACATTCTTCTTACAGGTTAGATCATATGGTATTTTTATAAATCAGGTTATTAGGGACGCGGCGATACCTAATATGTATACTTTTTTTTACTTATGTAAGTTATACACATTGATTTCATTTTTGAAACAAAAATAATCATGTTTTAGTGTCTCCATAGTCCGAGAGCTATAGTTTTTTTCAGTTTTTGTGCAATTATCTTGGGTAGGGTATGATTTTTGTGGGATGAGATGATGGTTTGATTGGCACTATTTTCGGGTGCGTATGACTTTTTGATTGCTTGGTATTACACGTTTTGTGATGTAAGGTGACAAAAAATGGCTTTTTTTACACCATTTTTATTTTTATTTTTTTACGGTGTTCACCTGAGGGGTTAGTTCATGTGATATTTTTATAGAGCAGGTTATTATGGACACGGCAATACCTAATATGTATCCTTTTTTTATTTATGTAAGTTTTACACAATGATTTAATTTTTGAAACAAAAAAAATCATGTTTTAGTGTCTCCATAATCTGAGAGCCATAGTTTTTTCAGTTTTTGGGCGATTATCTTGGGTAGGGTATGATTTTTGTGGGATGAGATGACGGTTTGATTGGCACTATTTTGGGGTGCGTATGACTTTTTGATCGCTTGGTATTACACTTTTGGTGAAGTAAGGTGACGAAAAATGGCTTTTTTTACACCTTTTTTTTTTACGGTATTTACTTGAGTGGTTAGGTCATGTGATATTTTTATAGAGCAGGTTTGTACGGACGCTGCGATACATAATATGTATACTTTTTTAAATAAATTTTACTTTAACACAATAACAGCATTTTAGAAAAAAAAAATTACAATTTAGTGTCTCCATAGTCTGAGAGCCATATTTTTTTATTTTTTTGGGCCATTCCCCTATGTAGTGGCTCATTTTTTGCAGGATGAGATGGCGGTTTGATTGCTACTATTTTGAGAGGCATACGCTTTTTTGTTTGCTTGGTATTACACTTTTTGTGATGTAAGGTGACAAAAAATGGCTTTTTTTACACCATTTTTATTTTTATTTTTTTACGGTATTTACTTGAGGGGTTAGGTCATGTGATATTTCTATAAAGCAGCTTTTTACGGACGCGGCGATACTAATATATGTGTAGTGTATTTAATTTTTTAAATTTCTATTTAGTAATATGTGTTTTTTTTTTTGTTTTTTTTACCCAGACCCACTTGGTTCTTGTAGATCCAGTGGATCTGGTGTCTATCTAATACAGTACAGTACACCATATAGTGTACTGTACTGTATATTTTTATTTTACATAGTCTAATCAGACTTTTGCCTTTAGCAGATACTGCGGCATGGAAGGGGTTAAAACTGCTGACTTCTGCAGCACAGATGTCAGCAGTTTTTAGCAGAGTGTCAGCAATGTGCTTGCCTCACTGCCCGCCTCCAGCACCGCCCGTGCCTCCTGCAACCACCCCCCCCTGCAACCCCGCAGCCACAATATGATTGGGGGCTGCAGGGGGGGTTAAAATATAAAACTTAGGGAACATTTAGTCTCTGATCCCCGTGGTCACAGACCGCGGGGATCAGAGATTGCAAAAAGTGCAGCAAACCGCAGGTCTGAATTGACCTGCGGTTTGCTGCGATCGCCGATACGGGGGGGTCACATGACCCCCTCGGCATTGTGACAGGTTGCCTGCTGAATGATTTCATCAGGCATCCTGTCCCCATTAACCCCTGCAGCGCCGAAATCTTCTTTTATTCACATGATGTACCGGTACGTCATGTGTCCTTAAGGATTCGGGAAACATGCCGTACCTGTACGTCATGTGTTCTGAATGGGTTAATGGCCCCCAGTAAAATGAATGCCCCTATTGTTGCCCCCCTATTACTTTTCCTCCATTAGTGGCCTCCAGTATTAATAGGGCCCCCAGTTTTAATAATGCCCCATTAGTGGCCCCTAGTATTATTAAGGCCCCTATTAATGGCCCCCAGTAAAATTAATTCCCCTATTGTTGCCTATTTCATCTCCTCCATTAGTGGCTCCCACTATTAATAATGCCCACATTAGAGGCCACATTATTATTAATGACCCCTTCCTTACTCCTCTCATCCACGCTCCAGCGTGATCAGGAGCGTAGCTAACGGCTCATGGGCCCTGGTGCAAGAGTTCAGCTTTGGCCCCCTTCCCTAAGTGCTTTGTGTGTCTTCTTATGTGGCACAAGGGTCTTTGGGCCCCCTCAGGCTCCTGGGCCCGGTAGCGACTGCTACCTCTGCACCCCCTATAGCTACGCCCATGAGCGTGATGATGTTCCTGTTCCTCTCCTGTGCATCCAGTGAGCAGCGAGTGTTCCCAGCATCACGATCAGATGGATGAGGTGGGTTTTATTAATTCATTTTTTTTAACACAAGCAGAAAAGGGAGGGGCAAAGTCTGTACTAATGAGCGCTCCAGAACAGAAGCGCTCATTAGTAATTATGCACAGGTGGCAACCCTACGCAGAGCCCACACAGAGCTGCTCGCCCACAGAGAGGGCTCTGAGTGCCCCCTTTAGCACGCTTGCATAGGTTCACCACCAATGATCTAGTACATGGCAAACTCTCTCTAATAAAGCTAGAACCAGCCCTTGACCTCACATGGATCCAGAGATCTCTACATTTATTGCTCCAATTGTTCTGCTAAACATATTCCAAGCTCTCAACGTAGGGAGCGTGTACTTTCTCAGGGGTGTGTCAATTCTGCTGCAGCTGGTGGCAGTTGAAGCATGGAACTGATTATGTGCTTCCGTCTCAGTAAACAGGACAGAGAAATTAGAAAAACAGCAAACAGCAGGTGGCGCCATACAGACACATTTTATTGAATAACTCAGTAACTATAGTAAATTTTTCATTACATACAAATACAAAAGTATTCAGATCCAGGTGCTGGCTTGGAAAATGTAGAATATTTTTTGTGGGACAACCCCAAGAAACTCAAACCACACAATGTGAAGGTTTACATAAGATTTAATCATATAATGATCTTTGCCACAATTATTTGATTTTAAACATGTATAGAAATAATATAGAGGGAGATGGATTTCTTCCATGTGGTAATGTTTGGCTCCATTATCTGCCAGTAACTCATCCATTTACAGACGCTCTTCCTCGTGAGCCGGTGGCGAGTATTAATATCTGTCAGGCAGAAAGCACTTATTACCTGCTTTGTCTGTCTGCAGCAGCAGGTGGCATTTACATTAACAATCGCTGCCTCTGTAAATTATATTATAATTTATCTCTAGAAAATTTCTGAACGGAACGAGATGAAGGTGACATGGAAATTACAGGTCCTCTTCTTTTTTGCCATACAGAGGGTTGGAGAATGAACAGGCCTTCGAGGAACCCTACGAGATAAAAATATGATTAGAAAGAACGCATTTCTGCTAGAAAGTCATGTAAATAATATCTAAATGAAATGAGTAAATGGAGTCTGATTAGCTACTAGAAATAATAGAGCTGCTGGGATTTAAAGAGGACCTGTCACCGCTCCTGACATGTCTAGATAAATATTTGCATTCTTCATGAAATAACAATTTTGGAGCTTTTTTTTTTTTTTTTTTAGAATTCTGTGATTTGTTGTTGCTCTGTTACGCCTCCTGGACATATATATAAAAAAAAAGCTGACAGCTAGGTACCATTCCTCTTGTCAAAGAGGTGTGTCTCTACTAAGCTGACAGTATACAGCACATATATGACAGTATAGATATATAACTTTTATTAAGGCCTCATTCACAAAACCATATCCGTGTTGTGGTCTATAAAATACGGATACTGGCCGTGTGCATTCCGCATTTTCCCGTTTCCAGTGTCCCGCACTATGTTAAAAATGCCGATTCTGGTCACAATACTGGCATGAATAGGACATGTTCTATCTTTTTTGCAAGAAGGTGAAACAGACATATGGATGTGGATGGCACACAGTGTACTATCTGTATTATTTGTTGTCCCCATTAAAATTAATGGCTTATTTGCATATATATGTCATGTGCATAGGGTCTAAATCTTTTTTATTTTTTGGGGGGGGGGGGGCGGTGTGGAAAAAAACAATTCAGCCACTGATTTTCGCATTTTAAATTGGGAGTCATTCACCATGTGCAGTAACCCACTGGTTCACTACTAAGATGGGTTAAGGCAATGGTTCATGGCGAAAAAGGTAATGCTATATTATGTTATGGTTTACTTTAAAGTTGTTAGGTATTTCAAAAAGTTTTTTATGGGAGGAAATAGTTGGACTGGTAGCCTTGGTAATAGTTACTGGGTAGTGGGCTGGCCCCACTTTTCCCTGGTCAGTGAGAATTCTGGTAAACAAGTTAGAGAGAGCACCATTTCTGTGTGTTCTGCTGACAAGTAGGTCAGAAGGAAAGCCTTTAAATTGCTGAAGCAGGATTTATCCATGGAGACACCGTAACTGTGTGAGTGAAAGCTGCCAGAAAAGCAACTTTACTAGGATCCAACCTCTGAGGGAAAGAAGCTTTGAATATCTGCAGATGGTTGAGGACCATAAAGAGGCCGCACTTGGACAGCAATAGTAAAGGTAATGCACATTTACGGCTTTGGACTTTACTGCATATGGTGAGGGTTGACAGCTTCTGGTGCCCACCACATTCTGAGATGGACTGGTCATCTGATCTAGGACTGCACACCTTACTCAGGCATTGCAGAGAAATAATGAGAGCGATTGCACACTTTTGGTCATATGGGAAGATTGCATGGTATCTTGAGACAGACTTAGCAGGAACCATCATATTGCCTATTCTCTCTTTTGGGAAAAGCCTACTTTATGAAATTTGAGAACTTGAGAAGCCTACTGCTTGTATTTACACTATGACACCCATCATCTATTAATTAAAAGACTTTATCCTAATATAATACAGAAGGTCTGGATATTACCTCTACCCTTCGTCAGCCCTTTATCTGCTCTCCTGCCTTGCTTCCCACTACCCAGCCATCTTACATCAGAGGCACACCAGCTATCACCAGGCTCTCAAATGTACAGGGTGTGCCCTGAGTCAACAAGGGTGCATCCTCTCTTTATTATTCTATAGGTTAGTGAAATTACCATGATACCAATTTATGTGTGGATTTTTAGGTTATACTACTGCTGAACACCAGCTTTGTGTTTCATTTTCATGTTTCTACTTTTCGTGATGTAGCATATCTCGCCTTTTTTATTACTGGATGAGTAGCTTTCATTGGTATCATCTTGAGGGGTTTTATTATTTTGGGGGTAATGGAAAAAAGCAATTCTGTTGTTGCTCAGGTTGTTGTAATTGTGGTGATTGCTGTGGATTTTTTTTACTGTACACTATTTATTTACACATTTTATATACTTTTTTGACTTATTTTTTTTTACTCACACTGGGGGACTTCACTATTTCTGTTATAAAGCTTCAATATACACAGTTTACCCCAGAATACTGACAAGCAATCTATTAGGGTATTCCTCTAGCATGGTCTAACAAGCTTTCAGCCATGGCGGACCTAAAGGCCATTGTTAGGTTCCTGACTGCCATAGAAACTTATCAGCATCCCCCGATCACGTTTGTAGGCTGCCTAAGAGAGGGAGCACCCTCCGTCTGAAAAACCACATAGATGCCACACTTACTATTGACCATGGCATCTAAGAAGCTAAGCATTATTGTCTATGTCATTCATTGAAGCCAGAGTCTAGTTGTCAGGAAGAGTTGGCCTCCCATGGCATTCTGTGTTAGCAAGCTCCTGCACTGGAAATACATGGACGCCATTCTGTATTAAAGGGGTTAAAAGGGGCTATCTGGATGACACAACCTTTTTAATTATGATGAAGAGGTCTAGAACCTGTTACAATGTTGCAATCAAAGGAAATATTCCTCCTTTTACTTTGCCATCAAAGAATCAATCAGTAGCACTACTGGATGTGCCTGCGGGAATAGCTAGATGCTCATCTGCAAGTGGTTGATATAGGACAGCGAGATGGCTACAAGTCTCACTCCTCCTTCAGATAAGATCTCTCCATGTTATCACCATGGCCTCAGGTTCATCATTTTAATCTGTGCACTGGAAACCATCCCCGAGATACTTTTGTCAGTTACAATTCACAGATAGCCGCTCCTCATGCAAACAGATAATGTTATGAACGGGATGAGACGAGGATGTCCGTGTAACATTCATCATGTTCTGGCCCTACTCAGCAGGGAATGGTGAGCAAGCGTGCCAGCATCCGAGGTTTGTACTCCATAGATTGCAATTCTGAAAGTGTGGGGAAACCTCGGATTCGTGGTTACAAACAAACCCTGTGCATATTCTGATCCTACATCCATATGCTACTCGCTTACATACTCTTCTGCCTTCTAAAGCGTATGCATGGGGAAGGTAGAAACACATGCTGCAGGATCAGACTATGCTGTTTATGCTGTTTATGCGTAGTCATTTACCATGGAGACACACCGGTCTACATACAGTAGGAGTTGTAGACAAAAATAGTATAGAGTTTTTATTTATGCATTGAAGAAGTGCAAAAGTATAAGTTTGAAGAGATTCTCCAATCTTAGGCAAAAAAAAAAAGTTATGCAACTTCCTATTATACTTTTTCATTCTTCACAAATTCATTCGCAAACATTTTTGTTCTAAATAGAGGCTGAAAATAAGTCCTGAGGGGGATATTTATCATTTGTGGGTAATTTTGTGTCTTTCCTTTGTTTGTCTGTGTCAAATTTATGAAATGATGTGCCGCAACCCTTTCACCCCCGGGGGCTTTTTTGGGGGTGCGTTTTTGTTTTGCGCTCCCTGCCTTCCCAGAGCCATAACTTTTTTATTTGTCTGTTCACATAGCCATATGAGGGCTTGTTTTTTGCAGGACAAGTTGTACTTTTCAACGCCACCATTTAATATTGTATATGATGTAGTGGGAAGCGGGAAAAAAATTCCAAATGGGGCAAAATTGTGAAGAAAAAAAAAAAGGAATTCCACCACAGTTTTACAGGTTTTTTATTTACGAAGTTCGATGTGGGATAAAACTGACCAGTTACTTTGATTCTACATGTTAGTACGAATTAGGCGATACCTTATATGTGTCCGCATTGCTGAGAAAAATGATGTTTTAATATATGCAAATGAGCCTCTAGGAGCAATGGACACATAGAGGCTCTGCTCTCTCTCCAACTGCTGTGCCCTCTGCATAGTAACTATGTTACTATGTTACCTAGATTGAATTTAGAAAAAGTTAGGGCAGGTGTGATGACATTTTCACTGCCTGTTCCTGTCAATCAAAGTGGAGAGAGCGCGGTAGGTGCAGAGAGAGCAGAGCCTCTAGGTGTAATAGCAACGCCCCCGTTGCTCCTAGAGGCTCATTTGCATAAATTAAAACATAATTTTTCTCAGCAATGCGGGCACATATAAACATGGGACCAACACAGATGCCTTCAGCAGCCAAGTGCACATGTAACAGGTCAGCCAGTTTCAAAAGGAAAATTCTGCTGACAGATGTCCTTCAATAATATATTTGGCGCACTTGCAATGTGGTTTACACGTATATGTGTCAAAGTAGACCTCACAAGTCTCACATAGTAAATGAGTCATAATCCAAGTCTAACCTCACTTTTGTCCTGTAAACATAGACCACTTAGATAAGTGGCTAGGCTCACCAAATGTCTCAGAAAATGCCACAAGCGCCTTTTTTAAGCCATAAAATTGACGTATCTGATTTGAGAAAAATGAGTGTCGAGAACTTGCTAGTGTCTCAATGTGGAAAATCCTCTCTGAACTACTGTAACCACAGAAGCAGCAGACATCTTTCTATAGAAATCCAGACTGAAAGCTCCTGCTGGTACTAATACATTGTAACACAGCTTCTTAAAGGGAACCTGTCATCAATTTTATGCTGACCTCACTGGGGGCAGCATAAAATAGTGATAGAAATGCTGATTTCAGCGGTATGTCACTCATGAACTACAACTAAGTGGTTGCTGAGAACCAGCATCATAATCTTTGCAGCCCAGGCCTTGAAAAGAGTCAAATCTACCTGAGAAGAGTCCTGGTTATTATAATCTCCTGCTCTCCCGCCATCTGCTGATGATTGGCAGTTCTCTCCTAGAGAGAAAGGGAGAAAACTAGGTAGAAGCCTGTCAGTCATCAGCAGGTGGGCAGGGAGAGCAGGAATTCATAAATAACCAGGACTCTTCTCAGGTGGCCGTGACTCTTTTCCAGGCCCAGTCTGCAATGATTGTGATGTTGGTTCTCGGCAACTACTTACTTTTAACTTATAAATGACTGACCACTGAAATCAACTAACCTGTCTCTACTTTATTCTGCCATTAGTATGGGCATATGGGCAGCATAAAGGTGATGACAGGTTCCCTTTAACGGACACTTCCATCAAAATGTTTGTGTCACATATTAACATCCTGTATGTGAATATTCTATGCAATTTTTCTTTATAGAAATTGGCTGGATGGTTTTCTGGATAGAATTTTTTTAAGTCACTCCATGTATTCTACTTCCTGTCCTGGCCCTTTAACTTCCTCTTTGTTTGGACTTTTAGCACCGCAAACAGTTTCTCTTAACTTTCTCAGTCAGGCCATCACTGCGACCAGACAGGGAAGAGAATGAGTGACTCAGTTAGAGCGTCACGCATTACACTGATCAATGCAATAGTCACCTGTGGATATCTTTATCAAGAAAACAACAGAGCAGCCATTACTATTATCCCAGTTCTACATCCACTATTATTATGAGGATTACCCTGCAGATAAAATCGTCCCCTCACAGCAAAGGACTACCTGTCTATATAGAAGTTCTTATCACTTGTGCTGACCGCTAAAGAAGAACAACATTTTATATTTAATTTTCAATGGTATAGTACTGTCCAAATGAAAAAGAAAAACAGACAAATATTCAAAAAAAAATGTTTTCTACAAAAATGTAATTTAAAAAATACTCCACTTGGATGGAACTGTCCCATTAATGCAGATAAAATTGCTTCTAGTTACTGACAGCGAGCCGAGATCTAAAAAATCTAGAGTTTTTGAAACAAAGTAGAATAGAAATGAATTGAATGAATTATCTTTATTTGCATATGACTTGGGAATCCTTAATAAATTGGTGCCAAGTCCCCAGTGATCCAGTGCCTAATCCCAGCCGCCATCTTCCTCTACCTGGCTGCTGTGACTCACGGTAATGGTGGTACATATTAATAAGACACCGTCTGCAGAATCTCCTCGAAAGCAGATACTGTGCAGTCAAAACTATTTTCTACCGTCATATAGTTGATCATTAAATATGTCATATTACTCACATGTACCTCATGGGCTGATTTCCAAGGAAAAACGCTGATATGGACATTAGGATGCACCGTATCATGAAACTACAAGAGAATGATGAATGATAACAGTAAAGAAATGTAGAAACTTAGTATTAAAATGAATCACTATATTTTCTGACACAGAACTCCCATTTTTTGCATAGAAATACAAATGACAAAATTCTGGCTGCCTGCAGCAACCACAAGGGGGAGCCTTGGAGCTTATTGCACACTATCTCCGGCTCTGCTCACACCTTATTACCGCTACATTTTGCAGTGATTGTGCCTAGTACCGCAGTTCTCTGTAGCACTGGCCCATTCAATGAATGGTACTAATCTGCAATACCAGGCACAGTCACTACACAATGTACAGAGCTGTGCCTGGTGAACAATAAAGAGACGGCAGCAGTCACCAGAGCCTCACAGCCCCTTCAATCAGCTGATTATGAAGGTGCTGAGAGTCAGACCCCCACTGATCTGATATCGGTGACCTATCTTAATAAAAAGTCACCCATATTAAAGGGCATGTGTCAGCATATTTGACCTGTTCCATGTGCGCTTGGCAGCTGAAGGCATCTGTGTTGGTCCCATGCTCATATGTGTCCGCATTGCTGAGAAAAATTATATGTTAATAGATGCAAATGAGCCTCTAGGAGCAGCGGGGGCGTTACCATTACACCTAGAGGCTCTGCTTTCTCTGCAACTGCTGTGCCCTCTGCACTTTAACTGACAGAGCCAAGTGTGATGACGTTTACACTGCCTGGTCCTGTCAATCAAAGTGCAGGGGGCTCAGCGGTTGCAGAGAGAGCAGAGCCTCTAGGTGTAACAGCAACGCCCCCGTTGCTCCTAGAGGCTTAGTTGCATAGTTGCAAATTTTTTCCAGCAATGCGGGCACATATGAACATGGGGCCAACACAGATGTCTTCAGCTGCCAAGTGCTCATGTAACAGGTCAGCCAGTGTCACAGGTACAAACCTGCTGATAGATGCCTAAAATTTATGGAGTAAAGAAGCGCTTGCTGTTCGCATTACACTTTCATTTTGCTCCTTACACTCCTTTGAAGCACTAATGTTAGGCGACGTACAGTATCCATCCAACCATTTTGATTAACACTTTTTTATCAACCCATTTTCATCTCAGTTTGCCTTATTAATCAGATATTTTGAAAAATAATAAGAGCAGAAACCTCATATTTACATACCAGTCATCAAACCAGTGATAACATCAGGCATCATCTACAGTGCTTTATCTGATGTAAAAGAGGGAACTTTTAGCACTGTGTTATATAGCGTTTTATACTATGATATAGGTTTAGAGTAGGATTATGTACTCAGTATGAGCAGAATAATACAAAGACCCAGTGAACGCAGCTCGCTTGCTAAACAAAGAACGTATTTCATGAAAGAAGAAGTGTATGAATAAAGACTGAGCGCTGCTTTGCTGTTTCTCTACAGCTCAAAGCAAATGCACTGTAATGGTTGATAAAGATTTTATGCACCTCGTTCGGAGAAGTCGTGCTGCTCCCTGCATAATTTGGATTGGAAAACCCACTGGTAATATTGCCTTTATGTTTCCTGTTGGAGAATAAATGAAAGGAAGCATTAATTTTAAATCGAGAGATCATAAAGTATTAAAGGAAGAGACATCTAAACGGACGAGACCATAACAGCCAAATATTATTTAACAGCCAAATATTATTTTCCTGCTTTTCACATATACCGCGCAAGCGAAGATGGATGAGAAAATAAAGGAAGGAATACAGTTTGAGAAATAATGACATCCCCTGTGTCCAGTCTGTGGATGATGTGGTACAACCATGAAAAATGGTAACTCATTTCCATATTAAAGAGGTTGTCCCATGGAAATGAGTCTACATTTTTCAAACCAGCACCTGGATCTTTATACTTTTGTAGTTGCATGTAAATTAAAATTTAGTATAGGCAAAAAGTTATTCAATAAAATGTATCTGTATGGCGCTACCTGCTGTTTGCTCTGTTCCTTATTTTTCTATCTACCTTGCTGAGGTGGACGAACATGCTCAGTTCCTTAGAAACATAGAAACATAAAAGGTGTCGGCAGATAAGAACCTTTTGGCCCATTTAGTCTGCCCAATATACTGGCTTTCGGCCAGACAAAAACCGTTGCATACAAGAATTTTTGCCCTCTTGAAAACTGGCACCTATATTGGAAACCAGTCGGATCCGCGCTGGTTCCTATTATAGTCTAGCAGTATCCGACTAGATCACATATCCTGAGGATAAGGGATAAGTTGTCTTCACGGGAAAACCTCTTTAAAGTTCCTGCAAGGGTAGCTAGACCTTTCTTGGCTTATACAGTCTATTTTCTGCCTGGAACTGCATTATAATACCCATCCTAAGGGGATTTTAGATCAGCAGTTTGCCAGTGTATGCTGTGGATGTCACCATTTGCAATATATAGGGTGAAATCCATGGCAAATACACATTTTGACACCGATTCCTCACCAAATTTATTTATTTTTTGTTGCATTTACGTCTTGTGTGGACATACCCTAAGCCTGTGATGGCTAACCTCTGGTACTCCAGCTGTGGTAAAACTAAGACTCCCATGATGTACACTTGCTGGGCTGTTCTTAGAACGCCTTACAAATGAATGGAGCATGCTGGGAGTCGTAGTTTCACCACAGCTGGAGTGCTGGAGGTTAGCCATTAATGCCCTAAGCCCTAGCAAAGCTTGTACTTGAAAAGAGACTATTTGTAATTAATGTTGAGTGAGCATACTTGGCCGAATTGGTGTTCGACTCAAGCATCGCAATGCTCAGCACATTGCGGTGTTTGGCCGAATACCATGTCTGCTCAAGCGCGATGCTCGAGTCAGTGTATTTAAATCTAATTTAGCCTCTATTTCTGAAAAGTTTCTGCTGGGATTTGAACTCACAACCTTCTACATTAGAGACAAGGACCTTAACCACGCATGTACATTCCCCTGATGAAGCTAACATCGCGAAACGTACGTCGGGTTCGGTGAGCAGTGCTATTGATGTATTTGTAGGTATTACTTGGCACTTTATGCCTTTATATTGTTTTTGTGAATTTGCTTTTCTTGTAATAGGCACTTTGCACTTTATGTCATTACTATATGTGAGTCCTTATGCTCCTCTGTTTTGAGTAGCACCTACTGTGGTTCATTGGATACATCACTGCTCCCTTTATGGATATTACATTTTCCTGTCTTTTTAATGTCCCATCTTCCTTGTTTTTTATTATGATAATGTATTTGGAATAAAGATGAATTTTTTGAATTATTATTGTATTTTTTGCCTTGTTTTTGGTAATACACGCATGTATAAAGCTGAATGATTAACTGTGTCAGAAAAACCTCATGGTAGTTTGTCATGTAGTAAGTATTCCAATACAGAAGAAGTATTTATATTTCAGCGCAGGTTAACATGTAGCTGTATAGCGTAGTGGTTAAGTTCTTGGCTCTAAGGGTACTTTCACACTTGTGTTAAAGGATTCCGTCAGGCAGTTCCGTTTAAACGTTTGAAAACAGATTTCATTTGCAAACGGATCCATTTGCAGATCCGTTTGACAATTGTATTGAAATAATGGATCTGTCTTTCCGTTGTCACCCATTAATGTGTCAATTTTCAATGACGGATCCGCCCTTAATACATTTAAATGGAAATTAATGGTGGATCCGTCATTCCGTCAAGTGTTTCCGCTTTTTTGGACGGAGATAAAAATACAACATGCTGCGCTTTTATCTGCTTCCAAAAAACTTGAAAGGACTGAACTGAAGACAAACTGATGCAAACTGAACGAATTGCTTTCAATTCAGAATGCATTAGGATAAAACTGATCAGTTTTTTTTCCGTTATTGAACCCCAAGGATGGATCTCAATGAAAAGAATAATGCTAGTGTGAAAGTACCCTAATGTAGAAGGTTGTGAGTTCAAATCCTGAAAGAAACTTTTCAAAAAGTTTCTGCCAGGATTTCCCCAAGCACTGACTCCATATTTGGACATATCTATATATGGAGTCAGAGTAGGGACTCCTAAGCTGCTGACTCACACTGGGGGTTCCCAGATTCCTTTACAATCCACATTAAGTCATTTTCACAAGGGGTTTTGGGGGTATCACAAACTGTAAATACAGTCCAGCTGATCAACAACCTGTGGCCATGGACATGAACTTTGCAGCTTTCTCTCGCCATATAACCATTAGCAATCCTATAACGTTTGTGTGACTTTTTTTTATTTTTTTTTGCATTTGTGAAAGCAATTTTTATTTACAAAATAAAATCTGTTCGTCTTTTAAGGGGCCACAGGTGGGTTAAGTAGAAAGGTTGTAGAGTATTCAATGTTGTATGTTCTCCTGAATAACATTTTGTTTCTGAACTGACAACATCCATTGTGGTAAAGAAACCCTGACATTTTCCTGGATCAATCTTTTAGATTTCTAGTTCCAGCTTCAATTATTTTCTCAAAGTTTTCGACCACTTTTTCGACCAATTTTGCTTGAGTCTGCGATGGCGTACTTTTCACAAAAATTTATCAACTGTTGCGCATTGTTAAATTTGATACCCGACAGAAATGCTACTTTGGTTTTTTATGTCACCGCCCTCCCCTATAGTCATTTGTGACTTTTATTGCTACTTTTAAATAAGTGTTAGGCTACGTTCACACGACGACATTTGTCGCGCGACATTTTGTCGCACTATTGTCACGCGACAATTTTTATAATGGGAGTCTATGGTGTCGCATTGCGACATGCAACATGCTGCTACTGCGACGCGTCAGTCGCAAAAAATCCATTCCAAATCCAAAAAATCCAAAATCCAAAAAATTGGGGCGCGAGACAATAGTGCGACAAAATGTCGCACGACAAATGTTGCAGTGAAGTTGTGCCCTATTTGTCGCTCGACTTATTGTTGCGCGACAGATGTCGTCGTGTGAACGTAGCCTAAAATCTGGAGTGAAATTAATTACCATAGCTAATTATGCCCACTTGTCCCAGCCACTTTTCAAAACTGGAGTTAGTTTTGTGAAAATGCAAAAAGTCACAAATGTTTGCGTAAGTAAGCCCAAAAAGGTGCAAAACCCTATACTGCTAATTTTTAGAAGCTATAATTCTGGAGTGCAGGACTTTCTACATTTTCTATCTATCTTACTCATATATACCTAATATTTATCAAATATCTGTGGTCTAATGGGCCCATTATACCTCTGTATTGTATGAAACCATAATAAGGCATCCATGGAGGTACACGAGGCCCTGCTATATTTCCCTC
The DNA here is from genome assembly GCA_033119425.1 of Bufotes viridis. Lineage (NCBI taxonomy): Eukaryota > Metazoa > Chordata > Amphibia > Anura > Bufonidae > Bufotes > Bufotes viridis. The sequence goes on from CM065593.1 coordinate 354,840,296, forward strand.
TATTTCATACCTCCATAATACAGCATCCAAAGGAGCATGACACCAATTTTTCCAGCTTTCATTTCTAGTACTGCTAAGTGTGATAAACTGCTCGCTATGAGACCCAGTAAGTAAAGGAACCAGCTTACCTTTTACAGGAGTAGAATAAGAAGACAGTAATAGCTCCCGTCAACAAAACTGTTAATCCAATACTAATACCAATCCACAGACCTGTATAGATAGAAGACACATATCCCAAATTTAGTAAAATCATAAACAAATTACTGTTTTTTTGGATCTTAAGGGGTTGCTACATGTACACTTTGGGGATACCTCCATCCCAATGATTAAACCTACGTGTTCCAGCAAACGTTCCGTTCCCATACTGAACAATATATACGGAAAAAAAAAAAAAAGACAGCAGCAATGGTGAAGTGTGGGTGCAATCTTCCCATGACCATGGGTTGTGGGCCAATGGATATAAAAACCTGAAGAATGAGGCAACGCTCTCAAAACCATAGTTCTTACAGCATGCGTTCTTCTTACCTGTGTTATCAGTTTCTGGCGTATTCAGAGATACTTCAGGAGAATGGATGTGACATCGCATTCCCTGCCATTTTCCTCTGCATCTGAAAAGAAATCATAGGTCATAAGAGAAAAAAATGGTCATAGAGATGATACATTTGCTAAATCAGAGCAGCAGCCATAAGATAAATGGTTTCACATACTGTATAAAAGATCGCCGGAAGCAAATATGGAGTATGTCAGACAACATGGTGGGCATCTTGGGTTATATTATTACATTTTACCCCATTTCTTACATCAGATACTGAGAGCAGATACTATAACCTGAGGCTACATGCACACGATCAGGCTCGGACTGGCCCACAGGGGTACAGGTGGGCCCCTGAGCAAGGTGGGCCCCTTGTCTGCCACCCCCTGCACAAGTGGCACATAACACATTAGATTTACTGCACTACATACATATATTCAATGTACAGCGCTCCAACCAGTCTATGTTCATATAAAAAACTTGTTAGATTATTTATTGTATTTGAATGTATTCGTACTGTGGGCCCCCAAAATAAATTTTACTGGTGGGCCCTAGGTACCCCAGTCCGACAATGCACACGACAGTGAAAAAGGGACGTGTCATGTACATTTTTTTAACGGCCATCACAAGTCTGTTTTAAGACCAATGGTAGTCTATGGGGTTATTCACACGGCAGTTTTTTTGACTGTCAGTGAAAAACGGATGTCAAAAAATTGAACATGTTCTATCTTGTCCGTTTTTTACTGACAGACTGCCCCCATATAATTCAATGGGTCAATTTTTAACGTCCGTCTCTCAGAAATGCATCAGTGACATTTTTAACGGACGTTTTTTTCCACTGTCGTGTGCCTGTAGCCTGACAGTTTTAAAACGGCATGGTTCAGATTTTTTTCTCCAGTTATGGTTGCAATACTCCGAAACATGGTCACAACTGTCCGGCCAGTTGGTGGGATCTACCAGCATTTTGGTGGCTACAGTATGTTCATCTCAACATCTAATGCGACCTTAAAGGGTTTATCCAGGAATGGCTCATGATGACCTATCCTCAGGGTAAGTCATCATTTTTACATTAGCGGGGGTCTGAGTCCTGGTACCCCTGCCGATCAACTGTTTCTTGGAGCCACTGCGGTCACCGGAGCACTGAGTGCGGCGGCCTCCCGGCAGCTTTCCAAGCACAGCGCAGCAAATTGTATAGTGGCCGTGCTTGGTACTGCAGCTCAGCCCCATTCACTTCAATGGAGCTGAGCTGCTATTAGGTCATGTGATCGATGAGCGGTGATGTGACATGGCCGCAGTGCTCACGGAGCGCCAGGCTCTTCTACTAACAGATGATTGGTGGGGGTACCGGTTGTCAGATTTCCCCCCCCCCCCCACCATCAGAGAATAGGTCATCAATATTAATTACCGGATACCAACTTTACAGAGAGCAAAGAAGGATTGAGTGATTACTACATACTAAGATTAAATGGAATTCAATGATAGAACAGTATATAGTAAAATCCTAACATCCTCGTAGGGGTGACTACAGACAGATGACATGTAATTATTTAAAGGGATAGTACCACATAATATATGCTACATATTTCAAACCAGCACCTGGATCTGAATATTTTTGTTGTTTCATGTAAGTAAAAATGTAGTACTTCCACTGAGTTATTTAATAAAAGGTAACTGCTGTTTGTTCATCTCTTATTTCTCTGTCCACATTAGTTACATCACTGAGGTGGTCGCACATGTTCAGTTCTATCCTTCAACTACCACCAGCTGTATCTACTGTTAGAAGCTGTGACAGTTACTGGGGAAGAGCTGCAGCAGAAAGGACATGTCCCGGAAATAAATCTAGTTGAGCTAGAAAGTAATGAATGGGGAGACCTCTGCATCCATGTCAGGTACAGGGCTGGTTCTAGCTTTGTTAGAAAGAAATTGTCGATTTGCCTTAAACTATATGATGTCTGATTTAGATTTTATTTTTACATTAATCATGGGATAGCTCCTTTAAAGGGAACCAGTCAGCATGATTTGTACCTTTTTTGTTTTGTGTTGGATTGTTTGTGTGACATGCTGCAACATTGCATGTTTCCCCTGTTTTTAGGAATTAATAAAGTTTATCTTATCGTTTCCCTTATCTTATAAACCACTTTTACTGCGGTTTGTGACCTGAAACGAGTTTGCCAAAGTTATTTCCATTATTCACTGGGAGGCTCAAAAGTCCACTAGGTATTTCTGGACTCCATAAAGTAAAAACCAGCACCATTCTTAAAAGCTGTGACAATCCTTTATTCTTGAGTACAGCAAGCACATACGACACCCCGCCTGTAAACACGTTTCAGATAAACTACTAATTACTAATGATTCAGGTAGTTTGCCTGAAACGCGTTTACAGTCGGGGGTGCTGTGATTATTTGTATGTGCTTGCTGTACTCAAGAATAAAGGAATGTCACAGCTTTTAAGAAAGATGCTGGTTTTCACTTTATAGATTACAAAAGGTCGGGAATCGAACTACAACCATGCACATCTGGTAGAAGAGAGGTACAGGTGAGCTGGAGCGTACTTCTGTGTATTTCTGGACTGTCTAGATGTTCTGTTCAGTCTTCTTTAAGCCGGCCAAATTAACCATAAATGTACAATGGAAAACCTTTGCATACGCAAAGTGTTTGCCCATGTGTGGAAAGGGTAACTTTCCCCTAGTTGGCAAAGTAATTGTGGGCGTTTGTTATGTGGTCTTTCCAGAGGAGACCGGGAAAGGTGCATGCAACCGTCAAATGCCCATTTCCTGAAGGTGGCTATGCTGAGGGCGCGACTATTCGAATCGCGAATTTTTATCGCGAATATCGCCACTTTGAGAATTTGCAAATATTTAGAAATAGTGCTATATATTCATATTCACGAATATTCTAGATTTTTTTCCCTCTGAACCCATGATTCCTCGCTGCTTCTTTCTTGTAGGCCAGTGAGAAGGCTGCAATGTATTTGTCTGAGCTTAGCAACATCCCTAGCAACCAGTAGGAAAGTTGCCTACCCCTTACTATATAAGAACCTCCCCAGCAGCCATTTTCTGTAGTTTAATGGAGTTCTGAGAGAGAGAGAGCAGTGTCATTGCTGTGCTCTCTGCTTTCCTGTGTCACATTATATTAGATAGTTAGCTTATATACATAATACAGATAGTTAGTGGGAGATAGTCAGTGTAGGTTAGATAGTGATATAGTGTAGCTGCTGTCCATACATACATACATACATGCTACAGGCAAGTTCACAACATACCTTAGTGCACCAATCACTAATATGTAGTCAGACCTGCTAAAATGTGAAGTTGCCCGTATTGCACAAAAATATGTGCACCATTAATTACCGTTTGTGCAATCGCGAATATATCGGAGCACCCTATGTGCATATAAAGCTATTGCAATGTTCTGCTGTGCCAACCATTTTCTCCAGTCTCAGGAAACTTCTAGCAGCTTGAAAAATGTTGCAATAGTGACCCACGCCTGTATTGCGCGTGCATTACACAAATATTACATTGCCGATTTTCACAATCAAGAAGATAATCTATGATGAATATTCGCCCAAATATTCACAAAATAGCGCAAATTAGAATATTGCCCCTGCCGCTCATCACTAGTGCTGGCCAGTCAAGCTCTGGCTGATTGGACAATCAGAGGTGTAGGCAGGGGATTTAAACCGGGTAATGATACCCAGTCAGTGCCAGTGATTGTGTATAATGTCCTGTCTCCTGTATGTGATTGGCTTGTTCCACTAATTAACCTCTTGGCTAATGATTTGGGTACCTCTGTACTTTCCAGGTTTGGACTAGTGATGAGTGAAGCGAGTTTCGGATGTTACATCTGAAGTCGCTTCATTCAAAACTTTGAATTATTACTGTACGGAGATCCGTCTCCGTACAGTATTAAAATGTTTGGGGTCCGATGGCCGAAGTTAGACTTTGTCGAATAACTTTGGTTATTGATTTTTAAAATGTAAAACCACTCGGCTTCGGTTGAGAAGTACCAGTTGGAACCGAACCTGAGTTTGGTTTCAAGTTTTAAAGCAGTTTTCCACTTTAAAAATTAATAACCAAAGTTATTCAATGAAGTTTTACTTCGGCTCATTGGAGCCCAAACATTTTAATACTGTACAGAGACGGATCTCCGTACAGCATCAGTTTTGAACGAAGGGACTTTGAATGTAAGATCTGAAGCTCGCTTCGCTCATAACTAGTTTGGGCTTGTTCTACCAATGAACCTTTTGGCTATATACGTATGTACCATCCTGGTTTTGACTCTAGCTTGCTTTTCCATTTGATTATCTGGTTAGATTTGCCATCTGCAAACTTGCACCTATTTCCTGTCAATTTACTCCATCGATGCAACCTGGGTCTCTAGCAGCTCAGTCCATCCTGCCTTTTGGAAGGTACTAGGGAATATCTAGTGGTAGCCCTAGTCTCTGCTAACCGGAGCGGTGTATATGACTAGTGATGAGTGGCAGGGGCATTATTCGAATTTGCGATATTTTGCGAATAGTTGGGCGAATATTCATCAAAATCGGCAATGTAATATGCGCGTATTGCGTGCGCAATACAGGCGTGGGTCACTTTTGCTACTTTTTTCAAGCTGCTAGAAGTTTCCGGAGAAAATTATATGCAGATAGAGTGCTCCGATATATTCACGATTGCGCAAATCAGCAATTAATGATGAGCATATTTTTGCGCAATACGTGCAACTTCAAATTTTAGCAGGTCTGACTACACTGATCAGTATATACTGATTGGTGAAGTATTGTTGTGAATTTGTGACTTCACAGTACTATGTCTGCACTGGAACCTATCAGCTACACTATATCACTTTCTAACCTACACTGACTATCTCCCACTAACTATCTGTATTATATATGACCAATTGGAGAAGTAAAAGAAAGCGAGCGGCACTTACCAAGTCCATTCCAGAGACCTACTTTATTGATCCATAATATGTCAATGAACCAACGTCACTGAGGCATCGGGGGGGGGGGCACAAACAAAGTTGCGGTAAAGAAGCGGCGACGGCCGTTTCGCGCTGACTCACGCGCGTCTTCAGGCCACTACTTCATTGACATATTATAGATCAATAAAGTAAGTCTCTGGAATGGACTTGGTGAGTGCCGCTCGCTTTCTTTTACTTCTCCAATTAGTCATATTGATGCCCTTTTCTCTTTGGAGCTGAGCAACACCGTTGACCATTATACCGCTGCCACAGCAGTTTGAACTAGCGCTTATTTATCTGCAGCCACGTGGCTATAAAATACAAAAATACAACAGTGCCGCCTGCTTTTCTTCTTTTGTTATCTGTATTATATATATAAGCTAACTAACTAACTAACTAACTAACTATCTAATGTAATGACACAGGAAAGAACAGAGCACAGCAATGATACTGCTGTCTCTCTCTCAGAACTGTAATAAACAGTAGAAAATGGCTGCTGGGGAGGTTCTTATATAGTAAGGGGTAGGCAACTTTCCTATTGGTTTCTCGGGATGTTGCTAAGCTCAGACAAAGACATTGCAGCCTTCTCATTGGCCCACAAGCAAGATGCAGGGAGGAATCATGGGTTCACCGGAAAAAAAAATAGAATATTCGCGAATACGAATATATATCACTATATTCTAAATATTTGCAAATTCTCAAAGTGGCGACATTTGTGATAAAAATTTGCGATTCGAATATTCGCGCCCAACACTATATATGACAGGTAGCTGTTTTGAGTTTGTTTGCTGGGGTTCTGGTCCGTGGTGTCTGTAGTTATCATTGCACTCTGCTTGCTGCTCTACAGCACTGCCTTGCAAACACCAGATTGCGTGCAGTCTGTGGATGGAGTTGTAGACATTGTCCACATAAATCAACCAGGACCAGGGGCAGGCTTATCAAAGACTGAACAGGACATGTAGATGATCTGGATCTGCCCAGTGGACTCTTGAATTGATGCCGTGCCCACAGTGGGCATCGCGGTGTGCATGCCCCGCGAGGCAAAGTTGAGCTCAGGCGCAGGAGTTTGCTACCAGAGGAGGAGGAAGAAAGGCAATAGAAGGGCGGGCAGAGACAGAGACAGGGGCGGGGATAAGAACTAAAGAGGCCGAGCAGCCTGGGCTCCAAAGAACTTAACGCCGCCCTGGGCACTTGCGAGCCCTCATTTACATATAGATAAAATTCAGTTTTTGAAGCAGGTGAAGCGCTGAAGAAGACAGCAAAGATACCATTTCATTCATCTAAAGTGATGCTACAAAGCTATGGAAGCGGTCTATTATGTCCAACTTTGGTGACAGACTCCCTTTAAAGTACTTTTTTTATAAGGTATAAAGAGCTACAATTGTCTAATGGATATAACTTTAGAAAGATTTTTGTAGGTCACAAAAGATGACTATACTATACCGTCTATACCAGGGGTGCACAACCTTTTCAAATTTGGGGGGCCACATTGTCAGATTGAAGGAATTCCAAGGGCCGAAAATAAAAGTTAAAGGGGTATTACTAACTGAAATACTGTATTTATGGAGTATTGTACATACAGTATATACTATAAATGACTGGTTACATCTCCAGGATTCCCATCTAATGGGAGAATACATGAAAAATGTATGTGAGCAGCCACAAGACATAGACCTACATGTCTGTCAGCAAATTGTTGGCGGCCGCACAGAATGATATCAAGGGACGTATGTGGCTCCCGGGCCGCAGGTTGTGCACCACTGGTCTAAACTGTCTACACAGAAGTGTTTGGGGCTCTGAATTAGAAAAGCTCCGACCACTATATGGTAGTTATATGTCAAGAAATTAATCAGCACAGAAGGCTAGGTATAAAATCAACTTAATGATAAAATGTGGAGATTCACTTCTCAATGATGATAAAATAGCTACAACTTTATCACTAGGCTTCATACTTGTTCAGTTAAACTCCCCATAGATTCGCTTTTCAGCATTTTCAGCCCACGAAATTGTTTAAATGACTGGGCAAACAGTATCTGAGATGTGCTGACTCTTCATGCTGTAGATCCCAGATGCAATACTAAATGAATTTGCCAGTGGATGTGCCATGCGTTCATTTCTATTCTCGTGACAGGATGATGATGGATAAGTCATTAGAGAAGTGCCAGGAGGCCAATAGGTAGGCTCATCTCAAAAGAAACAATTTAATGAACAATACTTGGAAAGGTCACATAGAAGACTTGTTGTAGGAAGCAATTTTATAAAGTAACAAACACTAGACAGAGCAAACGAGACGAAGAAGGTACTGTAGGTATCATTTATGGAAAGTGGTTAGGGTGCCATGCATGCTGCTGAGCATTCTGGAGGTTGTTCGGTTTCAGCTCTAGCACATAGTTGCTTGCGTGCTTGTGCGATAAATAACATGCACTAATAAGTTATTTTATTATGACTCTATTTACATATTTATTATGTCTTGTGTTCACAATGGAAGTGTCACGGTCTATGGCCTTCCGCTCCCACTTCTCTGTCTGATGTCCCCAGTGTCTGCTTTCATTCTCCTCTCCTGGTCAATGCTGGGGCCTCTGCTGTTGCATTGTGCACATGTGCTTAATATAGATTCTTAAAGAGCCAGTATGTATCAATATTATTCTGCCTCAGAACATGCACAGTACCCAAAAATAGGGTATTTACAAATTGTTTCTTGTTGTATAATGTTCAGATTTATTGCAAACTGTATAGCACTGTATGGATCAGTCAGGATTAACAATCCTGGCTCTGACCCTGTAGGAAGCTAGGTGATGGACTTAGGTCTGCCCCTAGTTCAGAGTTGAGTGTGTGTGTGTTAGCTGCGGACTTGAGGGGAGCTACATGTGATCACTCCATGTAGCTTTGCCACAAGAAAACCATCTATACTATACAGTACTCCAGAAAGAGAGAGAAAGAACTAGAAGGTCTAGAATCTGCATGGCCAAGAATTGGAATCAGTCATTATGGTATTTGCTGTTTACTGCTGATAAAGACTTTACTGCAGTGAGAGTGACATTGCTAACACACCTTTCACACTTGGACACGGTCCTGGCCAGTCATATCTTAATCCTGTACGCCTTACAGACAATTCACAAGAACTTTATTGCCAGCCTTAGATTCTGCAGAGAGAGACCTTTGAGAGATAGAGGGAAGGAGTACTACAACTTCCATTCCTGGTCTATACCATTAATTGTTATCTGGAGAGATTTACACCGTGCACTGTGTTTGACACCATTGGATGGACTACAACTCTTATTCTGCACCGTTGTAAAGTGAGACTTGTTTGTTTTCTACAACTGGCCTGGTTACTGACTTCAGCACCATTAGCTAGTCACAGCACCTACATCCTCATCATTGCACTATAAAACACTCATAACACCAAGGGCACCCCAACTACCATCATGCTAAAGCCTTAAGATCAGGATGAGTCCTGAGGGAAGAAAGGGTGCACCTTCCTATCACTACCTGGCCCTAGGGAGCATTGAGAGCCACTACCACTGCCATCCTCTGCTCCACTCCTCTGGGGCTTGTGGCACATGCCCTTTTACTTCACTCTGGGCCTGAGCAATAGGTTCCTAGTGTTCCAGTTCGGCCCTAGGGTGTTCTCTCTCTGTTTGTTACTCCTGTTTCTGACCCACCAATCCATGACTACATGTCCTGCCTGCCCCAAAAGTTTGTTTGTCTATCATATTACCTAAATTCCGTCAGCCATGACATCTGTCCACCAACTGAGTTCTGTTTCCCAATATTGTATTAAACCCTGGTGTCACCAGCTATTGTCACATCAGATGTTGCAAAGGAAGACTACTCATGTGGTAGTGACCTGGAGGTTCTCTGCAGCGAAGACCAGATCTCTGTATCAGGGAATCAGTTTAATGTCACTTTCCACCTGTAATGGCGCTGCAGAGGACTAAAACACTTGCACGAGCTGGGATAAGACTATATTTTGATAGTGTACATGTGCTAAAGAACAAGGAGAGTGAAGCTGCCATTTAAGTCCTAATGCCAAAAGAATACCGGTAAAACTGAAAATCAGGCATGGTACCTGGCAGTGCAAACTACAATGCAAATATCAGTGAGCAGAAAACTGAGCCAAGACGAAGAAGGAGGGATATCTCACAAAATACTCAGAGTAGGTAGAACAAGGAATGCGTCTGACTTTCTGCCTAAAGAGAACACACAGGGAGATAAGACAAGAGTATGAGATACTCTGACTCATCTGGGCCGACAGTACATGCAAGAGCAAGACTAGATATTCTGATTAATTAAACAAACATGGCAAAGTACCAACCACCCAAAGAGGAAGCCCTCTCCTCTAAGTGTTAATACAGCAGGCAATTCCAATATATTATAAGCATTTAGTTCAATTGTCTTTGATGGTGCAATAGTACGGTATAATCTGTGCACAGTCGCTGGTGATCCAATAGTAGACACAATGGGGCACATTTATTCAGACCAGCGTTTTAGAAGCCGGTTTTAATAACCCCTTTACCTGGCGGTGGATCCGCAGAAGTTAAGAAAAGGCGCCGCAGGCCTCTACATAACTTTGGCGGATTCTCCTCCACTTCTAAATGTAAGACAGATTCCGAATTTCCTAGCTGTCTTACATTTAGACCACTTTCTACACCGTGGTATATCTAAGCCTGATAAGGCTCCTGCTGAAGGCTCAGGGCTCATGCACACGAACATTTTGTGTGTTGCGTATAAGGGACGTACTTTGCGTTTACGGAATCATTCATTTCAATGGGTCTGCAAAAAAACGGAAGGTACTATAATAGATCTGTGCATATATATTCATATATACTTATATCATTGTACCCCAGGTTTATCATATATATATATATATATTTAGATATACCCCAATTATCCCCCCCCCCCCAGGAGAGGTTCTACACTACAAAGGCAGGGGAACAAAGAACTCCCTCGGCCCTGTAGGTTGCATACCTTTGATGCATCGGGAGGCATGCGGGCCCTTCACAGATGGGAGATAAATGCGCGCAAATGAGCGCCAGGACGCGTGGGCTGGCACGGTGATGTCATATCACCGAGCTGGCCCACGTGGACTTGGCTGCAGGCAGGAGCACGCCTGAAGCGTGGGAAGGGAAGGAGGAAGCGATCGCGCCGGGTTTAAATAAACTGGCAGTGCTGCGCTATGGACAGAGTAACCCTGACCCGCGAAGAAGAGCAGAGTGTGGGCAGTGCTCTGGAGAGAAGATCCTTCCCCCCATTGAGTAAGCGCAGGCAGTGCTGTGCTGGGGGAAGTTAACCCTGAGCAGCCCCAGGGGAGGAAAGCGCACTCAGCACTCAGAAAGCGAGCAGCCCCATAGAGGTGGAGGGAAGATGCCCCATTGAAGCGAGGATGTTCCCCTGGAGACGAGTAGCATTAACCCAGGATGGCTGAGTAACCCTACCCTATACCACCAACGATTCTCTGATAAACCATTCATCCCTGCCCTGATCCCACTGCCACCAACGCATTAACCCCTGCAATCACCCCTACAGTATTAACCCTTGCACCCCTGCCATTGACCACATACCCTATCATTAACCCCTGCTGCCCAGCATTCCAGTACCACCACATCAACTCATTACCCCTGCCATCCAGTTTAACCTAGTATTGTAATGAACCCTTTCTATACCCAGTAGGGACAGTTTATAGAGCCAGGAGGGTGGGCGTTGCTATTTATGTGTATGTAAGTGAGTGTATATTTAAGTAGATTTTGGGAGGAATTGTGTATTGTATTGTGTAGTGTGGTTAGGTGATTGCTGTATTGTACGGTGTTTAATATATTACTGTGTGCGACTGTCATTGCCGGCCCTGGAAGAGATCTTAGAAGTTTAGATATACCGAAGGCTCAGGAGTCTATCTGACAGATCTCTCTTGTTTTTATTGTTGCTGACAGGTTTCCACCTCTTTGCAGATGCTGCTCATTATCAAGTTAGGAGGCTCTATATATGTTCCGCCTCTCACTTGATACCCTGCAGCTGATATTTCCTCTGTGCAGTGCTCTGCTTGTTTGGTGGTTCTCCTGATCCAGTTGCTTCTCAAGCTAAGTCCTTTTTGCGCTGTTCCTGTTGTGTTTGTTCTGACTAGGCCTCAGACAGACACTAACTTCTTCAGCGTGGAAGGAGCTGGTTGCCTCTCTCCCTGTTCCCTAAACTGAGGGTTTGGTGCTGTGTTTAAGCAGTCTTAGGTTCCCGCGCATGTGCATATCTACTATTGAGATTTGCACATGCTGTCAGCTGTTAGGGAGAGTATCAGGGATAGCTAGGTGGTGACCTCCCTGTTCCATAGGTTTGGAGCCTAGTCTACTGTTGTTTTGCTGTTGTTCCCTTTAGTTGTCTTTCCTCCCACATACTACCTGTGACATTATCAGCCACCATATACCGTTACTGTTCCCCCTGCTCTGTGTTGACATGGATCCTGTTTCCTGCACTGGTGGATTGCATGCAGGGGTTTTCTGTGGAGGTAGCTGTCCTCCGTTAATCTGTAGCAAGGTTTCAGGCGTCTGGCTCCGTCAGCCGGGGGCAGACCTGCTCTGAACCTAAGATCGCCCTCCCGCACAGATTTGCCGAAGTGACAATTTCGTTCGGTTCAGGGAGTCCTGCAAACTTTAGGACTCGGTGGATGTTTTTTTTAAAGCCCTAGGACTTATTTATGACGACCCAGACTGAGTTTCTCTGGCTGAATCTATGTTGCGCTGCTTACAACAGGGAAATTGGTCGGCTGAGTCCTATTGACCTGAATTCAAGAGGTGGGCAACTGATTCGGAGTGGAATAACCCTGCTCTTCGTAGTCAGTTCTGTCAGGGGCTATCTGAGAAACTAAAAGATGCCTTAGCACTCCATGAAGACCCTGTTTCATTAGAAGCTGCCATGTTTCTTGTAGTACAAATTGAAAGACTTCTGAGGGAAAGGTGCAAGACTCCGTTCCCTCAGGATGTATAACCTGAAGGGAGGTCGGTCTCTTCTGACACTCGGGGTGCTGAGACACTCAAACCTATGTTTGGTGATAAATCTATGTAATTGGGATAGGTCACTCCAGACCCTGATAATAGGAACTTCAGGGCTAGAATGAGACACAGTTTTTTTTTTTTTTGTGGTAAAGAGGGTCATTTTGTTAATGTTTGTCCCTACTGTATGTAAAATATCAAGGCAAAAATGTAAAAAACAAAACAAAAAAGGTTGTTACCAATAAGTTTTGTTCTCTTACTCTTGGCAGAGTAGATGGGAAATCTGAGAACATGCTCTTGTCTTTTACCAGTATTACCCGTTTTCTCCTGCCTGCCAGGGTGGAGCTGGAGTCCAAAAATATTGATGTGGAGGTATTTGTGGACAGCGGGGCAGGGGTCAACCTTGTTGATTACCAGTTTGTCCTGATGCATGGTTTTATATCTAATGCACAGGACAAAGAGATCTCAGTGTTCGTTATCGATTCTGCTCCCCTTTCTCAAAAATCTTTGACACACATGGTGCAGGATATCCATTTAAGTGTGGGGATGCCCATGTTGAGGGTATTTTTTGTTTTATAATGAAGGGTCTGCCGACTCTTCTGGTGCTAGGGTTGCCATGGTTGACCAAACATAACCTACCATTGATTGGCAAGCGAGACAGATCAAGGGCTGGAGTGATTACTGTATGGATAACTGTCTCATCGCCTTTCTTTCTGGGATATCCACTAAGATGTTACCCCCGTTTCTCTCAGATTTTTCTGATGTGTTCTCTGAGAGTGTGGATCATGAGTTGCCCCCTCATAGAGAATATGATTGCCTTGTCAATCTAGTTCCCGGAGCTAAGTTGCCAAAGTCTTGGTTGTATAATCTTTCTGAACCCGAAAGAGTTGCTATGCGAGAGTATATTGCTGAGAGTTTGGCAAAAGGACAAATCAGACCATCTAAGTCACTTTTGGCGGCTGGGTTCTTTTTTGTAAAAAAAAAAAGATGGGACATTGTGACCGTGTCTAGATTTACCAGAGTTGAATCGCATCACTATCTGTGATCCTTATCCCCTTTCCTTGATCCCAGATTTGTTCAACCAGATTGTTAGAGCTAAGGTGTTTTCTAAATTAGACTTAAGAGCGGCATATAATCTGGTAAAAATCAGAGAGCGGTGATGAATGGAAAACAGCTTTTATTACTTCTGGGGGCCATTTTGAGAACTTGGTCATGCCTTTTGGTTTAACCAATGCCCCGGCAGTATTTCAACATTTTATCAATTACATTTTTCATCATTTGGTGGGGAGGTTTGTTGTATACCTGGATGACATATTGATTTACCCGCCCGATATGAAGAGTCATCAAGTTCATTTGAGACAAGTCTTGCTGATCCTCCAGGAGAATAAGTTATATGCCATGATATAAAAATGTGTGTTTGCTGTGTAAGAAATTCCTTTTCTGGGTTTACTCTTCGGGCTTTCGCATGGATCCCGGAAAAGTCCATGGTGTGTTGAACTGTCCGAAAATCAGAAAGCGCTTATGAGGTTTTTGGAGTTTACCAATTACTACAGAAAATGTATCCTAAATTATTCCACTGTTGTCAAACCTCTGACTTATATAACTAAGAAAGGGGTGGATTTCTCTGTCTGGTCGAAAGAGGCGTCACATGCTTTTTCCACTATAAACAATATTTTTCTTCTGCTCCCATTCTGGTGCAGCCTGATGTGTCTCGGCCATTTATTGTTGAGGTTGACGCATCAGAAGTGGGAGTTGGTGCATTTCTGTTGCAGGGTCCTTCTCCTGGCAAATGGCGCCCTTGTGCTTTTTTTTTCGAAAAAACTCTCTTCTGCCAAGAGAAATTATGATGTTTGCAATAGAGAGTTGCTGGCCATTAAGTTGGCCTTTGAGGAATGATGTAATTGGTTAGTAGGAGCGATTCATCCCATTACTGTATTTACCGATCATAAAAATCTGGAAAGCTTTCTCTACTCGCCTGGGGGTTCATTTGTCCTTCTCTTCGGCTTTTCACCCTCAGTCGAACGGACAAACTGAACACACTAACCAGAATCTAGAGACATATTTGAGGTGTTTTGTTGCTGAGAATCAGGAGGAGTGGTCCTCATTTTTGTCTTTGGCTGAATTTGCTTTGAATAACTGTCGTCAGGAGTCCACTGATAAGTCAGCATTTTTTGGGGCACATGGGTTTCACCTGCAGTTTGGTAAGTTCTCTGGGAATAGTTCCTCTGGTATACCTAATGAGAAGAGATTTACTTCATCCTTGTCATACATCTGGCGCAAGATTCAAATCAATTTAAAACAGATGGGCGATAGGTATAAACATATGGCTGTCTGGCTGACAAGGAACGTGTATATGGTCGCTCAGGACCTGAATGTGGGTGATTTGGTGTGGTTTTCCACTAAGAACATTAAGTTGAAGGTGCCATCCTGGAAGTTAGGTCCAAGATTTATTGGTCCATACCAGATCTCTGCCATTATTAATCCAGTTTTTTTGCGCCTTAAACCTCCGCAGGCTTGAAAGATCTATAATGTCTTCAACAAATCATTGTTAAAGAGTTTTGTGGAACCTGCTGCTTCATCTTCCTTGCCACCTCCACCTGTCATGGTTGACAGGAGTTTCAAATCACTCATCATAACGGATGCTTATAATACAGGATCCGTTTCTTTCTTTATTTTTCTGTTCTTCTGATGGATTAGAACGGAAAAATAAATGGTGATGTGAACCGGGCCTTAATGTTGCATGGGATATTAGTGGGGGAATGTATGATGCCAGCCCTTGTTCTATGTACGGGGTCTACATTCATTACCTCTGGTAGGGTGGCCAGACGTCCAGTTTTATGCCGGATAGTCCAGTTTTTAGACTCCTGGTCCTCCGTCTGGCACAAGACCAGGACGGCCGTCCAGAAGTCCTCCTTTTTTTGTGGTTATCAACAAGGGGCTAGGGTGGCCACTGGCTTCACCCTAGAAAGCCGGACCTCACTGGCCACGCCCACCATTCTCCAAGTCACGCCCACCACGTTGCAAACCCTGTGAAGCCACACACCCATTACAGTGAAGCCCTGCCCCCACCGCCGGCTGGAAAACCGGGGGAGGGGACGGAAGGTTTTTCAGTCCGGAAGGTGAGTGGGGGCAGCCCGATGCGCTTCTCTCCCCCTCAGTCAGGTACAGGGAGCCATGTCTGCGGCTCTAGTGACTGACTGGGGGTGAGAGAAGTCTCAGTCAGTTACTGCAGCTCACGTTCAGACAGCGCAGTGCTGCTCTCTGACTGTGAGTTACTGAAAGGGAGGACATGCCTGTGTCCATCCAGGCACTGCGCTGGACGGAGGACAGGGAGCTTGAAAACTGGACTGTCTGGCCTAAAACCGGACTTCTGGCCACCCTACCAGGGGCACTTTAAATCACTTACAAGTCTAGTCTGTCAAATGATCCGGATCAAGTAGTTAAAAGCGCAGAGTGCTCAGCGCACTGACATCGCACGCAGATGCAGTGTTGCCTGTAGATGTGCACCAATCAGTTCAGGCGCAGCAGGAAGGAAGACAAACTCTGGGGAGCGCTGCCTGATCATGCGAGTGCAGCTGTGCTGAGTGAGCGCATGAGGTGGTAGTCTTTCTGGCATCTGAAAAAGACTGTGCCGAGCCCGGGGGAATTGGGAATGGATTGCTGAAACTGAAAAGGGGCAAAGTAAGTTATAAGAAAATCAAATGGCTACTGGGCTGGCTCTGCTGATTTTGAAAGGGGTTAATAACTACTGTGGGAGCTGAAAGGAGGAATAAATAACTACTGTGAAGAGGGGACTGAAAAGGGGTTAATAAATACTGTGAATGGGTGACTGCTGAAAGGGGTTAATAACTACTATGAAGGGCCCCCCCCAGTTGTGATAGGGGTGGGGCTTCACAGAGGCAGGCGTGGTTATCAGTTTGGGGGCGTGGCTGGCGAGGTCCGGCTTTCTTGGGTGAAGCCAGTGGCCACCCTAACCTCTGGTGATCCAAAATTACATCACCAGATGCATCACTGGATATCACCAGAGAGTCATAGCCACTCACCTACTGCTTGAAGGGACCTCTGAAGCAGGGGGGACATATCGGCTGTGCAGCTGGTTCAGCTGTACAGGCCCAGAGAGGGAGAAGGCCCTTCCCAGTGCTAGCTGAGCTGGTTTTTTTATTTAGTATTTTTATCCCTCCCTTCCTCTGCCAGGGTAACCTGGTCACCTTGGGGTGGAGGGGGGAGGGGGGTGTTTGGGCGGGCCCTGATTAGGACTTACTGTGAATCTGCTGCCCATTCTCCCTATACTCCATAGCTGAAGGACCTGCGATGACATCATAGTCATGTGATCTTTTCAACACTGGAAGTGGTGGAAGGACCTGTGATGAGGTCACCATCATGTGACCAGTGCAGAAAAAGGCAGCGCTCATCAAGGGAGACCTGTGATGCCATAGAATGGATGCAAGTGCCAGAGAAATGCTGGGAGATGTGGTTCTCCCCATTAAACCTCCTCCCTGCTTAGTGGGAGGGAAAAATTGTATTTAACTGGCCTGGGGCTAAAGGGAGGGGATGGGTGTTATTTACATGGGGCTGTATGGTACAGAAGATTGGGGGGAGATGACTTGTGTTATTTACATGGGACTGGATATTATAGAGGACTGGAGGGTAAGGAGTAGTGTTATTTATATGGGTCTATGTGCTGGAGGGGCTCTTACTTATTTACATGGGACTGTATGTTATAGAGGATTGTAGGGAAGAGAGGTTATTTACGTGAGACTGGAGAGAGAGGACTGGTGTTATTTACATGGAACTGTATGTTGTAGAATACTGGAGGGAGAGGAGTGATGCTGTTTACATGGCACTGTATTGTATAGAAGACTGAAGGGAGAGGACAGGCTTTATAATTTATGGGGGCACTACAGAGCTTATAACTACAGGGGGTACGGCAGATGGTATAATTACAGGGGACACTACAGGGATCATTATAAATACTGTGGGCAGTGATGGCGGCCATTACTACTGATGGCTCTATAGGAGTGCCTTATAGATTGGCCTTATTTCTATTAGGGCTGCCTTATTAGTACTGAGGGCACTGTAAGGGTACTATTGGGGGAGGGGCTTCTGCCTAGCAGTGAGCCCGGTGACGTCACCGGCAATAATGGATGGGCTTTAGCGCTGCCCTAGCCTGTAAAGCCGCCCATCAGTGCTGGTTCCGGGAACACTGCTAGAGCTGTAAACAAAACAAGCAGGCCAAGGAGAGCATCGGAGTATGAAGTGTCAGAGGGGCTGAGTGGGGGGGGGGGGAGGGGATATGTCCGGGTTCAGCTCTGAACCTGGACAACTGCTTTAAAAGGCAGCTGTCAGCAGATTTGTACCTATGACACTGGCTGACCTGTTACATGTGTGCTTGGCAGCTGAAGGCATCTGTGTTGGCCCCATGTTCATATGTGCCCGCATTACTGAGAAACATGATGTTTTGATATATGTAAATGAGCCTCTAGGAGCAACGGGGGCGTTACCATTACACCGAGAGGCTCTGATTTCTTTGCAAATGCCGCTCCCTATCTACTTTGACAGGGTCTGGCAGTGAAAATTTCATCACAACTGGCCATGTCAAAGTGCAGAGGGTGTGGCAGATACACAGAAAGCGGAGCCTTTAGGAGTAATCATAACCCCCCGTTTGCATATAATAAAATATCATCTTTCTCAGCAATGTGGGCACATATGAACCCGGGACCAACACGGATGTCTTCAGCTGCCAAGTGCACATGTAACTGGTCAGCCCTTTAATTGTGCAAGTGTATGAGGGAGTCCTGAGGGATAGCTGAAAAATAAATAAATAAATAAAATCAAAATATGGCCCTGGCTCCACAGCATCAGAACAATGTTGTGTCAGACATCACACTGCTACTGTGAGGGGGGGGGGGGGGGGCAATATCTGGACATAACTACTGTGAAGCGGAGACAATATCTGGACATAACTACTGTGAAGGAGGCACATATCTGGACATAACTACTGTGAAGCGGAGACAATATCTGGACATAACTACTGTGAAGCGGAGACAATATCTGGACATAACTACTGTGAAGGAGGCACATATCTGGACATAACTACTGTGAAGCGGAGACAATATCTGGACATAACTACTGTGAAGGAGGCACATATCTGGACATAACTACTGTGAAGCGGAGACAATATCTGGACATAACTACTGTGAAGGGGGAACATATCTGGAAATAACTACTGTTAAGGGGCACATATCTTGGCATAGCTACTGTAAAGGGGGGCACATATCTGGGCATAGCTACTGTGAAGGGGGCCCACATCTAGGCATAACTATTGTGAAGGGGGCACATATCTGGGCATAGCTACTGTGAAGGGGGCACATCTATGAGGCATAACTACTGTAAAATGGGCACATATCTGGGAATAACTACTGTGAAGAGGGTACATCTGGGCATAGCTACTGTGAATGGGGCACAGTGTGAGCATTACTGTATTATGTGCAGGTACAAAGGGGGAATAATTACTATGTGGGGGCATTAAGGGGACTGGGTGTGTATAGTTATGCTTTGGGCAGAGTTAGAGGTGTGACCTAGTATGAAAATAATATACAGTATATACACACTGTAAACATATTGACCCATATTAACCCCTTCAGGACCCTGACATTTTTCACCTTAGGGCCTCTTGCACACAAATGTTTTTTTTCCTTTCTGTTCCGTTTTTCGCGTTCCGTATATGGACCATATATGGAACTATTCATTTCAATGGATCCGAAAAAAACGGAAAGAACTCTGTATGTCTTTCGTTTCCGTATTTCCGTTTTTCCGTTCCGTTCAAAGATAGAACATGTCCTATTATTGTCTGCATAACGGACAAGAATAGTACTGTTCTATCAGGGGCCAGCTGTTCCGTTCCGCAAAAAAACGGAATACATACAGATGTCATCCGTATTTTTTGCGGATCCGTTTTTTGTGGACTGCAAAATACTGAAAAAGCCATTCGATCGTGTGCAATAGGCCTATGGATCAGGCCATTTTTAGCAAATCTGACATGTGTCACTTTATGTGGTGAATAGAGTTGAGCGAACTTGTATTTTAAGTTCGGCGTCCAAGGTTCGGGTTTGGGTTATCGAAGCATCCCGTTATGGATTCCGCTACCACGGACCATAACAGCATATGGAATCCATAAGGGGATTCTTCAATGAACCCGAACCTTGGACAACACTAAGGACCTGGGGTGACGTCACTGTCATGTGATCAGTGCACGGGGCGTGGCTCAGTACTGGATCACCTCTTATCCAATCCAGTGCTGAGCCACGCCCCCTGCACTGATCACATGACAGTGATGTCACCCCAGGTTCTTAGTGTTGTCCAAGGTTCGGGTTCATTGAAGAATCCCCTTATGGATTCCAAATGCCGTTACGGTCCGTGGTAGCGGAATCCATAATGGAATTCTTCGATAACCAACCCGAACTTTGGACGCCGAACTTAAAATACAAGTTTGCTCAACTCTAGTGGTGAACTTTAAAACGCTTTTACTTATCCAGGCCTTTCTGTGACTGTTTTCTCGTCACATATTGTACTTCATGACAGTGGTAAATTTGAGTCAAAATATTTCAGTTTTATTTATAAAAAAAAATACTAAGTTTACAAAAAAAAATTAAAAATTTGCTAATTTCCAAATTTCAATTTCTCTACTTTTAAAGTAGATAAGTATATCTCCAAAAATTGTTATTACTTTACATTCGCCATGTGTCTATTTCATGTTTGGATCATTTTAAAAATGACATTTTACTTTTTTAGGATGTTAGGAGGCTTAGAAGTTTTAAGAAAATGTTTAAGAAGATTTCCAAAACCCAATTTTAAAAAAACTGATTTTACAAACTTTGTTAACCCTTTAGGTGCCCCCAAGAATTAAAGGAAAATGGGAATAACATTTCAAAATTTCACTTTTTTTTAGCAGATTTTAAATTTTCATCTATTTTCTCTGCAACACATCAAGGGTTAATAGCCAAACACAACTCAAAATCTATTACTCTGAATCTGCAGTTTACAGAAACACCCCATATGTGCTCAAAAACTGATATATGGATGCACAGCAGGCTTCAGAGTGGAAGGAGCACCATATGGCTTTTGGAGAGCAGATTTAGCTGGAATGGTCGCATATGAAGACACCCTGGGGTGGCCCTACAGTGGGAAAACCCCCAAAAAGTGACCCGTTTTGGAAACTACACCCCTCAAGGAATATTCCAAGGTGTGTAGTGAGCACTTTGACCTCAAAGGTGTTTCCTAGAATCAGGAAACACTTGGTAGTGAAAATGAAATATTGCTTTACACCCACATTTTTCACTTTCTCAAAGAGTAACAGGACAAAATGCACCCCACATTTTGTTCATCATTTCCCCCCGAATACGGCAACACCCCATATGTGCTAAAAAAATGATGTATGGGTTCACAGAAGGCTTCAGAGTGGAAGGAGCACCATATGGCTTTAGCAGATCGGATTTAGCTGGAATGGTAACTGGGGGCTACGTCGCATATGATCGCCGTTAATGGGGAACTTGTGGGTGTACCCGGCGCTACTCTCACTAAGTTTGTATATCTTTATGCCATACCCTACCTAGCGGAATCTTATCCTCCCTTCGAAAAGTAATAGAGACTCATCTACACAGACATTTTTATCTGAGTTGTACACCTCAGCAAATCTGGTGTTAAAGTGGTCAATGTCAGTCCTTACCTTGAATAGATGGTCAAATGTCGGGTCCTTTTCGGGTGGGCACTGTGCATTGTCGTTTTAGTGTAGGAATTTCCGAATTGACTAAAACCGCTTCCGGGTCATGGTCTTACTGTAAATTGGAGTCTGGTAGAAAATGTCCAAACTCCAATATTGTCTAACGTTTGGCTTTTTTACAACGCCCATATGCAGCACGAGTCCCCAAAACTTCATCATCTCTGCTGCACTTACTGGGGCCCAACCTAGGGGTCTAGAGTATGGCGATGTAGGGTTCTGATCAACTAATTGTTGGGCATATAAATTGGTTTGGGCCACAATTACATTTACAAAATCTTCAGAGAAGAAGATTTAGAAAAAATTTCGTTCAGTGAAGCCCGCACTATCTGTATTCCAGAGCTGCCCAAAAAATCCGCAATTTTGGGCTGATAATTAGTGATGAGCGGCAGGTGCCATATTCGATTTCGACGAAATTCGCGAATATTCGATAGAATATTTGTTTCATATTCGTCGAAATCGAATATTCGTCAATATCGCAAATAATATACGATTTAAATAATCGCGTATTGCGATTGTGACTTAAGGCTACTCTCCTATTGGTTTGATATCTAGAATTAGCGAATATGATGAATGTATTCGTCATATTCCTCAAAACGAAGATAACGAAGTATTCTCCATCTTTGTTTTAGCTACTTATTCGTCAACTTCGCTAATTCTAGCAATCAAATAGGAAAGTTGACTATAGAGACAGCTGTGTTTAATTCGCTATGCGATTATATTATTGTTTTTTTTTATAAATAGAATTATTATAATAATTATCAAGTATTATAATTATTCTATTTATTTAAAAAAAAAGCTAAGTAATATAATCGCATAGCGAATTAAACACAGCTGTCTCTATAGTCAACCTTCCTATTTGATTGCTAGAATTAGCGAAGTTGGCGAATAGGTTGCTAAAACGAATACATGACGAATACAAATTTATGAAAATGTTCGCGAACATGCGAACAGGGCGAACCGCCATAGACTTCAATAGACAGGCGAATTTTAAAACCCACAGGGACTCTTTCTGGCCACAATAGTGATGAAAAAGTTGTTTCAAGGGGACTAACACCTGGACTGTGGCATGCCGGAGGGGGATCCATGGCAAAACTCCCATGGAAAATTACATAGTTGACGCAGAGTGTGGTAAGTTGAATTCGCAATGCGATTAATATAACCTGTATTAATTGCATTGGGATTACAACTTAGATCTGAGTTCCTAATGGTTGTATTGCTAGAATATAACAAAGATTGAGAATATAGCGCTATATTCTCAATCTTCGTTATATTCTAGCAATACAAACATTAGGAACTCAGATCTAAGTTGTAATCCCAATGCAATTAATACAGGTTATATTAATCGCATTGCGATTACAACTACTAACTCTGCAGCTTCAGAATGAATCTAAGATGGATGCCGTCCTTGCTTTTTAATAGGAGGTGGGAGGGTCTGGGAGGGAGACTGATGTACTAGCCCTAAAAAGGGCTTTTTGGGGTGCTGTCAGGACGCTGTCCTTACAGCAGAATTCTGATGAGTCTTTCAGGACTGGAGTGGACACTGAATACATTAGCCTAGCTATCCATTTCCCTATTAAATCAGCAGCAGCTACACTGTCCCTCCTCTCACTAAGACTGCAGCTTCCGAATGAATCTAAAATGGATGCTGTCCAGGAGATGGGAGGGTCTGGGAGGGAGGGTATGCTGATTGGCTGGAATGTGTCTGCTGACTGTGAGGTACAGGGTCAAAGTTTACTCAATGATGACGAATAGGGGGTGGACCGAACATCGCATATGTTCGCCCGCCGCGGCGAACGCGCACAAGCTATGTTCACCGGAAACTGTTCGCCGGTGAATAGTTCGGGACATCTTATTTGCGAATTCAACTTAGAGCTGGGTTCCTAATGGTTGTATTGAGAGAATATAACAAAGATAGAGAATTTAGCACTATATTCTCAATCTTCGTTATATAATTCTAACAATACAACCATTAGGAACCCAGCTCTAAGTTGAACTCACAATGCGATTAATATAACCTGCATTAATCGCATTGCGAATTTAACTTAGAGCTGGGTTCCTAATGGTTGTATTGCTAGAATATAACGAAGATTGGGAATATAGCGCTATATTCGTTATATTCGTCAATTCTAGCAATACAACCATTAGGAACTCAGATCTAAGTTGTAATCGCAATGCGATTAATACAGGTTATATTAATCGCATTGCGATTACAACTTAGATCTGAGTTCCTAATGGTTGTATTGCTAGAATTGACGAATATAACGAATCTAGCGCTATATTCTCAATCTTCGTTGTATTCTAGCAATACGACCATTAGGAACCCAGCTCTAAGTTAAATTCGCAATGCGATTAATACAGGTTATTAATCGCATTGCGATTACAACTACTAACACTGCAGCTTCAGAATGAATCTAAGATGGATGCTGTCCTTGGTTTTTGATAGGAGGTGGGAGGGTCTGGGAGGGAGGGTATGCTGATTGGCTGGAATGTGTCTGCTGACTGTGAGGTACAGGGTCAAAGTTTGCTCAATGATAAAGTATAGGGGCGAATGCGAACATCGCATATGTTCGCCCGCTTCGGCGGACCCGAACAAGCAATGTTCGCCGGGAACCGTTCGCCGGCGAATAGTTCGGGACATCTCTTTTCGCTAATTCTACCAAGCCAACCATAGTAAACCAGGTCTAAGTTTAAATCGCAAAGCGATTAATCAAGTTATAATAATTGCATTGCGATTACAACTTAGCACTACTATATTACATATTCGTTAATTCTAGCCTAATATGTAATATAGCAGTGCTAAGTTGTAATCGCAATGCGATTAATATAACTTGAATTAATCGCATTGCGATTTAAACTTAGACCTGGTTTACTATGGTTGGCTTGGTAGAAGAAGATGACGATTGACGAATGTATTATGTAGAACTACTTTTGGGAAGTGGGAAAGAAAAAAATATAACAAAAAAAAAAACAATTTTCGAAACAGCGAATATATAGAGCTATATTCGTGAATTAGCGAAGTGCCGATATTCGCTATGCGAATATTCGTGCTCAACACTACTGATAATAGTCAGGGGTTTGGGTTCAATAAGGGTTCACTCTGGGGGGCTACCTCCGCTGCTACCCTGGGGCGCCTCCTAGAGGGTCCCTCATCAGCGGATGATGATGATGGGGTAGAGAAAAGTGGAATCCTCTTCTCCCTCACTGGCCGACTCAGTATCTGAGGCAAGCATTTTTTTTTTAAATTGGGGTGTGACGTGTGAAATGTGTAAAACTTTATTTATTGTGAGGGGTGTGTATGTAGTGTTTTCACACGTAAAGGGGCTTGTAATTAATTTGAAATAAAATTTAGAATAAAAAAAGGAGAAAAAAAAAACTTGCAGTGCAAACTGAGCAGAAGCGATCAGTAATGGACATTACTGATCGGTGCTCAGTGGTTGCAAAATGCACGTATGCAGATGGTGCGTTCGTGCAAAATTCTAAACTGACACTAAGGCCTCATGCACACGACCGTTTTTTTATGCTGTCCGCAAAAAGGGGTTCCGTTGTTTAGTGATCTGTGTCCGTTTTTGCCTTCCGTTGTGTTTCCGTGTGTCTTCCATTTTTTTTTAGCGGACATGACCCAAAAGATTTTACCAAAAGACAGGCTGACAATTTTTGCCAAGTGCCTGCCAAGGGATCCGCAAAAAAAACGGACGCGGAACGCGGATGACACACGGATGGCCATCCGCATTTTTTCACGGCCCCATTGACTTGAATGGGTCCGTGAACCGTTTTTCACGGACAAGAATAGGACAGGTTATATTTTTTTGACGGACTGGAATCACGGACCACGGACGCGGAGGACAAACGGTGCATTTGCTGAGTTTTCCACGGACCCATTGAAAACCAATTGGTCCGCAGAAAATCACGAAAAACGGAGCAACGGACACGAGATCAAACAACGGTCGTGTGCATGAGGCCTAACTGAAATTTATATATATATATTGATTATTGGATTGTTATTGATTATTGAGTGGTTTAGAGATCTGGAACAGCTGCAAATGGAAAAAAAAATCAGTGCAGCAATTCCAGATGTTCTTCTTTTCTTCTTTCTTCTTTCAGCAGGAAAAGTTGAAATCACAGTGGTGATGCACCACAAGTCCCAACAAGCCAACAAGCAGCACAGAAGAGCACACAACCTCTCTGCATGCAGTCACCAGCTAGAATGGCTGCATGCAGAGAAGTTAAGCCCTTTCCTGTGCAGCTATAGGGCTGCCATTGGCTGGAGAGTTGTTCCAGCCAATCGCAGCGCTGTCAGGGGACGCCAAACACTGGTGTCCCCTGCCTCATCTCAGAGGAGACCGGTTACCTCCCCCTGACCAGCCCAGCAACTCCATACTGCTTCTGGTGCTGCGATGTGTCGGTCTTCATTGACAGGCCAATCGCAGCGCTTAAAGCTGCAGGGGGGCGGTGCAGCACCATGCTGCCCTTATCTGACATGGATGCCTGCTGGTAAGAGCAGCCATTGCGCCCCGATTTCCCTGCGATTCCCTTCCAGCACCCGGTAGACCTTGTGCCGTACATGTACATCGCTGGTCCTTAAGTCCCGTCCAGCTGTGACATACATGTTCGGCAAGGGTCCTTAAGGGATTAACAAGATGTTTTTTATTTGCACATACTTGTTTATATTTTTATGTGTGGTTTTTTGGGGGGGCAGGTACATTCCTTGCACAGGGGCCCTCTGCTGTCTGTGTCCGCTCATGCTCTGAAGTAAATAGGGTTTATACACTTCTGGAATTGTGTTAGCTCTAAGCTGCAAACTCAACATAACAGCTGCAGCCACAAAGAAGATTTAGTCTCAGAAAGAATCCTGCCAAATGTAGTTAAACTTTTATTTATCCTTGTTAAGGCCGATTGTTTCAAGTTGATACAAAATTCTGTAGACATTCAATGCCCATGCTCGCACCTATGAACAGATTGCCCAAATATTTAATACAGAGAGATGAAGAGCAAATGGAAGAGATTTAGGGTACGGCCACTCGGTCAGGTTTCTGAATGTAATTTTGGAAACCAAAATGAGGAGTTGATCATGAAAGGAGAGCAAATATAAAGGACAGATACAAATTCTCTTTTTTTAATTCATTCCTGGTTTTAGCTTCCAAAACTGCATGCAGAAACCTGACCGTGTGCTCTTACCCTTTTGTTTGTAGTCAGTTCTTCTCCAGTTTGCATTGGAACAATTTGCAAAAGTTTTGGACCGTGGTTTGATACATTTAAACAGGACACTTCTGTCTGGAGATGCTTCAATTATTGTAAACCATCCCCCCACTGGAGTGAGATTTTGCCTTTTTTGTGACTTTCCAAAAAATTGCAGTGATAAATTTGGAGTGGAACTAATTAACATAACTAACCACGCTCACTTTTCAACCACTTTTCAAAACTTTGAGAGGTGTAAAGCTGCAAAATATTGCAAAATTGTTGCAGATATAAGCAAAAGATAAAAAATCACAAAGCCCTATTTTGTGACCTTTTGAAGCCAGAATTCTGGAATGTGGGTGAAGTGACCCAAAAGTGGTAGTGGCTAAGATGGTGCTAGTAGTTCGATAAGAAGAAAATCAGCCGGCACTCCGCATCAGATGATCGTGGTGCACGTGTCAAGGGTAATCAGCCCATCCATACAGTAAAGTAGATGACCGGCAATCACTTGTCTTGCGAAAGTAGTAAACTTTTCTATTTTCGCAAGACAAGTGAGTGTCGGTCATCTACTTTACCGGTGCTAGTAGTTCATCATGGCTAGTTCCATCCTGGCGTTCCCTGGCTCTTGGGGTACTTCTGGTGTTGGGGCTCCTGCCTGGTGGTAGTTGGGGTGCCCTTAATGGTGAACAGTTTGGCTGGGTGCAAGGCCAGGGGCCGACAGATGGATGATGGAGTCAATAACCAGACCCAGGCCAGGCTCCTCAGGTTCTCACTGCGCTTGTACAACCCTTGGCTTCAGATGCCCTCATTTAAAGTGACCCTGTTCCAGTTACAGGTTCCATTTGTTTTATATAATTCCATTTTACAAATTTTGCACCTAGTTAATTATTTTTTTCAAAAGTGATGATGGATGACATCATATTATGAAACCATATTCACTCATTGCTATTTGCAAAAAAAAAAAAGTGCAAATGAGTTTGTTTTATGATGTTGTTAAATGTTAATCCAATTAATGGCCGCTCCTTACCATCACTATTGTCCGTGGCCAAATAGTAAATACTGCCTGACAGCAGAACACGCATCGGTCCATGTAACCGGCGGGGGCGGTGACTGCCTCACATGTACATACACAATAGTCGCCTGCCGCTGCTGTCACAAGCTGAATGTTGATAAATGGCTCAGATGGCGAGAGACTGAACGTGGCGATGTTTTTGCTGACACAGCATCCTCGTCCTATCAGCCTGCACAGACTAATTACTTCGCGTATTTGCAGATGGTTTTAGGCAATGAATCATTATGTAGACTGTCCTTGTGCGATCAAAGCGGCTGTAACATTGAAAATACAGCTAGGGCGTCTATAATAATGATAATCAAACAAACAAGTAAGGCTAATTTCACAGATTCCTTCATGGATCTGCAAAATCGCTTCCATTACAATAATACAACCGCATGCATCCGTCATGAACGGATCCGGTAGTATTATGTCTTCTATAGCCATGACGGATCCGTCTTGAACATCTTTAAAAGTCAATGGGAGACGGATCCGTTTTTTATTGTGCCAGATTGAGTCAGAGAAAACGGATCCGTCCCCATTGACTTACATTGTGTGCCAAGATGGATCCGTTTTCTCTGACACAATCTGGCACAATACAAAAAGGGTTTTGTCCCCCATTGACGTTAGGCTTCGCTTCGTCAGGCGGACAGCAAGATGCTGCAGGCAGCCTCCAGAGCGGAATGGTGACTGAACGGAGGCAAACTGATGCATTCTGAGCAGATCCTTTTCCATTCAGAATACATTAGGGCAAAACTGATCCGTTTTGGACCGCCTTTGAGAGCCCTGAACGGATCTCCCAAACAGAAAGCCAATATGGATTTTTACAAGACAAGTATCATTTTAAGTGTTGAGCGAATCGAAATCCACGAATTTCAGGATAATTTTGATTTGCCGCAAAGCTGAATTTCCTCGTGCTTCATGGTAGCGAATCAATTTAACTTGAAATAATGCAAAAAAAAAAAAAAAAACAACATACTTACCTGCTCCATTTGCTCGCGACGTGCCGGCGGCCGCCATCTTGCTTGAAGATCTCGACTGAAATCTCATTCACGGTGACGTATGACGTCACCACACCGGCTGTAGTGATGACGTCATCTCTGGTTGCGCAAGATTTTGCGCCAGATCTTCAAGCAAGATGGTGGTGGCCGACCCGTCGCGAGCAAATGGATCAGGTAAGTGTTATTTATTTATTTATTTTAAATTTGACACTGTATTATGCACATCAGATGCCGCAATCACGTATGAACGCGGCATCTGAGGGGTACAATGATCGGGGCGGCGCAATCGCAGCTCCCTGTCATCTCACCCACTACTTACAAAAGATGTGCTTCATGACAAAGTCATTTTTCCAAGATGGGAATTTTTTTGCAAAATTCGGAGAAGCAGCCGAATCTAATTTTCCAATACTTCGCTCGTCATCTCTAATCACTTTAATCAGCAGGATCTGCCTTACCAGACCGTAGGCCTGGTTTAATAGGGTTTATCCTGCTCTTTAATATTGTACTACTTATCACAACTACTACTTGTATTAGCCAAATAAATGAATGTGATACATTCGGTGCATTCTGCTGGGTTATTACCAAGCCTATAGTTTTTGAATGTACTATTATTATTTAACACCTTCCATGATTGTTTGCATGCTCCTCTTTGGTTTGCTTGCTTTGTATATTATAGCTTGGTTTATGGAAGATTATAAATCACTTTGTCATTCCCAGACAATCAAAAATTCATCTCTTCCCACAGGAGACAACTTTAAATCATAATGCTTAGCTCTGTCTCCAGTGTGCACTGGGGAAGTTAGGGGCACAAGTGAAGCTACAATCTACATCACGAGTATGTAATTTATTTTTTAGTAAAACTTGTACTTAATGCGCGGTCCTGCCAATAAACTTTCTGTTATTTATGAGTTTTATACAGCATCTAGGAGTGAAGACAAAGGGGTGGCTGAGAGACATGAGAAACGCTGGACGTGCGCTCGTACTGACTGAATATTGCAAAGACTTGACACATTTCCAAAAAAAAAACAAAGGTAAAAAAATGCATTTTTAAAGTCCTTCATACGGCAGGAGAATTTCAAGTCTCCGAAACTATTGTCAGATGGGGTCAAATAGACTCTAAAAATATGCTTATGTCCATGCAATGTTTATACACTAGCAACCTTTGCTCACACTATGTGTAGAGCTGGAAAGTGGGGTCACCCAGAGAAATGAGGGGTTCAGTAGTTCAAATTAGTTTCCACAGATGTGACAATGTATTTTCTGCAGGTTATAGCGCCGCACGTGGAAGCTGATTTTAATTTTACATACAATCTGACACCACAAAAAATGAGAAGAAAGTTTGATGGTAAATGTTTTCAAGGCTTCCGAGAATTAGGTTCTATGATGCGTGTGGTGGGCTTGTCCGGTAGTGCAATCCTTTTGGGTAAAGATTTCGGATGTACTATGGTGATGAGTGTATTCAGGAAAAGGTTGGAGTTTCCTCTGACTTATTCTTTATTTGGGGGTGAAGCCTAGTGGTTGGTTAGTAATTGTAATAATAAGTTACTGTAGTGTTTTCTGATCGCTTCTAAAGTGTTTTTAGCCAAAAATGGGAAAAATGGCAATTTGTCAATACATCTAGTATTAAGGTGGATGGATAATATTTAATATAATCATATTAATTATAATAACTTAAGGGTACTTTCACACTTGCGTTGCTGGATCCCGCAATCTGTATGCAAACGGATACCATTTGTAGACGGATCCGGATTCGGATCTGTCTCACAAATGCATTGCAATACCGGATCTGTCTCTCTGGTTGTCATCCGGAAAACGGATCCGATATTTATCTTTTTCACATTTTAAAAGGTCTGCGCATGTGCAGACCGGAAGAACGGCTCCATCAGTGCGGTAATTTTAATGCCTAATCCGGCCCTAATACATTTAAATGAAAATTAATGCCAGATCCGGCATTCCGGCAAGTGTTCTGGAATTTTGGATGGAGAAAATACCGCAGCATGCTGCGGTATTTTCTCCGGCCAAAAAACGTAAGAGGGACTGAACTGATTCATCCTGAACGAAATGCTCTCCATTCAGAATGCATTAGAATTAAACTGATCAGTTATTTTCTGGTATTGAGCCCCTAGGATGGAACTCAATACCGGAAAAGAAAAACGCTAGTGTGAAAGTAGAATATTTACTATAGATGGTGGATGGATAATATTTAATATAATATTTAATATAATAATATTTAATATTATAATATTAATTATAATACTTTAAGAATATTTAACATGGAGAAAAAAAAGGTAAACTGGAGAAGATTTGGGATCCATGGTTTAAAGGTCATCTGTCAGCAGATTTGTACCTATGACACTGGCTGACCTGTTACATGTGCGCTGGGCAGCTGAAGGCATCGGTGTTGGTCCCATGTTCATATGTGCTGCATTGCTAAGAAAAATGATGTTTTACTATATGCAAATGAGCCTCTAGGAGCAACGGGGGCGTTACCTTACCATTACACCTAGGGGTTCTGCTCTTTCTGCAGCTGCCACGTCCTTTGCGCCTTAATTGACAAGGCTATGCAGTGTAAACATGACCATGCCTACCTACTGTAACCCTGTGGATAAAAGTGAAATGTACTTGTATGCATAAATATAAAATAAAATATTTTTGAGACAACAAAAAAAGGGCAAAAAGTTATGGAAGGTGTTTCAATAGATTATAAATATTGACTTTGTATAGTATTTTTAAGATCAGGCTTAAAAGGGTTTTCTGGTAACGATTATATTTTATGTAATGCTCATAGCATGCCTCCTGAAACAGAAGCTCCATGCTGCTCCAGACCTCTGCACTGTCTCTGCTGTCTCCATCTTCCAGTCCCCATACTGTTCACATACAGTTGGTCATAGACATGGTCACATGCACCGCTTCAACCAATGACGGACCTCAGCGGTGATGTGCTGATTGTGAACACATCATCGCTGCAGCCAGTCATTGGCTGGAGCAGTGCATGTGACCATGTCCACGGCCAAACAGATGTAAACAGTGGGGGAACCAGAAGATGGAGGCAATGGAGGACCAGTGCAGCATGGAGCAGGTAAGCATGAATCTTCTTTTTGAGGAGGTTGCAGCTATTGCATGCAATATAATGATTACCAGAAACCCCCTTAAAGGGATTCTGTCACCATGTTACAGCATATATAGATGTGGACATGCACGGCTAGATCGCCGCTAGCATGTCTGCACTATATGTGTGCCATAGCGCTGCGCTTCTTTATTGACTGTAAATAAATATTTTATTAATATGTAAATTAGGGAGTCAAGGTGCCCAGGGGGGCGGTACGAACCTTTCCTGTGCCCCTGTGAAGGAGCCCAGCACCGCCTCCGTTCTATCATTCTCATCTGTGCTGACAGTTAGAGCGCTGTAAGTCTTGCAATGTGTGAGATTGCGCATGCCCAGTTCCTTCCCTGAGGCTGATGCCAGCACAGAGAAGGAACACTATGTCAGAACTGGGCATGGGCTATCTCTCGCATCGCGAGACTTACAGCGCTCTATCTGTCAGCACGGATGAGAATGATAGAACGGAGGCGGTGCAGGGCTCCTTCACAGGGGGCGTGGCTGGGCACAGGAAAGGTTCGTACCGCCCCCCTGGGCACCTTAACTCCCTAATTTACATATTAATAAAATCATTTTTTACAGTCAATAAAGAAGCGCAGCGCTATGGCACACATATAGTGCGGACATGCTAGCGGCGATCTAGCCGTGCATGTCCGCATCTATTTATGCTGTAACTGTAAAAGGTCACTGTCATTTAAACAAATTTTGCATAATTCAATAGTACAGGTAGATATAAGAAACTTTATAATATATCTCATTAGAGATATAAAAATACCCTTTTCTCCCTGTAGCAGCTCATTTTTTCCTTTCCTTTCCATATACTTTTATGGGCAGAGTTTGTGTCTCTGGCAATGTTGCGAGGGCACTTTTGATTGTGGCTGTAAAATTGATGGAGGCAATTGTATGAAGGCATTGACTGTAAGCAAGCACAAGTTTTTGCGCATGTTTGCAGGCTTTGACACTGTGTCACTAAATACTGTATTTTTAAGAATACATAACACAATTCATGATTATTTAGTACCTGTTGCCACATGGTCCAGTCATTTGGGCACACGCTGCCGGTCACATAACATACATAGCTTATAGGTACAATAAAATCTTGCATACTCATTTTGTAGTATGAATAGGTTTCAGCTCTGTAGGACCTGCAGCTACAGAGTTGCCCTTGCTTCTTGCATCCCCCATCTCTTCCTAGAGAGCTGCTTACGATTTTCTACAGATATACTAATATTCACATCAGGCTGCTGAGCCTTGTGCTGCCAGGAGGAAGGATTAATGACTGCGGGAGAATAGGAATTGCATAGAGAACAAGACGGGATAATTATATCTAAAACCCATTTATAATCATTCCCACAGAGTAACCTTTAGTAAACTAACAGAGCTCATTTCTCATAGCACACCATTCAACACCTGCAAATCTGGACACAATAGTGGCTGAAGAACATGGACTTACAAGAGCCAAGAAACCAGCGGGTGCAGATTGTACTAAAGAAGACAGACTTGGTACAATATAGCGCCTCATATGCAAAGGCAGGGTTCTATTAATGCGGGGGCTTGTGATAGTTTTCTGTGCATCATAAGACAACATTAAAACTGTAGGTGGGCAGATCTGAGGGCATAAACTGTATAATATTATACAGTTGATACATTATATATATATATATATATATATATATCTTCTTCTATCTTTCTTCTTCTATCTATCTATCCATCTATCTACCGGTATATATATATATATATATATATATATATATATATAGGACGTATATATGTGTGTGTGTGTGTGTATGTATGTATGTATGTATGTTCCGCGATCACTCGAAAACGCAACCATCGATTTCAACGAAACTTGGTATACACATCCCTTGTTATCTGGAAAGAAATTTTGTGGGGGTCATACGTCCCTACACGGCAGCTGCATGGAGTTTGTTCGCTCCAACTGTTTTTGCTACACACATATTGCTCTGTAACTCAAAAACTCATCAATCAATTTCTACTAAACTTGGTGCACATATCACTTACTATCTGAGAAAGAATACTGTGGAGAGAACATGTCGGTGCACAATGAGTGTCTGTCTGTCCCGACATCTGTCTGATCTTTATGCGCGACCAAACGACTGGACCGATCTTCACCATGGAACACGGGTACATCAGGTGTCCGGGAAGGTTTTAGACTGGGTCTCAACTTTCTAGGACATACCGTTCCTGAGATATCCCAACTGCCATACACAAGGTCACATGTCCCTTGTCAGTCAATAGAAGCTTGCAGGCCTTAGTCTCCACATACACACAGATTTACTCCAGGTTTCCATTCCAGCCATTTTTCTTCACCGCTGTAGGTCAGCTTTAGGCAAGGGCTACACGCACGACACATATGGCACCACTACACTGCTACATGTATCGCGCGACATTGATGTTGCACCAATGTCGCACGACAATTTTTATAATAATAGTCTATGGTGTTGCACTGTGACATGTGACATGCTGCGACTGCGACCCGACAGTTGCAGAAAAATCCATCTTGCATGGACTTTTTGCGACTGTTGTGTCCCAGTCGAGGATGTCACATGTCGCAGTGCGACACCATAGCCTATCATTATAAAAATTGCGCGACACATGTTGTGTAGCTCTAGCATTTAAGGAGCAGGGCACTGGGGAGGTCACTGTTAAAGGGGCGGGCACTGTGGAGGTCACTGTTAAAGAGGCGTTCACTGTGGATGTTACTGTTAAAGGGGCAGGCCACTGTGGAGGTCACTGTTAAAGGGGCGGACACTATGGAGGTCACTGTTAAGGGGGCAGGGGCCACTTTTAAAGGGGCAACTGCTGTGGAGGTCACTGTTAAGGCAGCAGTGTACTGTGAGGTCACTTTTAAGGGAGTGGGGTACTTTGGAGGTCCCTCCTCGTGGGCGGGCCCCCAAGATGGTCACTGTCAAGGGAGTGGGGTGTTTTGAAACTCACTGTGAAGGTCAAAGTTAAGGACATGGGCTGCTGTGGAGGTCCCATTTTAAAGTGGCAAGGAAAAGTGGGGGGGGTCAGTGTTAAGGGCTGGGGGACTGTGGAGTTCACTGTTAAAGGGGCGGGGTGCTGTAGAGGTCACTGTTAGGGGGGATACTGTCTATATATTTTAATGACACACACAAACATTAAATGAAATAGAGGAAATATACCCGCGCGAAGCCGGGTTCTTCTGCTAGTATATATATATATAAATGTATCAACTGTATAATATATCTATATATATATATATATATATACAGTTTATTAAATTATAACAGTACCCTAAACTAGTAGGAAGAAAAACTGCACTCCAGTTTATATAAAGAGGCAATCCAGAATATATTATTATTAGGGTTGAGTGAATTGATTCGTCTTATCAGCAAGAGTTCTTCCTCTGTGAAGGGCCGTCTCACCCTGCCCAGACAATCCTGTTCCAGCACTGCTGATCCAAGTAGTGGCACAAAACTCTTCTTCTGCTGATGGAGCATGGTGGCGGTGGCGCATGAACAGTCACTGCCCCAGAGAGGAATCAGAGCTTTTATGCTTGTGCAGCTACTCAGAGCAGTGATTGTCTTGATCTGGTGAGATGTCCGATCCTGTCAATGAAGAGGCAGGTGGGTGTTTCTTAAACCGCGTGGACAGCCCCCCACAGTTAAAGAACTGTTGTTGATGAGATTAATCTATTAGTTAGAACTTAGAATCAATTCACTCATCCCTAATTATGATGTTTCGGTCATATAGACTTTCTTCACTTACAAGTGCCTCACTTCTATATACTCAATAGTGTTGAGCGTGAATATTCGAATAGGGATTTTTAGTTGCGAATATCTCAACTTCGATAATTTGCGAATATTGCGAATATAGCGCTATATATTCGCAATTTCGAATATTTTTTATTTTATTTATTTTTTAGATGTTAATCCTTGTTGCTCTCTGGTTGTCTTCCCACTTCTCAAAAGCTGTTCTTACCTGTCTGGAGGATTCCTGGCTCCCTGCCCGCTCCAGTCAATGCCCGTTGCCGGTTCTGCCGACTTCCTGTGTGCATGGGAACACCTCCATGCTAAAATGTACTGTCGGATGTGAGAATCACGATCTCACAAGTTTGACTAAATTGTAATCCCAATGCGATTAATATAACCTGAATTATTCGCATTGCAATATTCGTTATATTCTAGCAATACAACCATTAGGAACCCAGCTTTAAGTTGAATTAGCAATGCGAGTAATACAGGTTATATTAATCGCATTGCGAATTCAACTTAGAGCTGAGTTCCTAATGGCTGTATTGCTAGAATATAATGAAGATTGAGAATATAGTGCTATATTCGTGAATTCGTGATATTCGTCGTCTTCGTTATATTCTAGCAATACAACCATTAGGAACTTAGCTCTAAGATCAATTCGCAATGCGAGTATATGTTCGCTTCGCGAATGAAACTTAGAGCTGAGTTGCTAATGGCTGTATTGCTAGAATATAACGAAGATTGAGAATATAGTGCTATATTCGTGAATTCGTGATATTCGTCGTCTTGATTATATTCTAGCAATACAACCATTAGGAACTTAGCTCTAAGATAAATTCGCAATGCGAGTATATGTTCGCTTTGTGAATGAAACTTAGAGCTGGGTTCCTAATGGTTGTATTGCTAGAATATAACGAAGATTGAGAATATAGTGCTATATTCGTTATATTCTAGCAATGCAGCCATTAGGAACTCAGCTCTTGAATTCGCCATGTGATTAATATAACCTGTATTATTCGCATTGCAAATTCAACTTAGAGCTGAGTTCCTAATGGCTGTATTGCTAGAATATACCGAAGATTGAGAATATAGTGCTATAGTCGTGATATTCGTTATCTTCGTCAATTCTAGCAATACAAGTTACAACCATTAGGAACTCAGCTCTAAGTTTAATTCGTGATGCGAATATAAATTTGCGTAACATTCGCAATATATAGAATAATGACGAATATTCGATTTCGACGAATATATGACGAATATTCAATCGAATATTCGTGAAATATTGCGACATCGAATATGGCACCTTCCGCTCATCACTAATACTCAACTCGGTGCTAAGATGAAGATGGGAATCCCGTAACTGGACCCCTCGCAGACACAGGATTCCCATCCTTATCAAGCCTATCTGAAAAGGTCTGTATGACCAAAAAGTCATGCTATATTTTGCACTGCCATCTAATAGAAACCTTTATGAGTAGAGATGAGTGAATCAGTTTTAAAAATCTAAATTTCAGTCTAAAGTTTTCAAAAAGTTTCAATTCGGAGGAACCCAAATTTTGTGTGATTTGATTCAGGAGAATCGATGATAGAGAAAGTTAGGGAGGAATAGACAACTTAGAGACTTTTGGGTCAAATTTATTTGGACTCGAATTGAATAGGTGGGCCAGTTTAGCTGAATTGTATCTGAATTTCAAGAGATTCGCTCATCTCTATAATCCATTACCTACTGGACTACTAAAATATTCTTCCTACTGTTTGACAGGTTACCCTCATAATCCCTACAGTAGTGTGACACAGAACAAGTTACGTACATGTGCACCATAACCTAGGCATGGAAAAACTCCACCCAACAAAAGCATAAAAACAGAAGGAAGAAATGTTTTTATGTGTAGTAATAGGTAGACCAAAAATGACTATATTACAATATTTTGTAAAATGGTAATATTAGAAAATTCAGTAGAAAAAAGATATTTGATGTCAGTGAAAGGATAGGCCTGAGTTTAGCTTTTGCCCAGGAGCTTCAACATCTTCCCAAATCCCCTGTATATAGTACACAGAGTCAAATCCCCAAATTTTTCTTGCATTCCAAGGGAGCATGTTCCATAAAGATTTAATATTCAGTTCATTACATCATTGCTTAAACAGTTTGCAGTCCAGTCATCCCACCTATGGGAGGTCAGGGCTTTATTTGTTTTCACTCTGGTGGGTTAGCGCTCTGGGTCAAAAAAAAAAAATGCTAAAACTCCAAGTTTTGCTGTGGTTGGAAAGAGATATCAAGTGGTGGGGTTGTGCAGATTTAATTTCTGAAAATTTTGAGGGTATTCCCAGGGGAGCTTAAAATGGCCTGTGAGGTGGGATTTAAATGTTTGAAATGATCTGAAATGCAAGTAAAAAAACGTTTTAGGTATTTTAGTACCATTCTTTTACATACATTTTTTTATATCGTTTTCTATTTTGTGACATTTTATACAAGCATTTTTCCTGATGTTTTGGATGTCCTATAGGGCCTAAGGACATACTTCAAGAGCAAGCTATGTTTTGCTAAAACCACTACCGACCACAAAAATGCTTCAAAAGCCAAAATGATGTCCAGGTATACTTTGCAATATTTTAAAATAGATTTAAAGAAACATGCAAAAAAGTTGTGAAAAACACCATAAACCAAGTAAACTCTCTATGTGAAACCAGCCTTAGAGAAAAACACAGAATGATCCAATATCATATATCTAAAGTATGTGAACCTTTTTAGTATCTTGCGCAGCAGTAACTGCTACTAACTGTTCTGGTTTTGTTTTTGTTGATTACTCCTACACATCGACTTGGAGTCATTTTAGCCCATTCCTTTAAAGAGTCACTGTACTTTAACACAATTTTATTTCATTTCATTGAAAATAGTATAACTATCAAATTTCTAAATCACTGCATTTAAAAAATATGCCAACATCCACCTAAAAAAAAAGCTGTAAAGTCATGGCCACTAGGCGACTTACTTCCACCTAAGTTGCAGTCCACTGCCTGTTGTCAGGCAAGATACATCCCTGATAACAGAGACTCAGAAGATGCCAGAGCTAGCTGAAATCTTGAGCCTGATAAACAACTTTTTCTACACAGTTTCTGAAAACCACAGGAGCCTCTTGCCTTTCTGTAAGTGTGATTTATCCCTCAACAAACTTAGTGGGAAATAAAGGAAGTGAGGTGCATACAGTACTGGCAGATGGGAGATACCCCTTGCTTCCGAGAGAAATGCATCTAACTGTGCAGCTAAAGCAGGGAATAAATATGGCTGAAAGAGACACTAGGGCAGCTAAAAAACACCAGTTCCTTCACAATTATGATTATACAAAGAAGCACAGCCACCATGCAAAATTTATTTGAAAACTCAGGTACACTTTAAGGACTTTTGCAAAACTCTGATGTATGTAGTTTTGGATTTAATCTATGCAGAAATATAGAAAATTGTAAAGGATTCACAAACTTTCAAAGAACACTTTAGGTATCATTAAAGGGGTTATCCAACCCCTCTAATGTCCCCCAAAATGCCCGGGCACCTCATACAGGTTATACTTACCCTGCTCCCCGACACCTGCGTTGCTCTTGATACCCGCATGGCTGCTACTTCATCTCACTGCCATGCCCCCCCCCCCACCCCCTTCGCCAGATGTTATGATCCACACGACGGGGAGAAGCAGCAGCGGCTGTATGGGCATCTGGAGCGACGTGTGTGTTAGGGAGTGGGGTAAGTATAACCTGTATGAGGTGCCCGTGCATTTTGGGGGGCATTAGAGGGGTTGAATAAGCTATTAAGCGCAATGACCAGGTATTCTAAATATACCATAGTTTAATTTTATTATATGGATTTTGCATTCTTTTGTTTCAGGCCACGCCATGAACTTTTCACAAAGCATAACTTGAATAAAGTTTCTATTACCCTTTTATGCTCAATGTTGGTTTCGTTTTTTTATTTCAGTCCTCTTTCCTTCTCCCGCAAAACACCATTCTGGGCGACAGCTGCACTAGACATAATGAAACATTCATGCTTCAAACGGGAATTTAACTAAAAGCTCTCAGCCGTTCAGGATTATGAAGAGATTGTTTCATCCTAATTTATTTCTGCACCTTCAGTGTCAAGTTGTCTTGACAGGATCATTGAGCCTGTAGCTAAAATGCACAGCAGCTACATGCCATATTCGCGGACGGTCAGGAATGTGCTTGGAGGAGAGATTTTTATCAATCACCATTTTTGAGGACAGAAAAATGCAATGGATCCTGCCAGAAAATAGAGAACACCCACATCACTGCACTCTCTCCACCCTTTGTTCTGTTTTACAAAATCATATCTTGGCTTATCCTCCAATGATGGAACTTGTCAATGTGTTCAGTTTTCCAAAACTCCTCACGTGAATTAATTTCAACTTGCAACTGATTACTGAGTAGTAATCATTTCCTAGAAAAACTGCCCCCTGCATTATAGGAGCTTAACTAGGCTGCCAGGGGTATGTCTGACAACGAATATGTCGACTGTTTACAATAGCAATCAGCAGAATTGTGAATTCAGCTCTGGATTATAATCAATGTTCCCTCTAAACTATGTGCTCTGGAAAAAAAATAGAACTGAATTGTCCACACCCTGCAGACAACCAGAGCTGCTATTGGGCTCATTGGCTTCATTAGCAGGAGATTTTAACTCTTTCCTTTCTGGAGTACAGAGGGAACAATGGCTATAATACAGGCTGTAACTCTAGTTCGGTATAAGCAATGCAATGCAAGTGTGGCTGGCTCCAACTTTACAGCATCTTCCTGGTATC
Source organism: Bufotes viridis (assembly GCA_033119425.1). NCBI lineage: Eukaryota > Metazoa > Chordata > Amphibia > Anura > Bufonidae > Bufotes > Bufotes viridis. Next base: position 354,880,412 of record CM065593.1, read on the forward strand.
TATAATAATAATGAAGGGTAATGAAGTTTTTCTGACATGGCAGCAACACTCTAAGGGCTCATGCACATGACCGTGTCCGTTTTGTGGTCTGAAAACTGCAAATCCACTAAATATGGATGCAGTATTTTTTTGTAGTCCCATTGACTTTATTTTGGGGGCATATTCTATCATTTTGCTTTATTTCTATCTGTGTGCTTTTTGCATCCGTATGTCCTTTCTGCAAAAACAGACATACGGCTACAAAAATGCAGACCACGGACCTATTGAAGTCAATAGGTCTGCAAGAAATGTGAATGCAACACGGACGGTATCTTTATTCTGCCTCAATTTCGGGCCGCAAAATAAATACAGTTATGTGCATAAGGCTTAAAGGGTCTGAGCAAGAATGGGGACCTATGGGACCTGCAAAGTGAACGTACTTTTCTGCTTCCCAGATTTGGCTCCTTCTTCTCCCGGTCTGCGATGCTCTGCTGGGCTCCAGGGATGTCAACATCCAGTTTGACAGTGCTGAAGCCAATCACAGGCACACAGCGGGGTAAGGCTCCCCTTGTGACCATTTCTCATGACTCAAGGGGAGCCTGAGAGTGCTGAAGCCTGTGATTGGCTGCAGCGATGTTGACATTGCTGGAGCCCTGCAGAGCATCACAGGCTGGGAGAACAAGGAACGGGGAGCCAGCACTGGGAAGCAGGTAAGTAAGCTTCTCTTTGAAGGTCCAGCAGAATGGGGAAAGGGGCGGGGGTTCAAAAACCCACCCATTTTTGCACAAACCCTTCAAGTTAGAATAAATCCAATTTTTATAATTTTTTAGGTATTTTATATACCATATATCTGTATTATATACTAGTACAATATATCTATGTAGCAATTAACTTCACAATGCATCTCGATTCAATAGGTAATGATCCATTTACAGATCACATGGAGCAGGAATACACATGAGGTTTCAATAAAAACAGGTTTTTTTTCCGTTTCATTGGTTACCCACACAGAAAAAAGGAAGTTAAACTGTTTGCTGACATGTCTCTTGCGGCTTGGACAGACGCCTATTTTTCTTATACAGTTGCCAAAACCTGACAGGAACAGACAGATAATATATTGAGGCTGGTTGTCTCAGTGCAAATTAGGAGCCACAGATTGAGCGTGTATTGTGTGGTGGCTGCAGACAGACCGCATCTGTGGTATCGTAATGAGCAGTTGTAGGCATTACAATCCAAAGCTTTCAGTGGAGACACTTATTCTGTGGTCACATTGTAACAGAACAAGGTACTGTCTGAGCTGATCAGGATTATGCATGCAGGTTTGACGTTTCTTATACTAATTTGCAAAAAAAAATAGTCATCCAAAGTCCAAGCGCCCGTCTAATTCCCAATGGAAGGAGATATTATTCTGCTTGCATTGTTACTACTTATGCCAGTTCAAAGAGCAGCCATGTTAGGTTCAATAGGATTCAGTGACATAAATGAGGCGTGGGGTGCAAATTGACTCATGCCTCGGTGATATCACTGGCTGCTAATAGACTGGCTGAACATTCAGCCCACATAATTACGGACTGCGTTGTTTATAGGCAGTTGGCGCTCATTAATGGTTGCTGGTAAACATCTATTTAGTTTGGAATATGCAAGACGATTGTGCTCTGGAAAAATATATAAACCCTAATCCTAATGTTTCTCCTTTAGTAACGTCCAACAAAAACTCATAAAAGTTTCCTTTGTCTTTCATTGCCAAGCACTGTTTTGTCTTAGGGATGGAAGTAAAGTTAGAAAAATACATTCACGTAATATGAACTGGATGGTCTCAAATAAACAATGAAGTCTTTTTGGAACACATCTCAAGTTATCTTTTTCCTAAGAGGGGCTAAGGCCAAAGCTCACTGACACTCCATGCTGAGTAAAGCTGGCCATACACACTGGATGTTTGATGGCCAAACAAGCCAATTTCCTAGCGAATGGCCAACAAGCTAAAGCCTTATTCACACGTCAGTGTTTGGTCAGTGATTTCCATCAGTGATTGTGAGCCAAAACCAGGATTGGAGCCTTTACAGAGATAAGGTCTAAGGGATCATGCAGATGAACACTTGTGGCCCATGCCCATATTGCAGCCCACAAACAGAGGGACCGCAATACACAGGCACAGGCAGTGTGCGCTCCTTATCTTGGATGTAGACCCATTCACTTTCATTAGGGCTGCCACCTCATCTTTATTAGAATCCACAAGTTGAAGGGTTTGACTCCTCCAGAAGGGGAATCCGAGGCTTCAGGGTACAAAGAACCTCATGGCTACACACGTCTGTTTGGCAAATCACTAGTCACAGTGGTGACCTACCTCAGCTACTGGTGTTTTTAAGGAGGCATCTCAAGGCATTTCCTGCATGTTGGAAAAAGACTAGGAAGTACAGATTAGCGGTGACCTGGTGAAAGTCATAATGGGATTGGCTGGGGATCGGTAAGTTGAGTATTCTTTTATTTTCTTTTTATAACACTCTTTTCAATAATATTTACCTCTGAATAACTCCTTTAAGCCTATGGTATACACCACTTGTTTAAGACCTACCACCAAGTGTAGATCCATCTGGCACAATGATCTTTGATCTAAGGCCTCTTTCACACTTGCGTTGTTAGGATCCAGCGGGCACTTCCGTCACCGGAAGTGCCCGCCGGATCCGTAACAATGCAAGTGAACTGAAAGCATTTGAAGACTGATCAGTCTTCGAAATGCTTTCAGTGTTACTATGGCAGCCAGGACGCTATTAAAGTCCTGGTTGCCATAGTAGTAGTGGTGAGCGGGGGAGCAATATACTTATCGCCCGTGCGGCTCCCGGGGCACTCCAGAGTGACGTCAGGGCGCCCCACGTGCATGGATCACGTGATCGCATGGATCATGTGATCCATGCGCGTGGGGCGCCCTGACGTCACTCTGGAGCGCCCCGGGAGCTGCACGGGCGGTTAGTATACTGCTCCCCCGCTCCCCACTACACTTTACCATGGCAACCAGGACTTTAGCGTCCTGGCTGCCATGGCAACCATTCATAAAAAACTAAACGTCGGATCCGGCGATGCGCCGAAACAACGTTTTGCCTAAGGCCTGATCCGGATTAATGCCTTTCAAGGGGCTTTAATTCCGGATCTGGCCTTGCAGCAAGTGTTCAGGACTTTTGGCCGGAGCAAAAAGCACAGCATGCGGCAGTATTTTCTCTGGCCAAAAAATATGTTCCGGTCCTGAACTGAAGACATCCTGATGCATCCTGAACGTATTTCTCTCCATTCAGAATGCATTGGGATAATCTTGATCAGGATTTTTCCGGCATAGAGCCCCGACGACGGAACTCTATGCTGGAAAAGAAATACGGCCAAGAACTTCAAGAAGCAATACTTTCTTCCTTCCAGACTTCCTAGTAACATATTACAAATACTGCATAAAAACTTCAGTCCAATTTCATACATTCCTTTAGGCTGGGCCAACATATTGGTCTACAAATCTGCCATGTAAGGTGACTCGCCTGAGCTGTGACAATTTCAGCAACTCGTGACACAACTGAAACTTTTATTCAAAACTTGAGAAATAATTCACCTACATCCCAATCTAATATGTTATTAATCTGCTACTGTGTAAATGCAAAAAAGGCGACATAATTAGCTTAAATAAATGGAAATACTGCTGGTTATCACCATTAAAACTTCCCGAAAACCATAAAACCAATGAATAAAGCTGTTCATTTCTGACAAGTTTCTGTATTAATTGCATTCAATCTCATTTGTGTCAGCGTGATGTGAATTAAAAGAGAAGAATGGCCATAGTAAAGATATATGTCTAATTTACAACAGAACAATAGGTATAATGAAACATTCTCCTCCGACGCTCACTACGCCAGCATCTAGCTAGCTGTGGTGTTTGGTAATCCTTTCATCTCTCATCTTCCCACACAATGAAAATAAATTATATTCACTGCCTCAAACTCAACTCCATCAAGTTAAATGGGTGATTTACATTAGAGTGTAGGCTCACTTTGGATACTATACTAGGAAAATCCTCCATACATGTGCGGCATGTTGGGTCTTTAAATATAGTTTCAAATCAGGAGCTGAGTTTGTGCCATAGCCAACAGGTACCTGCAGTGTCCGTGATCAGAGACAACATCAATCACGTTCATTTAAAGGGCATCGGTCAACAAATTTGTACCTATGACACTGGCTGACCTTGTTACATGTGCTATTCACAGCTGAAGGCATCTGTGTTGGTCCCATGGTCATATGTGCCCGCATTGCTGAGAAAAATGATGTTTTGATATATGAGTCTGTGCACAATGGGGGCATTGCCATTACACCTAGAGGCTCTGCTCTCTCTGCAACTGCTGTGCCCCTGCACTTTGATTAGAAAGCCAGGCAGTGTAAATAGGACCACGCCTGTCTGGTCCTGTCAATCAGAGTGGAGAGCGTGCAGCAGTTGCAGAAAGAGAGAAGCCTCTAGGTGTAACAGCGCCTCCACTGTTCCTAGAGGCTCATTTGCATATTTTACCAGCAATGCGGGCACATATAAACATGGGACCAATACAGATGCCTTCAGCTGCGCGTGGCACATGCAACAGGTCAGCCAGATGTGTTTTAACCTCTCAGATGAATTGGTCAATTTCGACCATGGCATTTGAGAGGTCATATACTGGAACAAGATAGTGGGAGCAGCTTGATTATTTTGACAGCTGAGCGCAAGGTGAAGGCTCATGAGCCAGCAATTGTAAAAATCATAGCAAGCCTTGCCTCACATAGGGTTTAATAGGAATATATTTCCATGGACTGCTATAGCAAACTGTGTTGAAGTCTATGGCATAAGTGATCTAATGACAAGTGATCTAATGACATCATACAGATCCCCAAGATGATATCAATGAAAACTACAGCTGGCATTGCAAAAAAAAAAAGTCCACTAACAACTTCATAGATGGAAATGTATAAAGAAAAGAAAGCCAGAATATAGATTTTCAATGAAACATATTATTTTTCAAATTTCCTTTTTTGTTCCTGTACTTTAAGAATATTCTCACAATAGTTTTCTGATACCAAAATGTCATCATGAAGCTGACCTACTGTATATTACATTCCTCAATGGTTAGCTCTACACATGTGTCCTATACAATACACAGGAAGTTTATCTCAGGAGGAAGTGGGGCAGCAGGAGTATAAAAGATCTCTCCATGTATCTAAATTTTGGGCACTGGCTAGCAGCTTAAGATGAGAATTGATTTCAGGTTAAGTGACTGTTTCTTTACTTTATGCTGCATATGATCTGTATATGACTTTTATCATTGCTTAGTAAAAGTCTCTTTACACTGGATGATATTACAGCAGATTGTCGGGAAGGAATTGTTCCTACCCAACAATCTGCTGCTTGCTAGTGGAGGAGACTGCTGCATTTACATCAATGATCTCCTCCAGAGTATGGGGAAGATTGATCACTAACCCTCAGTTCACACGTGCGCGTTTTACAGCACGATCGAACGCGCTGTAAAACGCATAACCGATGCAAACCAATGCTTCCCTATGGGACTGGTTCACATTTTCGCATTTTACAGCGCGTTCGAACGCGCTGAAAAACGCCCGACGCATAAAAAAGTACTTGAGCTTTTTTGGGGGCGTTTGTCGCGCGTTGTGGCCCATAGACTACAATGGGAACACGCAACGCTTGTATATTGCGCGTTTTTGACACTGAAAACGCGCGTTCAAACACGCGTTTATGAATTTGCAACACCAGCAATGCACTCTGATTGGCCAAACTTCATATAGACAGGGATATTTGGTCATTGGACAACACTGCAGTCAATCACACAAACACGCGTAAAACGCACGTTTACTATTGCCAAAAACGCGCACAAAAACGCGCGTAAAACGCGCAACAAAAACGCACGGAAAGCGCGCGTCTCAGAAACGCTCAGGTCTGAACCCAGCATAATGCCATCTCTCTTACCCTTAAGGACTTGTTGTTTGCTGGCAGAAGATTGTGTTTACATGGCACAATCTGCTGCCGGTAAACGATCATTTTTGCTCACAAACGATCAGATTACCCAATGATCATTAGCGATAATCTATGGGATTATCTGCCAGTGTAATGGGCTCTTAACTCTTTTATTCACTTAGCCATGGCTTAAAATTATTTATTCCCGTACCTTAGAATTCACAGTAAATCAAAGGGCTCATGCACACGAACTTATTTTCTTTCCGTGTCCATTAGGGTTTTTTTTAAGGACCGCATGTAGAACCATTCACCTCATTGGGTCCGTAAAAAACATGGAAGTTACTCTGCATTCCGTATGTCTGCATTTCTGTTCCGCATTACAGACAAGGATAGTACTGTTCTATTAGGAGCCAGCTGTTCCACAAAATACGGAATGCACACGGACGTCATCCGTATTTTTTGCGGGTCCGTTTTTTTGGACCGCAAAATACATACGGTCATGTGCATGATCCCTTAATGTTGTTAAAGCAAAACCTGTAACAATGGTGCAATTGCATTTTTCTTTTCCAATTTCACCCCATTAGTCTCTTTTTTAAGCTTCACAATGCATATTAAATGGTGCCATCAAGAATTACAACTTGTCCAAAAAAAAAAAAAAAAAACTTTCATACAATTAGGTGAATAGAAAAATAAAAATGTTATGCCTTTTAAAAGGTATGAAAGAAAAAAATGAGAACTGTTGCTAGTAGGTTAAAGTAAACATTCCTACAGTTAGTAAAATGGAGCTACTAATAAAAAATATATAATAAACATCAGATTTCAACCTGGACTAAAACTTACCATTAAAGGCGTTCTCCGGGCTTTTAATATAGATAACCTATCCTCAGGATAGGTCATCAATATCAGATCAGCTGTATGAGGAGACGGTGCGTGCAGTGTGCGCGTGCTGTCTCCCTTCTCTCTTCCTGCTCGCTGCTGCTTTGTATATGGGACAGCAGCAGCGAGCAGAAAGAGAGAAGGGAGATGGCTAGATTTGAGCAAACACCAGGAAGTTCGGGTTTGCCGGGTTCGGCCGAACTTCGTCGCAAAGTTCGGGACCCGAACCTGAACCCCATTGAAGTCAATGGGGACCCGAACTTTGGGGCACTAAAATGATGGAAAGGGCTAGAGGGCTGCAAAAGGACGCAAAATGGGGGTAAGAGCATGACAATTGCCATGCAAACAAATGTGGATAGGGAAATGGCTTAAAATAACATACATATACAATAAATAAAAATTAAAAATAATAATCTTGAACTAGGAGGAGGAGGTCCATATGGAGTAGGAGGTTGAGGAGGCGGTGGACGTGGCGGTGTAGGTGGAAGCGGTGGTGGAGGAGGTAGTCGCCAACAACACTGTTTTTTGTTTTTAAATTTTTAAAAAAAAAATTTCAATTTGGGTAGACCCCAAAACATTTGGAAATATAGAAAAGAAAACAAAGAGAAGGTGCGCTGGAGTATAACAACGGCTGGGTGAGGCCGGTATACATGTTTATTCTGCAGAAGGTACGGACATGTCCTGTGGGATCCATGCCTGTTTCATTTTAATGAATGTGAGCTTGCCCACATTGGCTGTGGACAGGTGGCTGCGGTTGTCTTTGATAACGCCCCCTGCCGTTCTAAATACACGTTCAGACAAAACACTGGCTGAAGGGCAGGCCAGCACCTCCAAGACATAAAGGGCAAGCTCAGGCCATGTGCCCAATTTGGAGACCCAGAAGTTGAATGACGCAGACACATCAGTCAGTACGTGTAGGCGTGTGCACACATACTGTTCCACCATGTTGCTGAAATGCTGCCTCCTGCTAAGATGTTCCATATCAGCTGGTGGTGTTGGTTCTTGTGGCGTGCTGACAAAGCTTTTCCACATTTCGGCCATGCTAACTCTGCCTTCTGCGGTGCTGGCGGTGTCCCAGCTGCATTGTCGACTTCTTCCTCCTCCTCTGCCTTCGCCTTGTGCTTCCACTGAGGCCCCGGTGTCAGGTCGGAATGCCATCAGCAGCACGTCTACCAGCGTGCAGAAAATATTTCCCAATCAGGTACAGTATGCAGTGCAGGAGTAGTGTGAAAGAAAAAAGGGGTACAGATCACCCAACAATCTAAACGCCGCCGAATTTACAAAATATATTTCCCAGTCAGATATGCAGGGCAGGGGTAGTGTGAAAGAAAGAAGGGGTACAGATCACCCAACAATGTAAACGCCACCGAATTTACAGAATATATTTCCCAGTCAGGTATGCAGTGCAGGGGTAGTTTGAAAGAAAAAAGGGTCATGGAGCGTCCCCGTCATATATTCACCCCACTGAAGGATTATTTTGAAAGTGTGTAGAAGTCACACGGGGCCCCCACGATGAAGATTTATCATGGAGACATCATGGAAATTTTACAGCATATAATATAACTACAGCACCCAACAATGTAAACACCGCCAAATTTACAGAATATATTTCCCAGTCAGGTATGCAGTGCAGGGGTAATGTGAAAGAAAAAAGGGATAGAGATCACCCAACAATCTAAATACTGCCAAATTTACAGAATATATTTCCCAATCAGGTATGCAGTGCAGCAGGAACACACCCTCCAAGCCACTTGTGAATGACTGATCTGATAACTGTGGAAATGTCCACCCACAATCTAAGAGCTGGATTTACTGATTAAATTTAACTCTCAGAAATGCAGTGCAGGCCGCAAATGTACTTTATGGCAAAAAATAAGTTATTTTTTTTTAACCAACAATGTCACAGTTGTATTTACTGGTTATATTTCACTCTGAGAAATACAGTGCAGGCCGCAAATGTACTTTATGACAAAAAATAAGTGATTTTTTTCACCAACAATGTCCCAGTTGTGATTACTGGTTATTTTTCACTCTCAGAAATGCAGTGCAAGCCGCAAATGTCCTTTATGTAAAAAATAAGTATTTTTTTTTCACCAACAATGTCCCAGTTGTGATTACTGGTTATATTTCATTCTCATAAATACAGTGCAGGCCACAAATGTACTTTACAGCAAAAAAAATTGTGATTTTTTTTTCACCAACAATGTCCCAGTTGTATTTACTGGTTATATTTCACTCTCAGAAATACAGTGCAGGCCGCAAATGTACTTTTTTAGCAAAAATAAATAAATTTGTCCCCCCAGAATCTAACAGATGGATTTACTGAATTGCTTAACCTGTCACATATGCAGCACAGGGGTACTTTACAGAAAATAATTTGAATATGTCACCACCTCACAGACTGATTACCTATATTATTTTCCCTTCCCCTGGCACATATGCAGTGCAGGTACACTTAAAAAATGGGTATATGTCACCCACTGAACTACAGGAACAGGGTTAAATTATTGTCCCTGGAAATATTGTCACTTGCACAAAATGGCCGCCGACGCCCACCTAACTAACAGACGGATTAACATTTATTTTTCGGTGTCACTGGGCTCAGGGCAGGGTACAAAAATGTTGCATTGCACCCAACAAAAAAAAAAAATCGCTGTAAATCCCAGACTTAACACCAAGCTCTGATATCAGATTCTTTCCTAATCTCTCCCTCGCAGCAGTAGCATCCTATCCCTACACTAGTAACAGCTGATGTGACGTGCGGCGCTACGTGACTCCAGCTTATATAGAGGCTGGGTCACATGCTGCACATCTTAAACGCCCTGCAGCCTTTCAACAAGCTTTATTAAACGGCCGAACAACGAACTCGAACCCGAACTTTTACGGAAATGTTCAGGTTCGGGTCCAGGTACCAAAAACCCTGAAGTCTGGTACAAACCCAAACTTTACAGTTCGGGTTCGCTCAACACTAGAGATCGCATGTGCACGCACCTTCCCTTGAAACAGCTCATCAGCGGGGGTGTCAGGTATTGGACCCCCGCCGATCTGATATTGATGACCTATCCTTAGACCTTAGGTATTCCTGCATTCCTAGTGAAGGTCTGGAGGGAACAGTGGTGCTGCTCTCATACTTGTTTCTATCTTACTCATCAATATTAAAAGCCTGGAGAACCCCTTTAAAATGTATCCCTTTATAAATATAATTTAAACATATATTTGAAATAATATAATGAAAAAAAATAATAATATTTTGCAAAATATTTGCAGATAACATACTGTAAATTCCATGAAGGTATAATAGTATTTGCAGGAATTACATCAGAAAATAAGAGTGCCTGTGTAGTAATAAAAACAACTTTTTACTGAAAATCCTTCAAGCTTTATTCGTTTCCTGGGATATAAACCTCCCCAGGGTTCTGCTTTGATTTCAGCAAGCAGAAAGAAATGCAGACAAAAAGATGCTGCACTTAAATCTCCCTAGCACCAAACCATAGCATAATCCTCAAAAGAAAAACACTATAATCTATGAGTACACAGACAATGATGTAACCCAGGTTTACCCCTCCCTGGTCATTGCTTCAGGAACAGTCCTACTGTATGTTTTATTCATTTGTGCCTAGAATTTTTTTTGCCTCGAGAAACACCAAATTTTTCTGCAAAGAGTCCGACCTAAGGAAAATCTTAAATATATACAGTAAGATTCCTTTAATCCAGCACCAGATCAATATGATAGCTGCTGGATTTCAAGTTAGACTATCTGATGCTACCAGCACGAGGTAGTGGCGGGGCAGATTCGCTACTGAAAGGGCACTGGAATTTTGGTAAAATTTACTCCAAAAAGACTGGTGGACATGGCATACATCACATTTATTAACCGTGTTAGATACATTTACATACTTTTTCTGACAAGGGGCATGGCTTTGAGGTTAGGGGCATTGTTTAAATGCGCCAAACAATGCACCTAATTTTCGCTGAATATTTTTGGGTAAACTAAGCCTATAAATAGATGTAAAAAACAACTAGACAGTCTAAAAATGCACCAGATTTATGAGCTAACATCAGCCACTGTGATAAATCTGGCACGGTTTTTATGTCTCAGTGTTAGACAGTATTAGCAAATCTGCCTTTGTGTATTTAAAGGGAAATTGTCATCTCTCCTGACATATGACTGTTTTAGAAAATAATTGTATTACCTACAATATAACAATTGCGGAGCATGTTTTCCTCAACATTTTTGCTGTGCTATTCCTCTGTTAGGCCTCTTGCAACTGACCGTGTGGCTTTTTCAGTATTTTGCGGTTGCATCAGGTCGAGAATGCAAACTTCTAATTAATAGTGTTGATCACGAATTTTCGAATTGCGAATTTTAATCGCGAATATCAGCACTTCGAGAATTCGCGAATATTTAGAATATCGCAAAATATATTCGCAATTGCGAATTGTCGCTTTATGCAAATTTTTTATATGCAAATTTTCGCATGCAAGAAAATAATGTTATTATTTTCTTGTTTGCGAAAATTCGCATAAAAAATTAGCATAAATTAGCATAAAAATTCGTATAAGCTGGTATTTAAAAGGTATCTTTAAAATGCCAGTTTATGCGAATTTTTTATGCGGATTTTCGCAAACAAGAAAATAATGTCTGGAGATTATGAATTTGCGAATTTTCGAATATATGGCGAATATTCGCCCAAATATTCGCGAAATATCACGAATTCGAATATTGCCCCTGCCGCTCATCACTACTAATTAATTAATCTCTATGGGAGTACAGTGCATATGCTCAACCTGCCCTCCGTCCATTTCTGGGTGGTATAGGGTTTTTGATCTCTTGATCAGTAGGTTTCTTAGTGTTAGGACTTCCCCACCAATCTAATAGTTATCCCCTATCCTGTGGATAGGGGAAAACCTGTTAACTTGTCACAGCCGGAATTCCTTTAACTCATAATTCCTTAATATTATATCTATAAATAGATTCGGATTTTGTAAATCAGTCAACCCCTTCAAATACCGTATGGTATGCACTAAAGTCTGCTGTATAGTAAGGATAATTTTGAATTTTATGCAGATCAGTTTTATTCTTTACTGCCGCAAATAACAAAAAATGACATGACACACTCTCTAATGTACTATATTGCTGCATAATGCGTCTAAACTGGAAATATCACTAATATCTCGGAGAACATTCACATCATGCAGCAATCAAACAAGAGGCCCATGCTTTCTCTATCACATAACTGTCAGAATGGCCACTGATTACTTTAATAAATCAATGCATATTACCCTGTATGTACCTAATACAATTTTCATCCGTGGCCGTACAGTTATATTACTGTCTGGAGAGGGTTATTGTGGAAAAACAGTGAATTACCTTGCAGCATGAATGCATTGATGTCTGCTAAATAATCTATTTGAATTCTATTCTTCAGAGAGCTGATACGTTCAGTTCCATAACTGCTAAAATTTCCACTTGGGATCTAAGGAATCGGCTCCATGAAATCACATATAGCATCTTAGACAGGCTATTGCCGAATGATTAATGACTGCATTGAGCAGCAAAAAGTAGATTGTAAAATATCATAAAAGTGTTGGAAATTCAGAAACGTGGACTGTCATGTGCAGGCACAAATGGGATATTCACAGCTAAATACTGACGTTTTTCACAGTACTGGGAAATTAGTATATGTTATTTTAGTGCCTTAAAATAGGATTAGCACAAATTGCATCAGTTGTTTTCCATCCTCCACAGGGCATAATGTAAAGCACCTGCACAGCTGGCAGTCGGCACTTTAATAGCATAAATACAAGCTACTGTATCTGTGTAAGAAATGCCTATTTACTGATAAGAAAATAACCTTAGTACATTCCATACGTAGAGAAAGCATGTGAGTCCTGCTTCCACCAGCCACATACAGAAAGCGTGTGAGTCTAGCTCTCCGATCCCCAAATGTTGAGAAAGCTTTTAAGTCCAGCTTCCCATCCTACTCATGAAGAAAGCCTGTGAGTCCTGCTTCTATATGCATTCATAGAGAAAGCCTGTGAGTCCTGCTTCCAATATAAAAAGTCTGTGAATCCTGCTTCCCCTCACCCATTCAAAAAATGCCTTTCAGTCCTGTGTCCCTTGGCCACTCATAGAGAAAGCCTGTGAGTCCTGCTTCTAATAGAGAAAGCCTGTGAATCCTGCTTCCACCCACTCATAAAAGGACTGGCCACTCATAGAGAAAGTCTGTGAGTCCTGCTTCTCCGCCCATACATAGCGAAACCCTGTGAGTCCTGATTTTCCGCCCATACATAGCAAAACCTTGTGAGTCCTGCTTCTCCGCCCATACATAGCGAAACCCTGTGAGTCCTGCTTTTCCGCCCATACATAGCAAAACCTTGTGAGTCTTGCTTCTCCGCCCATACAAACAAAAAGCTTGTGAGTCTTGCTTCTCCGCCCATACATAGAGAAAGCCTGTGAGTCTGGCTCCCTCACAAAATGAATGACAGTTCTTCCTATATACAAACTTTGTCAAACACTGTTTTTGGGTTGGAGAAGCAGAACTCACAGACTTTCTCTATGGACCATCAAATATGACTAGACCTAACATTTAAGAGAGCCTGTGAGTTCTCCTGATGTGTCTCTTTTACAACTGTAATTACTTGCAAACTGCATTGTGGCTCTGTTTCTCTTCTATTTCTCCTAGAAATGTATTAACTAATTGACAACTGAGTGTTATCTTTGCTACTCTGTATACTATGATACTGTCCAATTAGTTCTGACAGTCCTAGACTGTGTAGTGAGACACCATGGGAAACAGTAACACCCAGTTGCCAATACATTTCTAGTAGGAATCACAAAGGAATTGCTCAACAGAAAGTTCTAATAAAAGATACGCCAGCATCATGCAGAACACAAGTATCTACTAAAACAGACATGTCAGGAGCATTGACAGGTCCTCTTTAAATATGGTAGGAACATCACTTTAGCTTTGGGTAATTCTGAATTTAATGCCATAAATACTGATTTGAACATTACCTGCATTCAGGTACTTTATTCTTTAGAAAACATTTTCCTCCATTTCTGCAGTATGCTTTTGGACATTCTGGAAAATAAGAATACCATTATAAGCAACCTGATCACCTGAACAGGGCCTCCACGCAGTGCTACCATGAAGGTCCATGCTCTCTCCTAAAGGCAATTCTTCTAGTGAAGAACAACAATGAAATATATTAAAAAGAACTTAACCCTTGTCTTGACTATAAAGAAAATCCCACAGACCACCAAGAAAATTAGTCTGGGGTTTATTTTTATCATTCATTTCTAGATGACATTTTCACTGCCTGGCCCTGTTAATCATAGTGCAGAGGGCACAGCAGTTGTAGAGAGAACCAAGACTTTAGGTGTGATGGTAACGCCCCCGTTGCTCTTAGAGGCTCATTTGCATATATGAAAACATAATTTGGGGTTTTACTGCTGGAACCCCCACCAGTTACTAGAATGGGGGAGCACTCCAAAGCCTCCAAAGACACGGAATGGACCAGGTGTGTTAACACTTCATAATTCAAACTCCCCTCAGGAGACCCATGCAGTGAAGAGAAACGGACGGACTTAAGACCCCCCATTCTACAAATCTTGGAGTTTCAGTGATCCGGCATTATCATCTACAGTATTATGTGAATAAGTGATATATCCTTCATGGCATACTGCAATGTAATAAACATACAATATAAATTATCCACGCTCTCGCTTTAGAATTTGTTAAAATCAACTTTTATAAAAGACAAATACATAATTTTTAAAATGATCTCCCCTGTTATTTCAATTCATTTGTGACTGCGGTACAAGAAACAATGGCCGCCACACTTGTGATTGGCACGAAAGGAGAGCAGCGTGCAGTGATTCTTTTTTTGTGGTCTGAGGGTATGTCTGGTTTATCGAAGACTTTGTGCACGTCCACCCACGTCCTCGACTGATGACAACACTGAGTGTACACATAAACAGGAAAGCTTGTTGACAAATGGACAAAGTGTATTTAAAAACAGGAAGATTATGTCGAAATTTGATATATTTGTATTTTCTGGAAGTCGATTAATGTAAATTCTACAAACAGAGTGCTGATAATTTTTGACTCACCCTTGTACATAGTTGTATAGGATTTAGTACCTGAACATCCAGACTCGTCAATGCGATCACTGCAGTCTTGTAATCCGTCACAACGGTTTTCAAAAGGCACCCAGGTGTTCGAGGGAAGGCACATCACGGAG
Organism: Bufotes viridis; assembly: GCA_033119425.1. NCBI lineage: Eukaryota > Metazoa > Chordata > Amphibia > Anura > Bufonidae > Bufotes > Bufotes viridis. Next base: position 354,895,479 of record CM065593.1, read on the forward strand.
CCATTTACAGCCATTATTGAAGCTAAAGCAAAACAGACAAGTTAAAAAATGTCACCTTGAAGTTCTTCAAATATTCATTGTCAATGTATACCATGCTTTATGTAGAGACACTGCCCATTGACAAGGCAATGGTAAAGTCCAATGCCATATCCTTGGCATATCCTGAGATTTGTGGCATCAGATGACCAGCTTTAGGGAAAACATAATTTCATGATACTCTGTTTGGTGACGTATATGCTATATGTCTCCATACATGGTCGTGATGTAAAGTGTAGTCTGTCAATGTTTTGCTAGCATGTAACATATTGAATTTGTGAATGAAGTCCTCAATAAAATTCACGGATAGTTAAGAGTGGACTCATCTGAATTCCAGAAGAAGTAACGAATGAATGGCACAACACAGAAAAGATGCTCCAAAATTATTATTTCATAAACAGAGTTTTTACAGCACCCTTCCCACGCCCCCTTTTTAGGCGGGGAGAGAGCAGGGCCAGTGGGCTCAGCACATTTATCTTCATTCACGTCAGTTTTCTGGCATGACTGATGACAGCAATCTACGGGAGCTAGGAGGCTGCGGTAGATTTCAGTCTGGCACATGTTCTGCAAGAGGATGTACCAAGTCTATGATTAGGCCTGCACCTCAGCACACATTTGCAACAGAATAGATTTAGCAAATTTTTTAGAAAACTGGTGTGGGAAGAATAATGAATTTGGCGCATCCTCTAGCTGATCAATGTGCCTCTATATGTTTAATGGGGTTGTCCAGTCTGGGAGACTTATGGCGCATTGATAGGATATGTCATAACTTTCAGATAGGTGCGGGTCCCAACTCTGAGAACTGTTCCTATCACAAGAGCAGGGCCCCAAAGTGCACAGCCACTCTCCATCTACTGCAATGGGACTTCTGAAAAGAGAGGAGCGCTGGCTCATCTATTTTCGGAAGTCCCACATAATTGCCCGGAGAGGATTCTGAGCATGCGTAATGCGCTCTTCATTCGTGGTGGGATCCTTTTTTGGAGACAGGAGTTGGGACGGACACCTATCAGAAAGTTATGACATATCCTCTTGATATGCCATAAATGTCCCAAATGGGACAACCGATTTAAACTGCGCCAGAAAAGTGTGAACCTTAGAATTCCTTTTCATCAGTAAAATATTTCTGCTCTCTCTTACATTCTTAAACTTGACTAAAATTACAAGACCAAGAAAAATATTTTATGATAGATTTCATAAAACTGGATTAATCAGCTACAAACGTTTAGCCAACTGTTCATAACATAAGGCTTTATAGAAATGTACCCTTGTTAGGCGTTTAATGTTCTCCATTTAACAGCAGGGTGAACTAACAGCCGCTAGATCTCTAATATGTGAAAACGAGTGGGCACGTACCGCTTTTCACTCACCAGAAGCTACACACAGATGTAAATTAAGGAAATGTATTTTTAGGCTACAGATTGTAAAATGGAGAACATTTCCTATGCTACAGAATAAAAGTGAGTGTCCCTGTAAATTACTGCCATGTTGTAAAAGACACAAATAATTTCAGTAAATGGTGGCAATATTGGTGCTCAGTGGTTAGTGCTGGGCCCTAGGTTCAAATCCGCCCAAGGACAACATCTGCATGGAGTTTGTATGGGTTTCCTCCCACACTACTAACACATACTGAAAGGGAACTTAAAGGGGTTATCCCATGATTGATGGAAAAAATGAAAATGAGACATCATATAGTTACTTATAGTACATGACAATCTCATTCTAACAAAGCTAGAACCAGCCCTGTACTTCATATGGATCCAGAGATCTCCCATTCATTGTTTTTCTAGATTTATATCAAGCTCAAAGCTCAAGGGGAGTGTCTTTTCTGCTGTAGCTCAGGGGGCGTGTCTCAGCTCTCCCTATCACAGCTCAGGGGGCGTGTCTCAGTTCTCCCTATCACAGCTCAGGGGGCATGTCCATGCTCTGCCTATCATAGCTCAGAAGGCAGTGGAAGGATGAAACTGAGCATGTGCGGCCATCTCAGTGAGCAGGGCAAAGAAATAAGAAAAAGAAACAAACAGCAGGTGGCGCTATACAGATACAATTTGTTGAATAACTCAGTAGCTATACAACATTTTTAATTACACGCAATTTCAAAAGTATTCAGATCCAGGTGTTGGTTTGCAAACTGTAGAATTTTTTTTTGTGGGACAACCCCTTTAAGACTGTACAAGACCTGCCGATTAGGCAGGCGATTGTTAGGAGGGAAGTGTTCCTTCCCGGCAATCGCCTGCTCGCTGGGGGAGGAGACCGCTGCTATTACATGCAGCAATCTCCTCCTCAGTAGGGGAAGGAGTGATCGACAGAACAATCGAGTGGTGTGATTAGACACCACAATCGGCAGCCGGCAAACAATGATTTTTAAACTTGTTGAAAGATTGGGATTGCCCGATGAACAAGCGTTTGCTTGTTCATAGGGTAATCAGCGGCAGATCATCGCTAAAGAGCGCTACTATGAATGCTCGTTAGCAATCATCTGGCAGACCATCGGCCAGTCTAGTACAGGCTTTAGATTGTGAGCTCCACTCGGGACAGCAAGCAATGATAGTTTCTATAATGAGCTGTGGATAAGTTCAGCCCTATATAAGTGAGTAAAATCAATAAATAAGAAATAATAATGGTAAAAGTGTATTTTCCCCCAGAGAGGGAATAATTTGACTAGAGATGAGAGAATTGATTCTCAATTAATTGGATTAGTCATACATTTCCCAAACATTCTTCTGACCAACGAATCTGATGTTTTAATGAATCGCAAAATAAACACTCGCCATTTTACTGTCAAAATGCAAAGGAAACAGGGTACTGAAGATTAAGTTAGAAGATCACATGACCCTGAAAGGGGCCCTGGCCAGAAGGCTTGCCCATAATGCTTTGCAGGCATCCTGTCAGCCAATCAGGGGGCTGGATATTGGCTAGCCCATCAGGCAAAGCACAGATGCCTCTGTGAGCTCAGCCAGTGATGTGGCAGGATGTCCCTGCCATTTCTCAAGCAGACACCTTTTAAAGGTAGAAGCCAGCCTTGCAAGGACAGTGGAGGTAGTGTAAAGAAGCTATGTTAAATAGATATGACATAGTGGAAAATAAACGACTCGTGACTCTTCATCTGTAAGTGAGTATGTGGCTGGCTGTAGTAGTGCAAACAGCAGTAGCAGCACAGGCGGTACCACCCATCCAACTCATAGTAGTAGCAGCAGGCCGCAGTCTTCCCTCACTTCTGGTAGGTAAAAGATTATTATTGAGGACAAAGAGAATGAGACTGTAGACTGGATGGCTCTTTCCTCCTCCCAGTCACAGCAGGATGATGTCAATGTCAATTCTGAGTCTCACACTATGCCTTGGAGCCAGCGGTAAGCTCCTATCTTCTGCTCTTCCTTCTTGTGGCCCCAGAGAAGCCTTTCATTTATACCAGGGATGGCCAACCTGCGGCTCTCCAGCTGTTGCAAAACTACAACTCCCAGCATGCCCAGTCTGCCTACAGCTATCAGCCTGCAGCAGGGCATGGTGGGAGTTGTAGTTTTACAAAAGCTGGAGAGCCGCAGGTTGGCCAGTCCTGACTTATATCATCTCTGTCTTCACTGTCCCCTTCTAGTGTGGTGTCTTCTTTGTCCATAAGAACAGTCACCAACACCCCATGAGCTACAGAGGATACTCAGGATAATCTGCTTAGCTGCGAGTATCAAAATACTGCCATGCTCAAGATCTGCAAGATTAAAATAAGCAATGTATATCAATACACAAACATAGACACCACTGCTCTATTGCAGCACATGAAGCCGCATCAACAGATCCAGTGGGAAAATAGAACTGGCCAGCAATCGGAACAAGACAGTCCTCTATTTCCCAGTCTTCTTTATGGCAGAAGTCCACTATATGTGCCCAGAAATCCAATGATGTGCAAGCTACACTCTCATCTGGCCAAGTTGCTGCCGTACCCTTCAACGGATTCCACAGCCTTGAGTGAACTGATGGCTGTTATTTCTCTAAAAAAAAAGCCATCCCTGCCTTGTTATCTCATGTGGAGGTAAGCATGGGCCACTCCTTGCAATTCCCGCTGTGTCGCTAGGCACATGCCACTATGGACAACTGGAGCAGCAGGTGTCGATAGTGGACACCAAACAATTGATCCGTTGCTAATCTGCATCAGGCAGCAAATATCCCACCAAATATCACCAGAATACACTGTGTACACAGACTGCCACAGCTTTCAGTGAGAAGACACCTTCTGCCCATGTGTCTGACCAGGAGTCCCCTCTCCCCTTCTTTGACTCCCTAACCTCCCACAGTCTCTGTGACCACAAGCAGCAGCTGCAATTTCACTCTGATGAATATAATGGGGTGTTTTTTTTTTTTCATGTGCCGCACCAGGCTGATGCAAATCAGCAAATGGATATGTACATCTCAACAACCAGGTTTAGTCCTGCCTGGACTGTTGGCTTTTGTTTGCACATGCCCTGTTCCATGACCCCATGGACTTCTGGGCAGGCAGACTGGTAGAGTGGCTAGAACTATCCCAGTTTGCTTTTGCTATATTGTCTCAACCAGCCCCCAGAGTGTAATCTCAGAGATGGTTTTCAGCATGACAAGTGACTAGTGTTGAGCGAACAGTTCGAGCATAGTTCGGGTTTGTACCGAATTTTGGGGTGTCCGGGACACGGACCCGAACCCGGACATTTTCAAAAAAGTTCGGGTTCAGTTTGTTGTTCGGTGATTACTTCCCGCTTTCTGAAGGGCTGCACAGCAGCCAATCAGCTAGCGTTTTACTTCTTGCCCTAAGAGCCCATCACAGCCATGCCTACTAATGGCATGGCTGTGATTGGCCAAGTGCAGCATGTGACCCAGCCTCTATTTAAGCTGGAGTCACATAGCGCCGCACGTCAAACTGCTCTGATTAGTGTAGGGAGAGGACGCAGCTTCTGTGAGGGCGAGATTAGGCAGGGAAAAGTCAGCAACAGCACCTAATGAACGGATCGATCTACAGCTGTGAATGATTGAACTTCTGCTAGTTACTTGCTCACTGGTTTTTAGGCTGCACAGAGCGTTTTTCTGTCACTTATTTTCTGGGGTGATCGGCGGCAATTTTGTGACTTGTGGTGCACCAGAACAAGCTGCCACCAAGTCCATCAATACTAGTTTTTTTTTGCTATATCCTACATCAGGGGCTTGGCTGTGCTAATTTTCACCCCTAGAAACTCAGGATAGCAATTTCTATATTTTATTAAGCGGTTAAATACAATTGCCCAAATACCAATCCCCTAAATCTGGTGTTCCAGCTTTGGCTAGCCAAGTATAATACTGTCTGCTGTCTGGCAAAGGATAGATTATTTTATGTGGTGAATTTCAATTGCCAAAATAGCAATACCATAAATCAGTGGTTTCAGCTGTGGCTGGCCAAGTTTCATAGTGTCCTGCAAATTATATATTTTGTTCGGGGGTGAAATTCAATTGCCAAAATAGCAATACCATAAATCAGTGGTTTCAGCTGTGGCTGGCAAAGTATAATAGTGTCCGCCAAAACATATATTTTGTTGTGGGGTGAAATTCAATTGCCAAAATAGCAATACCCTGAATCTGGTGTCCCAGCTGTTGCAGGCCAAGATTCATAGTGTCCATAAAAACATATATTTTGTTCTGGGGTGAAATTCAATTGCCAAAATAGCAATACCATAAATCAGTGGTTTCAGCTGTGGCTGGCCAAGTTTCATAGTGTCCTGCAAATTATATATTTTGTTCTGGGGATAAATTCAATTGCCAAAATAGCAATACCATAAATCAGTGGTTTCAGCTGTGGCTGGCAAAGTATAATAGTGTCCGCCAAAACATATATTTTGTTGTGGGGTGAAATTCAATTGCCAAAATAGCAATACCCTGAATCTGGTGTCCCAGCTGTTGCAGGCCAAGATTCATAGTGTCCATAAAAACATATATTTTGTTCTGGGGTGAAATTCAATTGCCAAAATAGCAATACCATAAATTAGTGGTTTCAGCTGTGGCTGGCCAAGTTTCATAGTGTCCTGCAAATTATATATTTTGTTCTGGGGTGAAATTCAATTGCCAAAATAGCAATACCATAAATCAGTGGTTTCAGCTGTGGCTGGCAAAGCATAATAGTGTCCGCCAAAACATATATTTTGTTCTGGGGTGAAATTCAATTGCCAAAATAGCAATACCATAAATCAGTGGTTTCAGCTGTGGCTGGCAAAGTATAATAGTGTCTGCCAAAACATATATTTTGTTCTGGAGTGAAATTCAATTGCCAAAATAGCAATACCCTAAATCTGGTGTCCCAGCTGTTGCAGGCCAAGATTCATAGTGTCCGCAAAAACATATATTTTGTTCTGGGGTGAAATTCAATTGCCAAAATAGCAATACCATAAATTAGTGGTTTCAGCTGTGGCTGGCCAAGTTTCATAGTGTCCTGCAAATTATATATTTTGTTCTGGGGTGAAATTCAATTGCCAAAATAGCAATACCATAAATCAGTGGTTTCAGCTGTGGCTGGCAAAGCATAATAGTGTCCGCCAAAACATATATTTTGTTCTGGGGTGAAATTCAATTGCCAAAATAGCAATACCATAAATCAGTGGTTTCAGCTGTGGCTGGCAAAGTATAATAGTGTCTGCCAAAACATATATTTTGTTCTGGAGTGAAATTCAATTGCCAAAATAGCAATACCCTAAATCTGGTGTCCCAGCTGTTGCAGGCCAAGATTCATAGTGTCCGCAAAAACATATATTTTGTTCTGGGGTGAAATTCAATTGCCAAAATAGCAATACCATAAATCAGTGGTTTCAGCTGTGGCTGGCCAAGTTTCATAGTGTCCTGCAATTTATATATTTTGTTCTGGGGTGAAATTCAATTGCCAAAATAGCAATACCATAAATCAGTGGTTTCAGCTGTGGCTGGCAAAGTATAATAGTGTCCGCCAAAACATATATTTTGTTCTGGGGTGAAATTCAATTGCCAAATTAGCAATACCATAAATCAGTGGTTTAAGCTGTGGCTGGCAAAGTATAATAGTGTCCGCCAAAACATATATTTTGTTGTGGGGTGAAATTCAATTGCCAAAATAGCAATACCCTGAATCTGGTGTCCCAGCTGTTGCAGGCCAAGATTCATAGTGTCCGCAAAAACATATATTTTGTTCTGGGGTGAAATTCAATTGCCAAAATAGCAATACCATAAATCAGTGGTTTCAGCTGTGGCTGGCCAAGTTTCATAGTGTCCTGCAAATTATATATTTTGTTCTGGGGATAAATTCAATTGCCAAAATAGCAATACCATAAATCAGTGGTTTCAGCTGTGGCTGGCAAAGTATAATAGTGTCCGCCAAAACATATATTTTGTTGTGGGGTGAAATTCAATTGCCAAAATAGCAATACCCTGAATCTGGTGTCCCAGCTGTTGCAGGCCAAGATTCATAGTGTCCGTAAAAACATATATTTTGTTCTGGGGTGAAATTCAATTGCCAAAATAGCAATACCATAAATTAGTGGTTTCAGCTGTGGCTGGCCAAGTTTCATAGTGTCCTGCAAATTATATATTTTGTTCTGGGGTGAAATTCAATTGCCAAAATAGCAATACCATAAATCAGTGGTTTCAGCTGTGGCTGGCAAAGCATAATAGTGTCCGCCAAAACATATATTTTGTTGTGGGGTGAAATTCAATTGCCAAAATAGCAATACCATAAATCAGTGGTTTCAGCTGTGGCTGGCAAAGTATAATAGTGTCTGCCAAAACATATATTTTGTTCTGGAGTGAAATTCAATTGCCAAAATAGCAATACCCTAAATCTGGTGTCCCAGCTGTTGCAGGCCAAGATTCATAGTGTCCGCAAAAACATATATTTTGTTCTGGGGTGAAATTCAATTGCCAAAATAGCAATACCATAAATCAGTGGTTTCAGCTGTGGCTGGCCAAGTTTCATAGTGTCCTGCAATTTATATATTTTGTTCTGGGGTGAAATTCAATTGCCAAAATAGCAATACCATAAATCAGTGGTTTAAGCTGTGGCTGGCAAAGTATAATAGAGTCCGCCAAAACATATATTTTGTTGTGGGGTGAAATTCAATTGCCAAAATAGCAATACCATAAATCAGTGGTTTCAGCTGTGGCTGGCAAAGTATAATAGTGTCCGCCAAAACATATATTTTGTTCTGGGGTGAAATTCAATTGCCAAATTAGCAATACCATAAATCAGTGGTTTAAGCTGTGGCTGGCAAAGTATAATAGTGTCCGCCAAAACATATATTTTGTTGTGGGGTGAAATTCAATTGCCAAAATAGCAATACCATAAATCAGTGGTTTCAGCTGTGGCTGGCAAAGTATAATAGTGTCCGCCAAAACACATATTTTGTTCTGGGGTGAAATTTAATTGCCAAAATAGCAATACCCTGAATCTGGTGTCCCAGCTGTTTCAGGCCAAGATTCATAGTGTCCGCCAAAACATATATTTTGTTCTGGGGTGAAATTCAATTGCCAAAATAGCAATACCATAAATCAGTGGTTTCAGCTGTGGCTGGCCAAGTTTCATAGTGTCCTGCAAATTATATATTTTGTTCTGGGGTTAAATTCAATTGCCAAAAAGGCAATACCATAAATCGGTGGTTTCAGCTGTGGCTGGCAAAGTATAATAGTGTCCGCCAAAACATATATTTTGATCTGAGGTGAAATTTAATTGCCAAAATAGCAATACCCTGAATCTGGTGTTCCAGCTGTTGCAGGCCAATTTTCATAGTGTCCGCCAAAACATATATTTTGTTCTGGGGTTAAATTCAATTGCCAAAATAGCAATACCCTTAATCTGGTGTTCGAGCTGTTGCAGGCCAATTGTAAATCTGTCCATAAAAGGATACCTTTCATCCAGGGCCTAAATACTAGCCCTAAAAGAGATATTCCCCTAAATCAGTGGTTACTGCTGTGCCTGAATTAGTGTAATACGCTACATAAATAAATAGGCAGATAGTGTTAGGTGCCTGTAAAAAAAGGCCTGAATTTGAAATCAATACATTTTGCCAAATATTTTTTTTCATATTGTGGTGCTTGGTGAACGGTAACAATGAGGAAAACATCTAGTAAGGGACGCGGACGCGGTCGTGGTGGTGTTAGTGTACCCTCTTGTGCTGGGAGAGGACATGGCCATTCTGCCACAGCCACACGTCCTAGTAAACCAACTACCTCAGGTTCCAGTACCCGCCAGAATTTACAGCGATATTTGGTGGGGCCCAATGCCGTTCTAAGGATGGTAAGGCCTGAGCAGGTACAGGGGCTAGTCAATTGGGTGGCCGACAGTGGATCCAGCATGTTCACAACATTATCTCCCACCCAGTCTTCTGCAGAAAGCGCACAGGTGGCACCTGAAAACCAAGCCCATCAGTCTGTCACATCACCCCCATGCATATCAGGGAAACTGTCTGAGCCTCAAGTTATGCAGCAGTCTCTTATGATGTTTGAGACTCTGCTGGCAGGGTTTCCCAAGGGAATCCACCTAGCCCTTCCCCAGTGGTGGAAGACATAGAATGCACTGATGCACAACCACTGATGTTTCCTGATGATGAGGACATGGGAATACCACCTCATCGGAGTCCGCACGTCTCTGATGATGACGAAACACAGGTACCAACTGCTGCGTCTTTCTGCAGTGTGCAGACCGAACAGGAGGTCAGGGAGGAAGACTGTGTGGAAGACGATGCAGGGGACGATGAGGTCCTAGACCCCACATGGAATGAAGGTCGTGCCACTGACTTTCATAGTTCAGAGGAAAAAGCAGTGGTGAGACCAAGCCAACAGCGTAGCAAAAGAGAGAGCAGGGGGCAAAAGCAGGGCAGCCGCCTGCAAGAGAGTTCGCCTGCTACTGGCCACCGCCACCAGGGACCGAGCACCCCAAAGGCAGCTTCAAGGAGTTCCCTGGCATGGCACTTCTTTAAACAATGTGCTGACGACAAGACCCGAGTGGTTTGCACGCTGTGCCATCAGAGCCTGAAGCGAGGCATTAACGTTCTGAACCTTAGCACAACCTGCATGATCAGGCATCTACATGCAAAGCATGAACTGCAGTGGAGTAAACACCTTAAAAGCAAGGAACTCACTCTGGCTCCCCCGCTCCCTCTTCTGCTGCTGCCTCGGCCTCTTCCTCCGCCTCGGGAGGAATGTTGGCACCTGCCGCCCACCAAACAGAGGATGTGCCACCGACACCACCACCTGCGTCACCAAGCATCTCCACCATGTCACACGGCAGCGTTCAGCTCTCCATCTCACAAACCTTGGAGAGAAAGCGTAAATTCCCACCTAGCCACCCTCGAGCCCTGTGCCTAAATGCCAGCATTTCTAAACTACTGGCCTTTGAAATGCTGTCATTCAGGCTGGTGGACACAGACAGCTTCAACCAGCTGATGTCCATGGCTGTCCCACAGTATGTTGTTCCCAGCCGCCACTACTTCTCCAAGACAGCCGTGCCTTCCCTGCACAACCAAGTATCCGATAAAATCAAGTGTGCACTGTGCAACGCCATCTGTGGCAAGGTCCACCTAACCACAGATACGTGGACCAGTAAGCACGGCCAGGGACGCTATAGCTCCCTAACTGCACACTGGGTAAATGTAGTGGCGGCTGGGTCGCAGGCAGAGAGATCCTTCGTGCACGTCCTTCCGCCGCCAAGGATCGCAGGGCATCATTCTTTGCCTCCTGTAGCCTCCTCCTCCTACTCGGCTTCCTCCTCCTCTGCTTCCACCAGCTCATCCAGTCAGCCACACACCTTCACCACCAACTTCAGCACATCCCGGGGTAAACGTCAGCAGGCCATTCTGAAACTCATATGTTTGGGGGACAGGCCCCACACCGCGCAGGAGTTGTGACGCGGTATTGAACAACAGACTGACGAGTGGTTTCTGCCGGTGGGCCTCAAGCCCGGCCTGGTGGTGTGCGATAATGGGTGAAATCTCGTCGCAGCTCTGGGACTAGCCGGTTTGACGCACATCCCTTGCCTGGCGCATGTGCTGAATTTGGTCGTGCATAAGTCCATTCACAACTACCCAGATATGTCAGAGCTGCTGCATAAAGTGCGGGCCGTCTGTGCGCGCTTCCGGCGTTCACATCCAGCCGCTGCTCGCCTGTCTGCGCTACAGTGGAACTTCGGCCTTCCCGCTCACCACCTCATATGCGTGCCCACCAGGTGGAACTCCACCTTGCACATGCTAGAGAGACTGTGCGAGCAGCAGCAGACCATAGTGGAGTTTCAGCTGCAGCACGCACGCGTCAGTCGGACTGCGGAACAGCACCACTTCACCACCAATGATTGGGCCTCCATGCAAGACCTGTGTGCCCTGTTGCGCTGTTTCGAGTACTCCACCAACATGGCCAGTGGCGATGACACCGTTATCAGCGTTACAATACCACTTCTATGTCCCCTTGAGAAAACGCTTAGGGTGATGATGGAAGAGGAGGTGGCCCAGGAGGAGGAGGAGGAGGATGAGGGGTCATTTTTAGCACTTTCAGGCCAGTCTGTTAGAAGTGGCTCAGAGGGAGGTTTTTTGCAACAGCAGAGGCCAGGTACAAATGTGGCCAGCCAGGGCCCACTAATGGAGGACGAGGAGGATGAGGAGGAGGTGGAGGAGGATGAGGATGAAGCAGGTTCACAGCGGGGTGGCACCCGACACAGATCAGGCCCATCACTGGTGCGTGGCTGGGGGGATACGGAGGGCGATGACGATACGCCTCCCACAGAGGACAGCTTGTCCTTACCTCTGGGGAGCCTGGCACACATGAGCGACTACATGCTGCAGTGCCTGCGCAACGACAGCAGAGTTGCCCACATTTTAACGTGTGCGGACTACTGGGTTGCCACCCTGCTGGATCCCCGGTACAAAGACAATGTGCCCACCTTACTTCCTGCACTGGAGCGTGATAGGAAGATGCGCGAGTATAAGCGCACGCTGGTAGACGCGCTCCTGAGAGCATTCCCAAATGTCACAGGGGAACAGATGGAAGCCCAAGGCGAAGGCAGAGGAGGAGCAAGAGGTCGCCAACGCAGCTGTGTCATGGCCAGCTCCTCTGAGGGCAGGGTTAGCATGGCAGAAATGTGGAAAAGTTTTGTCTCCACGCCACAGCAAACTGCACCACCACCTGATACGGAGCGTGTTAGCAGGAGGCAGCATTTCACTAACATGGTTGAACAGTACGTCTGCACACCCCTCCACGTACTGACTGATGGTTCGGCCCCATTCAACTTCTGGGTCTCCAAATTGTCCACGTGGCCAGAGTTAGCATTTTATGCCTTGGAGGTGCTGGCCTGCCCGGCGGCCAGCGTTTTGTCTGAACGTGTATTCAGCACGGCAGGGGGCGTCATTACTGACAAACGCAGCCGTCTGTCCACAGCCAATGTGGACAAGCTGACGTTCATAAAAATGAACTAGGCATGGATCCCACAGGACCTGTCCCTCCCTTGTGCAGAATAGACATTTATAACTGCCTCCCCCTCAACCATGTATTCTTGTACTCTGGGGCACTTCTTTATTGAATCCTCATTTTTTTAACTTTACCATGATCTTGCGGTGCAACCCAAAGTTGAATGAACCTCTCCTCTGTCTGGGTGGTGGGGCCAAAATAACTGAAAGTGGCCTTCTCCGGTGGTGGGTGATATGACGCATGATTCCTTGCTGTGGGACCTCTCTCCCCTGTGTGGGTGCTGGGCCGAAATAACTGAAAGTGGCCTTCTCCAGTGGTGGGTGATATGACGCATGATTCCTTGCTGTGGGACCTCTCTCCTCTGTCTGGGTGCTGGGGCCGAAATAACTGAAAGTGGCCTTCTCCAGTGGTGGGTGATATGATGCATGATTCCTTGCTGTGGGACCTCTCTCCTCTGTATGGGTGCTGGGCCGAAATAACTGAAAGTGGCCTTCTCCAGTGGTGGGTGATATGACGCATGATTCCTTGCTGTGGGACCTCTCTCCTCTGTCTGGGTGCTGGGGCCGAAATAACTGAGTGGCCTTCTCCAGTGGTGGGTGATATGATGCATGATTCCTTGCTGTGGGACCTGTATCCTCGGTCTGGGTGCTGGGCCGAAATAACTGAAAGTGGCCTTCTCCAGTGGTGGGTGATATGACGCATGATTCCTTGCTGTGGGACCTCTCTCCTCTGTCTGGGTGCTGGGTCCGAAATAACTGAAAGTGGCCTTCTCCAGTGGTGGGTGATATGATGCATGATTACTTGCTGTGGGACCTCTCTCCTCTGTCTGGGTGCTGGGGTCAAAATAACTGAAAGTGACCTTCTCCAGTGTTGGGTGATATGACACATGATTCCTTGCAGTAGTACCTCTCTTCAATTGATATTGGTTACATTTTATTTATTTTATTTTAATTAATTTCCCTATCAACTTTTGTTTGCAGGGGATTTACCTACATTTTGCTACCTTTGGCAGCCCCCTAGCCCGTTCCTGGACTATTTTACAGCCTTTTTAGTGTGTTCGGGTCCCCATTGACTTCAATGGGGTTCGGGTTCGGGATGAAGTTCGGATCCCGAACCCGAACATTTTCGGGAAGTTCGGCCGAACTTCCCGAACCCGAACTTCCGGGTGTTCGCTCATCTCTACAAGTGACGTTGTCACACCCAAACTGACAAAGTTGTCGTCCACAAGTGTACAAAACATCACATTTGTCAAATGAATGAGATCCGTGAGGATTTAAACACCAGTGTCTGAGGCAGATGAATAGATCTGCCATCGTTGATCATACCAATGCCGTTATCTACCAGCCTACCATCATGTTCCATACTGTATGGCTTCTGCTGCCACTGCAGCTGCTATTCCACGCCACTACCATTACCCTACATAGCTGCATATCTACTGCCTTGCTATTAATACTACTACTACTCTTACACAGCTGCACATCTACTTTCTTGTCTGTTTCAGGCCATGCTGCTACTAATGCTGTTACTATTACCCCTATACAGCATACTCCTTTCACATCCACACCATAGTGCTTCTCCTCCCAAAAACAAAAGGGAGAATTATTGGATGGCTGTTCAGAACAAGCCACTGCTTCATCTGACATTAAAGAGGTTCTTTGGGCTAACCCTAAATTTGGGGCATAATTCTAACCTGTGGAGGGAAGTATGTTGGTCTGGTACTTAACTTCCACAGTGTAGCCCATTCCAAGATCCGCCTCCCTGTCACGTGACTGCACCTGTCGGGCTTTCTGGTCTACTGGTAAGTCTCCGTCTTCTTCTCTTCCTGTCTTCTCTTCCTTTTTTGAGCAGGAGACGGATCGTCATGAATGACGTCACCGCCTCCTGAAAGCAAAGCTCTGGAAGTCAGTATTCACTTAACACTGGATTGCCAGCCACTCTCTGCAGTGTACATGCTTTTATGTGATGCCTGTACTGACTCCTGCACAGCGCGATGTAAGCGCTGTGCAGGAGTGACAGCATAGCGATCAGCCACAGTGGCTGAATGTTATGCTGTGGATCTCACTGGGGGCACTGACTGGCACATGGGGGGGGCACTGTGGAACTGTGGATGGCACATTGGGGCAATGAGGATGGCACATGGGGGGAATGGATGTCACTGAGGCACTGTGGATGGCACATTGGGCACTGTGGATGGCACATGGGGCACTGTGAATGGCACATTGGGCACTGTGGATGGCACATGGGGCACTGTGGATGGCACATGGGGCATTGTGGATGGCACATGGGGCATTGTGGATGGCACACTGGGCAATGTGGATGACACATGGGGCACACTAGTTAGCACATGGGGCACTATGAATGACACATGGGGCACAGTGGATGACATGTGGGGCACACTGAATGTCACTGGGGCACTGTGGATGGCACATGGCACACTGGGTGGCACATGGGGCACTGGATAGCATATGGGGCACTGTGGATCTCATATGGGGGCACTGTGGATGGCACACTGGATGTCACATGGGGGCATGGTGGAAGGCACAGGGGGCACTGAATGTCCCTCATGGCATTGTGGATGGCACATGGGGCACTGTGGATGTCACTGTTATGGCCTACTCTAGATGTAACTGTTATAGGTTACTCTAGATGTCATTGTTATGGGGGCACTGTGGATGTCACTGTTATAAGAGCGCTGTAGATGTCACTGTTATGGGGGCACTGTGGAGGTCACTGTTATGGGGGCACTGTGGAGGTCATTGTTATGGGAGCTCTGTGGAGGTCACTGTTATAGAGGCACTGTGGATGTCACTGTTATAGAGGCACTGTGGAGGTCACTGTTATGGGAGCACTGTGGAGGTCAATGTTATGGGAGCACTGTGGATGTCACTGTTATGGGTGCTCAGTATGAGTAATAGGGCTCAGGCACACAACTGTATCCGTTTTGCGGTATGCAGTCGCGGATCCACTAAATAAAGATACTGTTTATGTGTGATTCACATTTTTTTTGAAGTCCCATTGAGTTACTTTGGTTTTCAATCTGCATTTTGAGGACCAGAATAGGACATGTTCTATCTTTCACAGAACTGACATACTGAAGCACAGGGACTTGATCAGTGTACTTTCCATATCAGTATGTCAGTTCCAGAACAGATAGAACATGTCCTATTCTGGTCCTCAAATTCATAGAACTCAATGGGACTGCAAAAAATGTGGATCGCAAAATGGATATGGTTGTGCGCATAAGGGTTTAGATACACAGTTCAGCAGGCAGGATCAAACAAGATAGGATTAGATACACAGCTCAGCAGGCTGTATCATAGAAGATGGAATTAGATACACACTTCAGCAGGCAGTATCGCACATACCAGGCTTAGATACATTATAAATAGGATTAGATACAGATGTGTTTGGATAAATAAGCTGTTTATTACACTCTGGTGATGGTGAGGGAGGAGCCTATGGATGGTCAGTGATGGGATTTAGACACTGAGTGAGAAGTAGATTCATGTCTGGGTGTAGTAAGATAAATACAGGAGTTATAGATGGAGTAGCTGCTGCAGACAGAGCAGTGTGGGTGGCGTGTCCAGCCTGTGACTCATCATTGTGCAGTGCAGCCAGGCTCGTGTATCAATAAAGTTATGTATTCAACAAAACAAGAAGCGGAGAAAGTAAACAGGAAAATCTAATGTTTTCCAGGTGGGAAAGAAAGCTCAGACATGAAAAACAGATTTACGGAAGGTGAGGGTCTTAGGAGCATATAAAAAGAAGTTTGATTTTGGGAGGGGACAATCAGTTTAACATTTGTGTATATAAACATAGGTATCCATCTGCCTCCATTAAGGCATAATTCTTGAACATACTGTCTGAACAAGCCATTGTGTTTATATAAACAAAAGCAGATATCTGCCTCCATTCTGGTGTAATTTTCGGACGATTGTCCAGAACAAGCTACTGATTTCTAAACCACCATGTGTGTGTATGAAAATAGGCAAGCACCTGCCCCATTAAGGTATAATTTTGGCAATGCTTCTTCAGGACAATATTTTTCCGATACTACCATGTGTTTAAACACCATCTGCCCCCAATAAGGGACTGTTTTTGGAATGTTTTAAACACACTGCTCATTAACACCATCAACCATGGGTTTACTCATGGCTATATACAGTGGTGCTTGAAAGTTTATGAACCCTTTAGAATTATCTATATTTCTGTATAATGTTTAGCTAAAACGACCTCAGAATTTCACACAAGTCCTAAAAGTAGAAAAAGATAACCAACATAAACAAAAGTATTAGACTTGGTCATTTATAGAGGAAAAGGATCTAATATCACATGTCTGTGAATGGCAAATGTATGTAATTAGTGGATAACTTGAAGGTGAAATTAGTCAGATATTTTTAATCAATGGGATAGTGTAAGTGGGTGACCTGTTTTATTTAAAGAACAAGGATCTCTCATAGTCTGATCTCCACAACACATCTGTGGAAGTGTATCCTGGCACAAACAAAGAAGATTTCTGGAGACCTCAGAAGAGCAGTGTCACGGACGTACCGAGACAGACGGACGTGAGTGGCAGGAGATCTTTGAGACTGGCAACACGTGGTTTTATTTGACATGTTTACCTTGTGGATCAATAGGCATCTATGTTGTTTCTGGTACTGGCCACACCCTTAACTTTCAGGTGTTGCTATTGTGGTCATTTAACTGTCCCTGGTTTTCATACCTTATTTCCTTTCCCTCCTATGTTCGGTGTGGGGTTTCCCTCCCACATTAGGGCGTGACATTATAAACCGCCAAAACCGTCATTTTTTTCTTGTTTGTTTGAGTGCAGCCATAAATCCAACTGCTGCACTGGCAGGACAGTTGCAAGGGCTGTCTGTGGAAGTAGCTGACCTCCACACAACTATCTAGCAGATTCAAAGACCACAGGCTATTGGACCTGGTGGTGGTGGAGACCAGACCTATCTGGAGCCTAAAGTTGCCCTCCTAAACATATTCCCTGGGGGACGTGATCATTTTATTTTGTTTAGGGAGGCATGCAAACTGTATTTTAGGCTACGTCGACACTTATCTGGGGATGAGAAACAGCGAGTCGTTGTGGTTATTTCATTGCTTAAGAGGGATGCACAGTCTTTTTCTCTGACTCTTGGAGGGTGAGAGGAGAGTCAGAAAATGTGCATTTGTCTTTGACTGGTAGCACCCGATTTTTCCTGACTGCTGAGGTGGCGCTAAAGTAAAAAACTGTGGGGATTGAGGTGTTTATTGACAGCGGGGCAGGGGTGAACCTGATTGATGCTCAGTTCGTTCGTATGCACGGGTTGTCACCGAGTGCAATAGAGAAAAATAATTTTATTTTTACTATTGATTCTGCACCTCTAGCCCGTAAGTGTTTATCGCAAGTGGTCCATGATATCAGATGAATTGAATCAGGAATTTATCTTGTGTTTTGTGTTGGAGGGTCTCCCTGCTCCGGTGGTTCTCGGTTTGCCGTGGTTGACCAAGCACAATACAACCATCGATTGGCAAGCTAGACAGATTCTAAATTGGGGTAATTATTGCATTGACAATTGCCTTAATACATCTTTTTCTGTTTTAACTACTAAGACATTGCCTTCATTTATATCTGATTTTGCCAACGTATTTTCTGAGAGTGGATGCCAGGATTTACCTCCACATCGGGAATATTATTGTCCTATCAATCTTATTCCCGGAGCTAAGTTGCCCAAATCTAGGTTGTATAACCTTTCTGGACCTGAAAGACTGGCCATGAGAGAGTATATTACCGAGAGTTTGGCTAAAGGACACATAAGACCTTCCAAATCTCCAGTGGCAGCAGGGTTTTTTTTGTTAAAAAAAAGACAGAGGTCGTCAGGCATGTCTGGATTTCCGTGAACTCAATCAGATTACTGTCCATGATCCTTACCCCCTTCCTTTGAGTCCTGATTTGTATAACTAGATTGTTGATGCCAAGGTGTTCTCTAAGTTGGACTTAAAGGGGTCATATAATCTGGTCAGGACCAAGGAAGGAGATGAATGGAAGACTGCTTTTAATACTCCAGAGGGTCACTTTGAGAATCTGGTCATGCCATTTGGATTGACAAATGCTCCTGCGGTTTTGCTAGCATTTTGTGAATAACATTTTTTGTCACCTTGTGGGGACTCGGGAGGTTTGTAGTCGTGTATTTGGATGATATACTAATTTATTCTCCAGGCATGGAGATACATCAGGATCACGTTAGACAGGTGTTGCAGATCCTAAAGGATAATAAATTGTACGCAAAATTAGAGTAGTGTGTTTTTTCTGTACACAAGGTACAATTTTTGGGATACCTGTTGTCACCTTCAGGTTTTCAAATGAATCCGGAGAAAGTCCTTGCTGTATTTGACTGGGATCGACCCGAAAATCTGAAGGCTCTTATGCGGTTTTTGGGGTTGACCAATTATTACTGAAAATGTATTAAGAACTATTCGACAATGGTGAAACCCTTAACTGACATGACTAAGAAAGGGACGGATTTCTCAGTGTTGTCTGATTCGTGGTTGCGAGCCTTTTTTGTGGTTAAAGAGTGCTTCTCTTCTGCCCCTATATTGGTACAGCTGGATGTATCACAACCTTTTATTGTGGAAGTGGACGCGTCTGAGGTGGGAGTAGCACCAGTTTTATCGCAGGGCCCTTTACCTGGTAAATGGCGTCCATGTGCCTTTTTCTTTAAAAAAAAGTATATTCCACAGAGAAAAATTGCGATGTGGGTAACATAGAGTTACTGGCTATTAAGTTGGCTTTTGAGGAATGGCGTCATTGGTTGGAAGGGGCGATTTATACGATCACGGTTTTTACAGCTCACAAAAACCTGGCTTACCTGGAGTCGACTAAACGACTGAACCCGAAGCAGGCCAGATGGTCTCTGTTTTTCACCAGATTCTATTTCATTGTCACTTATCGTCCTGGGGTTAAGGACGTCAAGGCAG
Organism: Bufotes viridis; assembly: GCA_033119425.1. Classification (NCBI taxonomy): domain Eukaryota; kingdom Metazoa; phylum Chordata; class Amphibia; order Anura; family Bufonidae; genus Bufotes; species Bufotes viridis. The sequence continues at coordinate 354,914,883 of CM065593.1, forward strand.
ATGCCTTGTCACATAGTTTTCCTGGAGGTGGTGATTTTTTAAATCCGAGTCCTATTCTGTCGGAAGGAGTGGCAATGTCCGCTCTATATCCCGACCTAGAGGTGAAGGTGTTAGAGGCCCAGGGAGACGCACCGGGTTTTTACCCCTCTGGGAAATTGTTTGTGCTATCGGAATTGCGTCACAAGGTGTTAGAGGAACATCATTGTATGGTTCTAACGGGACACCCTGGGACATCCACTGCCGACCTCATCTCTCATAGATTCTGATGGCCGGGGTTGCGTAACTGTGTTGAGGATTATGTGTCGGCCTGTAGTGTCGGCCTTCCGGATCCCTACTTCCGTTGCCAATCCCGGCCATCATTGTCCATCATTAATCTATGGATTTCATCACTGATCTGCCTAATTCGTCAGGAAAGACAGTTATTTTGGTGATGGTTGATCGTTTTAGTAAAATGGTACACTTTATAGCGCTGTCTAGCCTACCTAATGCTAAAACACTTGCTCAAGTGTTTGTTGACAACATTGTGAAACTCCATGGCATGCCTTCTGACGTGGTTTCGGATTAGTTTGTGTCCAGATTCTGGAAGGCGTTCGGTACTCTGCTGGCGGTACAACTGTTGTTTTCTTTGGCTTTTCATCCTTAGTCGAATGGACAGACGGAGCACACTAATCAGAGCCTCTAGACTTACTCATTTTTGTCTTTGGCAGAGTTTGTCGTAAATAGTCGTAGACAGGAGTCCACTGGTAAGTCGCTGTTTTTTGGGGCATATGGGTTTCATCCGCAGTTTGGCACATTTTCTGGTTCAGATACTTCTGGTATTCCTGAGGAGGAACATTTTTTGTCATCATTATCATCTATATGGCGGAAAATTCTGAATAACTTGAGGAATATGGGCAACAAGTATAAACGTCTGGGTGACAGGAAACACATGAAGAGTCCGGACCTAAGAGTGGATGATTTGGTGTGGCTGTCCACAAGAAACATTAAGTTGAAGGTACCTTCTTGGAAGTTGGGTTCAAGGTTTATTGGTCCATATAGGATCACTGCCATTATTAATTCTATAGATTTTCATCTTGAACTTCCTCAGGTTCTAAAAATACATAATGTGTTTCATAAATCTTTGTTGAACCTTTGGAGCCATCTTCCTTGCCACCCGCTCCTGTCATGGTGGACGGTAGTTTGGAATTCCAGATCGCCAAGATAATTGACTCTCGAGCTCTCCGTAGTTCTCTTCAGTATCTTGTTCACTGGAAGGGTTATGGACCTGAGGAGAGAATGTGGGTACTGGCATCTGATGTGAATGGCAGTCGTTTGGTGAAAGTTTTTCACAGGTCTCACCCGGATTAGGTCGGTCCTGGATGCCCGGAGGTCACCCGTAAAAGGGGGTTACTGTCACGGACGTACCGAGACATATGGACGTCCCAACGACAGTGAGTGGCAGGAGATCTTTGAGACTGGCAACACATGGTTTTATTTGACATGTTTACCTTTTGGATCAATAGGCATCTGTGTTGTTTCTGGTACTAGCCACACCCTTAACTTCCAGGTGTTGCTACTGTGGTCATTTAACTTTCCCTAGTTTTAAAGCCTTATTTTCTTTCCCTCCTATGTTCAGTGTGGGGTTTCCCTCCCACATTAGAGCGTGACTGTCACGGTGGGGAGTGGGGGAAACCCCCCACCGTGCATTGTCCGCAACTACTCGGCAGGAATGCAGGAAACAAGGAACAGATCACCTCCTGGCGAGTCCCTAAAACTGCCCCTAGACTCCTAATGCATGAGCCACCTCAGATGGTAAGGAGGCTCATGCCCACGGACCTGGAGCCCTGATATCCCTGCATTGCCCTAGCAAGGAAAGAGGGCAGAGACCACCCGCTCATCCAGAACCACGGATGACAGAATACACAGCCAAATAGCAGGTAAGTATAACAAGGCAACGCACTGTCTAGTTGTTTGCTTAAACCCCTCCGGGAAAGCAACCCCCTTCCAGAGGAACATCCACACACCAAAGGGAAAACGTCAAGGAGCCATGCTGGTCACAACCCCACAAATACCAGACATGGCACACCACACTTGAAATGCAACAAAACCCAACATAACCCACACCAGACAACAATACCGGAGAGGAAGGGTCCAGGGAACAGACACAAAGGGGTAAGCAAAGGACATAGATAACAACAATGACAACTAAGGGTGGCTCACACAGAAGGTACACAAACAGCCCAGGAGCAGAGCTCCACACCAAGCTGACAACAAGCAAACTGACCTCAGGCTCCAACACACCAGAATATAAAAAGACCTGAGGCCACACCCAACACACTCCAACAACTTTAACCCCGTACAAACCGAAGCAGGGAAAAGACCATATAAAGGGAAAGACACGCACATGTGAACAACATGTTGCCCAAGGCAACTACATGCACAACAACAGCGCCTCAGCTACAACAACCAGCCGAGACACCCGTTGCCAACGGCAACCGCATGTGAGGCAAACATACATAAGCCACACATGCAGCAATCATCAAACGTTGCCGCTGGCAACAAGATGAAGCCGCAACCTTAACACAAGGTTGTGACAATGACAAAGTTGTTGATGCCCATCAGGTTGGAAAAGGTTACAAAACCATCTCTAAAGTGGATTTCACCAATCCACAGTCAAACAAATTGTGTACATATGGAGGAAATTAAAGTCCATTATTACCCTCCCCAGGAGTGGTCAACTAACAAAGATCATGCCAAGAGCAAGACATGAAATAGCCAGTGAGGTCACAAATAAACCCAACGTAACCTGTAAGCAACTAAAGGTCTTTCTCATATTAACTAATTTTAATGTTCATGAGTCTAACAATAGGTGGACTCTGAACAAAAATGGTGTGCATTGCAAGGAGAAAGCCTTTGCTCTCCAAACAGAACATTACTGCTCGCCTACAGTTTGACAAAGATCACTTCGACAAGCCAGAAGACTATTGAAACAGCATTTTGTGGAAGGATGAGATTAAAATAGAACCTTTTAGATTACTCTCTTATGTACTGTTGCAAGACCATATAATTTGTGGCAGTAACTTAGTAAGCTCTTATCTATAACTTAACATATAAAAGGATAGGGTTGCATTACGATCTTGCCGGCACCCAATGGCACTGGAGATCTCTGTGACTACACTGTCATTAGACAGGTACGATGAAAGTAAGTATCCCGGAAACCAGCTAACGTGGTCTCCCTGTGTGTCCTTGTTGTAACAGGGTGTTACTGCGATCCATCACAATACAAAGTCAAAAATATGACAGTGGCACGATGTTCTTGATGTGAGAGCACCCCAGTTGGCAGTAAAAATTATTGTGAGGCTGCTGTCTGTTAATTAACCTGTAGGGAGGGGTTAATACATTTTTTCATAAAAAATATACTACTTATATTTTCATTTTGAAGCATATAAATATTTTAATTAATAATAAATAAAATGTAAGTTTTAATATTCGTGCAATTAGAGAATTATCTGGCCTTCAGCCATATTTGTACTGCAGTAAAGTATACAAACACACCCATTTTTAACGGCGTGAGAACGTGGAGGCGGAAGCTGCGTCACCTGGCTAAGTTGCTGGTGTGGCTGGGCAGGAAACACATTTAGCCAGTGGGCCGTAAAGGACATATATTGTCCTTGACCTTAGTTACAGCTACCAACCAGTTTTCCCAAAAAAGGCTGTTTCACAAAAAAAATTCACGACTGAATGGCTAACCTACATAATTCTGTCCATACAGAAGAAAGTCTCCAATCATCCATAAATTTTCACAAAAAAGGCTGAAAAAAAAAAAATTTCACCACTGAATGACTTATTATCGTAATTCAGTCCATACAGCAAAAGGAAGTCTACAATCACCCATCAATTTTCCCAAAAAATGCTGTTTCACAAAAAAAATTCTCCACTGAATGGCTAATCAACGTAATTCAGTCCATACAGCAAAAGGAAGTCTACAATCACCCATCAATTTTCCCAAAAAAAGGTTGTTTCACAAAACATTTTCTCCACTGAATGGCTAATCGACAGTCCATACAGCAAAAGGAAGTCTACAATCACCCACCAAAAAAGCTGTTTCACAAAAAATGTTCTCCACTGAATGGCTAATTCACATAATTCAGTCCATACAGCAAAATGAAGTCTACAATCACCCATCAATTTTCCCATAAAAGGCTGTTTCACAAAAAAATTCACCACTTAATGGCTAATCAATGTAATTCGGTCCATACAGCAAAAGGAAGTCTACAATCACCCATCAATTTTGCCAAAAAAGGCTGTTTCACAAACAATTTCTGCAGTGAATGGCTAATCTACATAATTCGGTCCATACAGCAAAAGGAAGTCTACAATCACCCATCAATTCTCCCAAAAACGGCTGTATTACAAACAAATTTCCCCACTGAATGACAATGTAAATTCACCGCGGCAAATCATAATGAAGTCGTTTTTATGGGGGACTTCAACTACCCAGATATAGACTGGGAAACTGAAAGCTGTACATCCCAAAAAGGAAACAGGTTCTTGGCAATAGCCAAAGACAATTTCCTTTCCCAACTGGTTCAGGACCCTACTAGAGGGACGGCCATACTGGACTTAGTATTAACCAATAGACCTGATAGAACAACAGATGTGCAGGTTGGGGGACACCTGGGAAATAGTGACCATAAAGTAATAACCTTCCAATTATCCTTCAAACGAGAGTTTCTAAAGGGAGGAACAAAGATACCAAACTTCAAAAAAGCTAAATTTAGCCAACTAAGTGAGGCCATAGGCCTAACTAACTGGGACAAAGTCCTCAAAAATAAAAATACAACCATAAAATGGGAGATTTTTAAAAGCATTGTAACATCTAATTGTGAGAGGTACATACCTTATAGGAATAAAAGGCTAAGGAACAATAAGACACCAATGTGGATAAATGGAACCGTAAAGAAAGCAATAAATGACAAAAAGAAAGCATATAAATCACTAAAACAGGAGGGGAGTCAGGAAGCACTGATAAACTATAAGGAAAAAAATTGAATATGTAAAAAACTAATAATATTTTTCAAACTAGAGACCGAGAGATTAATTGCCAAAGAGAGTAAAACTAACCCTAAAATGTTCTTCAATTATATAAATAGTAAAAAATATAAATCTGAAGGAGTCGGCCCTCTACATAGCAATGAGGGGGGTGTTGCAGAGAGCGACGAGGAGAAAAGAAAAACTATTAAATATTTTTTTCTCCACTATATTCACTGAGGAAAATAAACCGTCAGATGAAATGGAGAATATAAAAGTAAATTCCCCATTAAAAGTGCCCTGTCTGACCCATTAAGAAGTACAACAGCGACTTAAAAAGATTAAAATAGACAAATCGCCAGGACCGGATGGCATACACCCCCGTATTCTAAGGGAATTAAGTGATGTCATAGCCAAACCTTTATTTCTGCTATTTGCGGACTCTATACTGACAGGGAATGTTCCACAGGATTGGCACATAGCAAATGTGGTGCCAATATTCAAAAAGGGTCCAAAAACAGAGCCTGGAAATTATAGGCCGGTAAGTTTAACATCTATTGTTGGTAAACTGTTTGAAGGGTTTCTAAGAGATGCTATTTTGGAGTATCTCAATGAAAATAAGCAAATAACGCCATATCAGCATGGCTTCATGAGGGATCGGTCATGCCAAACGAATTTAATCAGTTTCTATGAGGAGGTAAGTTCTAGACTTGACAGCGGCGAATCAATGGATGTCATATATTTGGACTTCTCCAAAGCATTTGACACTGTACCTCATAAAAGGTTAGAATATAAAATGAGGATGCTCGGACTGGGAGAAAATGTCTGTATGTGGGTAAGTAACTGGCTGAGTGACAGAAAACAGAGGGTGGTTATTAACGGTAGATACTCAGATTGGGTCACTGTAACTAGTGGGGTACCTCAGGGGTCAGTATTGGGCCCTATTCTCTTCAATATATTTATTAATGATCTTGTAGAAGGCTTGCACAGTAAAATATCTATTTTTGCAGATGACACTAAACTGTGTAAAGTAATTAACACTGAAGAGGACAGTTTTCTGCTACAGAGGGATCTGGATAGATTGGGGGCTTGGGCAGAGAAATGGCAGATGAGGTTTAACACTGACAAATGTAAAGTTATGCACATGGGAACGAATAATGCAAGTCACCCGTACATACTAAATGGTAAAACACTTGGTAACACTGACATGGAAAAGGATCTAGGAATTTTAATAAACAGCAAATTAAGCTGCAAAAACCAGTGTCAGGCAGCTACTGCCAAGGCCAATAAGATAATGGGTTGCATCAAAAGGAGCATAGACGCCCGTGATGAGAACATAGTCCTACCACTTTACAAATCACTAGTCAGACCACACATGGAGTACAGTGTACAGTTCTGGGCTCCTGTGAACAAGACAGACATAGCAGAGCTGGAGAGGGTTCAGAGGAGGGCAACTGAAGTAATAACTGGAATGGGGCAACTACAGTACCCTGAAGCGTTATCAAAATTATGGTTATTCACTTTAGAAAAAAGGTGACTGAGGGGAGATCTAATAACTATGTATAAATATATCAGGGGTCAGTACAGAGATCTGTCCCATCATCTATTTATCCCCAGGACTGTGACTTTGATGAGGGGACATACTCTGCGTCTGGAGGAAAGAAGGTTTGTACACAAACATAGAAAAGGATTCTTCACTGTAAGAGCAGTGAGACTATGGAACTCTCTGCCTGAGGAGGTGGTGATGGTGAGTACAATAAAGGAATTCAAGAGGGGACTGGATTTATTTCTGGAGTGTAATAATATTACAAGCTACAGCTAATAGAGAGGGGTCGTCGATCCAGGGAGTTATTCTGATTGCATGATTGGAGTTGGGAAGGAAATTTTTTCCCGTTAAGTGGGGAAAATTGGCTTCTGCCTCACAGGGGTTTTTTGCCTTCCTCTGGATCAACTTGTAGGAAACAGGCCGAACTGGTTGGACAAATGTCATTTTTTTTTTAACAATGTTTGTTCATTGCAGACCGTCTAACAAGACATATTCTTTTTTCTATTAATACACCCCAAAAAATATATATATAACAATCACAATTCACCGCAGAACAGCTAATAGGACGTATGTATCTATCCTATTAATACACCCTGTAAATGGCTGTAGTATAATGGAACTTCACCGCTGAACCGCAAATATATTTTTCTTTTGCCACTAATACGTGCCACAAAAGGCTTTATAACATACAGTATAACTGCACCGCTGAACGGCAAATATATTTATCTTTTTACACTAAAAAGTGCAATAAAAGGCTTTAGAACATATAACTGCACAGCTGAACAGCAAATATATTTTTCTTTTGCCACTAATACACGCCACAAAAGGCTTTAGAACATATAACTGTACCGCTGAATGGAAAATATATATATATATATATATATATATATATTTTTTTTTTTTTTTGCCACTATTACATGACAAAAAGGGCTTTATAACTGCACTGCTGAACGGCACTAATGCCACTAATGCACGTCACAAAAGGCTTTAGAACATATAACTGCACCGCTGAACGGCAAATATATTTAACTTTTGCCACTAATACACTCTACAAATGGCTTTAGAACATATAACTGCACAGCTGAACGGCGAATATATTTTTCTTTTGCCACTAATACACACTACAAAAGGCTTTAGAACATATAACTGCACCGCTAAATGGCAAATATATTTTTCTTTTTCCACTTATACACGCTACAAAAGGCTTTATAACATAAAACTGCACCGCTGAACAGCAAATATATTTTATTTTTGCCACTAATACATGACTAAAAGGGTTTTAGAACATATAACTGCACCGCAGAACGGCAAATATATATTTGTTTGCCAGTAATACACAACAAAAAGGCCTGTAATTTTAGCACTTCACCACACAACGGCTAATAAGCCCCTTTTTTCCCACTAATACATGCCAAAAAACGCTTTAGAACATATAAATGCACCGCACAAGGGCAAAAAAGACATAGAAATATTTCCTTGTAATAAACCCTGTTAATGGCTGTATCAAACAGCATTTGCACCCCAATAACAAGAACGGTTTGCCTGAATTACAGAGATGTATAATGGCAATTTGGGTCCCCAGTCAGTGCAGCAAGGTGTAATAGGATTGTTCCTATTACCCAGGCTGTAACCTCCCCTCCATACTGTGGAATTATTCCTCCCTATCCTTTCCCTCCACCTTGAATAATCTTTCACTACACTTGTAGATTTTTTATCACAATGAAGTTTTCTCTAGCACTGTCCCAAGCACCTACTGACATCTCTCCCTGCACCAAGTACACTGGAAAATGGCAGAATCCAAGATGGCCGAAGCTATTTAGAGGGCTATGACATCACAGGGCTGGCTGCTGATTGGCTGCATGCATGGCATTATGGGTGATCCCGACCCATTCCTTGCTCCATGTCCTCACACATGCAGAAGCCATTTTAGGAATTTTTCCTGAAATTCGGATCGAATTCCTCTCTATTCATTATCTTATTTTCCGGCAACATCAGCCATCAGCGGAAAATCAGAAGATCCCATATGCATTAGAAGATCAGCCAAAACCACCAAAATCGAGGGTTCGACTGACACGGATCTATTATGTGTAGGCAGATTTAAGGTCAGTCTTAAGTGCCAGACCACTTATGCCTACAGACTCTTGAGATGTAACTTTGGGGCTATATAATGTAGAATCTCTACATCTCGGTAGTCCTTACATCTCTAGGGAAGATTACCTCTGTAATACAGCATCCAATAGGTATACACAAGATCCCACATATGGTATACCTAGCATAACTCATATAGTTTTGTAGGTATCTCATTAAATATCCATTCAACTTAAAGGGTGTACAGAGCAGTAATACACGCATGTGGATTAGGCCTCATGCACACGACCATATGTGTTTTGCGGTCCGCAAATTGCGGATCTGTAAAAAAATGGATGACGTTCCATATGGCATCTGTTTTTTTTGCAGATCCGTTATTTTTGCAGATCCATTGTAATAATGCCTATCCTTGTCCGCAAACTAGAAAAAATAGGACATGCGGAAACGGAATGCACATAGAGTACCTTCCGTTTTTTTTGCGGACCCATTGAAATGAATGGTTCCACATATGGTCCGCAAAAAAAACGGAACGGACACGGAAAGAAAATACGTTCGTGTGCTTGAGGCCTTAGGCCTAGTACTTTATATTTTTCTCCCTTTTTCCTATTGTTGATGTAAAGTAGTTGAATGGAAGCCACCTTGTAACCTTCAAAGCACTTACATGAAAATCCAACTATAAACCCTTGGATAAAATTCAGATCTTTGTGTCTAGTTAGAAACTTTATTAAGTTTTTCTTTCCATCAGAATTCTTCATCTTGTTTATTTTAGTTCTTTGTCTGTCTTTCAGGCCTCATATTTTATCTCAGAAAAACAGATTTTTTTTTTCAAACATGTCATCACCTACAAAGATTATTTTATCAGGAAAGTGAATTTTCAACTACAAAGTGAAGGCAACATTTGTGGCTCTGTGATTACATTTCAAAGTAAATGAAATCATTATAAAGAAAACCTTTTTTATGTCCTCCAAATGAACGTGTTGGTACAATTGCTTCTTTTCTATTAATTTTAAAGGGAAGAAATAAAAGAGCTTTGTTAACGAGAGACGATATGAAATCTCTTCCAAGGTTATGGAGGGATAAGGTTAGAAAAACATCAACACCTTCAGTGATCTCATTAAAAGTACTAAGAGGTCATTTACTATCCAGTAATATGCCTATATTAGGTGTATTTCTGGTGCAGAGTGCGGCATAAAGGTTATTTATGCATCACTATGAGACTTTTCCCCGCTCAAGCCTGGTCTCATTCATCATTTTCTATGCCTGTTTTAGAAAATGGTCTAAATGTAAGGGCTCATGCGCATAAAAACATGTGTGCTGGCCGTGCCTGTATTGCTGCCCGCAAACAGGGAGTCTGCAATATACCGGTCCCTGACGTTTTTGCACCACATCACGGATGCAGACCCATTCACTTGAATAGGCCAGCAATCCGGAAAGTCCAGTGGGGTTTCTCTCTGTGCCTCCGCACCGCAAAAAAAAAAAAAAGAACATGTTCCATTTTCTTGCGGTGGAGATGGATCACAGACCCATTCAAGTTGATTGGCCCTGGATCCGTCTGCAGAATCCGCACAGATGTTGCCTGTGCATTGTGGACTGCAAATCACGGTCCCCAATGCACGGAACGGGCAACCAACGGCCTCGTGCATGAGCCCTAAGACAGGTAGGAAACTGGCATACATTTAGACAGGCGCTGGATACACCAAAGTTATGTAGAGGCCAGCACCTCTTCATAACTTCAGTGGATCTACCACCAGCTATATATTATTATGACCCCCTAAGTGTCCCAGTTTTACTTACAACAGGTCAACATATCACCTGAATAATGCACAATGTTTAAAATCACATCAATACCGATAAACCAAAAGGTTTCATATGAAAAAGTTCTAGAAAAGAAACAGTAATACATATTGTGGAATTTCACAAACGCAAAAGACTGAGCAAAGAGACCCTATTATGAAGTTTGTCCACACTTAAAAGGGTTTTCCGAGATTAAAATACCCATGACTTATTCTCTGGTTAGGTCATCATTATCTGATTGGTGGGGGTCCCGGGATCCCCATTGATCAGCTGTTTGAGAAAGCATCAGTGCTCCTGTGAGCGCTGTGGGCTTCTCCATGCTCACCAAGAACAGCTCAATAAATTGTATAGTACAGTTGTGTTCAAAATTATTCAACCCCCACTGAAATTGAGTGTTTTGGCCAGTTTGACATTGATTTTGATCATTTCAGTCATCTTGTTTACAATTAAATCAAAGAGGCACTTGTAAGTCAGACAAATATAACATAACATTTATAATGAAATAACCACAAATGTCTTTTCTGTGCTCACATCATTATCCGTTTTATTCAACCCCCAAGTGACATTCAATCTTAGTACTTAGTACAACATCCTTTTCCAGTTATAACAGCTTTTAAACGTGAAGCATAGCTTGACACAAGTGTCTTGCAGCGATCTACGGGTATCTTCGCCCATTCTTCATGGGCAAAAGCCTCCAGTTTAGTCACATTCTTAGGCTTGCGCGCTGCAACTGCTTTCTTCAAGTCCCACCAGAGGTTCTCAATCGGATTTAAGTCTGGTGACTGCGATGGCCACTTCAAAATGTTCCAGCCTTTAATCTGCAACCATGCTCTAGTGGACTTGGAGGTATGCTTGGGATCATTGTCCTGTTGAAAGGTCCAACGTCTCCCAAGCCTCAGGTTTGTGACGGACTGCATCACATTTTCATCCAATATCTCCTGGTACTGAAGAGAATTCATGGTACCTTGCACACGCTGAAGCTTCCCTGTACCTGTAGAAGCAAAACAGCCCCAAAGCATGATTGACCCCCCGCCATGCTTCACAGTGGGCAAGGTGTTCTTTTCTTCATAGGCCTTGTTCTTCCTCCTCCAAACATAGCGTTAATCCATGGGCCCAAACAGTTCTAATCAGTCCACAGAACACTATCCCAAAACTTTTGTGGTTTGTCCACATGACTTTTGGCATACTGCAGTTGACTCTTCTTATTCTTTGGAGACAGCAAGGGGGTGCGCCTGGAAGTTCTGGCATGGAGGCCTTCATTACGCAGTGTGCGCCTTATTGTCTGAGCTGAAACTTCAGTACCCGCATCTGACAAATCTTTTTTCAGTTCCTCAGCAGTCACACGGGGACTTTTCAACACTTTGCGCTTCAGGTAGCGCACAGCAGTCGAAGTCAGCATCTTCTTTCTGCCACGACCAGGTAGCGTTTCAACAGTGCCCTTTGCCTTGAATTTGCGAATGATGCTTCCTATGGTGTCTCTTGGTATGTTTAACATCTTTGCAATCTTCCTATAGCCATTGCCCTTCCTGTGAAGAGAATTCACCTCTTCTCTTGTCTTTCTGGACCATTCTCTTGACTTCAAGAGAAAGGCATTGTATATTCTTACAAACTAAATTACTTTGTTCCATAAATACATTTTTCCATATTCTTTGTCTATTAATGCCTCATGGGTTTCAAAATCTCTGCTTGCTTTCATTCCATAGGAAACATCAATCATTATTTTATTCCAGTGGGTAAATATCTGTCCTGGTCATGTGGTCACACACATCATCAGAGCTTTGTCTTGTAACATCACAGGCCCAGGACAGAATTGTAACCAGCTGAAGTAAACAATGAGCTTTCCGATTGTATAAAAGCAAGTAGAGTTCTGAAAACCACAAGGAATTAGTGAGAAAAATTTCCTAGAAAATTGTATAACTGTTTCTTATGCAAAGGAAAACATTCGCTGAAAGCAGAATACCCCTTTAATGTCTAATCGGTACAGTATGACCGCTTTGACCCCCATCAATCCAATGAAAAGGGGTACATTCACATGTAGCAGATTTGTTGCAGACATTTATATTACTGAAAAATCTATTCCCATACTTGTGATTATTTCTGCAGCATGTGCATGCCCCATTCAGATGAGTGGAACAGCGGCAGAGATTTCTGTAAAGAACCCACTGTGAGCAGGGGTGCACCACCAATGAGGCCAGATGAGGCGATCGCTTCAGGGAGCACCAGGTAGGGGCAAGATTGAGGCAGCGGAAGGGCCATGGGCAATGAGCACTTCCATTGTGGCAAAGGGGTTAGGTTAACAAATTGCCATTGAGGAGGGGGGCACCATTTCAGTTTTCACCTCAGGCAGCAGAAAGGCTAGGTGTACCCCTGACTGTGAGCATACCCAAAAAGTAACAGCTTTTTGTGACAATCAGCCGGTCAGGAGATGGCACATTTTCATGACAAAATCTACGGAGACAGTAACATTTTGAGTCTGGTCCTTTTATTCTATTGAGGCCTCTTTCACACAAATGTTTTTTTTTTGCGAGTGTACGGGCCATTTTTTGCATTCCGTATACTGTCCGTATACGGAACCATTCATTTCAATGGGTCGGCAAAAAAAAAAAAAAAAAAAGGAAGGCACTCCATATGCATTCTGTTTCTGTATTTCCGTTCAAAGATAGAGTAAAGTACCGACAAGTCTACCGTCAGTAGGTCAGATATGAAGTGATATAGCTGAATAGAAAATCACCATGAGATTATCACAAAAAAATAACTTTGATTGAAACTCATTAAGTATATAATCTTGATCATATGACACCTCCGTTCCGTGTAGGCAGGAGGGGGAGGAGGAAAGATTTCTTTCCCTACTTAGGCCCTCAGCAACTATATTGCCTTGCCTAAAAACGGAATGGCCGCCCCGATAGGGGCGATCCCGTGTCAGGAACCTCCTAGTATTCCCTACCGGGTCCCTGACACAGAGAAGAAACCAATACCAGTGCAAATTAAAAACAATTAGTATAGTCAAAAAAGTCCGTCAATGTCTATTAAAGTTAAAATGGTTACTTTATATACGGTATGTAAATATCACACGGGTGCATGATCCAGTAATATTGACATATCTGAAAGGAAACCGTAGTTCCAATACACAGATATAGTCTCCCGTCCCAGACTATATCTGTGTATTGGAAGTCCGTTTAATAGACATTGACGCACTGGTGTTGGTTTATTTTATGTGTCAGGGACCCGGTAGGGAATACTAGGAGGTTCCTGACATGGGATCGCCCCTATCGGGGCAGCCATTCCGTTTTTAGGCAGGGCAATATAGTTGTTGAGGGCCTAAGTAGGGAAAGAAATCTTTCCTCCTGCCTACTCGGAACGGAGGTGTCCCATGATCAAGATTATATACTTAATTCGTTCAAAGATAGAACATGTCCTATTATTGTCCGCATCACGGACAAGGATAGTACTGTTCTATCAGGGGCCAGATGTTCCATTCCGCATAAAACGGAAAACACACGGCTGTCATCAGTTTTTTTGTGGATCCGTTTTTTGTGGACCGCAAAACCATACGATCGAGTGAAAGAAGCCTGAGTAATAGCAAAAGTATAAATTAAAGATCCTGGGCCCCAGTGCAAAATGTATAACAGGCACCCCACCAACTGTGTGCTATTTATGTGTGATATATTATATCTGTCATTTAATGACACAAAAGAAAGGTCTAAGGTGTCATGTAAAAACAATATCAAATACATGTAAGTTGGCTCAGAAATTAAATATTTATTTGCAGTTGGATAGGCCCATTGCTAAAACTGAACAATTTGCCTGCTCCGGTAATGAAGGGATTAAAATGCATTGGCCTTATAACATGATTGCAAAGGTGCAAAGGGGCCTTTAAAGACATTATCCCACAACTTCAAAACTCATTTTCAAACTCTTACTCGCTTACTTGAGGAGCTCTCTTCCCTTTCAGTGTGTGGGTGGCAGCTCATATACAGCTATCTATTTCTATGAATTTAGAAGTAGAAATGAATGAATGAATGGTGCCTGGGCTGTTTCACCTGCTTCTCTATAAGATCACTACGTCAGAACTGAGAGGAGAGGAAGAGAGCAGGGAAGCTACTGAGCATGTGAGTCCATCTATGAAAGCAGGGGAAGGTGGACCAGAAGGATAAACAGCAGGGGGCGCTACCAGAGAGAACAATGTAATGTACATAAAAGCCTAGCAATATTTTTAATGCATGTATGTTTCAATAATACAGTACTTCGTTTCAAATGCACTATTCATTGCATAGTAACTAGGGATGAGTTAACCTGTGGAAGTTTGGGTTCGTTGGATTCGGACGAACTTATGGTCAAAGTTTGGGTTCGGGACCCAAACTTGACCCCGAACCCCATTGGTGTCAATGGGGCCCCGAACTTCACTTTATTATTTTCCGTTATAACATGGTTATATCAGAAAATAATAGCATACTTAAGACAGAATTCAAAATAATATGGCCATTTAGGGGGAAAAAACAAACAAAAACAAACTCACCTCATGCAGGTTCTTTGGCAGGTCCTGTTCAGTGAGGATAGAAGAAGCTACTGCAGCGCGATCAAGTGGATGAGGTGAGTTGTTTTTTTAACCCATAAATGGCCATATTGTTTTGCATTCTGTCTTAAACCTATAAGGAAGTGACTTACCAGCGCCATACATGTAAGGCTAGATGATCGGGAGAGTGCAGGAGCTGCGCCCGCCCGATCAGCGGCAGAGGTCCGGCAGTCACCGATAGCCGGACCCCTGCTGCATGCACGGCATCGGTGAAAACACCGATGCCGGCTCATTAACTCTTGCACTGCCACGGTCAGCACTGTGCGGCATGTGCAAAATCATGTCCTTTTCTCAAAATAAAGTAAAAAAAAATTGGAAAAAATAGGGAAAAAAAGAAAAGTAGACATATTATGTATCGACGCGTCCGTATCGACCAGCTCAAAAAACATTTTTTTGTCACCCTACATCCCTAAGGCTGGGAACACACCTAGGCGTTTTTGGATCAGGCGTTTTTTTGAGCGTTTTTTCCGCGGAAAACGCGCGTTTTTTTCGGCGTTTTTGTATTTTTGCAACGCGCGTATTTGGGGCGTTTTTTTGATTGACAGCTTACAGTTTGCAGAAAAAAAGAATCCCCACCCAGCAAAGGTGGGTGGAGATTCTGCCTTTCTGCTGGGTTTTACTACAAAAACGCGCGATCATATGCGTGTTTTTGAAGCGAAAAAGGCGCATATTTTCTTATATGCGCGTTCCCATGCTTTTCAATGGGTGCAAACGCTTGGGCAACGCCCCAAAGAAGCTCATGCACAAGCGTTTGCGTTTGGCGTTTTTCAGCACGTTCAGCGCTGTAAAACGCTCAAGTGTGAACCATGTCCATTGGAATACATGGGTTTTCACTTGTGCGTTTTTCAGCGCGTTTGAACGCGCTGAAAAACGCTTAGGTGTGTTCCCAGGGTAAAAGTGCAACACCAAGCAATCAAAAAGGCGTATGCCCCCCAATATAGTACTAATCTAACCGTCACCTCATCCCGCAAAAAATTAGCCCCTACCTAAGACAATTGCCCAAAAAATAAAAAAAAACTATGGCTCTCAGTCTATGGAGACTCTAAAACATGATTTTTTTTTGTTTCAAAAATGATATTATTGTGTAAAACTTTTATAAATAAAAAAAAAACTATCCATAACAGGTATCTCTGCTTCCGTAACGACCTGCTCCATAAAAATATCACATGACCTAACTCCTCAGGTGAACACCGTAAAAAAAAGATCAAAAAGTCATACGCACTCCCAAAATCATACCAATCAAACCGTCATCTCATCCCGTAAAAAGTTAGACACTACCTAGGACAATCGCCCAAAAAATAAAAAAAACTATGGCTCTCAGAATATGGAGACACTAAAACATGATTTTATTGTTTCAAAAATGCTGTGATTGTGTAAAACTTAAATTAAAAAAAAGTATACTTAGTAGGTATCGCTACGTCTATAAGAACCGTCACCTCATCCGGCAAAAATGAGTCTCTACATAAGACAATCGCCCCCAACAAAAAAAAACAAAAACTATGGCTTTCAGAATATGGAGACTAGATTTTTTTCTAACATGCTTTATTATGTAAAACATCTGGAAGGCAGATTTTGCTGGACTGGTTTTTAGGCACCATGTCCCATTTGAAGCCCCCCTGATGCACCCCTACAGCAGAAACTCCAAAAAAGTGACAACATTTTGGAAACTACGGGATAAGGTGGCAGTTTTCTTGGTAGTATTTTAGGGTAAATATGATTTTTATACGTGAAAAAGGACGGGCACTCCAGTTCTGGATCAGACTGGGAAAGAACGATGTTTAATTACACTTAACGAGATAATATAGTGTACACACAGATCTAAGCCTTTGAATGACAGGTGAAAGGTGCAGAAGCAAATGAGACGACCGTAGGTTATAGTCCGTCCATTTGCCCGTCCATCAATCCTCTGCATCAAATGATGGACGGGCAAATGGACGGACTATAACCTACGGTCGTCTCATTTGCTTCTGCACCTTTCACCTGTCATTCAAAGCCTTAGATCTGTGTGTACACTATATTATCTCATTAAGTGTAATTAAACATCGTTCTTTCTCAGTCTGATCCAGAACTGGAGTGCCCGTTCTTTTTCACGTATACTTATTAATTTTGTCTTTGGGGTAAGGTGGGACCCATATTGGACACTAGAGCACCCTATTTCCATCACTCTTCCTAAGTGAGCCACTCCCAGTCTATCATACCTTTTAAATATGATTTTTGGTTGCTCTATATTACACTTTTTTTGAGGAAAGGTAACAAAAAATTTAAATTCTGAAATCTCATTTCCATTTGCCAATAACTCTTGTGGAACACCTAAAGGGTTAACTAAGTTTGTAGAATCAGTTTTGAATACCTTGAGGGGTGTACTTTCTTAGATGGAGTCACTTTTTTGGAGTTTTTACTCTAGGGGTGCATCAGGGGGGCTTCAAATGGGACATGGTGTCCAAAAAACATTCCATCAAAATCTTCCTTCCAAAAACCATATGGCGTTCCCTTCCTTCTGCGCCCTTCCGTTTGGCAATACAGCAGTTTACGACCACATATGGGGTGTTTCTGAAAACTACAGAATCAGGGCAATAAATATTGAGTTTTGTTTGGCTGTTACCCCTTGCTTTGTTACTGGAAAATTTTCAGACAAATAGCTGTTTTAAGACAGTTTTTATTTTTTGTTATTTACATCGTTGATCTGACAGGTTAGATTGTGTGCTATTTCTGTAGAGCAGGTTGTTACGGACGCACCAATACCAAATATGACAACTTTTAGGGGGGGGGGGGGTTTGTTTCAGTTTCACATAATAAAGCATTTTTGAAAAAAATGTTTTTTTTAGTGTCTCCACATTCTGCCAGTTTTTATTTTTATTTTTTGGGGAACTGTCTTATGTAGGGGCTCATTTTTTATGGGATTAGATGTCGGTTTGATTGGCACTATCTTGGGGTGCATATGACATTTTGGTTGCTTGCTATTACACTTTTTGTGATGTAAGGAGAAAAAAATGGCTTTTGACACCGTATTTATATATTTTTTTTGCTGTGTTCACCTGAGGGGTTAGGTCATGTGTTTTATAGAGAAGGTTGTAATGGACGCGGCGATACTTAATATGTATACTTTTTATTTATTTATTTAAGTATTACACAATAATATCATTTTTGAAACAAAAAAAATCATGTTTTAATGCCTCCATAGTCTGAGAGACATATTTTTTTATTTTTTGTCCTATGTAGGGTATCATTTTTTTGCAGGATGAGATGACGGTTTGATTGGCACTATTTTGGGAGGCATATAACTTTTTGATTGCTTGCTATTTACACTTTTTTTGATGTGAGGTGACAAAAACTTTTTTTTTACACTGTTTTTATTATTTTTTTTACAGTTTTTAACTGAGAGGTTAGATCATGTGATATTTTTATAGAGCAGGTTTTTACAGACACAGCAATACCTAATATGTATACTTTTTTTATTTATTTTACTTTAACACAATAACAGCATCTTAGAAAAAAAAAATCATGTTTTAGTGTCTCCATAGTCTGAGAGCCATATTTTTTTTGGGCGATTGTGCTATGTAGGGGCTCATTTTTTGCGGGATGAGATGGCGGTTTGATTGGTACTCTTTTGGGAGGCAAACGCCTTTTTGATCGCTTGGTATGACACTTTTTGTGATGTAAGGTGACAAAAAATGGCTTTTTTACACAATCTTTTTATTTATTTTTTATGGTGTTCACCGAGGGGTTAGGTCATGTGACATTTTATAGAGCAGGTTTTTACGGATGCGGCGATACATAATATGTGTACTGTATTTTATTTTTTAAATTTTTATTCAGTGATAAATGTGTTTTTTTTATTTTTATTTTTTTTCACTTTTATACATTTTTTTTGACCCAGACCCACTTGGTTCTTGAAGATCCAGTGGGTCTGATGTCTGTATAATACAGTACAGTACACTATATGGTGTACTGTACTGTATTTTTTACTTTATACAGTCTGATCAGACTTCTGCCTTTAGCAGAAGTCTGATCAGACTTTCCATTACCATGGCAAGCAGGACGACTGTGAAGGCCTCCTGTTGCAGCCCCCAATGGGAGAAGGAGGGAGCTTCCTCCCTGTTAACCCCTTCCATACAGCGGTCCATATGGAATTTTTAATTTTTAATTTTCTGATCCCCGCGGTGATCAGAAACTGTAGAGAGCGCTGCAAACCGCAGGTCACAGGACCCCCCTCGGCATTGTCCCAAGGTACCTGCTGAATGCTGAATGATTTCAGCAGGTACCGTGTTCCAATCACTGCACAGTGCACAGCGGTGATCGGAAATACACAGGACGTACAGGTACGCCCTGTGTCCTTAAGTACCAGGACCTCAGGGTGTACCTGTATGCCCTGTGTCCCTAAGAGGTTAACAAGTGGGTTTTGCAATAAATGGCCTGGTCCTTAAGGGGTTAATAATGCTATTATTTTCTGATGTAACCATGTTATAAAGGAAAATAATAAAATCACCCAAAGTGCAGAGTTCAGGTTCGCTCATCCCTAGTAGTAACCCCTTTAAAGCTTTGCAAGTTTCTCTGGATATAAAACATTGCAACTACAGATGTAGCAGTGCTGAATTTGTCATGTCAGCTGTATCTGTTATGTAACATAACTCAAAGTGATATTAGAATGATCAGAGGTAGAAATCCAATCAACAAATTTGTACTTGTGTTCACATAAAGAAGTCTGAAATCCTTACTGCAGGTCTTTTCATCTTCCCCAAGAAGACAATCTGTCACCCCATCACACCGCATGATCAATGGGATGCATTTATCAAAGCAGTGGAACTCAGTAACACTGCAGCGCGTTTCGGGGCTGGTGATAGGAGATGAAGTAGGGCAGAGGATCTCATCTGTACCATCCGTGCATTCTTCTACTCCATTACATTTTGCTGATAAGGGGACACATTCCATTTTATACATACAGGTGAACAAATCCTGAGGACAGGAAGGTAGTGGTATCAATGGACCTGAAAAGAATAAAAGGGGAAACAGCTGAAAAAATTAGTGTAAAAAACAGTATAAATTAAAAGAAATTAATTATTATTTTATGAAGACGCAACATATATGGAAACATTTCTTTCTCATTTGAAAACTACCGTATTTTTTGGATTATTAAGACGATCTTCTGTTTACTAAAATGCCAGGAGTTACTTTGTAACAATTATCTCGATTAACCAATTAATCACTACTTAAACTTCCTGCAATACTATTGGTTAGGCATTAAGCTAATTTTCTATCCTTGTCTATTTAAAGACACATTGTTTTTCTTATTAACCCTTTCAATACTATTTTACCATTTTAACCTATCAACTTGCTATAGAACTTTCTTACTTCTATGACTAAGTTATCACATTTCCTAACCTACCTTCCTACCTATAACCAATAGCTTCTTCTTCTTCTTACCTTCCTACCCTACCTATCACCAATAGCTTCTTCTCCCTATCTTCCTATCCTACCTATCACCAGTAGCTTCTTCTCCTATCCTACCTATCACCAATAGCTTATTGCCCTTATTGCTCATAATAAAACAGACAGACAATACACAAAGATAGACACTTTTACACCAAAAGCCAGGAATACAAACCAACAACCTATCCATAAGACAGGAACAGTCAGCATACCTTGCAATTGCAGCATTGTGCACAATGAGACACGCAAGACCAGCTCTCCATCCAGAAGGACCTGAGAGCCAGTGAGCCTTAAATTGCCAAGATGGGGCTGAAGGGCTTGAAGGAACCTGCTCGCCCAGCCAATTATTATTAGGGTAATGAAAATTGAAAAATCATTTTTGGATGCCAGGTAACTATTCTCTCACTTGCATGTCTCATTGTGCACAATGCTGCCATTGCAAGGTATGCTGACTGAGGGTGTGTTTAAATAGATAAGGATAGATAATTAGCTTAATATAGCCTAACCAATAGGATTGCATAAAGTAGTGATTAATTGGGTAATTTAGATAATTGTTACAAAGTAATTTTTTCCTGGTATTTTAATAAACAGAGGATCGTCTTATAAGCCGAAAATATGGTGAGTATAGTTTGCCCTATCTCTTGTACACCCTGGGATGTTGGTAATGTGTTATAACGTGGTAGACATCCATGTGTTATAGCATGGCCGACCAGACCACTACCCCATATTTAGGCTAATTATGATTATTTACCTTTTACTCTTCTGTATGTGATTTCTCAGTTTTTTCTTATATTTAATCACACTTAGTAAATATATTTATTCACTAAGCCTGCGTAAGCTTATTCATTATCAAATCTGTTGAATTCACATTACAGTGTGAAAGAGGCCTTACATTTCCTCTCATCTCGTTATATCCTGATATGTGTAGTATCAGATGGCCATCTATTCCAAAAAAATCATGTTTTCATGATATTATGTCACAAGGTGCCTATATGTGTCTAGATGTAGCCCTCCAGTGGTTGTGTTGGGAATTAAAGTCTGTCAAGGGCTATGCTAGCATGTTTTTCTCATGAGAAATTGGGGTTCTTAAAAGAGAGCATCTCTCTAGGATATGCACCAATGTCAGACAGGTGTGGGTTCCACCTCTGGGATCTGCTCCCATCTCTGTGCATGCCCTTTATTTCTATGGAAGTTCTGAAAAAAGCCAAGCACTGTCTTGGCTATTTCCAGCAGTCCCATAGAGGTGAATGGAGTGTTGTCCGTGCTTGCAAAAATGGAAGTAAAAAGTTGCAGGCAGCGGTATTTGTACAGCCGAAGGCCAGCATTTATGCCAGAAAAGAGGCTGGATCACCAACGGTCTAATTATAGTCAATGGGGATCAGGCAGCATGCAGTAGTACCTGGTAATGCAGTGTATGGAGCGCTCTGATAGCCTGATCCCCAGCCGGATCAGGCCACTGAAATTCAAGCCTGTAAACAAAATCTGCAAGTTTTTTGAGCCAAAGTCAGAAGTGGATTTAAGAGGAATTGGAAGTATAAATGAAAACGTATCTTTTCCATTCTGCTGCATCGATTTTTGGTCTTGGCTCAACTGCATTAAAAAATGAACCAAAGGATGTAGTGGCGTTATTTAAAAAAAATGAGAAAAGCACCATAATGTATATTTAACATAGGAAAATCTTACTGAAGGGAGTGATGATCATCCAATAAATATGACATGTACAGTTGTCCTCTAGGCTAGAATCTCATGTAACCTCTAATTATGTAAACTCCATCAATGTCTAAGAAGGGAATACCCCTTTAATCTTCTTTAACTTTTTCTTTTTTACTGTTTTTGATTTATTTTATTTTTTAAATCATCCATCATGATCGACATAAGTAGAATATTCTGCAGCACTGGAAGCAGCTTTTGCCTTATACCCTTGATGCAAAGACATGTAAGATTAATTAGAATACAGCAGCTTGCTGAAATTGCAGATTTGAGACCACAGGAAGATTAACAAGGGGACGTCTGCTTTTGATAGTCCCTACAAGCTGATAACAAAGTAACCCCCTAGCTGGGCACCCCCACTTTAGGTGATATCTGTAGAGAAACCCGGCAGTAAGTGTTCAGATTCCCTGCAGCGCCACCACAGGAAGAACAAAACATTACAATGTGCAAAATTAATGAGATGTCTGTATAATTTTGGACAGAACAGGACAGGCTCCAGGGTGAGAGACACTTTTTCGAAATGGAATTATTAAACAGTTGTTGTAAGGGCAAAAATCCCATTCTAAAAATGAAGAGAAGCTCAGCCAAAAGTAGTGATTGATTATTAGCAGCCGAATATAATCTTTATAGTTTATATCTACCCCTAACAGGAGTCTCAAAAATTGTAAACATACCAGCATTTACTGTAGGGTCGGTGCCCCTAAACGTAAACTTACTTTTCTTGTGAAAAACTAGTCCTCTAATCTAGAGACATTTTTCTTTATCGCTCTATGCTAATAAGGTTTTGTGTGGACCTTTTTGGGGTCACGCCATTTGGTGAACCATCGTTTTACCATTCACCTCCCACTCTGCTTTGATTGACAGGCTCACTCCTGACTCTGAAATCCCACGTCGGCACCAATTGCTAAAACTTCAGGGCATGATCAATACTGGTCCAGAGAAGTCGGGCCAGGGCTGTTCTCCACAATCACTGGAGAGCCCGGGTAGAAGATGTCGGGATAAGACTGACCCTGTCAATCAAAGTAGAGTGGGAGACTCTGGGTGGTGAAAGTGGTGGGGTGATGGTGCACTGAATGGCACGACCCTGCCAATGGAGCACCTAAAACCTCATCAGTATAAGGTGTGAGGCAGTGACAGGCCTCATATATGAAGGAAGTTATGTATCTCCCAGAGTGGTGCAGGAAACCTATTAGGGAGATACATATTGTGGTTTGCTGTGGTGCACCTGAGACGTGCCACCAAGGTAACCGGCCTTGGTGGAGTGGAAACCAGAAGCTAGAGTGTCCACTAAGATAGATAGTGGACACTGTTGCTACCCAGTATAGCTGGTAACAGCTAATCCAGGCCTGGCTTTTACTGGGAGTAAGCAAAGAGCTGGGTGGGTGCTTACTCTGCACGATCCACTCCGGGGTTTATACGTGGCCCATGTCCACGGTTGTGCTTAAACGTCAGCAGCCTGATGCAGGGTGGGTCTGTTGTGTGAGAGGCTACAAATCACACCCTGCAAGGCCTGTGTGAAGCAAACACTGGCCTGTGGACGCTTTTAAAGGAGCCCCGAGACTGCTTGACTATATTGTGGATGACATGAACTGATTACTTGTCTCGATTGCGATCCGGCTGTACTGAACTGTAAGTTGGCTAGAACAAGCAATAAACTGTACTGAAGTGACTTTGCTGTGCCCCTGCCTGTCTTTAAAACTGGTCATAGGAGCCCACGGCATTACAAAGGATAAAAAGATGCATTTTTCAGGATTAGAAGACCAGATTTTCACAAGTTTAGTTTATGTTCTGGAGCACTAACCGTACATGCTCGTATGCTTACTTTAATGATTTTGGAGGTAACCGACTCCATTTAACATCATGAGAGATATTTCTTGACACACAAAAGTCTGTGGTACATAATCTTAGCTCATTTTGACTTATGAGCTGGTGTAGATTTCAGCTATAATTTCCGCTAGTTAATTTATAATAAAAGAGTCGGGCTGAGGAGGTCCTGTCCTGTCTGCTAAGCCCTGCCCACTTTTTGAAAAACAGCCATGAGCTTTAGGAAATCTCAAAAAGTCACAAATCTTAGCAGAAAACTGGTTCACAAGCCATGATAAGTTATATTCACTTTATGCATAACTTACTTGATAGACATACTGTATACTGTGAGATACAGAAAACATATAATATCGTTCTATAAAGTCAGATTATATCTATAAGAGTGCCGAGGAGCCTCAGAGACCCACATATGAGGAGGTCAATACCATAAGTAGTGTGTCATAGTTGGGCCTCTGCTATCTACTTTACATTGTGGCCCAACGCCTTGGGGTTTACAGTAACCGTCTCTACCATGAGTGCGGCCACAAAGATCACCAAACTACTGCTCTATAAGAAGTTAAAACGTTCTAACACATCAGCAATTGCAAAGTAAAAGCAACTGTGCAGAAAAGTAAGGGACTTAGAAGAATCTGTAAAAGAATCCTAGGGCACAAATTGTGTTTGATGTCTGATTCGTTCAGGGCATTGTCTGTACTCAGTAACTCAGTATTTCAGCACGCCCTACAGTGAAAAGTAGGAAAGGAGGAAAGACTGTTCATGTGCTGGGAACAGGGCCTCTAATATACTAGATTCAACTCAATCTTTTTCAGTTTATTACTGAGTATCATATAGGTTTCCTTCCATATGCCACAGACCTATAAATATGTCTTATCCACAGAGGGCAGACCAGGCCCAAGCTCAGAGAACCTCAGTCTCAGAGGCTGCAGCTGTCAAAGAAGCAACTTCACTACCAGAGAACCCCTGAGAGAAGGAGATAAGAAGGTCTAGAACCTAACAGACCATGCACGCTTCAGACAGCAAGGTATTCGCTCGTTTATGGCATAAGAAACTTTGCTGCTATAGAAAAGATTATTGCCTCCTGCATCAACCACACTTTGAGACAAACTGGCCATCCACGTCTTAGATCTGAGCCCCTCATTCCGGGAACTCCACAAAGGGTTAACAAGAACCTAATTGCATTCCTGTGGTTACTTTGTACAGACTGCAAAGTGTTCTTAGAGAGAGAGGGAGTACTACCACTACCATCATTGATGCTGCTTATATACTGCTATGGTGACAGGATCAAACTCTGACATATACAGTACATACCTGGGAACTGTGCATTTTACTACCATATGTACTACTACTATCATCTTTAATTCAGTAAAGAAAAACTTAATTTATTGCAACTTGTGGGCCTTGTTATTGACTCTATAATCTCTCATTCTTTGCCCTCCTGTTTCGCATCTTACCAACTGTTCACCATCAAGGGTACCCAACTGCCACCAGGCAGGAACCCAGAGGGAAGAAAGGGTGTGTCCTTCAGTCACTGCACAGCCCTAGGGAGTACCAGGCTGGGGTAAGCTACCGTGAATTGTTGTACTATCACCATCTTATCCACTACCAGTCCTCCCATCCTATGCTCCTCTTTCCCCGCTGCACATGCATCTAGGTGTCCATCACATGAAAAGGGCAGATTTTTATCCTCTGAAATAGCCTTAATCGGCGTCCTATAAGCCTCTTTGCACCGATTAAGGCACTCTTCGTAAGGAAAGATAGTACCCTCCAAACCCTGACCAGTTAAGCCAGTACTCTCTGCTCTGCACGGATGAGGGGAAATCACCCCGAAACAGCTGTCTGCAGATTAGATAATGGCTTATTCATTATTCAAGTCATGATTCAAAGCCAAGGGTTGAACTTTGACTCATAGGATAACTACCTTACATCTGGTGGCATCAGAAGCAGTGCTTTTAGGGGCTTATTTGCATCCCTTTATCCACATGAAGAAAGCAGTAGAAGTCCCAATTCACTGACTACAAACACAGATCTTAAAAACTACAAGGAATTCCTACACAAGGTTTATTCAAAAATTGTATACATTTTGCAATATGCCACAAATAAGCTAAAACTAGAATACCCCTTTAACGCAAAAACCATTAGTGCAATATGTAAAAGAAACAGTCAGACCACTCGCACATGGCACTTGTATAGTGACATATGGAGTCTCTGTGGCTCCATACTAAGGATCTGTTGCCACTCTAGGTGCCTCTGTATGACGGAAGTATTTCTGTAGTATGGTATCTGGTGTTACATGCCTTGACATCTGTACACCCTTGAAGACGTATGAAGGTGCAGTACCAAGAGCATCATAGCTCCATGCAATACTGAGCTGAAGGCACTCCATGTGGCACCATATGGTGCCTCTATATAACACTGTTTTATAAAGGTATTACCCTAAAATATTATGCATTGGAACATACCATGGCAAAGCGCCACCGCAGAGTCCCATATGGTTCCAAATTACAGCTCCATACAACTTGGAGCTTGAACAGAGTCATAATACAGCCACGTCCATGAGTGCTTAAATGATAAGCTCCGCGTCATCTGTACGTGCATGACTATTACCATAGGTTCTAGACTAAATTCTTTTTGCAGCATGAAACTGAATCGCCATGCATTTCCAGCTCGGCAGAATTTTGTCAACAGTCCAACTGCGGTATATAAATTACATACATCCAGCAGCCTAATGCATCAGAATCTAATTGGTTTTATAATTGCCTGTTCCCTCCTTTGACACTCGGAGTCCCCCACTTCTATCTTACGGGAGTTCACAGATGAAGTACATTATTCATACATTTGTCCTTGGAATACTAATAAATTAAATAATGGCAAAAAATACAGAGGGGAAGTTGCAAATCTACAGGAGTGCCGTTCTTCTGCATTGCTAAGCCTACTGTCAACACGGGATTATAATGCAGCTCTTCTAAAATTTACTAAAGCCAAATAAATTCCATTAAGCGCAGAGCGGGAACTCGGGAGCGTTTGGTGACATTAAAATCTACAGAGTTCAGCAACCATTTGAACGTGTTCAACAAACAATTTGCAGAATATTCTCATTAATCTGCGCCTCGCTCCCTTTCACCTCCTCCTGGTATTTTCTGTTTGGGCGTGCATGCCTGGCATCTGAATGCATGACTTTATTATCGGGAGCTCTTATTACACTTGTGTGGCCCTCTATGTATATTGAATTTTGTTCTCCTTCTGATTGCCTCTCGGAAATTAGCATAACATATTGGTAGATCATTGATTTTTTTTTCCAGGAGAGATTGGTACAAAATGAATATGGGCCATTCGCTTGACATGACATGGGTGAGATTGATAACCGTACAATGACAGATTACTAGCGCCTAATGAATTGTGCAGAAAATATATACCAAAGGAAGGGGTGTGGGTGGTAAGACAAGAAGAGGGAGGGAGAGGTAAAAAAAACTGGAGAAGAGAGAAGGACAGAGTCAGAAAATGAGTGTAGAGTAAAGGTGGCCATACATATTAGATGAATGTCAGCAATGTCGACGCTGCCGGCCAACCATTCAATGTGTATGGCGGTGGGGGGAACTCTCCCCAATAGCAGATGTTGGGTATGTTGGTTCTCTACTTGCCTAAACCTTTTATTCTTAAGGGAGATAATCCTCCTCCTGGTAGTGGCTTGTTCTCCTCTTTCTATTGAGGACTAGAGATGAGCGAACATTAAAAAAAAGTCCGTTGTTCGGCGTTCGGGTGGTGGTAAGTCACGCATCCCATTATGGATTCCACTATAGCGGCATATGGAATCCATAAGGGGCGGCTGCCACCAACCCGAACTGTTGAACAGCCGAAGGACCTTGGGTGATGTCACTGTCATGTGATCAGTGCAGGGGGCGTGGCTCAGCACGGGATCAAATCCTGTGCTGAGCCACGCCCCCTGCACTGATCACATGACAGTGACGTCACCCCAGGTCCTTCGGCTGTTCAACAGTTCGGGTTGGTGGCAGCCGCCCCTTTTGGATTCCAAATGCAGCTATAGTGGAATCCATAACGGGATGCGCGACTTACCACAACCCGAACGCCGAACAATGGACTTTTTTTTAATGTTCGCTCATCTCTATTGAGGACATAAGCATCCTCAGCCAAGCCTCCTATGCATGTGTATGGGTGCTCGGGTGGAATGGTTGTCGGCTGGAGGAGCGTTTGACCAACAGCTACCTAAAGTACTTGCCAATCTTAAAACTAGTAGCATGGGTACAATTAAACAGAGATTAGGTGGATTTATGGGAAGGCAAACAATCTGGAATAAAAAGTAAAACAAAAAAACAAAGACAACATTTATGAAGACCAGCTTGATTCCCCCTGTACTGCTGGAGGATGTGCCAAATTTTGAAGAGGTGCATGCCTCTTGTACACACTTAAATCTATGGCCGCCTCATAGTTGCCGTAGATTTAACCCCTTAAGGACACGGGTTTTTTCATTTTTGCGTTTTCATTTTGCACTCCCTGCCTTCCGAGAGCCATAACTTTTTTATTTTTCTGTTCACATAGCGATATGAGGGCTTGTTTTTTGCAGGACAAGTTGTACTTTCCAACGCCACCATTTAATATTGCATACGACGTAGTGGGAAGCGGTAAAAAAATTCCAAACGGGGTGAAATTGCAAAAAAAACAACAATTCTACCACAGTTTGATGGGTTTTTAAATTCCGACGTTTGATGTGCGATAAAACTGACCAGTTAGTCTTATTCTACAGGTCAGTATGAATCTGCCGATACCTAATATGTATAGTTTTTCTTGTGTTTTGATAGTGAAAAAAAATTCAAAAGTGGGAATTAGTTTTTTTTGTCGCCATATTTTGACCCCTATAACTTTTTTGTATTTATGTGTACAGAGTTGTATGGGAGCTCATTTTTTCGGAACAGTCTGAAATTTTAGGAGTTATCATTATAGGGTGTGCATATGTTTTTGATCACTTTTTATTTCCTTTTTTTTTTGAGGAAATGAAGTGTCCAAAAATGGCGAATCAGCCATTTGGACGCTTTTTTCCGTTTTTCTGTTTACCGTATGGGGAATATATTTTGTACTATGGGCGTTTTTGCACATTGCGACACCCATGATGTGTATTTTTTTTTTATTTTTTTATTCTTTTATTTTATCTTTGGGAAAAGGGGGATGATTTAAACTTTTAGGTTTTTATTTTTATTTTTTTACACTTTTATATAGCTCCCATAGGAAACTATATAAATCAGTCATCTGATTGCTTCTATCATAAACTCCAATACACTTGTATTGGAGTCTATGATGATTTTACTAGTTTCCTATGGAGCCCTATTACTAACAAGGGCTCCATAGGAAATACTATGTAACAGCATGGTTTCATTCACAGAAACCATGGCTGTTGCTGACAGGCTCCGGTTCCCCCGATCCCCACAAGGGGGAGCCGGAGAGCTGCCGAAAGTTTTACTTTCGGTTTTAATCGCGCGCAGGTGCCGTGGTCAGGATTGACCGCTGCATCTAAGGGGTTAAATGTTTGCGATCGGCAGCGCTGCCAGATTCGCCGAATTTTACAAAAAAATGCGCTTCGTGACGAATTAGTTCGTCACAAAGCACATTTTTTTGTCAGTGGCGGGTGCAATGACAGGGAACTGCAATAGAACCGCCCCCCTTACCCCTCAGATGCCATGTTTATACATGATTGCAGCATCTGAGTGTAAAAACAGTGTGTAATTAAAATAAAATAAAAATGAAATCAAACTTACCGCATCCATTTGCTTGCAAAGGGCCGGCCGCCGCCATCTTGCTTGAAGCTCTGGTGCGAGATTACGTCATCACGCTGGCCGACATGTTGACGTCATACGTCACCACACACGGGCTTTCGGCCGAGATCTTCAATCAAGATGGCGGCTGGCGGCACATCGCAAGCAAATGGAGGCGGTAAGAATGTTTTTTTTTTTTTTTTATACTATTTCAGGTTAAATCTATTCGCTTACACGAAGCACAAGGAAATTCGAATTTATCCTGAAATTCGGAATTAATTCCTCTTCGTGGGATTTGATTCACTCATCTCTAGTTATTATCCATATTGCCTCCTTTGCTGGCTGGATTAATTTTTCCATCACATTATACACTGCTCATATCCAGGGTTTACGACCACCCTGCAATCCAGCAGCGGTGGTCGTGCTTGCACACTATAGGAAAAAGCACTAGCCTCTCGGCAGCTGGGATTGCAGGAGTGTTCATAGGCCAGAGCTTTTTCCTACAGTGTGCAAGCACTATAGGAAGTCCTTTAATGGGATTTTTTTTTCAGACTAGTACCTTAGTAAATATTAGTAAGTAGTCTGTCTACTTAAGTTGCTTTTGTTTCTTGTTTCAGATAGTCGACTCAATTGCGTCACTATGCCCCCTGTGTTTCTGGCACCCAATATGCTAATTAGGGCTATTGGTACAGGGAGGAGGAGACCTCAGCTCTCCTCAGTCTCCTTCTCCCTGCCTATGAAGCTGTCCAAATGCAGCGGACCGTAGCACAGCCAAAAGAAGATGTGCTGTTCTTGTGAGATTTGGTATAAGCAATTACTCACTTTGAGCTAAAAAAATAATTTTTTCAATTGGTCTTTATTAAAAATTGTGAATTCCTGCCTTTCTGTAGCCTTGAGATTCTCTTGTAGCAGGCTCTGAATTTTCACTCTGTTCCACCGGGTAGCTCAGCTGACGGCTCCTTATCTCTGATCTCAATATGACCTTTTAGTAATTTAAAGATAAGGTTTATTAGATCACCATCACAAAGTTAAAGCACCATTCACACATACAGTTAACCCTTTGTAACAGAACAAGTGATTATTTTTAATAAAGACCAACTGAAAAAATGATTTTTAGCCCACAATGTGTAAAATGTTAGATACACAGCTCAGCAGACAGTATTACACAGGATAGGATTAGATACACAGCTCAGCAGACAGTATCACACAGGATAGGATTAGATACACATCTAAGCAGACAGTATCACACAGGATAGGATTAGATACACTGCTCAGCAGACAGTATCACACAACATAAGGTTAGATACACAGCTCAGCAGACAGTATCACACAGCATAGGATTAGATACACAGCTCAGTAGACAGTATCACACGTAGCAGTGCGACACCATAGCCTATCATTATAAAAATTGTTGAGACAAAATGTCGCGCAACACATGTCATCATGTAGCCCTAACATTAAAGGGGCGGGCACTGTGGAGGTCACTATTAAAGAGGCATTCACTGTGGATGTTACTGTTAAGGGGGCAGGCCGCTGTGGAGGTCACTAGTAAAGGGGTGGACACTGTGGAGGTCAATGTTAAGGGGACCGGAGCCACTATTAAAGGGGCAACTGCTTTGGAGGTCACTGTTAAGGCAGTGGGGTGTTGTGCAACTCACTGTTAAGGGGGCGGGCTGCTGTGAAGGTCAAAGTTAAGGGAATGGGCTGCTGTGGAGATCCCATTTTAAGGAGACGGGGCACTGTGGTGGGCTGTGAAATGAACTGTTAAGGGGGCGGGGTGCTGTAAAGGTCACTGTTATGGTGGATACTGTCGATATCTTTTAACGACACACGGTACCATTAAATTAAATTAAATTAAACAGATGAAATATATCCATGCAAAGCCGGGTCCTTCTGCTGGTAGAATATAATAATAATAATAATAATAATAATAATAATAATAATAAATGTTATTTTATAGACTATAATAAATGTTATAGACTATAATAGAGTACTATAGAATATAAAAAGAAATGTTTACAGAGTATAATAGAGTACTACAGAATGTAATAATAAATGTTCTAGAATACAATAGAGTACTATAGAATATAATAATAATAATAATAATAATAATAATAATAATAGTAATGATAATAATACATTTTCTAGAATACAATAGTGTGCTAAATAATAATAATAATGATAATAATAATAAATGTTCTAGAATATACTAAAGTGCTAAATAATAAAAAAAAAATCACGGAAATAAAGTGGCCTAAATGGGAGGACCTGCTCAAAAACCCCAAACACTGTAGCGTGTTTCTAACCGGGGAGCAGTTCCTCCTCATCAGGGTACTGTAAGGTCACTGTCAAGGGAGTGGGGTGCTGTCAAATTCACTGTTAAGGGGGCGGGCTGCTGTGAAGGTCAAAGTTAAGGGGATGGGCTGCTGTGGAGATCCCATTTTAAAGAGGCGGGGCACTGTGTGGGGGTCAGTGTTAAGGGGTGGTGGCCTGTGAAGGTAACTGTTAAGGGGGCGGGGTGCTGTAGAGGACACTGTTATGGGGGATACTGTCGATATCTTTTACTGATACACAGAAACATTAAATGAAATAGATGAAATATACCCGTGCAAAGCCGGGTCCTTCTGCTAGTAGAATACAATAGAGTACTATAGAATATAATAATAATAATAGTAATAATACATTTTCTAGAATGCAATAGCTTGCTAAATAATAATAATATTAAATGTTCTAGCGTATACTAGAGTGCTAAATAATTTTAAAAAATCACTGAAATAAAGTGGGCTAAATGGGAGGAACTGCTCAAAAACCCCAAACACTGTAGCGTGTTTCTAACTGGGTGAGCAGTTCCTCTGCATGTGGTCCGCTGCTAACAGCTATCCCCAGTAAAAATGCATACAATGGAGGATGTCGGCGCGGACCACATGTACCACAAAAACATCCTACACAAGATGGAATAATGTGTGGATGGAAATATAAAAATACATAAATCACTGGAAAATGATAAGCAAGTAACAATGCTGGCTAATCCCTCAAGCTGATGTCAAAAGCTGAGAATTTCGCCAACATATTCCAGTCAGAAACATATCGGAGCCCTTTTGCACCACCGTTAAGGTGTCACAGTATGGCCATGGGTCCTACTAAACTACCTATGGTGTGTGAACAAGGTCTGATATATGCCCAGATCCAACAGACCATGTGACACAGGCAATTTTTTTTTTTTTTTTTTTCATATATGTATTGAATGTGCCATTGCGTTTGGCTGGTAACGTTCTGTTGCACCTGGGAGCCTGTGTCCCATGGTCTGCTGTAGGTGCGGCTTGCAGCCTTATTCTACCTCACATTGCATTGGTGGTCCTACAATGGAGGTATCTGGGAGCCTGGCTGTGAGTTGGATCTGAGCACCTATCAGACCTTGTTCACACAACATAGGTAGTCTAGTGGTAGGATCCATTGCCACACTGAGACACCTTAACGGTGGTGCAAAAGGGCTCCGATATGTTCCTGACTGGAATATGTTGGCGAAAGTCTCAGCTTTTAACATCAGCTTGAGGGATTTGCCAGCATTATTAGTTGTTTATCATTGTGGTGCACCTTTTTTAGTGATTTATGCTAAATAATAATAATAATAAATGTTGCAGAATACAATAGAGTGCTATAGAATATAATAATAATAATAATAATAATAATAATAATAATAATAATAATAATAATAATAATATATTAAAGATTAGAATAGAGTGCTATAGAATATAATAATAATATGTTAAAGATTAGAATAGAGTGCTATGGAATATAATAATAATAAATGCTATTTTATTGAATAGAAATGTTACAGAATATAATACTGAATAGTTTCTGACACCATTTCGACAAAACCACAATAACGGCAGTATATTGGGAAAAGAATCGTAATATAGGATACATACAGTATGAATTATTAAGATGAAATCTCCCCTGAATTGTGGGAAAGAATCTCCAAGTACTGTACATTGTGGCGTGGGCTGTTTTATCTCCATTGTGGTTGGAATTCATTTCCCATAAGCAATAAGTTATTTTCACTGGAGACGGACAACTATGGGAAGAGTTTGTTGAACTGCTCTGCGGCTCCAGCTGAATTCTTCACATTTACTCCAAACTAACAAAGTTTTATCCAACCATGAAGGAAAACCTCCATATAACTGTGCGTGTCCCACATGTACAGCGGAATCAGATACAAATTCCAGAAAATAATTATTAACACCACTGTGATACAGCAGTGCAATAGGAAGAAGCAAT
Organism: Bufotes viridis; assembly: GCA_033119425.1. Classification (NCBI taxonomy): domain Eukaryota; kingdom Metazoa; phylum Chordata; class Amphibia; order Anura; family Bufonidae; genus Bufotes; species Bufotes viridis. The sequence goes on from CM065593.1 coordinate 354,948,895, forward strand.
GTGTCACTCCTATCAGGCCTTAGGATAAAGCGCAGATTTGACGTTGTTTCGTTGTTTTTACCCCGGGAGGTACTTTTTTCTGAGCTCATTGTCGCCCCCTGCTGAGTAATGCACTTTGTATGAACCTCGAAGAGGAGTTGGGGAGCGGAAACGACAAGGGCTCTGAGCACAATTGTGGTTCACAAGGGAGGAAGATACAGATGGCATTAAAGCTAGCTTGTGAATGTAGCATGGCACAGCTCATCATTACCAGCGTTTGACCTAGTGCTGTGTTATTGTACAATAGCAAATAGTTAAATAATAGACTGAGCTCTCCTATGTCTGCCCCTATTAAGCATGGTTGGCCTGACAACGTTAAATGCTTAAAATTTAACTTTTAGTAGGTAATAATTAAAATAGAAAAATTTCCAAAAATTTATGATATTGTAACAAAAGCCAGACTAAAGGTCAGTCAAGACCCACCGTTAGCATCTAGGCAGAGGGTCACTTGTCGATATATAGGTAAGAGATATGGCACTTACAGTTTGATGATTCACTTATACAGATAGATATACTTCAGGTGAGGTCGGGAGGAGATACTATCCCTGATGATACCCTAGGGTGTCTACCCCTGCCTACAGGCAGAGCACCCGCCCCGAAAGGGGCGACCCCACCTCTCGGTGGCTAAACCCTTTTCTTACCCTTACGTGACCCTAAGATGCTTTCTCACAGTTTAGGCTTCTGGACTCCCCTTTGGTTATTTGTGGACAATGAAAAAATGTCCTGGATGATCGTAAATGTCCCGACGCGTTTCCCCAAGTAAAGATCCTTGGTTCATCAGATGCACATCTTCAGCCACTATCATTGCCAGCGTATAGCCACCATCTTTCGGCTATGGGAATCTGAACATCAGAAAGGTCCCCTGATGAACCAAGGATCTCTACTTGGAGAAATGCGTCGGGACGTTCGTTTTGGATTTGACTCATTTTTCTAAAAGTTCGGTTCTGGTCCGAATCTATTCGTTCCGAACCAAAATTGATCCAATTGCCCTGGACATTGGTATATAACCCCCTATAACCCAACTCTTAAGAGGGAGGACGGAACTCAGCTGCGGAGTCCCGTTAAATCTCATGTGTTCTGGCCCAGGAGTACGTGATGGTAAGTGTAACAAACCAAACAAGCTCAGTGCATCATCGTTCTGCCTCCTGGCAGCAGCCACTTACCCTAGTTATGAGAAAGTGTGAGTAAGACTAATAATGTCCGGAGCCCCCATCGGTGAGGCAGTTATCACAAGTAGGCAATTAGGAATTTTATTTTACATATGTTTGGATTGGAATCAGGGGCAAAGTGAGAGATGGTCACAGGTAGTGGTTTGTATGTTGCGTCACATATAGATACAATCAGGAAACTCCCATAGGTTGAAAGTCCAGCATAGTACTAGAGAAAGGCGGCAATATCGCAGCAGTAACAGAAGCAGAAACAGTCAATGCAGCAGGGTGATATTCTATGCTGAGCCACCAGGTGGCATCAGTGCACTCCGACCTACAGGGCCAGTTGGTATGCAGCAGGCGGGAGTAGATGTTGCTCAACCTCCCTGGAGGACAGACACGGAGAGGGTACTTGCGGTTAGGAGCTGCTGGAGCGCGTCCACATGTAGGGCGCGATGGGATCCAAGATAGTGGGTGAGTTCCAGGAACCTGTGAGTCGGTCCGTGTGGGGAATGGCAGTAGTGGTCTGCAATCTTCGTCTGGCATTCACCTCGGGTTGTTGGAACGCCAGACTTCCATCTTGCCGACGCTTATGACGCGGCGGGAGGAGTTCCTGGGTGACGAGGACAGAATGGGGCGGAGCCACCCCCTGTCCCCGTGGCGCTGTACAGTCAAGTCTGAGAGGGACGTTACACCTCCTCTAGTCATCTAAAACACTGAATTTTTTTCCCTTGTCCGTCCCCTCGGTCTGATAGAGCGTCAGGTCTAATGGTATCTACTTTTATTGTTGCCGATGCAGACTGTGCGTATTGTTTGGCCACAACTGGCTGCACTTACCTCCTGCCAGGCCCCCCACGATCAGCCGTACATCGCTCACATGACCTAGTTGCAGCTCAGCCCCATTCAAGTCAGAGAGCTGCAATACCAAGCTCAGCCGCTATATGATATACGGCTCTGTGCTTGATAAGCTGCTGGGAGCCCGTCACGCTCACCAGAGCTTCGACAAGTGCCGCGGATCCCTAAAACAGCTGATCCTGAGGATGGGTCATCGTTATCATTTCCTGAATAACCCCTTTAAGGGAATCTGCCACCAGTGACCACCCTATCGAACTGTTTGCACAGACGCATAGCTGTGATTCACCTGATTCACACTGTGGATCTGAGCCTCCGTTCCTGAGTTAGATACTTTTTCTTAACATGCAAATTAGACATTTTGTGCAATGAGGACGTCGCCATTGCTCTTGTTGCACCCAAGCTCTGCTCCTTTCTGTGTCCTGACCCTACCTTGCTGCTTAGCTTCTGCCTGTCCCTGTTAATCAAAGCTGCCAGGGGGAGGCTGGCCAGAAAATGGAGTGGATCTGGGACTCCACAAAAGCCATGTGGATGCCCTCATTGCACCAAAGGCCTAATTTACATATTTTAAAAAAGTATCATTACTACAGAATGGAGCCTCGGATCAACAAAAGAAAAACAGTGCTTTAATCAGGTGAACCACAGGTATGTGTCTATGCAAACATTTGGATAGGGAGGTCGCTGGTGACTGATTCCCTTTCAGACCTGCTGCTGTGTATCTATTTTCTCCCATAGAAGTCAATGGGGTCAAGGGAAAATATGGGTCTGTAATATGGATCTATATTGACCTGTATTCTATCCACAGACTTCAATGGAGTTGAAGAATATGGATCTCTTATAAAACTCAATACACTTCTATTGGAAGAACCAGACACATAATACCTTCTACAGTCAATTATAGTCTACAAAGCTAATCCAAGGGTGGAATATTCAAACTATATCTCATAAGGGCAGCATTATGGTCGTTCATGTAGCAGCGGAATTATACATCAGAATGTACTGCTTTCTTTAATGGCCTTCTTGGGTCATGTTAGGTGCTTGATGAGGTTTCAAAGACTTTAAAGGAAACCTATCACCTCTAATATGATGCTCTCTTTGGTCAGCATTAGTGTTGAGCGAAATCTGGATTTCAGTATAAATTTGATTTGCCGCAAAGCCGAATTTCCTCTTGCTTCGTGGGAGCGAATCGATTTTACCTGAAATAGTGTAAAAAAAAAATCATACTTGCCCCATCCATTTGCTCGCAATGGGCCGGCGTCTGTGCACGGTGACGCATGATGTCAACACTCCAGCCGGAGTGATGACGACATCACGGGTCATGGGAGATTTTACGCCAGATCTCCCAGCCCGTGGCGAGCAAATGGATGAGGTAAGTATGACTTTTATTTTTTTATTTTACACTCTGTTATTTATATGAGATGCCGTGATCAGGTATCAATGCGGCATCTGAGGGGTAGAATCATCGGGGCGGCGCAGAAGTGAAAGACCCACTGAAATGACCAGGTCTGCCACTATACAATGATGATTATTCAATCAAAGGCCAGAAAAGTTAGACTCCTGACTCACAGGTCACCAAAATATCAAATCCATTACTCAGAAGGCAATCCTAAAATATAACTTTTAATAGTGTAATAATAAAATCAATATGTCCCATTAAAGTGCGAAAATACCATTTGGGGACGACAGGTAAGCACACCTCAATCCAATATCATGATCCCCAACAAATATATGTGGATATTAAAAGACTTGGTGCACAGCGGCACCGTAAAACCAGCTTGTCCTACCAGTACCAGGAACAGATCGACGAGTGTCTGGTCACACGATGAATGTGGCACCTTGAAATAGATGACGGTCCATCAGCGGAGATGTGGCAGTGATGAAATCCACATGTAGGGCCCCTAAGAATGCCCTGCGTCTGACTGACCACTGTACCCTAACACTAAGGGATAGGTAGCAGCCTGACCACAGGGCACTCGTCCTGATAAGGGCGACCCCGTCCGGAACCTGTCCCTATACACCGCTAGGACTATATGTCCCTATAATATAAGATTCCCTACATACATGCACGTTTCAACGCCAGGACAATGGCGGATCATCAGGGGAAGTACATGATTAATATCAAGAGTCTTAGGGGTCCGTAAGATTAACCTCCTGATTAACAGGAGGGTCCCAATGCTTGTAAAATAAGGGGTTCCAAGATTGTGGATAACCCACAAGTGGCTAGCCTCATAGATGAAAGGCATACATACTGTGAGGGTTCAGTTCTCTGCCCCACAATTAGGAAGGCTACAGTAAGGCCCCTTTCACACTGGCGTCATGTTTGACGCCCGGATAAGAGGCGGGTGCGTTGCGTAAAAATGCGTGTTTTTTCCGCGCAAGTGCAAAGCGTTTTATTGCGTTTTGCAGGTGCCTGGGAAAAATCGGCATGTTTGGTACCCAGACCCGAACCCGGACTTCATCACTGAAGTTCGGGTTTGGGTTGAGTATTCTGTATCTTAACCATGTTATAAGGGAAAATAATAGCATTCTCGATACAGAATGCTTAGTAAAATGTGGATGGAGGGGTTAAAAATAAAAAAATTAACTCACCTTATCCACTTGATCACGTAGTTGCGATCTCTTCTGTCTTTTTCAAGCATTAGCTTCCGGCTAAAGGACCTGTGATGATGTCACCGAGCTCATCACATGGTCCAATCACATGGTCCATCACCATGGTGATGGACCATGTGATATGACGTCATTCACCACAGGTCCTTTAGATGGCAGCTAATGCTCGAAGAAGACAGAAGAGATCGCAACTACGTGATCAAGTGGATGAGGTGAGTTAATTTTTTTTATTTTTAACCCCTCCATCCACATTTTACTAAGCATTCTGTATCGAGAATGCTATTATTTTCCCTTATAACCATGTTATAAGGGAAAATAATAAAGATCGGGTCCCGTCTCTTAGCAACCATGCGGAAAAATCAAGCATCCAATTCACTGCACTCCTGAAAAGTGCGGTGCAGTGAATGGAAGATTGCAATGACAGACTTGGAGGTCCATAGAGTTACCCTGGGTTCAGACCTGAGCATTCTAAAAACGCGCGTTTTACGCGCGTTTTTGTCGCGCGTATTTCAGCGCGTTTTTGCAAATAGGAAACGCGCGTAAAACGCGCGTTCTTGTGATTGACTACTGTGGTGTCAATCACAAAACGCGCGTCAAACGCCCCAAAAGAAGCTCAAGTACTTGTTTATGCGTTGGGCGTTTTACAGCGCGTTCAAACGCGCTGTAAAACGCTCAAGTGTGAACCACTCCCATAGGGATGCATTGGTTTTAATCTGTTGAGCGTTTTACAGCGCGTTTGAACGCGCTGTAAAACGCTCAGGTGTGAACCCAGGGTTAGGGGCCTCTTTCTTTTACCAATCAGTTTGGGTCACAGACAAGAAACCCCAATGACCCCTTTGACAAATATCGGTGACACATCATAAGATGTTTAACCGCTTCAGCCCCACTGGCTTAAACACCCTTAATGACCAGGCCACTTTTTACAATTCCGCACTACACTACTTTCACCGTTTATTGCTCCGTCATACAACTTACCACCCAAATGAATTTTACCTCCTTTTCTTCTCACTAATAGAGCTTTCATTTGGTGGTATTTCATTGCTGCTGACATTTTTACTTTTTTTGCTATTAATCAAAAATTGCCGAAATTTTTGCAAAAAAATGACATTTTTCACTTTCTGTTGTAATTTTTTTTTTAAAAACTACATTTCTATATAAATTTTTCTCTAAATTTATTGTTCTACATGTCTTTGATAAAAAAGTCCAATAAGTGTATATTTATTGGTTTGGGTAAAAGTTATAGCGTTTACAAACTATGGTGCAAAAAAGTGAATTTCGGCATTTTGAAGCAGCTCTGACTTTCTGAGCGCCTGTCATGTTTCCTCAGGTGCTAGAATGTCAGGATAGTATAAATACCCCCAAATCACACCATTTTAGAAAGAAGACACCCCAAAGTATTCGCGGAGGGGCATGGTGAGTTCATGTATCATTTCATTTTTTTCACAAGTTAGCGGAAAATGACACTTTCTGAGAAAAAAAAAAAAAAGTTTCAATTTCTGATAACTTCTGGCAAAAAAAATAAAAAATCTCAGACGGACTCACTATGCCCCTCAGTGAATACCTTGGGGTGTCTACTTTCTGAAATGGGGTCATTTGTGGGGTGTGTTTACTGTTCTGGCATTTTGGGCGGGGCTAAATTGTGAGCCGCCATGTAAAACCTAAAGGTACTCGTTGGAATTTGGGCCCTTTGTGCACCCAGGCTGCAAAAGTGTCACTCATGTGGTATCGCCGTACTCAGGAGAAGTAGGGCAATGTGATTTGGGGTGTATTTTTACATATACCCATGTTGGGTGAGAGAAATATCTCTGTAAATTGTCAACTTTGTATAAAATTTTTTAAAAGTTGTCGTTTACAGAGATATTTTCACCCCAAAAATACCCCAAAACACATTGCCCTACTTCTCCTGAGTACGGCGATACCACATGTGTGCCACTTTTGCAGCCTGGGTGCAAAGAGGCCCTAAAACCAATGAGTACCTTTAGGATTTCACAGGGCATTTTTACGCATTTGGATTCCAGACTTCTTCTCACGCTTTAGGGGCCCCTAAAATGCCAGGACAGTATAAATACACACATGTGACCCCATTTTGGAAGAAGACACCCAAGGTATTCTGTGAGGGGTATGGTGAGTTCATGTAAAATTTTATTTTTTGTCACAAGTTAGTGGAATATGAGACTTTGTAAAAAACAAAATAAAATAAAAAAAAAAAAAATTTCCGCTGACTTGTGCCAAAAAATAAAAATTCTGTGGACTCACCATGCCCCTCACGGAATACCTTGGGGTGTCTTCTTTCCAAAATGGGGTCACATGTGGGGTATTTATACTCACCTGGCATTTTAGGGGCCCCTAAAGTGTGAGAATCCAAATGCATAAAAATGGCCTGTGAAATCTAAAGGTACTCATTGGTTTTAGGGCCCCTTTAGCATCCAGGCTGCAAAAAGTGTCACTCATGTGGTATCGCCGTACTCAGGAGAAGTAGGGCAATGTGTTTTAGGGTGTATTTTTACATATACCCATGCTGCGTGTGAGAAATATCAGCTGTAAACGACAACTTTTACATTTTTTATTCAAAGTTGTCAATTTACAGAGATATTTCTCTCACCCAGTATGGGTATATGTAAAAATACACCCCAAAACACATTTCCCTACTTCTCCTGAGTACGGCGATACCACATGTGTGACACTTTTTGCAGCCAAGATGCGCAAAGGGCCCAAATTCCAATGAGTACCTTTAGGAGGGCATTTTTACGCATTTTTCTTCTCACGCTTTAGGGCCCCTAAAATGCCAGGGCAGTATAAATACCCACATGTGACCCCATTTTGGAAAGAAGACACCCCAAGGTATTCCATGAGGGGCATGGCGAGTTCATAGAAGATTTTTTTTGGCACAAGTTAGTGGAAATTGATTTTTATTGTTTTTCTCACAAAGTCTCCCTTTCCGCTAACTTTTGACAAAAAGTTTAATTTTTCATGGACTCATTATGCCCCTCAGCGAATACCTTGGGGTGTCTTCTTTCCAAAATGGGGTCACATGTGGGAAGTCATACTGCCCTGGAGGTAGCTCGTTGGAATTTGGGCCTGCTTTGAGCATCTTGGCTGCAAAAGTGTCACACATGTGGCATCGCCGTACTCAGGAGAAGTAGGGCGATGTGTTTGGGGTGTATTTTTACATATACCCATGCTGGGTGAGAGAAATATCTCTGTAAATTGACAACTTTGAATAAAAAATGTAAAAAGTTGTCGTTTACAGCGATATTTCTCACACCCAGCATGGGTATATGTAAAAATACACCCCAAACACATTGCCCTACTTCTCCTGAGTACGGCGATACCACATGAGTGACACTTTTTGCAGCCAAGATGCGCAAAGGGGCCCTAAAACCAATGAGTACCTTTAGGATTTTACAGGCCATTTTTACGCATTTGGATTCTCACGCTTTAGGACTCCTAAAATGCCAGGGCAGTATAAAAACCTCACAAGTGACCCCATTGTGGAAAGAAGACACCCAAGGTATTCCGTGAGGGGCATGGCGAGTTTACAGAAAAAAAAAATTTGGCACAAGTTAGCGGAAATTGATTTTATTTTTTTTTACAGTCTCATATTCCACTAACTTGTGACAAAAATAAAATTTTGCATGAACTCACCATACCCCTCACGGAATACCTTGGGGTGTCTTCTTTCTAAAATGGGGTCACATGTGGGTTTTTGTACTGCCCTGGCATTTGAGGGTCTCCGCAATCATTACACGTATGGCCAGCATTAGGAGTTTCTGCGATTCTCCGTATATTGACCATACGGGTAATGAGATTTTTTTTTTCCGTTCAGCCTCTGCGCTGAAAAAAAAAAAAAATGAACGGCACAGATTTTTTCATTCGCATCGGTCAATGTGGATGAAAAAATCTCTGCGAAAATCAGTGACTGCGGTGCGGTGGGCTGGGCGCTAGCTACCTAACAAGTAGCTAACTAACTGGCGGTGATAAGGGACCATTATGCCCCATTCACACGTCCGAAATTCTGTTTGCGGAACGGAATTGCGGACCCATTCATTTCTATGGGGACAGACTTTGTCCCGCTCGGATCCGGAATTACGGATCCGCGCTTCCGGGTCTGCACTTCCGTTCCGCAAAAATATAGAACATGTCCTATTCTTGTCCGCAATTGCGGACAAGAAAAAGCATTTTCTATATAGTTCTGGCAAAATGCGGAAAGCACATTGCCGGTGTCCGTGTTTCGAGGATCTGCGGATCGGATCCGCAAAACACATATGGACGTCTGAATGAAGCCTTACAAGGGGTGTGATCAATGACAGGGGGGTGATCAGGGGGTCTAGATGGGGTGATCAAAGGGTTAATAGGTGAGGGGGGGGGGGGGTAGTGTAGTGTTTGGTGCAACTTTACATAGTTACCTGGTCCTCTGGTCGTCGATCCCAGCAAATGGGACCACCAGAGGACCAGGTAGCAGGTATACCAGACGCTGTTCACAAAACAGCGTCTGGTATACATGTTTGATGCGATTTATATCGCATCTACAGCCTGCCAGCGATTGATCATCGCTGGCAGGCTGTAGTTCAACTCTCGAGATGCGCGCCCCTGTGAACGTGCGCGCATTCACAGGAACTCACGGGTCTCGCGAGAGGACGCGCCGATGCGTCCACTCAGAAGATCCCGGCCGCCCGCAGGACGCAATCCTGCGTACGGCGGTCCGGGACTGGTTAAACAGGTCGTCTCACTTCAGCAAGTTGCATTTATTATGTAGAGAAAGTTAATACAAGGCACTTACTGATATATTGTGACTGTCCATATTGCTTCCTTTAAATTAGGAGGAGAACAGCAGCCGTGTAATACTCCCTGACGAAGAACAGCGACACTGTCCGAAGCGCGTTGAAGATTTTTTGGCACCTGCAGCGAGCGGTAGCTGCAGTAGTGATGTCACGAGCCTACTCCTAAGTGCGCAAACGCGAAAAAGAAAAAGTACACAGCACTGTGCCACCGGCCAGGGCGCAAACTGTGGACTGCAAGAGAACGACCCACCTCAGTGAACACTGGTTACGATTGCACGGAGGAAGATATCTCTTGACAAGAGGGCAGAAAATTATAAGGTACATCCAATTAAATCCAGTAGTGTATCCTTCTGCTTTTTAGATTGATTCTGTGATGGGGTGTCAATTCTAGAAAGTATACAGGCATCTTCTAGGTGCGGTATCATTTTTGAAATAACCCCTGGAAACGAGCAGTGTATAATGTAATGGAAAAATGAATGAAGCCAGCAAAGGAGACAGTATGGAGAATCACAATACATTAGTAAGTGCCTTGTACTAACTTCCTCTACATAATACATGCCATTTGCTGAAGTAACACAACCCCTTTAAAGGGGTTCTCCAATACTATAAACTGCCCCCCCCCATATGCCGGGCCCCTCACAGGGAATATACTTACCCCGCTTTATGTGCCTCTCCTGGTCCCCGCACCACCGTGGCAGCTTCTTCCCATGCGTGGATGAAAACATCCAGTGTCAGGGGGGAGCAGCCAATGGAAGACGGGGATGGGGACGAGCCTCCCTAGCATCGCGGGTGGCATTAGAGAGACTCGTCCCCGTCACCTCCTGCCATTGGCTGTTCCCCTCCCGCTGCTGGATTGCAGAGTGGTCGTAACCCCAGGAACTGAGCAGTGTATAATGTGATGGAAAAATGAATCCAGCCAGCAAATGAGGCAATCTCGACAATCACAATACATTAATGAAGTGGCTTGCAGTAACTTTCTCTACATAATAAATGCTCTTTGCTGAAGTGAGACAACCCCTTTAAGGATATGTTCCCAGCCACATGAATGTCTGCAACAAATGTATCACGTGAAGCTAGCTTATCTTTGTACTGTATTCTGGTGCCAATAATGTTAACAGTAAAGGTAATGCCTACATGGCTCCAGATGGTGACTAAAGTGGTGGCCAATACAGCCAAAAGATATGACTTGGCTCCTAAATCTCTAAGGCTAGTTTCACACTAGCAGCAGGACGGATCCGACAGGCTGTTTACCCAACGGAACAGTCTGTCGGGTCTGTCCTGCCGCTAGTGAATGAGTGCCCCCGGTCTACCGCTCCGGCCCCATTGACCATAATGGGGCGGGTGGAGTTCCGGCGGAGGCACGGCAGCACACGGCGAGAGGCTGCCGGAATAAATGTCGGACATGTCATAGTTTTATTCTGGCAGCCTCTCGCCATGCGGTGCCGTGCCTCCACCAGAACTCCACCCCGCCCCCATTATAGTCAATGCGGCAGGAGCGGTAGTCCGGGGCACACCTTCACTAGCGGCAGGGGAGTCCGTCAGGCTGTTCCATCGGGTGAACAGCCTGTCGGATCCGTCCTGCCGCTTGTGTGAAAGTAGCCTAAGCAGCTAAGAGATTTTGTTTCTTTCATACATGTACCTTATCCAATTTCCAATCTCTATAAAAAGTAAGACTATAGTGATTTAAATCCTAATTCCATAGTAGCTAGTGTTAAAAGGGAGTTTCAGGAAAGCAAAAAATGGGAAGAATGCCAGGAATGCCCAATCCCCCATTGTTCCAGCGTAGTGTCAGGAGGAGCTGTTGCAGTGCTGGAATATAGAGACTTTCTGTCATCATATCAGTCCAGCAGAGGGAGCCAGTTCCCAGCTAGAGATAGCAGGGGAAGACAAAGCCTACTACACAGGAGTTCAATCAGTGCCTGGAGAAGGAGAGGAGTGCAGTGCAGGAGATCCAGAGCAGGGTCGGTTACCAGAGCTCAGGGGTGGTGTGATACGACCACCCAAGTGAAGCAGTGCAGCCCAGACAGGTACAGATAGGCTGCAACTACCTTGGAGAGATAGAGATCGAGCACCAGGAGGGTCCATCGCCCGCTAGCAGGATCAGTAAGTGCAGCTCCCGAGAGACTGTATAAACTTATTTCAAAGAGACAGTAGTTATACCCTCCCTGTTATCAAAACATTTTCTAAAGAGACAGCGTCCCTATTGAATACAAATTTACCTGTTGCACCAGTTCAAGAGTTTATCGCTCTACTGCAAAACCATCATCAGTGAAGCCGTTCCAGTGTTACTTAGTTGTCAGAGTGAGTTTGTCGCTATCCACTTGCACCACCTCCCCCTTACACGAGCACCGCATCCCATGTAATACCAGGAGCTATGCTCCTGGCGCTGCAGTGACTGCTACACCCAATCTTTTAGTAGAATGTGACACTCATGTCCTGCTAATCGGGTGCTCTAGTTGTGGGCTCCCAACCCTATAGAAGACAGTGAATAAAATAAACTTAGGCACTCCTTGAGATTTGTTTCAAGTATTGTGCTGATTTTTATTTGGGTTTAATATGCAAGGCAACTTTATCGTGTACATGTGACGTTTCTGTACTACTTGGACCTTTTTCAAACACTAAATGACAAAATACAAGAATCCATATGAGTATCAGAAAATTACAGGAAATGAGAAAACAAGATTATATAACATCCGCCTGTGATAATATATATATATGGTTCACTGTAGATCGAAGTTAAGGATAACAATATTGCGACATATTATGAAATACATACAATGTCACAGGCGGATGTTATATAATCTTGTTTTCTCATTTCCTGTAATTTTGTGATACTCATATGAATTCTTGTGTTTTGTCATTTAGTGTTTGAAAAAGGTCCAAGTAGGACCTTAACATCACTGTACACAATAAAGTTGCCTTGCATATGAAAGCCAAATAAAAATCAGCAAATCTCAAGGAGTGCCTAAGTTTATTTTATTTAATGTCTCCTACACCCAATCACCAGCCTCACTTGAGAAAGTCGGGGATGTTGTCGCTGGAGGAAGACCTGTACTGCAGCAATGTCTTTCCTGACTACCCCAAGTGAATGCTGAGGCCAGTGATTTGCTGCAGCAGTTATGTGGAATAGTTGGCACATAATCGTTGTAGTGCTAGTACAGACCACCAGGAGCACCAAATCGGCAGTGATGGAATGGTGGAGAGGTTGAGGAGGTGATTAAGGTTTCTTTAGTATCCCCCTTTAGTATCCTGGACAGTTTGAAAAATGTCTAGCCTCAAAAAAAAGTGCTTCTCTCTCACACAAGCAAAATGTTATATTTTAGACTCAATTGCTGCCCTCATTCCCTCTGTTCTCTCTTCCCGCCGATGAGAACTAAAACTTATACGGTTGCTACTTGCTGAGTCAGCGCATTCATAGACTCTCATTTACAAAGAGCAATCCCAGATAAACTTCAAAGGTTTGTGAGTGTGTGCTGCCGGCTGAAACGTTATAGATAGATATAACGTGTTTCCCCGGGACTGTCTGACATAATGCAGGGTTCAATGAGGAAACATTTCATGCATGAAAACTTTCTGAAATAACCACTAAAACACATGGTAAAAAGCTTCAAAGAGTCTAAGCTGTTCTCTGTCTTCCATGGATAAAATTCATCTACCACTCATGTACCAATTATAATAATAATATTTATTTATATAGCACCACCATATTCCGCAGCGCTTTACAAATTCATAGGGTTTGTGTACAAAACAAAAGTAACTGGCTAATATACAACTGAAGCACTAGGAGACAGGGCCTTGCTGGCAAGAGCTTACAATCTATGAGGAAATGGGGGTGACACATAAGGTAGTTGATTGTGATAAGTAGGATTCGAGCCATCATTGAACTGAAAGAAGTGGTGCCGGCCGATCTGCTTCGGGTTTGGGACTTTAGAGGATCGAGTTCAGGCCAGAGGTGTTGGTGGGTTAGAGGTCTACTCGGGGAATAATAATTTTAAGTAGCACGTTTGAAGGTGGAGAAGTCGTGAATTGACCTGATTTTCCGGGGCAGAGTATTCCAGAGAGTAGGTGCAGCTCGAGAAAAGTCTTAAACAGAACAGAGAGCACGAGTAGGGTGGTATACGGAAATGAGGGAGGAGATGTATGGAGGTGCAGCACTGTGGAGAGCTTTGTGGGTGAGGGTGAGAAGTTTGAACTGTATTCTGTGGTGCATGGACAAAACATATTAATACCATACAGTATGTCTGCAGTGCGAAACATTAGTTTTATCTGTCAGTTAAAATTAAACAGTAACACATCTCCTTTTTTTCTAATCTTTTTTCATTTATGATTTTTTAATTTTATTTCCTGAACATGAATATGGGGGCAGCCAGCTTGCCTGAACTGTTCTTGATAACATTTACACAGCATTAAAATAAATTGCTTTACGGCAGCCCCATGGGCCATAGACACAATGGACAGGAGTGGACCCTATTGACTTGCATGGGAGAGTTTTCTAGACATGCTCTGGGACCTGTGCAGAGGTCATTGTACAAACAAAGAATTGATAACATTTCACATGGTTGTGAATGGTGGATCCAGTCTTATCTGTACACAGAGAGGATATCATTATAGGCAGGGTTAAATGACAGATAAGAAGATAAGTGCAGTAAAGTACAGACCAAGAAGTGGTGCCAATTATTAGACATAGTGACCAGTGTGAACACCGGAGGATTTTTTTGGTTTAGTTTAAATATAAAAAGTCACATGGAAAATTAAAAATGACAGCATCAAAAATTATTTAAAAATATGTTTAACATAAAAAAAGTAATTTAAACAGCAGGTCATTTTCTGATGACATATTCCCTTTAAGCAAAAGTATATCATAGGAAGACAATTCTTATAAAGCTGGTAGCGTCAGTAGGGACAGAAGTGCCATTGTGGCTGGGGCTGTCAGGCCTGGGTCTCACCTGCCAGTAAACACACATACAGTAATCCTGTGTGTGGGGCAATAATGGATGTCAGACATAGCAGTTTGATTTAGGCCCTAAATTCGGGCTCGAGTCCAGCTGCTCTGTCACTCATTCATTATAACCCAGGCCCCATTCCCCGGCCTCCCCAGCAGTAGACATGATGAAGTGTTGTCATTGTGCCTGCTGGGCTGCTCAGAAGGCACGATTACGTGATTGGATCTTGCCTACTGCTGGGGAGAGCGTGATAAAACTGCATACATTGGGGGAATGGGGCTAGGAGAGTTACTTTTTTAAAATTTTATTAACACTACAGGAGGGGAGCACTAAAAGAGCTTGACTATTGGAAGGGGGGCACTAAGGGGGTATAACAAATGTGTGGAGGCACTAAGGGAGCATTCTACTTTGAAGGAGGCACTAAGAGAGCATTCTGCTGTTCTGTGGCACTTAGAATTTATAATTTTTTTAAAGAGGGCACTAAGGCTCAATAACTTATGTGTTGGACACTAAGCAGGCATACAAAGTCCCGGTGGCATACTGTAAACTGTTGACACCTCCTCCTGTCCAGCGCTAGTAAACAATAGACAGGAGGTGGTGTCCAATGCCAGTAAACATTTCATTCATGACAAAGAGGGTGGGTGGTTGTATAACAAGCATGGGCGGTCTTTACTAGGTGCGGGAAGGGAGGGATCCAGAAACTTACTGTGGGGCCCATTCTTTTCTAGCACGCCCCTGAGCATTAGCAGTCTACATTTGTATAGTAAAAATTATCCTCATACTGTATACTGTCACTTGTCAAAATGAATTTTGTTAATTTAACATTAAAGTAATATAATATACCGTAGACTTGTAAATGGCTATCTCAGGGGAAGCGACTGGATAGATGGGTGGGGATTTGACCACTGGGAGACCTGCTTGGCTCTTTGGACAGTGCCATAGATCTTGAATGGAGTGGTATTACTGAACTAAAACTCATCAAAATACATGTCCTTGAAACTGAGTACTTCCTTCTGACTAACTTTGGAGGTCCCGGTAAGTGCATCCTCTCCAATTTATCTATTCAGTGGACAGTTGATAAAGGAAACTACTGCAGGACACAGGATGAGAGCTCACAGAGAAGGTGGAGTTAAAGATGAATTACATAATGAAGTAGAACCATAGATAACTTACATAAACAAAATATAACAATGGCCATTAGATGGCAACAAAACACTAAGCAGAGTGGAAAACAAATATAACAAAGAATAGAATGAAATGAATTCTAGTTTAAGCATGAGCAGGAACATCACAATTATCCTTGTACTGTGTCAGTATGTACAGAGCCAGCCTAGCTAAACTTGATGGTTAACGCTTTAATAAAGAATGTCAAGAAAAAGATAACTAACTTTTCAATGTATTTAAATGGATTTTGTCACAACATAACAAGATAACACGGTGCCATGTGTTATTAGAATCAAGTTTAGCTATTCTACATCTGTATGTTATGCTACTATTATTACATCATGTGTCATCCATGTTCATTAGGGAGATCAAAATTATGGTAAGCTTGTCGGGACATGCTGCTGAAAGTGGTCAAGGCGAACGGGGCTCCATTATAAGTTCTGCTATGGAACCCCATGGTTCCTTGTTACTTCCCTGCATATGCCTTTATAGGACAAATGGAAAAGGATTGAGAAAACCACTTTAACCCCTTAGTGATCACCTATATGCCTTTTTACGGCGATCACTAAGGGGACTTAGGCTGGGCCGCCGTGGCCCGGTCTAAGCGCCGCACGGGTCCTCACATGAGAGCCGCGGTCCTGCTCTAATAGCCTGGACTGGCAGGAGTGACGATCAGGTTTGTTTAAAGCTATACAAGCTGTGGGCAATGGTGCGGACTTCCTCTGTCTCCCATTGGCACCCCGAAAGTGCGTTCACGGGGTGCCGATGCGTGTATATGCTGTCTGGGGTCTAATGTAGGCCCCAAGCCTGCTTTGAGTAGTTCCCAGCAGGCTGTGTACTGACATTAAAATGCAATGCACTATAGAGAAAATCATTTAAAATGGTGTCTGTTATAGTTCCCTTGTGGGACTATTAAGTTGTAAAAAAAGGAAAGAAAACACATTTATAAAAAAAAAAATGACCAAGAATAATGACCCTCAATCGCCCCCCAATCAGAATAATGACCCCCAGTGGCCCCCACACTAGGGGTTATACTGTGTGGACTGGGGTCATTATACTGTGTAAGAGGCCCTTACTAGCTAGAACTGACTGGGTCCCACAGCAAATTTTTGTACAAACCCCCCTCCCCCCCCCCAGGTGTTATGGAGGCAAACTGCTTAACCACATACATGTACAGCGCTGGTGGATGTGACTTAAGGACCAGCGCTGTACATGTACGGCGGGCTGATCGGGCGGGTACAGGAGCTGAACCCGCCTGAACAGCAGCAGGGGTCCGCAGTCACTGATAGGCAGCCTCCTACTGTATGCACCGACATCGGTGAAAACACCGATGCCGGCGCATTAACCCTCGCACTGTAATACACTTACAGCCAATGCATTACAATACAGAAGCATTGTGATGCATTGTAAAGGGGATCAGACCCCCATAAGTTGAAGTCCCAGAGCAGAACAAAAAATAAAGTGAAAATAAAAGTTAAAAAAATTAAGTTTAAAAAAAAAAGTTTCAAGTGAAAAAAAAAGCATCCTTTTCCTAAAATAAAGTGATAAAAATGGTAAAAAATAGGGAAAAAAAGAAAAGTAGTCATATTAGGTATCGCCACGTCCGTATCAACTGGCTCTATAAAAATATCACATGATCTAACCCCTCAGGTGAACACCGTCAAAAGAAATAAAAACTGTACTAAAAGAAACATTGTTTTGTCACCTTACAACACAAAAGGTGCAACACTAAGCGATCAAAAAGGCGCATGCCCTCCAAAATAGTGCCAATCTAACCATCACCTAATCCCACAAAAAATGAGCCCCTACCTAAAACAATCACCCAAAAAATAAAAATAAACTATGTCTCTCAGACAATGGAGACACTAAAATATGACTTTTTTTGTTTAAAAAATGCTTTTATTGTGTAAAACCTAAATAAAAAAAAGTACACATTTTAGGTATTGTCACATCCGTAAGGACCTGTTCTATAAAAATATCACATGACCTAACCCCTCAGATGAACACCGTTAAAAAAAAAAGAACTGTGTCAAAAAAGCTATTTTTTTGTCACCTTACATCACAAAAAGTATAATACCAAGTGATCAAAAAGTCATATAAAAGTCATCTCATCCCGCAAAAAAATTAGACCTTACCTAAGACAATCGCTTAAAAATGTAAAAAAAAACTATGGCTTTCAGCATATGGAGACACTAAAAAATATTTTTTTTCAAAAATGCTTTATTATGTAAAACTGAAACAAACAACCAAAAAAGGTAGTCATATTTGGTATTGTCGCATCCCTAACAACCTGCTCTATAAAAATACCACATGATCTAACCTGTCAGATGAACATTGTAAATAACAAAAAATAAAATAAGTATAATATAATTAAGCATCCAAAAATAATATGTACCCTAAAATAGTACCAACAAAACTGCCACCTTATCCCGTAGTTTCCAACATGGGGTCATTGTTTGGAGTTTCTACTCTAGGGGTGCATTAGGTGGTCTTCACTCTTCAAATGTGACATGGCAACTCAAAACAATCTCAGAATGGATTGGATAAGTAAACGTTTTAAAGTCATCACCACATAAAGTGACACATGTCAGATTTGCAAAAAAATGGCCTGGTCCTTAAGGTGAAAAATGGCAGGGTCCTGAAGGGGTTAATGAGGCAGTAGAACAACAAATGATGAAGCTGCTGATCTACTTCAGAATCCAGCAGCAGCTTGAAGAGTTCCCTGACATCCTCCCACCCCTCCTGTCCCACAAAAAAGAGTCACAGTGCAGAATCACTCACAGACTTGTCTGCATCCCTTGCTGCTCCAGCCCTGCGGTCTCTCTCCTCCTCAGGCAGCACATCCTGTCCTGTATAAAGGGGGCGTGTCTGAAGCTTCTCAGGCAAGATGTCCTGCTCTGCTGATCGGAGTGAAGAGGGGGTGTGTCTGAAGCTCCGCAGCACAGGAGCTTGTAAGGGGGACAGAAGCAGCTAATGGAACTGCGTTTAGTGAATGAAATGACCGCAGCTCCCTGCGCTCCAGCAACGAGCGCTTCCATCTGTATTGATGGAAGAGCTAACATCAGCGCAGTGGGCCCTCCCAGGAGCAGTGGGCCCCGTCACTTGCCCGGGTATGCCGGGTGCTGACGCCGCCCTGCTTAGTTGCCACCGAAAAAACTTAGATACCAATGATACCAATGAAAACCACATATCATCCTGCAAAAATCAAGCCCTCACACAACTCCATAGAAAGAAAAATAAAAAAGTTATGGCTCTTGGGAAGCAGCAGCAATGCAAAAAGATTTTTTTCCTTTTAAAAAAAGGGGTTTTATTGCACAAAAGTATTAAAACGTAAAAATAAATATATGTATTTGGTATCTCTGTAATCATACTGATCAAGAGAAAAAAGATAATGTTATTTTTATTTATACCGAAAAATGAACTCCGTCAAATTTATAACGTAAAAACATAGTGGCAGTATTGCTGTTTTTCCCATCTCCCTCCAAGAGAGAGTTAATAAATGTTAAACAGAATGTTATGTGTAACCCACAATGGTGCCATTAAAAACTACAACTAATCCCACAAATAACAAGCCCTCATATAGCTATATAGACAGAAAAAGAAAAAAGTTATAGCTCTTGGAACACGACGATGAAAAAAGTAAGAAAAACGCTTCGTCAGTGAGGCCCAAAACAAGCTGGTCACTAAGGGGGTTAAAAAGAAAGAGAGCAATTCCTTAAAGGGTTTGTACAGACAAAGGTTGCAGTGGGTACTGAATTATCATGCTTTTTCAACACATTTTACCTAGTTCAATTTAATACCATGATTGCCATTTTCTCGATACCAAGCTGCGCTATTGCAGTGATGGGGGAGCGTCAGAGAAGGAGGGAGGGGGAGAAAGGAAGGGCAGGGGAGAGATCAACACCGCGGTCTTTGTGGGGCTAGATGCTCACACGTTAAAGAACCTCTAATGATGTAATTGCCATGTGACCAGTAACATCCACTTGTTACTGGTTACATGATGATGACATCAAAGGTCCTTTACCCATCAACATAAAGAAGAATCTTGCTGCAGGAGACGTTTCCTGCTGTTCTTACAGGTTTGTGCTTTATGCTATACGCCTGTATTAATGCAAGGCACAGGGTCTTATTGCATTACAGTACCTCCATGTGCCTCACATTAATACTAACAGTGACTCCATCATGTACCTCATATAATGTGCAACATGGGGTTAATGATGGTGTCACTTATTCTTGATATGAGGTTCAAATGAATGTACCTTATATTAATAATAACCCTGTCAACTACCTCCTCACATAATAGACAACATGGGGTTAATGTGAAGTAAATCATGGGGTTACCTAATGTGAGGTAAGTAGAGGTCCAAATTGAAAAAACCATGTGCCTCATATTAACAGAAAGTAACCCCATCATGTACCTCACATTAACCTCATTTTGTCCATTATGTGAAAGAAAGCAATCGATACTTTGCCAAAAAAAATAAATAAATCTTAAACCTCATGTTGCTCAACAACATGAGGTTAATGTGTGGGTATTTTTTGTGCTTTTTTGCATGGTATTGCGATACTTTTTCTCAGTATCGAAATTGAATCAAAATTTTGATATTGTGACAACTCTACTACCTTCAAGAAAATGTTCCACACTTATTGTTGGGTTGTATGGTGTTATAGCTCAGATCAGCTGTAGGGAATTCTTCTAAGATTCAGTACCACACCCATGGACAGATGTGGTTCTGTTCTTGGAAGAAAACAGCTTTGCAAATCCCGTACAACCCTTTTTCCAAAATCTCCACCTTAAATTTGGATAACTGGGGAGAGCAGACATCTACCACCAGTAGAATAAATGTACAATTCAATGTGCTTTCAAAGGAAAGAGAAGAGCAGAAAGTTATGGCTACCATGACGGATCTTCTCCATAGCTTTAGTACCACAGCCATGGACAGATGTGGTTCTGTTCTTCGAAGACATAACCATAGCACAAGTGCAGGGTGTGCTCCCCTATATACATGCACAACTGCATATGGGTTGAGCATATCCTGCCTGTTAAACACCACACCGTTTTCTAATGCTTTCTTTCTTTTCTCTGTTCTTCGAAGAAAACAGCTTTGCAAATCCCAATCCCGTACAATCCCTTTTTCCAAAATCTCCACCCTACATAATTTGGATAACTGGGGAGAGCAGACATCTACCACCAGTAGAATAAATGTACAATTCAATGTGCTTTCAAAAAATCCCATACAATACCTTTTCCAAAATCTTCACCTTAAATAATTTGGATAACTAGGGAGAGCAGACATCTACCACCAGTAGAGTAAAGGCACCATTCAAGGTGCTTTCAAAGGAAAGAGAAGAGGAGATCTTCTCTATAGGTGGTGTCTGCATGGTACTGGGGTGAGCTGATACAGATGATACAAATTTCTTTCTCACACTTTTTAGTTTGACTTAAAACTTTTAGTGAACCTTCAGTACAAAAATGAACACAGTAAAAAAAAATACATAGTAATGCACTGAGCACAGTACTACGCCATTCGAGTCTACACGCACTGCTGACTATAAAGGTCTCCAGTCTACCAGTAAACTAATGCAAGCCTATTGAACATACCAAAACACTCACCTTCTACTTGGCAGTCCAATGTAAATGATATATCATCCAAAGCAATGTCAACATCTTGGTTGCCCCCTACTTGAGCTTCAAAGGCCACCCGAAATGGACTGTTGCTAGCCAGAATGACAGTGCCGTACATCCACCTTGGCTCCATGCTCTCGGCCGCTGACCACAGAAGGATATTCAACCTGTATTCAGTGACTATATATACCTGTAAAGCAGCATATAAAATACAGAACATAAAACATTCCTGTTATTAAATTATAGTAAAACTACCATTAATCACAATTTACGGGATTTAGGATGGTCTCCAGCTACGTTGACTGCATTTGCTGATTGATGGGATAGACAGCGTCACCCAGACAGCAATTTATGCCGATGATAAAACCAATCAGTCTTGCTTTAAAGAACTCCGTGCATGATGCATGCAAACCTATCATAAAAAGTGAATGACTTTGAAAAGCTGCAAAAGGCAAATGTCTAAATAATCAATTTCGTCTCATATTCCACTGACACAATAAGATGATGTGAAACAGGAAATACATGCATAAACAGAATATCCAAATAGGAGAAAAAAAAAATTCCTGTTTAGTCTATGCAGATGAGAGAAACCATAAAAGGTGACATTCAGGAATCTGTTTACTACCGGGAAGATCAGAATTTGAAGATACTACATTCATTGGAGGCAATGAAAAAAT
Source organism: Bufotes viridis (assembly GCA_033119425.1). Lineage (NCBI taxonomy): Eukaryota > Metazoa > Chordata > Amphibia > Anura > Bufonidae > Bufotes > Bufotes viridis. Next base: position 354,970,732 of record CM065593.1, read on the forward strand.
AAAAATTGGAATATTTACCGAGACTGGAAATTTAAAAGAGTTCTGCGCTTTGGACATACCGTTTTTATTAGAAGGGTCCCCAGTCATATGCTAATCATGGGGTGCCCTGATGGTTAGACTCCCAGTCATTTGCAATAATCTGGATCCTAGAATCCCGTAGTCAAGTGTGTCATTTTCTTGCAATGCCACAGCGGGGAGAAATTAGGTATTACACACTGCCAACTGAAATCAGTTGCACGGTGCAGACATGTTGGGTTCCCTAGAAAGAGAGATGCTCCTTGTAGCTACTCTTCTCTTCTGGGTCCTGAGCAGAGGACAATCTTCTATTAATTAAAAGTTCCCAAACAGGGTGTTTAAAAATGTTTTTTTTTTTTTTTATAAAAAAGAGAATCCCCTTAAAGGCCATCTGTCAGCAGATTTGTAACTATAACACTGGCTGAACTGTTACATGAGCACTTGGCATCTGTGCTGAAGGCATCTGTGTTGGTCCCGTGTTCATATGTGCCCGCATTGCTGAGAAAAATGATGTTTTAATATATGCAAATGAGCCTCTAGGAGCAACGGGGGCGTTGCCGTTACACCTAGAGGCTCTGTTCTCTCTGCAACTGCTTGATTTAGGGCTCTTTCACACGAGCGGATGCCGTGCACGAAATCGGCTGCGCAAAAGAGTGCCAAGCCCTGTTCCGGACAGCAGAGACACGGAGAATCAACATGATTGACAATGCTACGTGCCTCTTTGTGACCTTTTTGCTACAAAATCACAGTGACAACTTTATCTCACTGTGATTTTGTAGTAAAAAGATCACAGAGAGGCACGGAGCACTATCAATCATGTTAATGCTCCGTGTCTCTGCTGTCTGGAACGGGGCTTGGCCCTCTTTCCCGCAGCGGATTACCCGCACAGCATCCGCTCATGTAAAAGAGCCCTTACAGGGCTGGCAGGACCAGCAGGACTCAGTCCAAGTGGAGAGGGAGTGGCGGTTGCAGAGAGAGCACAGCCTCTAGGAGTAACAGCAACGCCCCCATTGCTCATAGAGGTTAATTTGCATATATTTACATATAAACATACATATGAATAAAGCACCAACACAAATGCCTTGAGCTGTCAAGTGCACATGCAACAGGTCAGCCAGGGTCATAGGGACACATCTGCTGACAGATGCCCTTTAAACCCAGTTAAATTTCTAGCACAGATGAGGGGGAACTGTGGAAGTTCGGCAAATCGTCGATCAGCAATTTTTTTAATTTTTAATTTTGGAACTGATTTTGCGCCATGTAGTCATGTACCATAACGTACCCTTTTCAGTGGCACACTATCATACTTAGGGTGGGTTCACACTAGCGTTAGGCATTCCGTTATTGCTTTCCGTTATAACATGGTTATAACAGAAAATAACGGAATGCCCAGACAGAATGCAAAACAGAAGCCTTTAAAAGGCATTCCGTTTGCTTTCCGTCATAATACAGGTCTATGGAAAAGCATAACGGATCCGTCTGGGTCCCGTTATGCAAGACGGAAAACAAAGTCCTGTCCACAGGACTTTGTTTTCCGTCTTGCATAACGGGACCCAGACGGATCCGTTATGCTTTTCCATAGACTTGTATTATGACGGAAAGCAAACTGATTGCCTTTAAAAGGCTTCCGTTTTGCATTCCGTCATAATTAAAGTCTATGGGCAAAAGAGCAGATCCGTCCTTCCGTCTTATGGATTCCGTTATGTTCCGTTATAACTACGTTATAACGGAAGGCCATAACGGAAACCATAACGCTAGTGTGAACCCACCCTTATCAACATTATTGTTGGTAAATTTGAGGCATTTAAGCCCCACCCCTGGGATACTCCAAACCTGCCGAAGGGCACCAACCTCTGGATGAGGCTTATATAAGCTCCACTTATTTTCGGCCTGGAAGAGCCTGAATTTGCTGGGGTTGCGTCTGAAAACTAGAAACAGCCCTTGCAAATTCAGCATTGTGGGCAACTAGGCACTAATTGCTGCAGGTCAGGCTTCAGCAGCGTCAGGCCATTGGCAGTTATTGCCAGTGGAAGATGTCGATGCTTTTTTCCCAAAAAACAAGGAAAGTTTGAGAACTGAGACTTCTAGCTACTTGCAATTGGCCAAAGTAACTTATACAGTACTTAAAAACTAAAACTAACACCTACTTGACAACTTTTTAAAGTTGGTATGTGGGAGAGCCTAGAGAGTGGTGTACAAAGTGCGTCCCCCCAAATTCTTTTTGGTCGTGGGCATTTCAAGTCTACACCCCTTTTCCAATAAGCCAGCCCCTTTCATGATACATCATGTCCCTTTCTTAGATCCTGTGGCATTCACAGGGAAAGAGCTGCAACAGACAGGACACACCGCCTGAGCTGTGATCGGGAGAGAGCTGCAGCAGAATGGACATGCCCCCTGAGAGGACACCCTGAGCTGCCAGCCTGAAAAAAATGCAGCAGAACAATTGGAGCAATGGATGGGGAGATCTTTGGATCCATGTGAGGTACGGGGCTGGTTCTTGCTTTGTTAGAAAGAGAATGCCCTGTACTATATGATGTGTGATTTTCATTTTTAACATGAATTATTACATAACCCCTTTAACTTTCCAAACTGAAGTACATAATTGTAAAACATTTATTGTAGATTAATGGATTTCCAATTTATTTTTTTCACCTTTAACATCCCGGACTGTGGAGGTCCAAATAGGTAATACCAAAACCGGACTCTGCACTTCTCAGTGGTGGCAGGAAAAGCTTTGGTTGTAAATATCCGTGCAGTGTCGCCACCTTTCTGTCTGACTGCATTGGCATAGAGAAAGAATCTTCCTGTACCTTTTAAAGAAGACAGATCGTCATTTTCCCATATCGGATACATAGAGATAGTAATTAATGGATCATAATTATTACCCCACAAATATAACACTTAGGGCTCATGCACACGACCGTATGTATTTTGCGGTCCGCAAAAAATATGGATGACGTCCATGTGCATTCTGTATTTTGTGGTAAGGAACAGCCGGCCCCTAATAGAACAGTCCTGTCCTTGTCTGTAATGCGGACAATAATAGGACGTGTTCTATTTTTTTGCGGATCGGACATGAGGACATACTAGAATTGAATGCACACGGAGTAACTTCTGTTTTTTTGGTGGACCCGTTGAAATGAATGGTTCCACATATGGTCCTCAAAAAAACAGAACGGACACGAAAAGAAGATACGTTCGTGTGCATGAGTCCTTACCGTAAGGCCTCGTGCACATCACTGTTCTGCAAACTGGGTAGTGCAAAATACATACTTACCAACATTTCAGTTTTTAAAATCGGGCACTATAACCCTCGACCCTGAAAACACCCACTTATGAGCGGGATTTATGCTAACCAGTCAAATTTTTAGCACAAGTTTGCCAGGACTGTCTCTAAAAATCAGGGACAGTCTCTTCAAATTCAGGACAGTTATCAACTATGAAAACATGATCCATGTACTTTCTTCCCAAGTATGTCCGTTCCGCTAATAGATAGAACATGTCCTATACTTGGCCATAAAATGCAGACCACGGACCCATTGAAGCCACAGTATCCATATTCCCGCAGATCCTCAATTTGTGGACCGTAAAATTCATACGGTCGTATGCATGAGGCCTAAAAGGAAACCTGCCACCATAAAAATGCAGTGCAATCTGCAGGGAACATGTAATAGAGCAGGAGAAGCTGAGCAGATTGATATCTAGTTTTATAGGAAAAGATTTAATAAAACTTGTAATTTATACGATTATATCTCTGCTATTTCTGTAGGAGTCATGTGGGCGGTGCTCTCTGTGACTGCATACAATTATAGCTAACAGTCCCTGATTAGGACCGCCTACATGACTCCTACACTCAGAAATAGCAGACATATAAATGTATAAATTACAGGTTTTGGCCTCATGCACACAAACGTATTTTCTTTCCGTGTCCGCTACGTTTTTTTGTGGACCATATACGTAACCATTAATTTCAATGGGTCCGCAAAAAAATGGAAGGTACTCCGTGTGCATTCTGTTTCCTGATATCCGCTTTTTCGTTCCGCAAAAAAATAGAGCATGTCCTATTTTTTTCTAGTTTGCGGACAAGGATAGGCATGCAAAAAAATGGATCCACAAAAAAATCCGCAATTTGCGGACCGAAAAACACATACGGTCATGTGCATGAGGCATTTACTGAATCTTTTCCCATAAAACTATATATCGATCTGCTCAGCTCCTCCTGCTCTATAACATGCTGCCTGCAGATCAGACATCCATGTTCAATGGATTATGGAATTACTATATAATGAAAAATGGGATAACATAGTTTATGTTTTAATTGCTCATCATTGTCAACATATCTGCTTGCTGTCAGTGAATGGAAATATTTAACATGTAGAGATTAAGTGTTCTGTCCTGTGCAAGTCCACTCTATCACTCATTCCTGCATCAGTTGGAAATGATGAGGACAGGATTTCAACCTCTAGAGGCTCATTCACGCAAATGTTTTTTTGTGTTCCGTATACGGGCCGTTTTTTGCGTTCAGTATACTGTCTGTATAGGGAACCATTCATTTCAATAGGTCGGCAAAAAAAAAAAAACTACCTTTTTAGTAATTTCCTATTATTGCCCGCAAATCACATTCCGTGGCTCCATTCAAGCCAATGGGGCTGTAAAAAAAAACTGAATGCTTTTGGAATGCATCCGAATGTCTGTTCCGTTTTTGCTGAAGCATGTACTGAAAATGTTATGCCCAGCCCAATTTTTCAATGTACTTACTGGTAAAACATTATTACATGCTTCCGTTTCCGTTTGCGCTCTGCAAAAAACGGATCACAAACGGAAACCATACGGAAACGGAATGGAAACGGAAACACTATTGAAACCAAAAACAGAAAAACGGATCCGTTAAAAAAATGGACCGCAAAACCATATGGTCGTGTGAACGAGCCCTAAGTGTATACAAGTTTCTATTCACAGGCAAAAAGCCTGTTGTAAAAAAATATGCTAAAAAACGGAAACAATATTAGAAAGTTGCAATTTGTTGCATTATGCAATATTATGCTTTATTTACTGAAAGCTGGAAAATACCTTTAAACGTCGCAATAGAGGAATGCATCAAACTTATAAAAAATTGGCGTACTGTACAAAAGTCATACATTTTGGTGTAAGTTCTATTTTGTGTCAAAATTTGCGACTTTTAGCTGTTTTACATCACCCTCGCTACTTACTGACAAGTGAGTGGGAAAGTGGGTGTGTTTACATATGTTAATGAGTTTCACTCCAGATTTAATAAATGTGATTTTTTTTTTAAAGAGTAACTACATTTTTGTGTAAAATGTAATAAGATGTTCCTAATGCCGTAATAATAGTTTTTCTAATATACTTTATTAAGGCATTTTGTATTTTCATTACACTTCCCCCCTCCCCCCTAAAGCGCACCATTCCCTGTACGCTTAAAATTAAAATTGATGTAGCTTAGCGGAGCAGGCAGAAGCAGGAGCCGCTCTGCTAATCCTGGCATAGCCCCCTCCGGGGGCAGCAATACGCGCTCCTGCCCGTACGCACTGCTGCTATGGCCCCATTCATAAAGTGTCTACAGCCCGTACTCCGTACACAGCTGAGCAGTCAACGGTGTACAGAAATATACATTTTGAGCGCACAGGGCGTGGTGCACTTTAGGGGATGAAAACTCTAATAAAAATACAAAATGCCTTAATAAAGTATTAGAAAAACTATTATTAGGGCATTAGGGACATCATATGAAAATTGTACTCAAAAGTTTAGTTACTTTGCAAAAAAAAAAAAGAAGTTTCCAAATCATTCCAGTAGGGGGTGGAGTAGGAAAACTGGAGTAGCATTTATAGACAAAAGTGTTAGGCCTCTTTCACACGAGCGTGTCTGGATTAGGTCCGGATGCGTTGCGGATGCGTTCAGTGAAAACTGTGCGATTTCACAGGCAAAGCCATTCAGTTTTGCCGGCAATTGCGTTCAGTTGTTCAGTTTTTTCCGCGCGGGTGCAATGTGTTTTGATGCGTTTTTCACGCACGTGATAAAAAACTGAAGGTTTACAAACAACATCTCTTAGCAACCATCAGTGAAAAACGCAACGCACCCGCACTTGCTTGCGGATGCATTGCGTTTTTCACGCAGCCCCATTCACTTCTATGGGGCTAGGGCTGCGTGAAAAACGCAGAATATAGAACATGCTCCGATTTTCACACAACGCACAAGTGATGAGTGAGAAAAAACGCTCATGTAGACAGACCCATTGAAATGAATGGGTCAGGATTCAGTGCGGGTGCAATGCATTCACATCACGCATTGCACCTGCGCGGAAAACTCGCCCATGTGAAAGGGGCCTTAGGCTTAAAAAGATTCCACATTTTTCAAACAATGTGAACTTTTGGTAGATTTGGTGTACTTTTCTCCATTGCAAACTCAAAGGAAAACTGACTTTAAAAAGTCCCATCATGATACACTCCTAACTCACCTAAAACCTATTATTTTTACCTTTAATATACAGCATACTTTTATCATTCTATTATTTAGGGTGTTTTTCCTACTGACGAGTCCCATGTACTGTAAGTGCTGTCGGCAGTTCTTAGAATTTGACTTTGTAATTAATTATGTTTTTTTTTCATAAAATGATTACTTTCTTGTCTCATAATTAGGACTTCTTTTCACAATTATGACTATTATAGTCAGTATAATGTATTTATATGTCAAAATGGGGACTATATCCATCCTGATTATGAATTATTTCTGATAAACATGACTTTTTGTCTCCTAATTATTACCTTTCTTATAATTGTGACTTTATATGATAATTATGATCCCCCCCCGCCCCCCGCAATAATTATGTCAGTTCGAGCCCCGCTGAAAACCAGAGAGGTTTTACACATATTTGATAGGTTTATGATGACCTGCATGCCAGAATTCTGGCCTCAAAAAGTTGCGAAATAGAGTTCAGTCTTTATGGCCTATTTATGCAAACATTTTGCGCCATTTTGCATTTTTATACCACTCACTTGAGTTTTGAAAAGAGGATGAAAAAGTGGTTGTGGATAGCTGGTCGAGCTGATTTAAAGGGAATCTGTCACCTGCCTATCGTCATTTTTTTCTGTCACATTATCTATGTGTAATAAAGTACCTATATCCGGATCTGTTCTTCTTTTTTCTTTGTCACTTGTCATTTTGATAAAAAACTGAATTTTCCTTTATGCTAATTAGGGTCTATGGTGCCCAGAGGGGCATTTTTTCTCTGCTCAGGAGCCCAGTAATGCCCCCCTTATGTGCCCAGCCCACCTAAATTTGAATCCCCAAGCACGCCTACAGCTGCAGAAATCGCCTCCCAGAGGCGAGGCTAATGGCTCCGCACCCGGCTACCTCCGCTTTCAGGCCACAATAAAGCCCCGATCTCCATCTCGCTGGCCGCCGGAATTTTCGCTCATGCGCAGTGCCGTCGATTGCCTGCTCCTGCGCGATTCTAAGCCAACTGAGGACAACAGCCTCAATAGTGTCACTGGGCATGCGCCGAGCCCATTGACGTTTTAAGAGCGCTGTTGCCCTCAGTTGGCTTAGGATCGCGCAGGCGCAGGCAATCAGCGGCACCGCGCCTGTGCGAGAATTCCGGCGAAGATTAGGGCGTTATTGTGGCCTGAAAGCGGAGGTAGCCGGGGGCGAAGCCATTAGCCTCGCCTCTGGAAAGCGGTTTCTGCAGCTGTAGGCTTGGGGATTCAGATTTAGGCGGGCTGGGCACATAAGCAGCATTTTTACTGGGCTCCTGAGCAGAGAAAAAATGCCCCTCTGGGCACTTTAGACCCTAATTAGCATAAAGGAAAATTCGTTTTTTTATCAAAATGACAAGTGACAAAGAAAAAAGAAGAACAGATCCGGATATTAGGTACTTTATTACACAAAGATAATGTGACAGAAAAAACTGATGATAGGCAGGTGACAGATTACCTTTAAGTCAGAATTCTCAACTGCAGCTTTTTAACACTTACTCCAGTAAAAGGGTGGCACAGATAGTGGAGGAACATTTCAAGACAGAAGTTAAAGAGCCTCTGTCAGAATCAACCCTATTAAACCAGGCATACAGCCTGGTAGGGCTCATCATGCTGATTAAAACTAGTGTTGAGCGCGAATATTCGAAAAGCGAATTTTTTTAGCGAATATTTCGAATATAGCGCTATAAATTCGCTATTTCGAATATTCGTTTTTTTTTTGTTTTTTTTTAGTTATATTTTTTTCTTTCCTACTTCCCAAAAGTAGTTCTTACCTGTCCTGAGGATTCCTGGCTTCCTGGCTGCTCTAGTCAGTGCCCGTTGCCGCTTCTGCCGACTTCCGTGCTCATGTGGAGCGTCCCCATCCATGGGAGAATCTCCATATACTAAAATGTACTGTCGGATTTGAGGAATTACGTTGAAATCGCAATGCGATTAATTCAAGTTATATTAATCGCATTGCGATTACAACTTAGCACTGCTATCTTACATAGGCTAGAATTAACGAATATGGAGTATAGCTAATGCTATGCACTAGCAGTGCTAAGTTGAAATCGCAATGCGAATACTTTAAGTTAAATTAATCGCATTGCGATTTCAACTTAGCACTGCTGCTATATTCCATATTCGTTAACTTCGTTAATTCTAGCAAGCTGACCCATTATAAACCCAGCTCTAAGTTGAAATCGCAATGCGATTAATATAACTTGAATTAATCGCATTGCGATTTCAACGTAATTCCTCAAATCCGACAGTACATTTTAGTATATGGAGACGTTCCCATGGTGATGGGGACGCTCCATGAGCACAGAAGTTATGGTTGGCTTGGTAGAATTAGCGAATAGCTTAATATGACGAATGTATTCGTCATATTCCTCAAAACGAAGATAACGAAGTATTCTACATCTTCGCTTTAGCTACCTATTCGCCTCGTCATCGTCAACTTCGCTATTCGCTAATTCTAGCAGCAATCAAATAGGAAGGATGACTTACTAGACAGTTGTAGTTAAATTGCTATGCGATTTTTTTTTTTAATACAATAATTATATTACTTGATAAAATTATTATAAGTATTCTATTTATTAAAAAAAAAAATCGCATAGCGAATTTAACACAGCTGTCTCACTCTCTATAGTCAACCTTCCTATTTGATTGCTAGAATTAGCGAAGTTGACTAATAGGTAGCTAAAACGAAGATGTAGAATACTTCGTTATCTTCGTTTTGAGGAATAGACGAATACATTCGTCATATTCGTCATCCTCGCTAATTCTAGATAAGAAACCAATAGGAAAGTAGCCTTAAGTACAAATCGCAATATGCGATTATTTAAATCGCATGTTAATCGCGATAACTAGAAAAAATGACGAATATTCGATTTCGACGAATATGAAACGAATATTCATTCGAATATTCGCGAATTTCGTCGAAATCGAATATGGCACCTGCCGCTCATCACTAATTAAAACGATACCTTTCTTTTGTCTGTATGTTAAACAGATGCAGAGATGTTTACGTTTTATTCATATATAAATGACAATTTTGAGCACTAAGAAGCGGGGCTGAATATTCTGACCACTGCTATGTAACACCCCCCGTGCTGTGCACACGCCCCCCCCCCCTCCCATTGATTGACAGGGCTAAACATCAGGCTGCGGACAGAGCTGTGTCCAAGCAAGTGAATATCATGACCACCGAATTGGGTGCATCACATACAAGTGAAAGCAAACACAATACTTTTTAGACTTTATGGATTTTACTAAAGCTGTGGCACAACCAAAAGAACAAGCGGACACTCCATGTGGGATTTAAACTGGCCACAGCTTTATTGAATAATAACACATAATTCCGAAAACGATATGTCTGCTGCAGCGAGCCGCTGTGGGCACGATATTATAACCCAACTTTCAAGAGTCTCCAACCGAGAGATGAACCCGTGGGGTACGACGTCTCAGTATTAACTCCCCAAATTCCATAATTTCTGGCCTCACAACCCCGCTAACGTTTTGAAGGTTAAACCTAACCTGAGAGACAACCCCACGAGGCCCAAACCCAGTCAATACCATTCTGAAAATCCATATTCAATATATCTAGGCCTATGAGGTTCAAATGGACGCCATCCTGTCTTTTTAAGGAATTACCACCACTCTCAATCACCCTATGTCAAATGGAAAAACCGCCTATGTGGCGGACAAAGGCGGAGACTGCCCATATTCAGTATTCTGCTGCACCTCTCCATGGCGAAATAGTTTTTAGCTGCAGGCCACGTAGCTATGGAAACTATTTCCGACCAAACCAACGAAAAAGCCATTAACTAGGGCACAACATCTGGCTAAGGGTCCATTCACATGTCTGTGGTGTGTTGCGGATCCGCAGATTGCGGATCCGGAACACACCCTGCCGGTACCCCCACAGCTGCGGACAAGAATAGGACATGTTCTATCTTTTGCGGAGCCGCAGCCTAGAAGTTTGGGGCCGCGCTCCGCAAATGCGGAAGCAGAGAGCACATAGTGTGCTCTCTGCTTCACGTCCGGCCCCATAGAGAATGACGGACGTAAGGACTCACAACTGCCTCGCTTGCTGGCCCAGTACACGAAAGAATGTCCCACGGTCCACACCAGAACAAGCGGTGTTTCTAAAATTAGAAAAGGTTGGGATGAACATAGGATTTGTATCAGTTAGATTTCCAAGCACCTAATTTTTTTTATCTTTATTTCAGACGAACCATAAAGAAAAGCCGTGTTGTGGTGGCAGCTCCTATCCGAAAATAATGTGTAGTGAAAAGGCATTTTTACAGCCCTGCCTGGCTACAACAGGCTGCCAGAATGTGGCAGAATTGACATAAGGAAAGAGCTAAGGCGTCCCGGGGAATAAATAGTGAGCCTTTCGTTGGGGGTCTGATATATATATTGACAGAGGTTGTAAACAGGGCAGACCTGCCTCCAATAACGTACAACGGGACAATACGGCCATTTCTCTGCTGATCTGTTTTTTTATTTCGGCAGCAAAACAAGAATGGAATCAGAAAATAGGAGGACATCCTCTTTTTGTAAACCGCCTAGTAAAGCGGTCAGTTGTGATATTAAGTCGCCAATGCGAAAAGCCCCGAAAAACAAAAGGGTAAATGCAGAACGAAAAAGGAGTGTTTTGCAAGAATTAGCACACACACCTGGGAGAGCCAGTAGTAGTTGATTCAAAATGGCAGGGTTCAATTGGTCTGCGTTTGTCTGTTTTTGTGCAGGAGGATTTTTGTCCAGGATATGAGAATCTACTCTCTTCTATTCCATTAACTGACACAGGTAGGCTAGTGCAAATAGTCTTAGCGGCTGCCGCACTAGAGGCTCCTTGAGACCGCATAGCCTCCAATCGACCTAGAGTGGCGATGACTCTGCTATGATGATCCTGTATTCCCTTTTCTTTTTTGCAACATTGAGCCATCAGAGCCAGGTACGGTAATAGGATCTGAAGGTGGTAGGAGCTATGGATTCCTTCACCAGGTTCAACAATTCTCTGAAACGATGTTCCATAAGCAGGGTGGCACTGCAGTTGCTGACTGCTCCTCGTGTGGAGCCAGACTCTGAAAAATGGTCATCTGGAAGCGGGACCGAGAGTCTGCCAAATCATTGCATACCCAGGGAACATGTTTTGCCTTAAACCGTAGATTTAGCTCTAGGCAACAAAGGATAAAATGGCGCAGCAGGGCGAGGACTGGGAGAGAGGATGAGGTTGACCTATTAAGGACGTATACCTCGCTAATATTGTCTGTCCAGAATTAGGGGTCGACCGATATTGATTTTTTAGAGCCGATACCGATATTCTGTGAACTTTCAGGCCGATAGCCGATATTTTATACCGATATTTTGCGCATTTTAATTTTTGGATTTTTCTTTTCTGTTACAGCGTCCAACGCTTTAAAAAAAAAATATTTAATAGTTTTGACTTTTTGGGCACGGCGATATGTTTTTTTATTTATTGTTTATATATTTTATATGTAAAATTGGAAAAGGGTTAATTTATACTTAATATTTTGGTGTTTGGTACTATTTTAATTTTTTTTTACTTTTTATTTTATTACTATTTCCCCCCTTAGGGGTAGAACCTGGGCTCTTTACATCCCTTGTCCTATTCACCCTAATAGAGATCTATCAGGGTGAATAGGACCTCACACTGTCCCTGCTGCCCTGTGCTATGGGCACACAGCAGCAGGAACCATGGCAGGCAGGGCTTCAGTAGCGTCCTGGCTGCCATGGTAACTGATCGGAGCCCCAGCATTACACTGCTGGGGCTCCGATCAGAAGAGAGGAGGTGGGGGATCCTGTGGCCACTGCCACCAATGATATTAATACTGAAGGGATGGGGGGGTGGAGGGGGGATGGGGGAGGACAAGGACGCACTGGCCACCAATGTTTTTATACTGTGGACAGGGGGGGGCTGAGGGCGCACTGGCCACCAATGATAACAAGGTTTAAGATATTACAAGCACATTGCCCAGACCCTGCCTCTGATAGATGGCTGCGATCCGCGGCAATTAACCTCTCAGGTGCGGCACCTGAGGGGTTAATTGCCGCATTTGCAGCTCTCTATCAGAGGCAGGGTCTGGGCAATGTGCTTGTAATATCTTAAACCTTATTATCATTGGTGGCCAGTGCGCTCTCAGCCCCTCCTCCTCTTCTCTCATTGGTGGCCAGTGCGCCCTCAGCCCCTCCTCCTCTTCTCTCATTGGTGGCCAGTGCGCCCTCAGCCCCTCCTCCTCTTCTCTCCATTGGCAGGGCAGCGCAGCACAGGGGGAAGGAGTGACTGCCTCCTTCTCCCCTGTGCTGCTCAGGGAACATGGCCGCGCTGAGAGCAGCACGGCAATGTTCTGTGATAGCACAGTTATCGGTATACCGGCCTGGTTAGGGGACGATACCGATAACTGTGCAAATCATGAATATCGGCCGATAATATCGGCCAAACCGATAATCGGTCGACCCCTATCCAGAATACTATGCGTCTATTTCTCATCTCCTTTCCCCAAACCTCGACCGCTGCAACTATGGGATAGAGCTCCAGACATGTCAGATTACAGAGCAATGGTGACCCTTCCCACGACTGTGGCTATGCTGTAGCAAATCATTTACCCTGAAAGTAGCCCCCCATGCCTGTGCTGCCCGCTGCATCTGTAAAGAGTTCTAAATGGGTATTTGGGTTCTCAGGCTCCTGCTAGCAAGAGGCACCAGTAAATTCTGACAGAAAGGAGTGCCACACTGAAAGGTCCTGCTTGATAGATTTAGTAATCTTTATAAAATGGTGCAGCTGCTTTACGCCCTTAGTAGCGAGGGACAGCCTGCGGCAAAATGCTCTACCTATAGGAAGCACCCTGCTGGCAAATGTGAGATGCCCTAGTAGGGACTGAACCTGTCTAAGGGTAGCCTTTTTGGAAGACAGGACTTGGGACAGGAGGCCATTTAAGTTGGTAAATTTTTGTTGAGTTAAATGGAATACCATCCTATCTACATCGATTTCGATGCCTAAGAATGTAAGGACAGTTAGTGGACCCTCTGCTTTTATCTCAGCAATAGAGACCCCAAAATAATTGAGCATGTAACGGAAAGTGTTTAATAAATGTAACGTTACCTCCGTACCTGCTGGGCCTATGAAAAGGAAATCATCGAAATAATGCAGTACAGATGGGCATCCTGACTCCTCAGAGACCACCCACTGTAAGAAAGGATCAGCAGATTTTGCTGTCGCCAGCTTTGCATTCTCAAACCCTCGCACTGTTAGGTGTGATCCTCCGCAGTGGGAACATTTGGGGCTAAAGTGGCAAGAGGTGTAATATCTTGGGATTGGCTCTGTAGGCTGATGCTCCGCTGTGTGCACCTGCCATCCCTGGAAAGGTGTGAGATGCAGGATGACTAAGGCTGGGTTCACACGGGCGTCATGTTTGACGCCCGGATTGGATGCGGGTGCTTTGCGGGAATATGCGTGATTTTTCCGCGCAAGTGCAAGGAGTTTTAATGCGTTTTGCGTTTTTCGCGTGGGAAAAATCGGCATGTTTGGTACCCAGACCCGAAGCCGGACTTCATCACTGAAGTCCGGTTTCGGGTAGAGTATTCTGGAGATTTTATTATTTTCCCTTATAACATGGTTATAAGGGAAAACAATAGCATTCTCAATACAGAATGCATTGTATAATGTTGATTAAGGGGTTAAAAATAAAAAAACTTAACTTACCTTAGCCACTTGATCGCGTAGTTGGCGATCTGTCTTCTCTCTTTAAGCTTTAGCTACCAGCTAAAGGACCTGTGATGACGTCACATCACATGGTCCAATCACATGGTCCATCACGGACCATGTGATTGGACAATGTGATGTGACGTCATGACAGGTCCTTTAGACTACAGCTAATGATTGAAGAGAGAAGAGAGATCGGCAACTACGCGATCAAGTGGCTAAGGTAAGATTGTTTTCTTACCTGACATGATGCTCCCGTCAAGGCGGACTCGGCTCCTGGCATATGTCAATTTATCCGCTTTTACACGGACCTTGGGTGGCTCAGCGCTAGTGGCAGGACTTTGTACTATTGGTTCGGGCGGTACAGGGGTCACAGGTAACTCACCACCGCTGGACTGCTGCGCTGTCTTCTTAGAATCTGCCACTTGCCGCAGGCCATCCAGGTAAACTTGTAAGGAAGCGATCCGCTCCTCCAGGGCGGAGATCTCACTGCTGGATTCCGGCACACTTGCAGCAGGCTCAGACGAGGTTCTCTCATGGCGGTTCTTCCGCTGGTCGTCCATAGCCTCACTAAACTGGGCCATCCGCGCCCAATCAGCGGCTGTCTTCTCCCGTCGCGGCAGCTCTGGAGAGGGATAAGGACTGGGAGGCTTGTCCAGGATTGTCGGCTGCCAGAAGATGTTCGGGACAAGAAAGGAACTCTTCTCCTGGTACGTATTTCGGATGGGTCCCGGCGGACCTTCTGTTTCTTCCCAGTCCTCCGGTACCGGTCCTGGACGGGTCACCGCAATGGCATATGGGCCTCGCAGGCCCTCCGCGGGAGTAAACTCTACTCTCTCCCCGACCGCTAGATTATGCAGTCGCCCTGGGAGATAGCTGCGCTTGACGGACCGGCGATTCACATAATAGTCCCGGTTGGTGCCGGTCTCTTGGATGAATCCAAATCCTCTGACCTTGTCAAACTCCAGTACGACTCCGGTGCGGCGTTCGAGCTGGGGCTTGCTATCCCTGGAATCTTCATAGATCCGCTTGGTGACTTCCTCGAAATACTTTTTCTGCGTGGTGGTTTTTAAAGTTGCCGCCACTCGGACCTCGGCCATCAGGGCCGACCACGCGGGGTTCCGCGGGAGGAAGCCTTCTCGCGGCGGATGGAAACGGCAGGGCTCGGCTTGTGGCCATGGACAGGTCTGAGCCATGTCACTGGGGGTATACGCTGGGGGCGCTGGGCGCTCCTTAGTCGCTCCTGAGGTCGCCTCCATTGCTCTAACTACGGCTCCGGATCCCTCTGACTCAGGTAGGAAGTCCCGTAGCAGGGTGAGCCACTGTTCCTGCAGGCTCCACCCCGTCGTTTTTTGCACGCCCCCTAGGTATTTCAGTATAGGGTAGGCGCGGTGTCCATATTATAATCCTCAAAGGAAGGCGTTACCTCCAGGTCGTCTTCTCCTCCCTCTTGGAGGGTTTTGGCGCCAAATTTTCGCGCCACAGCAGACAGTGATGGCGCAAGAAGAAGTCCAATGGCGCCGGCGGCCATCTTGGGCACCATGATGCAGCTATTCAGTGACAGCAAGCAGGATGATAAAAAGTCCACAAAAACACACTTTCACACCGCGCTTTTTTTCTCCAGACCAGCGCAATATCCGGGAACGCTGCTGGGGTGATTTTTGCACAAATCTTGGCAACAAAAAGTTCAATAAACAAACAGGCGTTTTGTCACTTGGCAAACTGGTTAAGGCACAAAGTTCACGTTTTGCTCACAGTCCGTAAAACGTGCGTATCCTGTTCGTGACGCCAAAATGTAGCATCCCCAAGTCAGAGCAGTGTGTGGAACTAACCTGGGGAATACCAGTGATGGAGAGGTCGGCACGCTGTTCCTCTGGGGCACTCTCTGGGTTCTTGAGGGACACAGCCAGGTGCAATGTGAGGTGCCCTTGGTGTTGTAGATTAACGTGCCTATGGCTAAGTCCCTGATGTTTCGTGATGCCAGTGCCAGTAAACAGTGGCACACCGTATTTATAGTAGGAATAATGGAGGTGCAGACTTGTATCTTGAAACAGAATTCCAACTTTACTGAAACAGTGGTAATACAGAAAGCACTCTCTTAAACAGTTCTTTTGCAGACAATTGGCTTTGGTACAATCTCAGTTACAGCAGGCTTATATCCAGCAAGGTAAACAGAGGGTTAAATAACAGGACTTTGAATTGCAGGTGAACCTTACTTTCTTCCTGGCTTGTCCTGACTGGCAATTATTCTTCAAGGCCCAAATGCCCTACTTCTGGCTTATATCCTTGAATCTCCAGTTTGCAGTGTACCTCCTCTGACATTACAGTACCTCTTGCTCTAGGGATTGCCTCAGCTTGGCTCCTGCTTCTGCAGATATGGACGTAGGAGGGGAACCTTCTCCTTGGATCTGGAACCCGGTTACAGGGACTGCAATGCCCTCTCCTAGTCTGCAGGCTCCAGGCCTGCTCTGCTTTCACAGGCCCATGGCCTGTGCTTAACTCAGACACAGCCTAATCTGCTTTCTCCTTCCCTGACTGGGCCTTATATAAACTAGGGCTCCCTAGCTCCCTCTAGTGACTAGAGCTGGAATGAAATCCCTAGCAGGCCTGCACTTGGCACATTTCACAGTAACAGGGAATTACATAGCATTAAATTACATTGCATTTTATGAATAGGACTTATATCAGCCTCCCCATAGATGAGAGGAACGACAGCATCCAAGTGACCCTTCTGTAGTGACGGGCATCACAACTCCCGTACACTACACTTGCAAATTTTGAGAAGCCTTGAGCCAATTCCTGATTGTTTGGGGGATTAGATTAGACTTGTCTACCTCCGAGTCACCTGGACGTTTAAATTATCCAGATTCTCTGTCCGGCAGCTTGGGCTGGTTGGTGTATGGCTCTGCACTCCTGAACTGTGGGCACAGGAGAAGAGCTCTGGAAGCAAGGCAGGAGGGAGGGGGCTGTGAGTGAGGATGATTGCTGTGAGGAGCAGGCTCTGTCTGCTGGGCTCTGTAAGTGTCTGCAACTACTCCAAAATTCTCACCATCCGGTGGGGACTGTTGGGGGACATACTAGACCTGATGTGGAGGGGAGGGGGCTGTGATGGAGGGTGATTCCTGTGAGGAGCAGGCTCTGTCTGCTGGGCTCTATAAGTGTCTGCAACTACTCCAAAATTCTCACCATCCGGTGGGGACTGTTGGGGGACATACTAGACCTGATGTGGAGGGGAGGGAGGGGGCTGTGATGGAGGGTGATTCCTGTGAGGAGCAGGCTCTGTCTGCTGGGCTCTGTAAGTGTGAGGAATGTCAGCAACTACTCCAAAACTCTCACATCCCGTGAGGACTGGGGGGCGGATACTACACCTGATCTGGAGGGGAAAAGGATAAGCGCTCTGGTGTCTGCCTGTCCGGATGCCATTTATCTCTTCTAGCAGGCTTCTTGCTTGACCTCTGAGCCCTGTGTACCGGGCTGGGGCTCAGGCGTTGAGGTGGATGACAGCGTCTGGACCTTGCTGATTCAGGGAGTGTAGAGGGTCTCATGTCTTCAGGATTCTTGTCACCTTAAAAGACTGAAGCTGCAATGCACTTTGTGCTGAAGAACTAACACTGAAGGTAGGAACTAACCCCTCCCTCCCAAGGGGGTTACCAATAAGGAGAGGGAAATCAAAACTAGGTTTTTGACTGGAATATGTGACCCAGACATGACCACTGCCTTGCTGGATGCTGGGGCTAGTCACAACCTTAGTGGCCTCCATACAGAGGCCCGAAAGTCACTTATATTCCATACACTATAGCTTCACCACACTGAGACCTGCTCAGAAAGAAAATCTACATATTACAGCTTTTTTCACAAGCACAATATATGAATATAGATACCAGTAATGTATTTTAGCTTATATAAGCATGGGAAAAACAAACACCTTTATGTGGTAATGCTATAGCTTGGTGGTAAAGTGGTTGGTTTTGTATGTAAGGATTCCAGTTTGAATCTAGGGAGAAACATCAACATTTTTTTCTTCCATATTTATCCAATAAGAAAAGTATATGTTATTATTATATTGAAAATAATTTTTTTTTTAGAAAGCTAATAAATATTACAGTTTTTTTTATAATCATGTATTGTGCCTGTAAATAAATAGGCAATAGGTTTTAGCAAAAAAACAAAACAAAAAAAACACTATTCTCAATATATTAAGACCTAATTATTATATGATTATACACTATATTATTTATTATAGTATAGCCTTTTAATATGGTTTTGAATAAGAAGGGAAAAAATACAGAAATAAAATCTTTATATTTACTGGGGTTTGAACCTAGAATCTCTACATGCAGACCAAACCACTATACCACTAAGCTATAGCATTTCCATAAAGAGATAAGTGCTTTTTCCAAGTAATCCACAGCTTTTTTACTCTATAACACTGTGTGTGTTTAAACACCATCTGCCCCCTGATAGGGGCAATTTTTGGAAGGTTTCTAATATTAAAAAGCATAACACATGTGATAGTGGTGTGTGTTTTTAAGCAGGCTGGTTAATTAACATTGTTATCCATGAGTTTACCCATAGCTATGTATGTCAATGTCACTCTGACATCATTTACTGTTACAGTCATTGCATTAAATAGCTTAAAGGGGCATTGGGAAGAAAAAGCAAAAATAAAAAAAATACAATTTTAAGGCAAAATCTAGTACATTTGATTCTTGTAGTATTGATTTTAACACAAATCAAATTATTTTGCAAAATTCTACAAATTGGACATGTAAAAAATTGCAAGAAGTTCACTAATCTCTACTATTGGTCTAATTTGTGTATCTACCTATGTATCGCATATCTATCTATAGTATCTATCAATGGTATCTACAGTATCTACCTATCTATTTTGAAGGACAATTTCACTTAATAATGACAGTGAGGCATATGTATTCTCCAAAATGTGATTAAAAATATTTTGTGCCATATTTTATCTATCAATCCCATACCTATATTTCGCAAATATTTGCTACAATATTCGTCATATATTCGTGAATTCGTGGTTATTTTCTTGATTGCGAAAATCGGCAATGTAATATGCGCATAATACAAGCGTGGGTCACTATAGCTACATTTTTCAAACTGCTAGAAGTTTTCTGAGACTGGAGAAAATGGTTGGCATGGCAGAACATTATAACAGCTTTACATGCACAAAGTGCTCCGATATATTAGCGATTGCGCAAATCGGCAATTAATGATGCGCATATTTTTGTGCAATACGTACAAATTCACATTTTAGCAGGTCTGACGACATCTTAGTGATTGGTGCACTAAGTATTGTGGTAAACTTGTGACATCACAGTACAATGTATGTAGCATGTATGTATGGATAGTAGAACCTATCACACTACCTAACACCCTGCACTGGAACCTTATAGCTACACTATATCACTATCTAACCTACACTGACTATCTCCCACTAACTATCTGCATTATATATATAAGCTAACTAACTAACTAACTAACTAACTAACTAGCTAACTAACTAACTAACTAACTATCTAATGCAGGGATGCTCAACCTGCGGCCCTCCAGATGTTGCAAAACTACAACTCCCAGCATGCCCTGACAGCCTATAGCTATCAGCCTACAGCAGGGTATGGTGGGAGTTGTAGTTTTACAACAGCTGGAGGGCCGCAGGTTGAGCTTCACTGATCTAATGTAATGTGACACAGGAAAGCAGAGAGCACAGCAATGACACTGCTGTCTCTCTCTCTCAGAACTGTAATAAACTGTAGTAAATGGCTGCTGGGGAGGTTCTTATATAGTAAGGGGTAGGCAACTTTCCTATTGGTTGCTAGGGATATTGCTAAGCTCAGACAAGGACATTGCAGCCTTCTTATTGGCCCACAAGCAAAATTGGAGGTTACTGATGAAAAAACATTTTTTAGAATATTCAAAAATACGAATATATATCACTATATTGTAAATATTCGCGAATTCTCGAAGTTGCGATATTCGCGATTGAATTTCACGATTCGAATATTTGTGCCCAACACTATCTATCAGCTGGATCCATCCATTATCTAATGCCTTTCAATAAGTGTCCTATAATTCAGACTTCAGATTACAAGATGATTTATCCACTTGATTATTGTAATGTATTTCAAGTAATATTGGCAACGTTGGATGTGAACTCCAAACATCAATAACATCCAATATATTTTTTCCATTTGATATCACTTCAGCCCTATTTTGTGTTTTTTTGAGCTTTACACTTCAAAGAGACGTAATCCTTTGATGGACAATTTACAATTAGCTTGATAATGTGGTGACATTGACTCTGGTACATTGTGTAAAGCGCCAATTATTTTCTTTTCATGTCTCTTCACTACAATCCACGTTGTTTTCCCTATATTTCCTATTTTTTACCCTATATAGGAGTCCTATATTTATGTTTCTGACACAAATTACATTCCATGTAGACGTACCCTTAAAGTGTCCCTCCTATTGCCATCTCCTGTCCAATCTGACATTTAGTGTTGGAAAATACAGCTGGGGAGAAGAATATCAAAGACTGGTCCTATTTTAAGCACATAGTGACATTTACATCTATATTATACAGCTGACACCAGCAAACAATGTCTGGGAATTCTTATCTGGACACTTAACCCCTTCATGACACATGACGTACTGACGTATTTAGTCATGGAAGGCACTGCTTTCCCGCATTTGGACGCAATAGTACGTCATGGTGATCGGGCGGGCACCGGAGAGGTCCGCGCCCGATCACTGCAGGGGTCCTGCAGTCCCTGGTAGCCGGGCCCCTGCTGTATCTGACGGCATTGCTGTTTACAGCGAATTAACCCCTTCTATCCCGCGGTCCGTGCTGACCGCAACATAGAAGCGGTTTGTGTCGGGTCAGGGAGCGCATCGGGTCCCCGTGCTGCTGTGACAGAAACCCAAAGTGTTAGAAGGCAGCCGGATGCCATGCAGAGGCTGCCCAATGCCTTGCACGGCATCGGGACCTGCCTTCTACGGGTGCCCAGGAGATCCAGCCCCAGGCTCGTCTCCTAGGCAACCTGTTAGTGTACTGCTTAGTGTAGTACACTAACAGGCAATGCTTTACAATACATAAGTATCGAAAAGCATTGCAGAGGGGATCAGACCCCCAAAAGTAAAAAATAAAGTAAAGAAAAAAAGTTAAAAGTGTTTTTAATAAGTTTTTAAGTAAAAAAAGAAAAAAATGACCTTTTCCCCACACACATATTAGGTATCGCTGCGTCCATAAGGACCTCTATAAATATATCCCATGATCCACCCTGTCTGATAAACACCTGTGATGATGTGAACAGTAAAATGTGCGGTAGTCGTATGGTGGGGGTGTGTATCTCACATGGTGGTTCAGTTTCACTAGGTGAGATAGCTGAAATCCAGAAAAGTGCTGCTTCAGTAAGGCATAGCTTGCTGGAGATTGTTTGGTTAAAGTTGTATGGGCTGGATTTCTTTGGACTGGGAGTCAGGTTGGTGGTGGGTGTCTCTCAGTCCACACCCCTAATCCATTACAGGTTCCCTGGCCCAGGTGAGGCCAGCAGGGTTAATCAAGGAGGGATAAAACAACCCTCTCTGTGTGTGTCAGGGGGAGATATTTTTAAAGAGAGCCAAGGAGGCTCTGAGAGAGTTTGAAGCAGAAGCCTAGGATGGCTCTGTGAGCATGGCCTCAGCTGAGGGGGGCTAGGGGCTAGCCACATTTGATGGGACATTGTTACAGCCAGGAGGCTGCTGGGCGAGTGGCTGAGAAAACCGCATCCGGTTCCAGGTGTGAACGGCGCTACAGAGGTGAGATAGGGAATACCTCTGTTTAGTGAGAGCCCAGCCGGGCAGGTGTTTGTTTTGTATTGTGTTATTTTTTTTGTGTGATGTGCCACTAATAAATGCACAGTTGGGACAAACAAACCGTGGTCAGCGAGAATATTGTGAGAATGACCCCCAAAAGTACAGCGATCCCTTACACACCATAAAAAAAAAATTAAAAACGGTGTAAAAAAAGAGCCATTTTTGTCACCTTACATCCCAAAAATTGCAACAGCAATTGATCAAAAAGGCATATACCCCCTAAAATAGTACCAATCAAACCGTCATCTCATAAAATGAGACCTTACCTAAGACAATCGGTCAAAAACTAAAAAAACTATAGCTCTCAGACTATGGATATACTAAAAATCATTATTTCGGTTTAAAAATGCTATTGTGTAAAACTTAAATAAATAAGAACGGTACCAATAAAAATGTTAACTCTTCCTGCAAAAAACAAGCCCCTGCAATAGACGATCGGCAGAAAAATAAAAAAAATAAGGCGTTCAGAAAATGGAGACACAAACATTATTTTTTTTTCAAAAATGCTTTATTATGTAAAACTGAAACAAAGATAGAAAGTAGACATACTTGATATCATTGCGTCCATAAGAACCTGCTCTATAAAAATAAAACATGATCTACACTGGCAGATGAATGTTGTAAAAAATAAAAAATAAAAACGGTGACATTTTTTGGTTACCTAGCCTCACAAAAAACGTAATATAGAGCAATTAAAAATCATATGTACCCCAAAATAGTACCAATAAAACTGGCACCGTATCCCGTAGTTGTGGTCACTTTTTTGAGTTTCTACTGTAGGGGTGCATTAAGGGGGCTTCAAATGGTACATGGCATCTAAAAACCAGTTTAGCCAAATTTGCCTTCCAAAAACCATATGGAGTTCCTTTCCTTCTGCGCCCTGCCGTGTGGCCATACAGCAGTTTACGACCACATATGGGGTGTTTCTGTAAACTGCAGAATCAGGGTAATAAATACTGAGTTTTGTTTGGCTGTTAACCCTTGCTTAGTTACTGGAAAAAATTGATTAAAATATAAAATCTGCCAAAAAAGTGAAATTCTGAAATCTCATCTCCATTTTCCATTCCCTTACGTCATACAGCAGCACAAGTGGGGATTTCTCCCCTGTGAACAAACAGGACAGCGGAATTTTTGCTGAGCAAAAAATTTACCTAACAAGTAATAATTAGTGTTGAGCGCGAATATTCGAATAGCGAATTTTTTTAGCGAATATCGGCACTTCGCTAATTCGCGAATATTTCGAATATAGCGCTATAAATTCGCTATTTCGAATATTCGATATATTTGAATATTCGAAGTCTGCCGACTTCCGTGCTCATGGAGCGTCCCCATCACCATGGGAGCGTCTCCATATACTAAAATGTACTGTCGGATTTGAGGAATTACGCTGAAATCGCAATGCGATTAATTCAAGTTATATTAATCGCATTGCGATTACAACTTAGCACTGCTATCTTACATAGGCTAGAATTAACGAACATGGAATATAGCACTAGCAGTGCTAAGTTGAAATCGCAATGCGATTACTTCAAGTTAAATTAATCGCATTGCGAATTCAACTTAGCACTGCTGCTATATTCCATATTCGTTAACTTCGTTCATTCTAGCAAGCTGACCCATTATAAACCCAGCTCTAAGTTGAAATCGCAATGCGATTAATATAACTTGAATTACGATTGCATTGCGATTTCAACGTAATTCCTCAAATCCGACAGTACATTTTAGTATATGGAGACGTTCCCATGGTGATGGGGACGCTCCATGAGCAAGGAAGTTTATGGTTGGCTTGGTAGAATTAGCGAATATGACGAATGTATTCATCATCTTCCTCAAAACGAAGATAACGAAGTATTCTACATCTTCGTTTTAGCAACCTATTCGTCAACCTCGCTAATTCTAGCAATCAAATAGGAAGGTTGACTATAGAGACAGCTGTGTTAAATTCGCTATGCAATTTTTTTTTTAATAGAATAATTATATTACTTGATATAATTATTATCATTATTCTATTTATTAAAAAAAAAATATATATATATAATCACATAGCGAATTAAACACAGCTGTCTCTATAGTCAACCTTCCTATTTGATTGCTAGAATTAGCGAAGTTGACGAATAGGTAGCTAAAACGAAGATGTAGAATACTTCGTTATCTTCGTTTTGAGGAATATGACGAATACATTCGTCATATCCGTCATCTTCGCTATAATTCTAGATATGAAACCAATAGGAAAGTAGCCTTAAGTTAAAATCGCAATACGCGATTATTTAAATCGCATATTAATCGCGATAACTAGAATAATGACGAATATTCGATTTCGACTAATATGAAACGAATATTCTTTCGAATATTCGCGAATTTCGTCGAAATCGAATATGGCACCTGCCGCTCATCACTAGTAATAATTAATTATTCAAAAACCCACCCCTATAAAGGGTAAACCACCCAAGAAACAGTGCTTTTTTTCTCTGTCCCTGTGGACAGTGGGACAGTAGGAGGACGATTTTTGTCCTTCCTTTGTATGTGTTTCTATTTTTTTTTTTTGCTGAACTTCCCTGACAGGCAGTCTTTCTGTTGCGGGCGGTATTATTTACCTCCCTCCTCTCTTTTTCAAGCTATATAGCTTGTTGTTTTTGTTTTTTATCGTATTACAATTTTCTGCAGGTCTGCGATTTTTTTTTTCCGCGGACTTGCTTAGTCCAGATTTTACAGTGCGCCGCTTCGGCTGCGCCTCTCACCTTCAGTCCACAGGTTTCCCGGCGCTGCAGGTCTGTTCCTCCTCTTTCAGACCGTAGGCTAGCGGGGGGACGTGTTCTCTCCACTTCTACGGGAGCCTCGCCGCCGGGAAGCTTGCTGGGATGCCGCTGACTCGGTCCGATTCTTCGGCGGCATGGGGGGCCTGGCCTATCCTGGTACCTCGAGTCGGCTCGGCGCTCGCGCGCGCCTCCCTCCGCTCTGTGCTCCTGCAACTCTGTATGCTGCCTGTATGGCAGTTTCCAGTACTTCACCTCCAGCTCCTCCTCCCTTTTACTGCTAATAACTTCCCTTCTGGGAAGAAGCTTATTTTTAATCTATTTTTTGGGTCCTTGTGGCAGGCTTATTCTATAAGCCTGAGGATAATGCATTATTATAAATAAATAAATAGATAAATAATGCAGTAATGAGGTGGGTGGGAGCACAGCCCTCTTGGAGGGCGGGGCTCCACCTATTTAAACCCCCTCCTCACAGTCACAAGGCCTCTTTGTCTTTAGAGAGCTGCAGGTGTCGCGTGTGG
The DNA here is from genome assembly GCA_033119425.1 of Bufotes viridis. Classification (NCBI taxonomy): domain Eukaryota; kingdom Metazoa; phylum Chordata; class Amphibia; order Anura; family Bufonidae; genus Bufotes; species Bufotes viridis. The sequence goes on from CM065593.1 coordinate 354,996,098, forward strand.
TCCTAGACCTTGCTAGACATTACTGATTTTTCTTTTCATTTTTAGATGGCGTCCCCTAATGGTGAACGTGGGAAGTCTGCCAACAAACAGAGGCACCTTGTGTGTGCTTCCTGTGAGATGCCTATGCCGGACTCTTACAAGTATAATCGCTGCCCGTTATGCCGTTCGGCCCAAGCCCAGCCTACTATGGCAGATATGTTTGGCTGGATGAAGAAGTTTATGGGTAACTACATTTCAGAAATCAAGACGGCTTTATCCTCTGCGAAAAGACCAAGATCACCCAGCCCTGGACCTGTACCAATGCTGGAGGAAGTGATTTCCTTGGACGATCAGTCCTCATCTTCGTCGGCGGAGGAAGATTCCTTATTCTTGTTTCCTGCTGAAATGACGCAACGCCTTTTACGCTCCACCCGGGCAAGGGACTGTGATGTTGAGCGGGGGAAGCTCCACCATCCACCTCTAGGGGGCAAAGAGCCTTCAAAGTGGACGAGAACCTAAAAAAGTTGATGTTAACGGAGTGGAAGCACCCGGAGAAGGCTCCGGTCCTCAACAAAAGATTTAAACTCATGTTTCCGAACCAGGATTCGGAGTCTGATCTCTGGTTTTCACCACCAAAGGTCGACATGGCGATCGCCAAAATGTTTAAGAGGACTTTGGTTCCGTCAGATGATGGGAGTAATTTGCAGGACCCCCTCGATCTCAAGGCTGAATGCACCCTGAGGAGGTGCTATACGTCCGCAGTTGTCTCCGCTTCCATGTCTGTCGCTTCTTCTGAAGTGTCCGAATTTGTGCAATCTCTGATTTTACGGATTCAGTCTGACCTGGAATCCGGAGTCGCCAGGTCGGACATCCTGGACCAATTCAAAACCCTACTCCTAGGGTCCGAGTTCCTCTGCGATGCCTCCACGCAGAATCCAAAACTTGCTGCAAAAGGGATTGCTCTCTCCTCTGCTAGCCGTCGCCCCTTATGGCTCCGTCCTTGGGTAGCAGACAACGCCTCAAAATTTAATTTGTGTGGTCTTCCCTATGAGCCTGGGAGGCTCTTCGGCACTGAACTCGATAAAATGATAGAGTGCTTAGCCGACAAGAAAGGGAAAAATCTCCCTCAGCAGTCGTTTCGCGGCCGTTCCCGTGCCAGAAATTACAGTACATCGGGTCGTTCCAGATCCCAGAGGCGCCAGGAATCCTCCAGGCGTGGAAGAGGTCGCGGTCGTGGGAAGGATCGCAAAGCGGACCTATGACTCTCCCGCTTACCCTCTCCCTTCCCCTCCAGGTCCGTTGTGCGACCCACAAAGTATGATTTTTCCTCGTCTTCGTTTTTTTCACCGGACCTGGCTTCAGGAAATTCCAGACCAGTGGGTCCTCAATATAATTTTATCCGGCTACAGAATAGACTTTTTGTCCCCCCCTCGGGAGAAATTTGTGTTGACCGGTCTCCTCACCCAACCCAAGCAGAGGATCGTAGAGGACGCGGTTCTCCTGTATCTGCAGAAACAGGCTCTCGAGGAAGTCCCCTCTCATGAACGAGGGCGCGGCGTCTACTCCCTCATTTTTCTAGTCCCGAAGCCTTCTGGCGATTGGCGCATGATAATAGATCTGCGTTACCTAAATAGATTCATAAGAAAGAAGCATTTTCGTATGGAGACCATCCATTCTCTACTCAACATCTTGAATCCAGGAGACCTGATGGTCACCGTAGATTTAAAGGACGCTTACCTTCACGTCCCTATTCATCCAGCTCATCGAAAGTTCTTAAGAGTTGCGGTCTCCATAGAGGGTGTAGTAAAGCACTATCAGTTTGCTGTTCTACCCTTTGGCATCTCTTCCGCTCCCCACATCTTCACCAAGGTTGTGGCTCCGGTTGTTGCCAAGCTCAGGCTTCAAGGACTAGAAATCTTGCCATGCCTAGACGACTGGCTCTTAAAAGCCGCTTCTCTAGACGTTCTTCAGTCCCATCTTCAGCTGGCTCTTCTTACACTCCAGCAGCTAGGCTGGTTAGTAAACTGGGAAACTTCCCAAATCCTGCCCTCTACTACCAGGGCATTTTTGGGCTTCATAGTCAACTCTCAGGAAATGACACTCTCTCTCTCTCCAGAGAGGAAAGACAAAGTCACAAGAGCCGCTCAGTTCCTCATGGCACCCCGTCGAGTGTCCATCAGAACTCTCATGAAGATGTTGGGGCACATGTCAGCGTCCGTGGAGGCAGTTCCCTGGGCCCTTTGGCACCTTCGTCCACTTCAGGAGGAAGTGTTGACAGTCTGGAATCGCAACCCCAAGGGGTTAGACAAGACGCACTCCCTGTCTGTTCAAGTCTGGTCCTCCCTCAGATTGTGGAGGATGGGAGGTCGTTGATTCAACCTCGTTGGATCACGTTGACCACCGACGCCTCCCTTCTAGGTTGGGGAGCCCATCTGGAAGACAGTCCAGTACAGGGTACCTGGACTCCACAGGAGAGGCTTCTCTCATCCAATATGAGAGAAATGAGAGCAGTTCGTCTAGCTCTCCATCATTTCACTCCTCTCATCCGCGGAAAGGCGGTGAGAGTCCGCTCGGACAACACGACAGTGGTCGCCTACATAAACAGACAGGGAGGGACGCGATCTCAACCTCTTCTTCAGGAAGTAGGTCAAATTCTCGCTTGGGCACAGCGCTGTCTATCCCACCTTTCCGCAGTTCACATAAGAGGGGATCTCAACGTTGTTGCGGATCGACTCAGTCTGGGTCTGCCAGTTCCAGGCGAATGGTCATTGAACAAGGATATCTTCACCCAGATCACTCTCCGTTGGGACATACCGGAGATCGACCTGATGGCAACCCGCTTGAACGCGAAGGTGGACAAGTTCTGCTCCCTTTACAAAGAGGACAACCCTGTGGCGATAGACGCTCTGTCCATAACTTGGAGGTTTAGGCTGGCTTACATCTTCCCTCCACTTTCCATGATAACACGGGTAATAACGAATATCAAACAAGACCAGACCCCGGTCATAGCAATAATACCATTCTGGCCGAAGACGTCTTGGTTTACCCAGCTCATGAAGATGAGTCTGGGCAATTCCTGGAAGCTTCCCCCAGTGCAGGACCTAGTGTATCAGGACACAGGTCCATGCCTAGATCTGAGGAGACTCAGTCTGACAGCCTGGAGACTGACAGGTCCCTACTAGAAGCTAGTGGGCTCTCTGCGGCGGTCCTGAGAACCATCTCACACTCCCGAGCGGAGTCTACAAAGAAGGCCTACTCAAGAATTCAGAAGATTTCTTCAGTGGTGTGCTGGCAAAGAGGTAGTTCCCTCAGATCCTCCTCTTTCAGCTATTTTACAGTTTCTGCAGGACGGCCTAGACAAGGGTCTAAGCCCGTCAACACTCAGAGTCCATACCAGTGCTCTCTCTGCCTTTTTAGGCAGACCTCTGTCTCAAGACCCCCTACTCAGGAGGTTCCTTAAAGGAGCCGAAAGACTGAAACTTAGGATCCTGAGACCAATCCCAGAGTGGGATCTATCTATTGTCCTTAAGGGGCTATCCTCTCCCCCTTTGAACCCTTGGAATCTGTGCACCTTAGGTTCCTATCCTTAAAGGTCACTTTTCTGCTAGCCATAATATCGGCTAAAAGGATTGGAGAGTTACAGGCCTTAGCGGCCGCCGAACCCCATACCCTCTTCCTCCAGGACTGTGTCCTGTTGAGATTTTTGCCGACCTTCATTCCAAAAGTACCAACATTTGGTAATAGGAATCAGACCATCACCTTGCCAGTCCTGTGTCCCTCTCCATCAACTCCTGAAGAGGAGACTCTTCACTCCCTGGACATTGCCAGATGCCTCAAGATTTATCTTGACAGAACTGCGGACTTCAGAAGGTCTGAACACTAGTGTTGAGCGAACAGTTCGAGAATAGTTCGGGTTCGTACCGAATTTTGGGGTGTCCGTGACACGGACCCGAACCCGGACATTTTCAAAAAGTTTGGGTTCGGGTTCAGAGTTCGGCATGTTCTCTCGGCGCATTTTGAAAGTACTATATAGCAGAATAGTACAGGCTTAAAGCTGAAATCGCATTGCGATTACAACTTTGAGCTACCGATCACCATGGGAACGCCTCCTCCAGTAGAATGTACTGTTGGATGTTTGAATTACGTTGAAATCGCAATGCGATTCTTATATATTTGCTTAATCGCATTGCGATTTCAACTTCTCAAATCCGACAGTACATTCTAGCATTTTTCCCATGGTGATGTAGACGCTCCATTAGCACGGAATCCGGCTGAAGCAGAAATCGCAATGCGATTCTTAGAACTCAAATAAATCGCATCCCACTACACGTTCTAATTGCATTCGATTTTAACTTTACTGTTTGGTTTTGTATCGCGATAATACAAAATTTGAATAATCGTGTGCGTGCTGTGCTAGCACGCAGTGCTATTCGTATCCCACTCTTAAGTTGTAATCGCATTCGATGTTAACTTATGCATTTTTTTTTTGACAGGCATCAGCAGTAAGTTAAAATAGAATGCGATGCCTGTCAAAAAAGCATAAGTTAAAATCGAATGCGATTAGAACTTAAGAGTGAGATACGAATAGCACTAGTGTTGTTGAGCGCACATTTCGAGAATAGTTCCGGTCCGTACAGAATTTTGGGGTGTTCGTGACACGACCCGAACCCGAACATTTTCATAAAAATTCGGGTTCGGTTTTGTAGTTCGTCATTTTTGTGGCGCATTTTGAAAGGCTGCAAAGCAGCCAATCAACATGCATCATACTACTTGCCCTAAGATGCCATCGCAGCCATGCCTACTATTGGCAAGGCTGTGATTGGCCAAGTGCAGCATGTGACTCAGCCTCTTTATAAGCTTGTGCGCACGTCGGGACGTGCTCACTCCCGATAGTGAATAGAACAGGGATAGATGCAGCTGCTGTGAGGGCGAGATAGGCAGGGAATAATCGAGGAAAAAACCTGAGAAGAAGTGAAAGATCTACACCAGTGAATCAAAACAACTCAGCTGAGCTGTTCACTGAAAGTTTATTTTTTTTACACTGGCCAGATCGATTTTTACCGGCACATGTAACTGGGCTGACCGGCGGCGGCCATTTTGGGACCTGTGGTGCGCCAGCTCAAGCTGCCACAGAGTCCAAAGAAAAGCTCCAAAGAATTGAAAAATCTACTCCTGTGACACAGAACAACAGCGATTCAGCTGCTCAGTCAAAGTCAATTTTTTTCTGGCTGGGCAGACCATTTTCTGGCACATGTTACTGGGCTGATAGGCGGCGGCCATTTTGGGACTTGTGGTGCGCCAGCAAAAGCTGCCACAGCGTCCATTAATCTCATGTAATAGTCGATTTTTTCATAGATATACTACATCAGGGGTTTGGCTGTGCTTGTGTCACCCCTACTAACTGCCAATATATTTAATATATCAGTGGTGAAACTGAAAGTAACCCACTTGGATAGCAAATCCCATGAATGTGCTGTTCCAGCTAGGCTAGCCAGTGTCACTACAGCCAGGTCCAATACTGTCAGCCAGAAATTAATTTATTTTTTTTGCCAGAAATATAAATTAAAAAAATCTTTCCCTGTAACAAACATAATTCTGGTGTTAGACCAGAAGAAGCACTCCTTCAGTAAATAATACTGTAAAAGGTTGAGGCAATAATTCTCCCAGTGTGGGCAATTTATGTACCAAAGCGAGCATTTTAAAAATTCCGGTGTTCTGAAATACCAGCAGTCCTCTTGTAATTAATACCAGAAAAAGGCATTATAGTGTCCAGTGTTGTCATTTTGGTTCCAAAAAGGCCAATTTAATCAATCTGGTGTTGGTGACACCCGAAATAGTAGGCCGCACGTTGTTACTCCTTTGAAAAGGAAATAGTTCTCCCACTGTGGGAATTCATTTAACATAAGTAGCATTTAAAAATTCTGGTGTCCAATTTGCAGCAGTCCTCTTGTAATTAATACCAGAAAAAGGCATTATAGTGTCCAGTGTTGTCATTTTGGTTCCAAAAGGCCAATTTAATCAATCTGGTGTTGGTGACACCCGAAATAGTAGGCCGCACGTTGTTACTCCTTTGAAAAGGAAATAGTTCTCCCACTGTGGGAATTCATTTAACATAAGTAGCATTTAAAAAATTCTGGTGTCCAATTTGCAGCAGTTTTCTTGTAATTAATACCGGAAAAAGGAATTACGGTATATCTTCCAGTGTGGGAATTTTGGGGCTAAAAATAATATATTTTATTGTGGTGCGAGTTGAATCGCAACAATGAGAAAACATTCTATTAAGGGACGAGGACGCGGTCGTGGTGGGGTCCGTGGAGTCTCTGTTGCTGGCAGAGGATGTGGCCGTTCGGCCTCAGGCGCACAAAGTAGTGAACCAACTCCCTCAAGTAGCCGGCAGAATTTACAGCGATATTTGGTGGGGCCCAATGCCGTTATGAGGATGGTAAGGCCTGAGCAGGTACAGGCATTAGTCGATTGGGTGGCCGACAGTGCTTCCAGCACGTTCACCACATTGTCTTCCGCCCAGTCTTCTGCGGAAAGCGCACAGGTGGCACCTGAAAACCAAGCCCATCAGTCTGTCACATCACCCCCATGCATATCAGGGAAACTGGCTGAGCCTCAAGTTATGCAGCAGTCTCTTATTCTGTTTGAAGACTCTGCTCCCACGGTTTTCCAGGGGCGTCCACCTAGCCCTTCCCCAGCGGTGGAAGACATTCCATGCACTGACGCACAACCACTTATGTATCCAGATGATGAGGACATGGGAATACCACCACAGCAGAGTGACCGAGTCTCTGATGATGACGAAACACTGGTGCCCACTGCCGCGTCTTATTGCAGTGTGCAGACTGAACAGGAGGAGGTCAGGGAGGAAGACTGGGTGGAAGACGATGCAGAGGACGATGAGGTCTTAGACCCCACATGGACTGAAGGTCGTGCCGCTGACTTAAATAGTTCAGAGGAAGAGGCAGTGGTGAGACCGAGACAACAGCGAAGCCAAAGAGGGAGCAGGGGGCAAAAGCAGAACACCCGCCGTCCCGAGAGTTCGCCTGCTATTGGCCAGCGCCAACAGGGACCCAGCACCCCAAAGGCATCTTCAAGGAGTTCCCTGGCATGGCACTTCTTCAAACAATGTGCTGAGGACAAGACCAGAGTGGTTTGCACGCTGTGCCATCAGACCCTGAGGCGAGGCATTAACGTTCTTAACCTGAGCACCACCTGCATGATCAGGCATCTACATGCAAAGCATGAACTGCAGTGGAGTGCACACCTCAAAAACAAGGAACACGCTCAGGCTCCCCCTGCTACCTCTACCGCTGCTGCCTCGGCTTCCGCCTCGAGAGGAATGTTGCCACCTGCCGAGCAGCAAACAGAGGATGTGCCACCGACACCACCACCACCACGCCACCGTCACCTAGCGTCTCCACTATTTCACACAGCAGCGTTCAGCTCTCCATCTCTCAAACCTTTGAGAGGAAGCGCAAATTCCCACCTAGTCACCCTCGAGGCCCTTGGCCTGAATGCCAGCATTTCTAAACTACTGGCCTTTGAAATGCTGTCATTCCGGCTGGTGGACACAGACAGCTTCAAACAGCTGATGGCCATGGCTGTCCCCCAGTATGTGGTTCCCAGCCGCCACTACTTCTCCAAGACAGCCGTGCCTTCCCTGCACATGCAAGTGTCTGATAAAATCAAGTGTGCACTGCGCAACGCCATTTGTGCCAAGGTCCACCTAACCACAGATACGTGGACCAGTAAGCACGGCCAAGGACGCTATATCTCACTAACTGCACACTGGGTGAATGTAGTGGCGGCTGGGCCCCAGGCGGAGAGTTCCTTGGCGCACGTCCTTCCGCCACCTAGGATCGCAGGGCATCATTCTCTGCCTCCTGTAGCCTCCTCCTCCTACTCGGCTTCCTCCTCCACTGCTTCCACCAGCTCCTCCTGTCAGCCACACACCTTCACCACCAACTTCAGCACAGCCCGGGGTAAACGTCAGCAGGCCATTCTGAAACTCTTATGTTTGGGGGACAGGCCCCACACCGTGCAGGAGTTGTGGGGGGTATTGAACAACAGATGGACGAGTGGTTGCTGCCGGTGGGCCTCAAGCCAGGCCTGGTGGTATGCGATAATGGGCGAAATCTCGTGGCAGCTCTGGGACTAGCCGGTTTGACGCACATCCCTTGCCTGGCAGATGTGCTGAATTTGGTGGTGCAGAGGTTCATTCACCACTACCCCAACATGTCAGAGCTGCTGCATAAAGTGCGGGCCGTCTGTGCGCGCTTCCGGCATTCACATCCTGCCGCTGCTCGCCTGTCTGCACTACAGCGGAACTTTGGCCTTCCCGCTCACCGCCTCATATGCGACGTGCCCACCCGGTGGAACTCCACCTTGCACATGCTGGAGAGACTGTGCGAGCAGCAGCAGGCCATAGTGGAGTTTCAGCTGCAGCACGCTCGCGTCAGTCGTACTGCGGAACGGCACCACTTCACCACCAATGATCGGGCCTCCATGCGAGACCTGTGTGCCCTGCTGCACTGCTTTGAGTACTCCACCAACATGGCTAGTGGTGATGACACTGTTATCAGCGTTACAATACCAATTCTATGTCTCCTAGAGAAAACGCTTAGGGCAATGATGGAAGAGGAGGTGGCCCAGGTGGAGGAGGAGGAGGAGGAGGAGGAGGGCTCATTTCTAAGACTTTCAGGCCAGTCTGTTAGAAGTAGCTCAGAGGGAGGTTTTTGAAGCAGCAGAGGGCAGGTTCACAAGTCGCCAGCCAAGGCACTCTAATGGAGGACGAGGAGGATGAGGAGGAGGTGGAGGAGGACGAGGATGAAGCAGGTTCACAGCAGGGTGGCAGCCCACACAGCTCAGGCCCATCACTAGTGCGTGGCTGGGGGATACGGTGGACGATGACGATACGCCTCCCACAGAGGACAGCTTGTCCTTACCTCTGGGGAGCCTGGCACACATGAGCGATTACATGCTGCAGTGCCTGCGCAACGACAGCAGAGTTGCCCACATTTTAACGTGTGCTGACTACTGGGTGGCCACCCTGCTGGATCCCCGGTACAAAGACAATGTGCCCACTTTACTTCCTGCACTGGAGCGTGATAGGAAGATGCGCGAGTACAAGCGCACGCTGGTAGACGCGCTCCTGAGAGCATTCCCAACTGTCACAGGGGAACAGGTGGAAGGCCAAGGCCAAGGCAGAGGAGGAGCTAGAGGTCGCCCACGCAGCAGTGTCACGGCCAGCTCCTCTGAGGGCAGGGTTAGCATGGCAGAAATGTGGACAAGTTTTGTCTCCACGCCACAGCTAACTGCCCCACCACCTGATACGGAACGTGTTAGCAGGAGGCAGCATTTCACTAACATGGTTGAACAGTATGTCTGCACACCCCTCCACGTACTGACGGACGGTTCGGCCCCATTCAACTTCTGGGTTTCAAAATTGTCCACGTGGCCAGAGTTAGCATGTTATGCCTTGAGGTGCTTTCCTGCCCGGCGGCCAGCGTTTTATCAGAACGCGTATTCAGCACGGCGGGGGCGTCATTACTGACAAGCGCAGCCGCCTGTCCACAGCCAATGTGGACAAGCTGACGTTCATAAAGATGAACCAGGCATGGATCCCACAGGACCTGTCCCTCCCTTGTGCAGAGTAGTCCTTAATAACTGCCTAAAACATGTCTTGTTGTACTACGGGCCACTTCTTTATTTAATACAAATTTTATGTAACCCACAGTTGAATGAAACTCTCCTCTGTCTGGGCGCCGGGCCTAACTAGATGAAAGTGGCCTGTTAAACTATCGGGTGACATAAAGCCATAACCTCTGCCATGCTACCTCTGTCCTCTGTCTGGGTGCTGAGGCCTAAGTCAAATAAAGCGGTCTTCTGCTGTGCTGGGGATATGAAGCTAATCTCTGACCTCTCTCCTCTGTCTGGGTCCAAAGGCCTAAGTCACTGAAAGAGGCCTTCTCCTGTGGTGTGTGATATGATGCCTGAATTTGTGCTGTGGGACCTCTCTCCTCTTCCTGGGTGCAGGGGTCAAAGTATCTAAAAGTGTCCTTCTCTTGCGGTGGTTGATATGATGCCTGAATATGTGCTGTGGGGCCTCTCTCCTCTGTTTGGGTGAAGGGGTCAAAGTAACTTTATGGTGGCTTCTCCTGTGGTGGTTGATATTATGCCTGATTCTCTGCTGTGGAACCTCTCTCCTCTTCCTGGGTGCAGGGGTCAAAGTATCTAAAAGTGTCCTTCTCTTGCGGTGGTTGATATGATGCCTGAATATGTGCTGTGTGGCCTCTCTCCTCTGTCTGGGTGAAGGGGTCAAAGTAACTAAATGGTGGCCTACTCCTGTGGTGGTTGATATGATGCCAGATTCTCTGCTGTGGGACCTCTCTCCTCTTCCTGGGTGCAGGGGTCAAAGTATCTAAAAGTGTCCTTCTCTTGCGGTGGTTGATATGATGCCTGAATATGTGCTGTGGGGCCTCTCTCCTCTGTCTGGGTGAAGGGGTCAAAGTAACTTTATGGTGGCTTCTCCTGTGGTGGTTGATATTATGCCTGATTCTCTGCTGTGGGACCTCTCTCCTCTTCCTGGGTGCAGGGTCAAAGTATCTAAAAGTGTCCTTCTCTTGCGGTGGTTGATATGATGCCTGAATATGTGCTGTGTGGCCTCTCTCCTCTGTCTGGGTGAAGGGGTCAAAGTAACTAAATGGTGGCCTACTCCTGTGGTGGTTGATATGATGCCAGATTCTCTGCTGTGGGACCTCTCTCCTCTTCCTGGGTGCAGGGGTCAAAGTATCTAAAAGTGTCCTTCTCTTGCGGTGGTTGATATGATGCCTGAATATGTGCTGTGGGGCCTCTCTCCTCTGTCTGGGTGAAGGGGTCAAAGTAACTTTATGGTGGCTTCTCCTGTGGTGGTTGATATTATGCCTGATTCTCTGCTGTGGGACCTCTCTCCTTTGTCTGGGTGCTGGGGTCGAAATAATAGTAAGTGACCTACTCCATTGGTGGGTGACTTGAAGCTTGATTCTGTGCTATGGGACCTCACTCCAATCAATATTGTTTAATTTTTATTTATTTTATGTTAACTCATCATTTCCCTATCTACATTTGTTTGCAGGGGATTTACCTACATTTTGCTGCCTTTTGCAGCCCTCTAGCCCTTTCCGGGAGTCTTTTACAGCCTTTTTAGTGCCCAAAAGTTCGGGTCCCCATTGACTTCTATGGGGTTCGGGTTCGGGATGAAGTTCGGGTTGAGTTCGGATCACGAACCCGGACATTTTCCGGAAGTTCGGCCGAACCTCTCGAACCCGAACATCCAGGTGTTCGCTCATCTCTACTGAACACCTATTGTTATCCTTCTCAGGACGGAATAAGGGACTAAAGGCTTCCAAACCCTCTCTGAGTAGATGGGTAAAGGAAGCAATCAGCGAAGCCTTTCTTGCTCAGAGGGTATCACCTCCATCCTTTATTACCGCCCATTCTACGAGGGCAGTATCTACCTCCTTTGCTGAAAGGAGTTTGGTTCCGCTGGACCAAATTTGTGTGGCATCATCATGGAGCTCCCACAACACTTTTATTAGACACTATCGCCTAGATTCTAGGCGCTCTAATCAGGCGGTGTTCGGGCGTACGGTGTTGTCCGCCGCCCTCCTGTGAAAAAATAATAATAATAATATATATATATATATATATATATATATATATATTTATATATCCCAGATATATATATATATTTTCCTTGTGTTATAGAGGCAAGAAGTACTCTTCCTCTTCCTCTTCTGTATAGTGGGCTAACCTAATCCTATGTCACCCTCCCAATTTGTAGGGTTACTTGCTAAGTCCCCACTTGTGCTACTGTAGGACGTAAGGGTAGCGTCAATTTTGACGTAAATTTGTTTTCCCTTAGTCCTATCAGCAGCACACAAATCCCCCCCCCCCCTGTTTATGTAAAGTTCTTGTAAATAAGCACTGTTTCTTGGGCGGGTTGCCCTTTATAGGGGTGGGTTTTTTAATAAGTATTACTTGTTAAGGAAAATTTTTGCTCAGCAAAAATTCCGCTGTCCTATTTGTCACAGGGGGGAAATCCCCACTTGTGCTGCTGATAGGACTAAGGGAAAACAAATTTACTTCAAAATTGACGCTTAATTTTTGTGGAACACCTAAATGGTTAACAAAGTTTGTAAAATCAGTTTTAAATACCTTGAGGGGTGAACTTTCTAAAATGGGGCCACTTATGGGTGGTTTTTATTATGTACGCCCGACAAAGTGACTTCAGACCTGAACTGGTCCTTAAAAAGTAGGTTTTGAAAATGTTCTGAAAATTTTGCTTCTAAAGTTCTAAGCCTTCTAACGTCTCCCAAAAATAAAATTTCATTTTCAAAATGATCCAAACATGAAGTAGACATATGGGAAATGTGAAGCAATAACTATTATATGAGTTATCACTATCTATTGTAAAAGTAGAGAAATTGAAATTTGAAAATTTGGGAATTTTAAACATTTTTTGGTAAATTTGGGATTTTTTTGGGGATCATTAAGCACAATGTGTCACAAGAAAACAGTCTCAGAATGGCCTGTATTAGTAAAAGTGTTCCAAAGCTATTACCACATAAAGTGACACATGTCAGATTTTCAAAAAATGGCCTGTGCAGGAAGGTGAAAACTGTCCCGGCGTAGAAGGGGTTAAACCCTGATTAAGATGGAGGCCCCTGTGTAAGAAACTTACCTGTCTGGGTTCCAGCGGCGTGATACTCAGCCTTGGCACGTCCGTGTCGGGAGGGACGCACTGCTGAGCCACGCACACTGGTGACATGACAGCATCCTTAGCAGCAGGATGCAATTATGATGGCAGTCGGTAGGGAAGACACGGACTGGAATCCCTCCCGCTTTCCCTGCCTATTTGCAATGCAAGCCCTAGGCAGCAAGTTCGCAACTGGTCACCGTTCTCTTCACAACTAAGGAGCAAGACAGATGACACACAGTAACAAAAATAAAAAACACAAATGAAGAGTCGGACAGAAATGGGTAGGAACCAAGCGATATACAGTGCCAAAACGAGAGACAGAGGGTAGACATACAAGCCGAGATCAGAACCAGATGGAAAGCACAGTACCAAGGTGTATTGCCAGGAGGCAATTTAAATAGAGTGCTGAGTCCCTGGATCAGAACTTGATAGGTCCATGGACTCGGCACTCCATAGGACAGTTTTCAATCTTCAGAGTAACTGGGCAGCTGGGCTGTAACTCAGCCCGCCACCCATAGCCCCCAGCGCACGCACACTGAAGGGTGAAACAGAGCATTGCACTCTGTTGCTAGGGACAAGACTTTGTCACCAGGTGTCTGGCAGGGCACTTTACCCGGTGCGGCCGCGCCGAAGCCATAGACTGTGGCGTTGGAGCCCAGACAGGTGAGTTCGTGACAGCAATGCTCTGTTTCTTCCTGCAGTGGGAGTGTGCTGGGGAAGATTAGCAGTGAACTAATTGCTCAGATGCTCTATTACTGTGTGCTAATGTTTCTGACTAATAGAGCTATCAGGTTCTGATCCAGGGTCTCGGTGCTCTATTTAAACCCCTTCCTGTCCATACAACAGGGCCAGTGAGAGTCTCTGACTCACTAGCTGTGTTCCTGGTTCCTAGTTTATGTGCTTATTGGACTGCTCTTTCCTCTGACCCCGGCTTGTGTTCTGAACACTCTTTGTCTCTTGTTTGGTACTGCGTTGGCTGTCTGGTTTTGATCTCGGCTTGTTTTCTGACCACTCTCTGTCTCTCGTTTAGTACTGTATAGCTTGTCTGATTCTGACCCATTTACGTACAACTCTGGTATGGTGTTGGTCTGTCTTTGTTCGTTAGTCCGTCTCTACACTACACTACACAGCGTAGAGAATGTCAACCAGTTGTGGTCTAGCTATCTAGGGTTCGTACTGAATGTAGGTAGGGAAAATAGGCTGGGTTCTATCCTTAGGGCTTACTGTCCTTGTCTACTCCACCTACAGTCGTAACACCCTGCCATCTTAGTACTCCCATTACACTTTGCCAGGTGTATAATGTAATAGCATGATGAACAGGTATAATATACTGCAATACACACTGGGATAGATTTACTAATCTTATAGATGGTGTAAACTTAGATGAGCTGTCTAGACCTGCACTAGATTTATCAAATGCGCTCGGGCTGTGTTATACAAGTTTGATGTATGGCTATACACTTTTTTCTGACTCTATAACAAATATCTTACTTTTGCGACAGAATTGTAGTGCAATTTTGGTGCAAAATGTAATGACACATCCCATTTCCTGTGAGGTCATGCCCCTCCAATTAAACTCTGCCCTTTTGGAGTGAGTACGAGAAAATTGTGGAATCTGTAGCTGTGCCAAATTGTGCCATTTTGTAATATTTTTTGGTTAGATTTTAGGCAGTGATATTCAACCTGCTTCTATATTCATTTCTGAAAATTGCACTTGACACCAGCTGCTATTGAATATATTTGAAGTTCTACGTTGCACTTAGTAAAAGAGACTTTCATACGTTTAATTCTGGCCTTATTCTTCAATAATACATTACCACTGCACCAATCCCCAGGGAACAACGGCCTAAGGGAGAACACCATAACATAACACTTCATTAGGGCCACTACCACTCCCAACCTCTGCACCAGTACCTCCGGGGTTACTGCAAAGCGACTGGGCAGAAAGATAGATTAATGCATTTCATGAGCTGCTACTAAAGTGGCCCTCAATCTTTGAACAATTCCCTCACAAATACATTTCTTATAGATATCTATACAAAGAAGGGGAGGGAATATAGGATTCTTGTGTTCTGGATGTCTCTGAAGACTAGAGATTGGGGTAGACGTGATTTCTATATGCTTATTACATTTGATTCTGTCTCCTATTATAGTTTATTTATAACATTACAGGTCAATATTGTATACAGAAATAATGAAATCAGTCTGACATCTTCCATAAATACAAATGAAGATTTGGCTTTTTTTGAAGAAAAGTACAGAGTACATGGAGATCTGAGGTTTTGGCTGACTTTTTGGAGGAGGAACTAGCTTCCTTCGAAGCTTATGTGGCTTACAAGCAGCTCTACCTAATTAGTTCTCAAGGACAAACATGCTATGCGCCAAAGGTCTGACACAAGTATGTGATCGAAATACAGAAAGTAAATAG
The DNA here is from genome assembly GCA_033119425.1 of Bufotes viridis. Classification (NCBI taxonomy): domain Eukaryota; kingdom Metazoa; phylum Chordata; class Amphibia; order Anura; family Bufonidae; genus Bufotes; species Bufotes viridis. The sequence continues at coordinate 355,011,250 of CM065593.1, forward strand.
AAGGACGCAATGTTCTCCTTTTTTCTAATCTTCTCTTCATTCATTAAGTGGTCAAAAAAACTACTTGTATGCCAACAATAGACAGCAAAACAACTTCTATCTGAGTCAATGAACAAAGCTCTGATTCAGTTACTCAATTTTTGTGAGGTGCAAAAAAAAGAAGTGGAATTTGATTTTCAGGAATTATTCGATTCGCTTGGAAGCCGAATTTCCTCGTGCTTCGTGTCAGCAAATCAATGAATCCTGAAATTCAAACTTACCGCCTCCATTTGTGCGCGAAGGGCCGCAAGCCTCCATCTTGCTTGAAGATCTCGGCCGAAATCACATGCGGCGTGAGATTACATCACCACACCTGTCGGCGTGATGACGTAATCTTGAGCTGCATGTGATTTCACCCAAGATCTTCAAGCAAGATAGCGTCGGCCGACCCGTCACAAGCAAATGGACAAGGTAAGTTTGATGTAATGTTTTTTTTAATGTTAATTTCACACTGTTTGTACACCCAGATGTTGCGATCATGTATGAACCCGGCATCTGAGGGGGAAAATGACAGAGGTGGTGCTATTGCAGCTCCCTGTCATTGCACCCGCTATATACAAAAAATGCGTCAGAAAGCAAATTTTTTTGCGAAGTTCGGGGAATCTGCAAAAACCAATCATTTACTTATCTGAAATTCTCTAAAATGATAGTACAGGATTAGAAAAAAGGCTCAACATTTTTCCTAGAAACAAAAAAACCCCAAAACGATTTTGTGTCTGGTATTGCAAGTCATGTAATGAAAATCAGCTGTAATACCAGACCAAGCCCTTAGACAAGTGTGGTGCTGTGTTTTTTTTCCCGTCTAATTCTGGAGTGTTCCTTCAAATTTGTGTTTTCCCATGTTGGGGTAGGTTTACATTTGCGTATAGCAGATCTGGCAGGCTGTTCTGGCACTTAATGGGGCCAGCATAGCCACATACTGTCGTTTAGTCAGTGGGCTTTGGAGGGGATCCAGTAGCTTTCCAGTATAAGTTTAAGACAAAAGCCAGCATTTCACCAGAAATTGGATCCCATTATAGTCAATGGGGTCTGGCAGTGAACGGCAGTATCGGCTACGCTGGATCTCTGGCAGGCTGTTCTCACTTAACAGCCTGTCAGATCTGTTACATGCAGATGTGAAACTACCTGTATGGCATGTCCCTAGAATATGCCCTAACTATCTGATAGATGGACATTAGAAAGGTTATCTGTAGCCAGCTCTCAATTTTATTTTTGTACAGTATGTTGCCACATGTACAAGTGGTAAAACAAGGGTCCCTATTCTGGCATTGTGAATATGACAGAAGAATCCAAGAAAAAAATCCAGAAAACATAAAAATGAGTGTAGTGTCCCACATATGTGTAGTGTACGGGAGTTGTGATGCCCGACACTACAGAAGGGTCACTAGAGTGTGTACGTTCCCCTCATTTGTGGGGAGATTGGTGAATGTCATTTTCAGTAAATGCAATGTAATGTAATGCCAATTTATATATCCTATCACCCTGTTACTGCTATTGTGTGCCATTGTGCGGGCCTGCTAGGGGTGTCATCTCAGCTTTGTCCACTAGAGGGAGCTAGGGAGCCCTTGTTAATATAGGCCCAGTCAGGGGAGGAGTTAGGCAGTTCAGCCCTTGAGCCTGTTGAAGGCAGTCCAGTCCAGGCCATGAGCCTGGGATGGTGTTCAGTGTTCAGGCCCTGAGCCTGTTGAAGTCAGCCCAGGCCCTATAGCCTGAGAGGGTCCAGCCTAGGAAGAGTCATTCCCTGGGAGGAGCAATCCAGACCCTAGAACTAGTGGAGAAGTGTTGCCTCCTTAATCAAGCTGCAAACAGGATAAGGATCCCAGCAGGAACATCACTGGTCACCAGCCTGCGTAAGCTGAGGGAAGGCAGAGCAAAGAATTCCAGAAAGCAAGAGGTACTACAAATACAAGAGGAGGTACTCAGTAATTGTAATCCCAAGGATAAAAGCCAGAGATAGGGCATTGGGGCCTTGGAGAAGAATATATTCCTCGTCAGGATCAGTCAGGAATAGTGTGCAAGCCGCCTGATCTGCAAGTCCTTCTTTTAACCCTCTGTGATCACCTTGCTAAATATAAGCCTGCCATTAATGTACTGTAACTTAAAGCCTGCTGAAACCAATCGTCTTCTGAGGAACTGTCAAGAAAGTGTATGCTGTTTATTACTGTTCAGTAAAGTGAAGTTCTGGTTTACTATCCAAGCCTGCACCTCAATTATTCCTCCTAGCAAATTGGTGTGCCACCGTTACCGGCACTGGCGTCACGGACATCAGAGACACCCAGCCACAGGCACGTTAATCTACAAACACCAAGGGCACCTCACACTACACCTGGCTGTGTCCCTCAAGAACCCAGAGAGTGCCCCAGAGGATCCACGTGCCAGCCTCTCCATCACTGGCATGCCCCAGGTCAGTGTCTCATACTCCCCTGACTTGGGGATGCTACATATGTGTGTATGGTCCACTCTAAATTGTTATTTCTTTTATGATTCATTTTGCACTATTTCCTTGTCTTTGCTGCTAAATCCATATTTAAGGCTGGTAACAAGCACTACACATTTTCACCACTAGAGGTCTCTATCACACCAGCTATATACAGCTGTTACAGGAAGTTAGTTGAGAGTAGAGTGGAGGAGTTGTGAGGAAAGCAAGGAGACAGGCTTGTCTTTGTCCTCCTGAGCCTAGCCCAGGGGAACCAATTTACCTCAACCATTGAGTTAGGGATTAGGACTATATGATCCTACACTGTAGATTACCTTTTCGGGGTACCAAGTGGATTATTACTCTGAAGACCACAACCTGTACAAATAATGAAGCAGAGTGTTTGCCTGCCATGAGGGAGATCGCCCTGGGGTTGTTGGATTACTGAACTAAAGAATATTGACAAAGGAAGATAACTGCCGTTTATCAGGTTTTAGTCACCTTTGCATTTGGTGGAGACATTCTAAGCTTCAAGCTGCCCACCATAATTAAGGACAGAAAGGCCATCTGTCAGAATACTTGTTTACAGAGGATCTAAACTACTATTACAAGGTTGAGTGAACAGATTAACATCAGAAACTAAGTACAAGTAAGCACACTTCCCCTACTAAAGTGAGCTGGAGCTAACCTATATACTTCACTTCAAGGAGCCTGCTAACTTGGATTTGCAGCATTACTATTTTTGCCATCTGTATGAAAAAGAAAGTGATGAGATTGGATGCCTTACTACATCTGATAAGTAAAGTTCCTGTTTGGTTTAACCACTGCCTCACTGCTCATTCTTCTGCTCAATCTCTTAATTGCACCTTACGGTGCTGGCATCCCGAACAACACAGGAGCCCAGCCACCAAAGCACCCTAAACTCCACCATCACCATCAAGGGCACCTCAACCAATATCTGGCTGGTGTTCCCTGCAACTGAGAGGGCCCCGGAAGTTTTCATGCTGTCTTCCCATCCACTGCACGGCCGGCTCAGGGAGCAACTTAACCGTGAGTACTACTACACCCACTCGGCATACCACACCATTACACTCACGGCATTATCCCCTGTGGTCCGGCTCGCTGCATCAGGTAAATTGTTAGCTGGCAAATTATTGTATACTGAGGATAGGTCATCAGTAAGAAAATCTCGGAAAACCCCTTTAAATCTAATTTAATCTAACTTGCTATTGTTTTCCCTGACATTAAACTATCCCTGACACTAAAGAATAGTGATGAGAGAGCATGCTCGGCCGAGTACGGTTTGGCTCGAGCATTGCTATGCTCGGCACGTGGTGGTACTAGGCCGAATACCACATGTGCTCGTCGCATTGCTCGAGTCTCCTCCCCGCACGTTTGGCACCTCCTAAGCAGCCAATCAACATTCAGGTAAGTAATTCCCTTCAGTGTAATGCCATAGCCATGTTAGCTATTAGCCTTACACTGATTGGCTGGCCGGAACACGTGATACCAGTTTATATAGTAGCCGATGTCCCGCACCCGAGTCGTCAGGGAGAGCAGACAGTAGGCAGGGACAGATAGCGTTTTGCTGGAAATTCACAGATTTAACTCTAAACGAACTATTGAAAGACCAAACAGTCCTCTTAAGGTCTACAGTGTGTGTTTGACAGCAGTGCAGCACTTTTTTTTTTTTTTACCAGGGGTTAAAGGGGTATTCCCATCATGCTCTTTCATACTTACCTGCTCCCGGAACGCCGTCCACTTCCTGGTTGCGGCAGGGGGCGGGCTCCATCTTGATTGACGTCTTCTCCCGGCCAGGCCGCGCGCTGGACTGAACGCGCACGCCGCGCATGAGCCCTGGTGAAACTTCCTGGCAAGTATACTATACTGGCCAGGAAGAAGTCACCATAGTGCATGCGCGGCGTCGGCGTGCGCTTTCGGGACTGCACGCGGCCCGGCCGGGAGAAAAGAAGAAGTCATCTGCGCAAGCGCGGCCACCGCGATCCGTGATGAGAGCGGTGGCCGTAACCAGGGGAGATGGAGGACAACAGTCAGGTAAGTATATCTTCATTTTCTTCTAAGGGATGGGAATTAGTTAATTAAACATATTTAGAAAAATGATCACTGTTAAATCATTAACAGATTTAACAGTGATCATTAAGATGGGAATACCCCTTTAAATTCAGCAGTATCAGGGACAGCCGTCTTCAGGAAGGGACAGATAGTGCAGGGCTGGTAAATCGCTTTTTTAGGTAACCAAAAGCTTTTAAAAGATATAAAGATTTGATATTAGTGAGATCTACAGTACGCCATCAGAAAGCAGTGTGTTTAGCAGACATTATTAATAGGGGCTTATTCACCAGAGTGTGCCTGCTAGTGAGATATACACAGCACCATCAGAAAATTTTTATTTCTGGGGAAATTAACCTAATTTGTGCCACATCTGTGTGTGCGTTCAATCCGCAACAGTTATATTCATAACTCCAGCAGAGAATTATTTATATTTTGGTCAAATTTAACTAGTTTTGGGCATACCTGTGTGTGCATTTAGGCTGCAACCTTATATATAGTATTCCAGCAGAGAATTATTTGTATTTGGGACAAATTTAACTACTTTTGGGCACATCAGTATGTGCGTTCAATCCACAAACGTTATATACAGTATTCCAGCAGAGAATAATTTGTATTTGGGACACATTTAACTACTTTTGGGAACATGGCCGCAACCATATATACAGTATTCCAGCAGTGAATTATTTGTATTTGGTACAAATTTAACTACTTTTGGGCACATCTGTGTGTGCATTCAATCTACAAAAGTTATATACAGTATTCCAGCAGAGAATAAATTTTATTTTGGACAAATTTAACTAGTTTTAGGCACATCTGTGTGTGTGCATTCAATCCACAAACATTATATTCAGTATTCCAGCAGATAATTATTTGTATTTGTGACATATTTAACAACTTTTGGGCACATCTGTGTGTGCATTTAGGCCGCAACCATATACACAGTATTCCAGCAGAGAATTATTTGTATTTGGGACAAATTCAACTAGTTTTGGCACATCTGTGTGTGCGTTCAATCCACAAACGTTATATACAGTATTCCAGCAGATAATTTTTTGTATTTGGGACACATTTAACTACTTTTGGACACATTTGTGTGTGCGTTTAGGCCGCAACCATATATACAGTATTCCAGCAGAGAATTATTTGTATTTGGGACAAATTTAACCCCTTAAGGACTCAGGGTTTTTTCATTTTTGCGTTTTCGTTTTGCGCTCCCTGCCTTCCGAGAGCCATAACTTTTTATTTTTCCGTTCACATGGCCATATGAGGGCTTTTTTTTTGCTGGATAAGTTGTACTTTCCAACGCCACCATTTAATATTGCATACGATGTTGTGGGAAGCGGGAAAAAAATTCCAAATGAGGTGAAATTGCTAAAAAAAAGCAATTCCACCACAGTTTTACGGGTTTTTAAATTACGACATTTGATGTACGATAAAACTGACCATTTAATTTTTTCAACAGGTCAGTACGAATCCGGCGATACCCAATATGTATAGTGTTTTTTGGGTTTTGATAGTGAAAAAAAATTGAAAAGTGGGAAATTTTATATTTATTTTTTTTTTGTCGCCATATTTTGACCCCTATAACTTTTTTGAAATTAAGTGTATGGCGTTGAATGGGGGCTTATTTTTTGCAGGGCGATCTGAACTTTTAGTTGATACCATTATGGGGTGTGTAGGACTTTTTGATAAATTTGTATTTCATTTTTTTTTGAGGAATTGAAGCGTCCAAAAATGGCAAATCAGGCATTTTGGTGCTTTTTTCCGTTTTTTTGTTTACCGTATGGGGAATATATTTTTATATTTTTTATACTACGGGCATTTTCGTACATTGCGACACCGATGATGTGTATTTTGTTTTATTTTTTAATTATTTTATTTTAATTTTGGGGAAAGGGGGGTGATTTGAATTTTCAGTTTTTTTTTTTTTTTTTTATATATTTTTTTTTTCTTTTACACTTTTATATAGGTCCCATAGGGACCTATATAAATCAGTCATCTGATTGCTTCTATCATAAACTCCAATACACTTGTATTGAAGTTTATGAGGATTTTACTACTTTATTGCTAACAAGGGCTGCATAGGAAATAGTAAGTAGTAGCCTCGAATCATTCATTGAGTTCGAGGCTATTACATCCAGCGCTGCGATTCCCCCGATCACCACTAGGGGGAGACGGAGCGCCGCCGAATGTTTTACTTTCGGTTTTAGCGCGCGCAGATGCCGTGGTCAGGATTGACCACGGCATCTGCGGCGTTAAATAATTGTGACTGTGCTGGCGACCGCGATCATTAGCTGCGGGTGTCAGCTACAGGAAACAGCCAGACTCCCGCAGCGGGCAGGAGCGGGCGCCAGGCTTAGGGAATGGACCCATGACGTACGCATACATCATGGGTCCTTAAGGGGTTAACTAGTTTTGGGCACTTTTGTGTGTGCTTTCATTCCACAAACGTTATATACAGTATTCCAGAAGAGAATTGTTTTGCTGGGGGCAAATTTAAATAAGTTTATTGAATAAACCTTTTAATATGAAAAAGACGAGCACTAAGGGACGGGGAAGTGGGCGTGTTCCTGACGGTTCAGGCAGAGGCTGTGGCCCTTGGCGCAATGAAACTGTGCCAGCTGCCGGTGACACTGGAAAAAGGAAAAAATCCACCATACCCAGTTTCATTTCACAGTTAACTGGTAATCGCAGGACAACACTGTCAAAGTCGGACCAGTACGACCAGGTGGTCGGTTGGATGGCAAAAAATAGTTCTTCCACCAAGTCTCATTAGCAAATAGTCTGGTCCACAGAATCCTCACCCTGATCCTCCTTCCTCCCATCATGTAGAGTAAGGAGTCGGACAAACGCTTGAAGACTCACAAATCTTGTGCCATGAGACTCACAACCTTTCGACCTATCATATGGTCAAGAAGATGAGGGTGGTGAACGTCAATTATTTATTTACGAGGTGGATGAGGATGAGACACAGTTGTCAATCACTGAGGTTGTGGTTAGGTCAAGTCAGGTGGATGGGGATGAGGAAGTGGAAGAGGAGGTGGTGGACGATGAGGTCACTGACCCAACTTGGGAAGGTGAAAAGTCGAGCTAGGAAAGCAGTACAGATGGGGAGGGATCTGCAGCACCGCAACAAGCTGTAAGAGGCAGTACTGTGGCAAATGGGAGAAGTCGGCACACACCAAACAGGCCCGCAACCGTTACACCGAGCACCCCAATGTGTAAATCTACCTTGCCAAGGGGTAGGTGTTCCGCAGTATGGCGCTTTTTTGCAAAAAGTGCAGACGAAAAAAGAGTGGTAGTTTGCAACCTGTGCCGTACCAAAATGAGCCGCAGCGCGAACACCAGCAACCTCACCACCACCAGCATGATCCCCCACAATGCACCCAAGCACCCTAATCAGTGGTCCGAATGCCTGGGTCCACAATCTGGGTCTCCGGAACACCCCACTGCCTCCTCTTCCCATGTGTTACGCACTTCTGGCCAATCCTCTGTCGAAGGCGCAGGGCTGGACGCCCCTTGCCCTGCACCTGGGCCTTTGCATGCACCATCAGCAACTACATCCACTTCCCTGTTCCAGCACAGTGTCCAATTGTCCTTACCCCAGGCATTTGAATGCAAGCGGAAATACCGAGCCACCCACCCACTGCCCATAGCACTAAATGCGCAACTTTCAAAATTACTGTCCCTTGAAATGTTGCTATATAGGCTTGAGGAGACTGAGGCCTTCCACAGCCTGATGTAGGCACCCGTCCCTCGGTACGCAGTCCCCAGCCGCTACTATTTTTCATGGTGTGCCGTGCCCGCCTTACACCAACATGTGTCCCAGAACATCACCCATGCCCTGACCAACGCAGTTACTTGAAAGGTCCACTTGACCTACATTTCCTTGACCGCACACTGGGTGAATGTTGTGGAGGTCGGAAGTGACTTGTTCCCTTGGATGGCACAGGTGCTACGCACGCCCAGGATAGCGGGCCCTTTGTCCATCAGGTCTCCACCAGCAACTATGTAACTGGCTCCAAACCCCACTTCTCCTCCTCCTCTTCCGCTTCTACCTCCACCACTTCTACCTCCAGCAGTCAGCCATCAGTCGGTAGCTGAAAGCAATGTAGCACTGCTGTGGAGAAAAGTCAACAGGCCGTGCTGAAGCTGATCTGCCTAGGGGACAAACAGCACACCACTGCAGAGCTGTGGCAGGGTATAAGGGAACAGACTGAGCTGTGGCTGTCGCCACTCAACCTACAACCAGGCATGGTTTTGTCTGACAATGGCCGTAACTTGGTGGCAGCTTTGGAGCTCGGCAACCTGACACACATCCCATGCCTAACCCACGTCTTAAACTTAGTGGTTCAGTTGTTTATAACAACCTATCCCAATTTGGCAGATCTACTAGTAAAGGCACGCCGCGTGTGTGCCCATTTCCGCAAGTCGTCCACAGCTTCAGCAGGTCTGTCAACGCTGCAGCAGCGCTTGGGACTTCCAGCTCATCGACTGTTGTGCGACGTGAGCACGCACTGGAACTCTACGTTCTACATGTTGTCCAGGCTTTGTGAGCGGCAGAGGGCAGTTTCAGAATACCAGCTGCAACATGGTCGTCGCCCTTCGAGTCAACTTCCACTATTCTTAAGCGAGGAGTGGGCATTGATGGCAGACCTCTGTGAGGTTTTAAGAAACTTTTATGAATCCACACAGATGGTTAGTGGCGATAACGCTATAATCAACGTAAGCATCCCACTTCTGTGTCTACTCAAACGATCGTTGCTCACAATTAATGACGACGCTCTGAATGTGGCAGACGTGGAAATGGGGGAGGACTTTAGTGTGGGTGATAGCCAGACCACCCACATTTCATCTTCTCACTTCTCAGGGCGAATTGGACCAGGAGGAGGAGGAGGAGCTGAAGACAGTTGCCTCTGTTAGAAAGGGTACTACTGACGGAACTTTAATTCCATCGGTTCGACGTGGATGGGCACAAGGGGACGAGGAGGAGGATGAGGAGATGGAGAGTCATCCTGACATCGACATAGACATCTTGCCTGTTGGTACTCTGGCACACATGGCTGACTTCATGTTAGGCTGCCTTTCCCGCGACCCTCGCGTTATACGCATTTTAGATAACATGGATTACTGGGAGTTCACCCTTCTCGACCCCCACTGAAAAGAGAACTTCTCATCTCTTGTTCCTGTGGTGGAGAGGGCAAGTAAAATGGTGCAATACCAGAAGGTCCTTGTTGAGAAATTGCTCCAAACATTTCCATCTGACAAAGCTGGCGGCAGAGTCCGTACTTCCATAGGCAAACGAGGAATGCAGACAACGAGAACACACTCCAGTTCCAACAAAGGCAGGGCAACACTCTCCAAGGCATGGGACACTTTCATGACACCCCGCCAGCAACCGCACCCTCAAGCACGGCCTACAGTCCCAAGGAGTGAAAAGTTTTGGAAAATGGTGAAGAAATACATAGCATACCGTGTCAGTGTCCTCAATGATCCCTCGGTGCAATACAACTACTGGGTGTTCAAGCTGGACAAGTGGCACGAACTTGTGCTCTATGCCTTGGAGGTGCTGGCCTGCCCTGCTGCCAGCGTATTGTCTGAGCGTGTATTTAGGACTGCTGGTGGCATTATAACAGATAAGTGTATCCGCTTGTCCACTGACAATGCTGACAGGTTGACTCAGATAAAAATGAACAAGGCCTGGATTTCCCCTGACTTCTCACATCCACCAGTGGAAAGCTGAGCTAATAAGGAACAAAAACGCAATTTAAATGTATGCTTTATAATGTACTCAATCCACAAGATTCGGATGCACCCTTTCCACCGCAAAAAAAGGGTATATGTCTGAATCTTGTTTTCTCATCCTCCTCCTCCTCTTCCATACAGTATAACCAAAACTTTGTGAGAGTCGCTAGCTCTCCCCCGTCCTCCACTTGCCTCGAGCACAGACAACAATCTCCAGATTAAAGTGCTTTCAACATCCAAAACAAAACTCCAGCTCATCGATGCAACAGTGGAACAAATAAAACAGTTTCCATCAAACAGGACAAAGCGACATCGTTACGCGTTTCAGACCTCTAGTAAATTCGGGTCCTTCCATACAGTATATATGTCCTGACTACAATGTTTTATAGGGTCCGCTCACCTTCAGGCCCTCACCTCCAATGTTTTATATGGTCTGCTCACTGGTAGGCCTTCACCTCTAATGTTTTATACTGTCTGATCACCTGTAGGCCCTCACTACAATTTTTTATAGGGTCCGCTTACCTTCAGGCCCTCACCTCCAATGTTTTATATGGTCTTCGCACCTGTAGGCTCTCACCTCTAATGATTTATACGGTCTGCCCACCTGTAAGCCCTCACCTGTAATGTTTTATGTGGTCTGCTCACCTGAAGGCCCTCACATATAATGTTTTAGAGCGTCAGCTGAACATCAGGACCTCAAATATAATGTTTTAGCAGGTCAGCTGAGCAGCAGGCACTCGTCCCTAATTTTTTAGAGGGTCACCAGCATACCCTCGCTCCCAATGTTTTGGAGGGTCACCAGCAGGCCATCAAGGATAAGTATTCAAGGGTGTGTATGATGCCCTCCTTTATGTGTAAGAACGGGTGTATTGGAGTGCCGGTGCCTTGTAATATTTGGCAGCCCTTTCACTCAGTGCATAGGCTTTAGGAGTGTAGCAGTGTACCTGAACAATTGTAGCACCATGTGAATGAGGCCCTCCTTCATGTGATATACAGGCTGTATCGGAGTGCTTATTCCTTGTAATTTTTGGTAGTACTTACACTGTATATACAATTGAATATACAGGAAAGAATTTGGGGGGGGGGGTCATTTTTTTGTTGGTCAGTAAAAGTGGCATACAACATGGTTCCAAGCAGCGACATTGGAGTCCAAGATGCATCCAGACATGGTCCCCCTGCAGTTCCAGGTGTTTCCATCACTTTCAGACCTTTACCTATGAACCAGGCACCCTCCCCTCATCCGAGCAGGGGGTACCTGGTTGTCTTCCATTGACTTCCATTATACTCGGGTGCTCGGCCGAGCGCACGAATATTGCTACGTGTTCGGACCGAGTACCCGAACACTTTGGTGCTCGCTCATCACTACTAAAGACCCCTTTGCCCGAACACCGGGAAGATTATTGCTTGCTGACAAACATTTGTAGGAAAGCTTGTTAGCAATAATCTGCAGGTGTAAAGCCTCTTACACACGACCGTATGGCTTTTTAAGTATTTTGCGGTCTGAAAAAAAAGGACCCGCAAAAAATACGGATGACGTCCGTGTACATTCCGTTTTTTGCAGAACGGAACAGCTGGCCCCTGATAAAACAGTACTATCCTTGTCTGTTATGCAAGCAATAAGGCTAGGTCTACACGACGAGATGTGTCGCGCGACAATAAGTCTCGCAACACATAGGGCACAAGTACAAATGCAACATGTGTCACGCAACATTGATGTCGCACGAATGTCGCGCACATTTTTTTATAATGATAGTCTATGGTGTTGGGTCGTGGTCGGGTCAGAAACTTCTAAATGCCTGAATTAGCGCGGAAGGCAGGTGGTGCATCTATAATATTTATTGGTGGCCAGTGGAATAGCACATTGCTGAAACTCTGCTATAAACTGCTGACATCTGTGCTGGTGCAGACGTCAGCAGTTTAACCCCTTCCATGCCGCGGTCCGTATGGACACCGCTGTATGGAAGGGGTTAACAGGGAGGGAGCTCCCTCCCTCTCCCATCGGGGGCTGCTGTGCCCTTGCAGCCCCCGATTCTTGAAGGGATCACAGAGGGAGGGGATCCCCTCCCTCCCGTTCACCCGCTACTCTGTTCTGGCAGCGGGTGATGGTCACCATGGCAAGTCTGATCTGACTTCTACTAAAGGCAGAAGTCTGATCAGACTTTGTAAAGTAAAAAATGCAGTACAGTACACTATATAGTGTACTGTACTGTATTATACAGACATCAGACCCACTGGATCTTCAAGAACCAAATGAGTCTGGGTCAAAAAAATGCAGATAAAAGATTTAGAAAAGTAAAAATAAAAAAACACATTTATCACAGAATAAAAATTAAAAAAAATAAAATACACTACTCATGTAAGGTAACACCGTGTCCGTAAAAACCTGCTCTAAAAAATATCACATGACCTAACCCCTCAGGTGAACACCATAAACCCCCCCCCCCAAAAAAAATGGTGTCAAATATAGTACAAATCAAACCACCATCTCATCCCGCAAAAAGTTAGCCCCTACATAGCACAATCACCCCAAAAAATAAAAAAAATATGGTTCTCAGACTATCGAGACACTAAAACATGATTTTTTTTTCTAAAATGCTGTTATTGTGTTAAACTAAAATAAATAAAAAAAGTATACATATTAGGTATTTCCGCGTCCATAAAAACCTGCTCTATAAAAATCTCACATGATCTAACCCCTCAGGTAAATACCGTTAAAAAAAATTAAATAAAAACTGTGTCAAAAAAATATTTTTGTCACCTCACATCACAGTGTGAAAGAAAGAGATAAAAAAGTTATATGCCTCCAAAAATAGTGCCAATCAAACCGTCATCTCATCCCGCAAAAAATGATACCCTACATAGGACAATCGCCCAAAAACTTAAAAAAATATGGCTCTCAGACTATGGAGACATTAAACATGATTTTTTTTGTTTCAAAAACAATATTATTAAGTAAAACTTATTTAAATAACTAAAAATTATACATACATGTTACGCCGCATCCGTAACAACCTGCTCTACAACACAGCAAAAAAATATATATGAATACGGTGTCAAAAGCCATCTTTGTCACCTTACATCACAAAAAGTGTAATAGCAAGCAACCAAAATGTCATATGCACCCCAAGATAGTGCCAATCAAACTGAAATCTCATCCAGAAAAAAATGAGCCCCTACATAAGACAGTCGCAAAAAAAAAAAAAATATGGCTTTCAGAATGTGTAGACACTAAAAAAAATTATTTTTAAAAAAATGTTCTATTATGTAAAACTGAAACAAACCCCCCCCAAAGTAGTCATATTTTGTATTGTTGCGTCCCTAACTACCCGCTCTACAGAAATAGCACACAATCTAACCTGTCAGATCAATGCTGTAAATAACAAAAAATAAAAACGGTGCCAAAACAGCAATTTTTTTGCAAATTTTCTATTTTAATCCATTTTTCCAGTAACAAAGCAAGGTTTAACAGGCAAACAAAACTCAATATTTATTGCGCTGATTCTGTAGTTTGCAGAAACACCCCATATGTGGTCGTAAACTGCTGTATGGCCAAATGGCAGGGCGCAGAAGGTAAGGAACGCCATATGGTTTTTTGAAGATTTTGCTGGACTGGTTTTTTGACACAGTGTCCCATTTGAAGCCCCCTGATGCACCCCTAAAGTAGAAACTCCAAAAAAGTGACTCCATCTAATAAACTACATCCCTAAAGGTATTCAAAACTGACTTTACAAACGTTGTTAACACTTTAGGTGTTCCACAAGAGTTATTGGCAAATGGAGATGAAATTTTAGAATTTCAATTTTTTTGTTACCTTGCCTCAAAAAAAGTGTAATATAGAGCAAACAAAAATCATATTTAACCTAAAATAGATCTAACAAAAATGCCGCCTTATCCCGTAGTTTCCAAAATGGGGTCACTCTTTGGAGTTTCTACTCTAGGGGTGCATCAGGGGGGCTTTAAATGGGACATGGTGTCTAAAAACCAGTTCAGCAAAATCTGCCTTCCAAAAACTACACAGCGCTCCTTTCCTTCTATGTCCTGCCGTTTGGCCATACAGCAGTTTACAACCACGTATGGGGTGTTTCTGCAAACTTCAGAATCAGGGCAATAAATGTTGGGTTTTGTTTGGCTGTTAACCCTTACTTAGTTACTGGAAAAAATTGATTAGAATGGAAAATTTGCCAAAAAAAATCAAAATTCTGAAATTTCATCTACATTTGCCAATAACTCTTGTGAAACACCTAAAGGTCAATGACATTTGTAAAATTAGTTTTGAATACCATGAGGGGTGTAGTTTCTAAAATGGGGTGGTTTCTATTATGTAAGCCTTCCAAAGTGACTTCAGACCTGAACTGGTTCCTAAAAAGTAGATTTGCTTCTAAACTTCTAAGCCTTGTAACGTTCCCAAAAGATAAAATGGCATTCCCAAAATAATCTATACATGAAGTAGACATATGAGGAATGTAAATTAATAACTTTTTTTTGGCGGCAGTACTATGCATTATAGAAGTAGAGAAATTGAAATTTGGAAAATTGCAAATATTTCCAAATGTTTGGTAAATTTGGAATTTTTTTATACATAAAAATGAATTTTTTTTAACTCCATTTTACCAGTGACATGAAGTACAATATGTGACGAAAATACAGTCTCAGAATGGCCTGGATAAGTAAAAGCGTTTTAAAGTTATTCACACATAAAGTGACACTGGTCAGATTTGCAAAAAATGGCCTGTTCCTTAAGGTGAAAATGAGCCTGATCCATAAGGGGTTAAACAATAGGTCATTTTCTGATGACACCTTTCCTGTAACAACATAGTTCGCTACTTACCTGGAGTGTGGTCTGTATTTAGATAATTGTTGACTTTGCTTCGTTTGGTCCACCAGAAATCATTTGTACTGTCTTGAGAGAGACCACATCCAAAATTGATCTTGTCTGGATGCTCAAAATTACAGCTCCCAGGGACATTGGTGTACTCACCTATGTATATGGAAAAATAATGTCTGCCTTTAATGGATAAGCACATGAGAGACGTTCACTCAATATGTTCTCAGTAATTCACACACAAAAATAATCACTTTACTCTGAAAGCAGCAAGATAAATGTCTAATTTACTTAAATCAACCTCAGCTTTACCCTTCTCTCAAGCAACGGCATCTTCTGATGCCGGAACCATGTACGATTTCCTATAAGTCTATAAAGGGATTAGCTCATCCTGGTTTAACACATTTACTTAACTTCACAAAGGAATTCCTATTTTTCATATCAGTACTTGCTTCAGTGCCATTCAACCGAGTGTGAAAATTGAAAATAAGATAATTTACATTTTAAATGAAATATGTCTCAGATGTTGAAAAATTTAACCTTTTATGATTATTATGAAGATTTATTATTTTAAGGAAATTCTTCTTATGCCAAAGTGACAGATCTGATGTCATAAAATAATTACGGAAGGTAATATGTAATATATTGGGGCCTATGGTTGTACTGAGTATGATAAATATGTACACAGAACATGATGTGAAAACAGCCTAATAAATTATTAAGTAGATAGTGTCGGGCCATCGCATTGTATTTGAAGATGATTAGAGTTGAGCGAACACCTGGAAGTTCGGGTTCGCCGGGTTCGGCTGAACTTCGCAGCAAAGTTCGAGTTCAGGACCTGAAATGGCTCTAAAAAAGTCCTAGAAAGGGCTAGAGGGCTGGAAATTGAAGAAAAATGGGGGTAAGAGTAGGACAAGTGCTCTGCAAACAAATTTGGATAGGGAAATAACATAAAAAAACATAAAAATAAACATTCTAAACCTGATCACATCAAGTGATTGATAGTAAAACCCCACAAACAGAGGATGTGGCAGCAATGCCACCACATCTTTCACCGTCACCAAGCATCTCCACACTATACCATGGAAACGTTCAGCTGTCCATCACCCAAACACTGGAGAAAAATAGAAATAGAAAGAGGCAGTACCCCCATACCGACCCGCGATCCCTGGCCCTGAATGCCAGGATTTCAAAATTCTTGGCCCTTTGTAAACCTGTCATTCTGTCTGGTAGACATGGATGGAGACTTTTAAAAAACTTATGGCGGTGGCTGTCCCACAGTACGTGGTTCCCAGCCGCCACTACTTTCCCTGCACAACCAAGTGGTGGACAAAATCAGGTGTGCACTGTGCAACGGCATCTGTGGCAAGGTCCACATAACCACCAATACGTGGACCGGTAAGCATGGGCAGGGAAGTTATATCTCCCTAACAGCACACTGGGTAAATGTAGTGCGGCTGGGTTAGAGGCGGATAGCAGTTTTGCGCATGTCCCTCTGCCCCCGAGGTTTGCAGGGCATTTCTCTTTGCCTCCTGTTGCCTCCTCTTCCTCCTCCTCTACCACCTTCACAGCCATGGGAAAATGACAACAGGCTGTTCTGAAACTCATCTGTTTGGGGGACAAACTCCACACTGCGCAGGAGCTGTGGACGGGCATAGAACAACAGACCAATAACTGGTTGGTGTCACTAAGCCTCAAGCCCGGCCTGGTGGTGTGCGATAATGGGCGAAATCTCGTAGCAGCTCTGGGACTAACCGGTTTGACACCCATCCCTTGCCTGGCGCATGTGCTGAATTTGATGGTGCAGAAATTCCTGAACACCTGACAATGAAAATCAATTCAGTTTATCCAGCTCTTAGATTCTGGTGAGACAAATTCACTTTTACTGATGCTCAAGGACCCCTGCGGCCTGAGCTGCAGATGTGACAGGCAAATAATTTTATTAAATTTGTCGGTTAGATTGTTGGGTAACATTTCCATGGTTATCAGGACTTTTTATTATAAATCGTAACAAAAACTACTGTATACAAGGAACATTTAAGAAAGAGCAAATTAACCCGACCAACCTTCCACCCTACACCCCCCCTTTCACTCAAACCACTCATTAATGCCCATTCACAAAATATTTACAAATTTACTTAATTTTAATAAACATTTTTTAATAAACATATTTAAATAAACATATTTTAATAAACATATTTAAAAAACTATAAGTCAGATAAATAAACAAACAAAACTATATACAGCTGGGTCATCGCCCGTACCTCAGAAGGCAGGGTTAGCATGGCCGAAATGTGGAAAAGCTTTGTCACCATGAGACAGCAACCAGCACCACCAGCAGATATGGAACGTCTTAGCAAGAGGCAGCATTTCAGAAAAATGGTGGAATAGTATCTGTGCACACGCCTACACATACTGACTGATGGATCTGCCCAGGGTCGTAGCTACAGGGGAAGCAGGGAAAGTGGCTGCTTTGGGGCCCTGACCCAGAAGGGGCCCATCCAGGAGGAGGAGGACTAAAAGACTTTATCAGGGCTCCCTCAACAGCATTATACATTTAAATTATATACAGTGGCAGTATAGACAGTGTTGAAAACGGATGGAACAGCTGCCGGGCCTGGTCTGAGAGAGCGTTCCTTAGTAGCCACAGGAATGGGGGCGGCATGAAAGGAAGGGGTTGCGAAAAAATTACTGAGTAATGTGGGCGCCATTCAAAAATTTGCTGTTGGGCCCAGTCATTTCTAGCTACACCACTGGGTCTGCCGCATTCAACGTCTGGGTCTCCAAATTGGGGACATGGCCTCAGCTTCACCCTTGCGCCTTTGAGGTGCTGGCCTGCCCTGCAGCCAGTGTATTGTCTGAACGTGTGTTTAGCATGGCTGGAGTTGTTATCACAGACAAGTGCAGCCACCTGCCCACAGCCAACGTGGACAATGTCACGTTCATTAAAAAGAACCAGGCATGGATCCCACAGGACTTGTTCATACCTTATGCAGAACAGACATGTATACCGGCCTCACTCAACCATTGTTATACTACAGTGCACTTACTCGTTGTTTTCTTTTTTATATTTCCCAATGTTTTGGGTACTACCCCAATTTATTTAACCACTTGCCGCCACGCTAACGCCGATGGGCGTCAGCGCGGCGGCTCTCTCAGGTCTCAGTCACGCCTATCGGCGCCATCTCGTGAGACCTGAGATTTCACATGAACGCGCGCGCGTCGTGCGCGCGCGTTCATGTGATCGGAGCCGGGACAACTGAAACTACAGCCTGCCAGCGCTGATCATGCGCTGGCAGGCTGTAGATGCGGAAAAAACCGCATTTAAATCGCATATCAGACGCTGTTTTTTAAACAGCGTCTGATATGCCTGCTGTCTGCTCGTCTGGTAGTCCCTTTGTTTGGGACCACTAGAGGAAACATAGGAAAAGTGCACCAATCACTACACACACACCCCCCCCCCACCCCCCATCACTGATTAACCGCTGATCACCCATGTCACCCCCGATCACCCCTGTCACCCCCTGTCACTAATCACCCCCTACAGGCTCATTCAGACGTCCGTATGTGTTTTGCGGATCCATGGATCTGCGGATCCATGGATCTACAGATCCGCAAAATACGGACACCGGCAATGTGCTTTCCGCATTTTGCAGATCCGCACAGAACTATATAGAAAATGCCTTTTCTTGTCCGCAATTGCGGACAAGAATAGGACATGTTCTATATTTTTGCGGAACGGAAGTGCAGACCCGGAAGCGCGGATCCGTAATTCCGGATCCGAGCGGGACAAACTCTGTCCCCATAGAAATGAATGGGTCCGCAATTCCGTTCCGCAAACTCGGACGTGTGAATTTCGGACGTGTGAATGGGGCATAAGGGTCCCTTATCACCGCCAGTTAGTTAGCTACTTGTTAGGTAGTTAGCGCCCAGCCCACCGCACCGCAGTCACTGATTTTGGCAGAGATTTTTTCATCCACATTGAACGATGCGAATGAAAAAATCTGTGCCGTTCATTTTTTTTTTTTTTCAGCGCAGAGGCTGAACGGAAAAAAAAAATCTCATTACCCGTATGCTCAATATAAGCAGAATCGCAGAAACTCCTAATGCTGGCCATACGTGTAATGATTGCGGAGACCCTCAAATGCCAGGGCAGTACAAACACCTCACATGTGACCCCATTTTAGAAAGAAGACACCCCAAGGTATTCTGTGAGGGTATGGGGAGTTCATGCAAAATTTTATTTTTGTCACAAGTTAGTGGAATATGAGACTTTGTAAAAAAAATATATATATATATATCAATTTCCGCTAACTTGTGTCAAAAATTTTTTTTCTGTGAACTCGCCATGCCCCTCACGGAATACCTTGGGGTGTCTTCTTTCCACAATGGGGTCACTTGTGGGGTATTTATACTGCCCTGGCATTTTAGGGGTCCTAAAGCGTGAGAATCCAAATATGTAAAAATGCCCTGTGAAATCCTAAAGGTACTCATTGGTTTTAGGGCCCCTTTACGCATCTTGGCTGCAAAAGTGTCACACATGTAGTATCGCCGTACTCAGGAGAAGTAGGGCAATGTGTTTTGGGGTGTATTTTATATATACCCATACTTTGTGTGAGAAATATCACTGTAAACGACAACTTTTTAAATTTTTTATACAAAGTTGTCAATTTACAGAGATATTTCTCTCACCTAACATGGGTATATGTAAAAATACACCCCAAAACACATTGCCCTACTTGTCCTGAGTACGGCGATACCACATGAGTGACACTTTTTTGCAGCCTGGGCGCAAAGGGGCCCAAATTCCAACGAGTACCTTTAGCTTTTACATGGCTGCTCACAATTTAGCCCCGCCCAAAATGCCAGAACAGTATAAACACCCCACAAATAACCCCATTTTGAAAAGAAGACACCCCAAGGTATTCGGTGAGGGGTGTGGTGAGTCCATTAAAAATTTAACTTTTTGTCAAAAGTTAGCGGAAAGGGAGACTTTGTGAGAAAAAACAATAAAAAATCAATTTCTGCTAACTTGTGCAAAAAAAAAAATCTTCTGTGAACTCGCCATGCCCCTCACGGAATACCATGGGGTGTCTTCTTTCCAAAATGGGGTCACATGTGGGGTATTTCTACTGACCTGGCATTTTAGGGGCCCTAAAGCGTGAGAAGAAAAATGCGTAAAAATGCCCTCCTAAAAGGTACTCATTGGTTTTAGGGCCCCTTTGCGCATCTTGGCTGCAAAAAAGTGTCACTCATGTGGTATCGTAAAAATGTCCTGTGAAATCCTAAAGGTACTCATTGGTTTTAGGGCCCCTTTGCGCACCCAGGCTGCAAAAAAGTGTCACTCATGTGGTATCGCCGTACTCAGGAGAAGTAGGGCAATGAGTTTTGGGGTGTATTTTTATATATACCCATGCTGGGTATGAGAAATATCTCTGTAAACGACAACTTTTTAAATTTTTTTATACAAAGTTGACAATTTACAGAGATATTTCTCTCACCCAGCATGGGTATATGTAAAAATACACCCCAAAACATATTGCCCTACTTCTCCTGAGTACGGCGATACCACGTGTGTGACACTTTTTTGCTGCCTGGGTGCGCAAAGGGGCCCAAATTCCAACGAGTACCTTTAGCTTTTACAGGGCTGCTCACAATTTAGCCCCGCCCAAAATGCCAGAGCAGTAAACACACCCCACAAATGACCCCATTTCGGAAAGTAGACACCCCAAGGTATTCACTGAGGGGCATAGTGAGTCCGTCTGAGATTTTATATTTTTTTGCCAGAAGTTAGCAGAAATGGAAACTTTATTATTATTTTTTTTTCCTCAGAAAGTGTAATTTTCCGCTAACTTGTGAAAAAAAATGAAATGATACATGAACTCACCATGCCCCTCCGTGAACACTTTGGGGTGTCTTCTATCTAAAATGGTGTCATTTTGGGGGGTATTTATACTATCCTGGCATTCTAGCACCTGAAGAAACATGACAGGTGCTCAGAAAGTCAGAGCTGCTTCAAAATGCCGAAATTCACTTTTTTGCACCATAGTTTGTAAACGCTATAACTTTTACCCAAACCAATAAATATACACTTATTGGATTTTTTTTTTATCAAAGACATGTAGAACAATAAATTTTGTGAAAAATTTATATAGAAATGTAGTTTTTTAAAAAGAAATTTACAACAGAAAGTGAAAATGTCATTTTTTTGCAAAAATGTTGTTACATTTTTATTAATAGCAAAAAAAGGAAAAATGTCAGCAAGAATGAAATACCACCAAATGAAAGCTCTATTAGTGAGAAGAAAAGGAGGTAAAATTCATTTGGGTGGTAAGTTGTATGACCGAGCAATAAACGGTGAAAGTTGTGTAGTGCGGATATGTAAAAAAGGGCCTGGTCACTAGGGGGGTATAAACCTGTGGTCTTCAAGTGGTTAAAGAAAAAAACAAAACAAAACACATTGTGTTTAACTTTGGCGAAAACATTTGGCTTCACAGCCAAAAAAGGCTTTATGTCGGGCAACAATGTAATCACCAGTTGCAATGAATTAAGTTTGCTGTCTGTTATGCAGTGCAGGGGCACTTTTAAAGAAAGAAGGGGTACAGATCACCCAACAATCTGAAGGCCACCTAATTTACTGAATATATTTCCAAGTCAGGTATGCAGTGTAGGGGTACTTTGAAAGAAAGAAGGGGTACAGATCACCCAACAATCTGAAGGCCACCTAATTTACAGAATATATTTCCCAGTCAGGTATGCAGTGCAGAGGTACTTTGAAAGAAGAAGGGGTACAGATCACCTAACAATCTGAAAGCCGCCTAATTTACTGAATATATTTCCAAGTCAGGTATACAGTGCAGGGGTACTATTTGGCTCAAGAATGTAACAGACGATTTTTAGAAATTTACCTCCCTGTCACCTATGCAGAGCAGGGGTTTGTATATGGCAAAAATGGTAAAATGTCACCCACCAATGGAACAGATGAATTTTACAAATTTACGTCCTTGTCACCTATGCAGAGCAGGGGTTTGTATACGGCAAAACTGGGTTAATGTCACCCAAGAATGTAAAAGACGATTTTTAGAAATTTACCTCCCTGTCACCTAAGCAGAGCAGGGGTTTGTATACGGCAAAAATGTTAAAATATCAACCACCAATGGAACAGACGATTTTTGGAAATTTACGTCCCTGTCACCTATCTAGCACAGTGTGTTTTTTTAATAGCACCAATGTAAATGCAGTATGTTACGGTTGTATTGGACTGTCAGAAATGCAATGTAGCACGCAAATTTGCTATCTAGCACAAAAAAATTTGCTTTTTTATAGCAGCAATGTAACCGCAGTATGTAACAGTTTAATTGGACTGTCAGAAATGCAGCAAAGCCTGTAAATTTACTATCTAGCAAAAAAGGGTATTTGTCCTCGACTGAGCTACCAGAACAGAATTAAAGTAATGTCCCTGGCACACATGCAGTTCACATGCAGTTGCAAGTGCACTGCAGTTGCAAAAATGGCCACCGATGCCCACCAAACTAGCAGATGGATTAAAAGTTGTTTTTCAGTGTCACTGGGCTCAGGGCTGGGTACAAAAATGTAGCATAGCACCCTCAATAATCGCTGTGGTTTGAAGATTGAACACCAAGTACACCAAAATTCTTCCCTAATCTCTCCCTCACAGCAGCAGCATCCTATCCCTGCACTGAGAAGAGCAGAGTGACGTGCGGCGCTACGTGACTCCAGCCTATATAGAGGCTGGGACACATGCTGCACTTGGCCAAGTACAGCCATGCCATTAGTAGGCATGGCTGTGATAGCTTCTAAGGGAAGACTAGTGAAACGCTTGTTGATTGGCTGCCCTGCAGCCTTTCAAAAAGCACCAAGAAATCCTCGAACACCGAACCCGAACTTTTACGGAAATGTCCGGGTTCGGGTACCAAAATCCCTAAAGTTCGGTACGAACCCGAACTTTACAGTTCGGGTTTGCTCAACCCTAAAGATGATGTAAGAATAACTAATCATCTCTGCCTCTCCCTGCATTGGATTAGAGTTTACACAATGCATTTGACATGCATACTGCTGCATAGCAAAGCTTTCAGCATCTCTTGTGCCTTAGATCTGCAGTAATGCTCAAAGTTTGGAGTAATCTATACAATTTATAGCATCTCCTAGATCAGGGATGCTCAACCTGTGGCCCCCCAGCTGTTGTAAAACTACAAGTCCCACCATGCCCTGCTGTAGGCTGATAGCTGTAGGCTGTCAGGGAATGCTGGGAGTTGTAGTTTTGCAAAAGCTGGAGGGCCGCAAGTTGAGCATGCCTGTCCTAGATATATCCATCATCTGTTTCCCTTCGTTCAGTTGGCTACAGTTTGCACACTACCTGTGACATGCATGCTGCTGTATAGGTATAGCATTCAGCATCTCCTGTGTCTTAGAACTGCATCTGTGATTTTGAGCAGAATCCTCCCAGTTTGGAGTGATCTATATAATTAATAGCATCTGCTAGATATAGCCATTATTTTTTACCCTCCCTTCAGTGGACTAGAGTTTGCACACTGCCTGTGACATGCATGCTGCTGCATAGGTAAAGACTTCAGCATTTCTTGTGTCTTAGATCCACATCTGTGGTTTCAAGCATAATGTTTACAGTTTGGTGATATCTACAGTATATAACTTATAGCATCTGCTAGGTCTAGCCATCATTTGTTTCTCTTCCTTAACTGGGCTATAATTTGCACACTTGCCTGTGACATGCATGCTGCTGCACAAAACACAGTCCACAGCATCTCCTGTGCATTTTTAGCTATTCAAATTTAGGTATCCATCCTTCCTTGCAGATCATATACACCCATACATGCTGATTATCTTTTCCGGGGATGATAGGATTTTCCAGCAAAGATGATGTGAAGTGTCATATCACATGGCTAGAAACTTGGACATTGGTTGGAAGAGCATGACCAAGACTTTTAAGTACTACCCTGACCCCCTAACTCCCCAGACACAATTTAACATCTGTGGGATTCATTCATCGTTTTCGCTCTATGAATTCTCCCCCCCCCCCCCCACGCACCCTCCAGCTGCTGTGGGGTGCACTGCAGTCAGCATAGCTCCAGATACCTGGGACAACTAACCTGGACCGTACTGAGTCACTCCCAGCCCATCTATGTGCTGCCCATGCTTCACATGTCAATTATTGGCTGGTGGTCATAATAATGTGACTCAACTAGATGGATATTCAGCAAAAGTTCTATATTGAAATGTTGTTTTTTTTTTTTTTTTTTTTGGGGGGGGGGGTTGTTTGGTTATTTATTTATTTTTTTAGCAGTGATTTCTTACAATTTTCAATCTTAAAAATGTTGTCATCAATTGTAACTTTTATTGTATAATTGTGCATAAAAATCTATTCTGCTCGTTGGATGGTGGGATGGACATATACAGTAGATGTGAGACTTGTTATAAGTCACAGCTCTGATAACTGTTCTACAACTGTACCGAGCCGTGCCCCTGTGTGTCCATGACAGATTGCTATCCAGAGGAAATTAACAATTACATGATGCTGCACACAGGGGAACACATTCTATCTGATATTTACATGTAGATCATGTAAACTTAGGGTACATAGTGCATACTCTAAAATATGTGACTTTTTACAGTTTTACACCACCCCTACAGCTTTTAAAGAGTGTGTGTGGTTAGTTATGTTAAGGAGTTTCACGCCAGATCTATAAATACGACTTTTGTAAATATCCCTCCAGTAGAAGGATGGCATAAAAAAGTGGAGAATCATTTCTGGACAAAGGTTTACAGTAACAGATTCCAATGCTCACATTTATCAATCACCGTGACATGTGATAAATTTGGTGAATTTATGCCAACACATTTTTAAGAAAAAGCTGACTTCAGATATTCCCTTCATGATAACTCCCCCCCTCCCCTTAGACGAGATACTCTAAAGATGCATAACATTTTGTTAAGTGGCCAATGGTGTAGGCCAAATTTGGTGTACCTTTAGACACATTTGTCCAACTTTACACCAGCTATTGGTTGGCTTTCTTTGTGCCAAAATTTTGTGCCACAGGGAGCCAGGGCGAGCTCTTGTATCTTCTGCCATTTACATGAAGCCTAAGTGTAGCATAATGCCTATATTTAAGGGAACCTGTCACCATGCAATCTGCAGGCGGGCAGCAAGAGCAGGAGGAGTTGAGCAGATTGATATATAGTTTTGTGGGAATATATTCAGCAAAACTTGCCATTTCTTATTTAAATCTCTGTTCTTTCTGGGCTCAGTAACCAAGTGGGCATTCCTATTAGCGATCGACAGCTATCTCAGTACACACACTCATACAGGGAAAGCTATCAATCACCAATAGGACCACCTACTTGGCTATTGAGCCCAGAATGAGATGAGAGTTAAAGAATAAGTTAAAAGGTTTGATGACCATATACAAAAAAAAATCTACATGTCAATCTGCTCAGCTTCTGCTAAGCTATAACATGCTGTCTGCAGATTGTAATGTATTTCATGGTGAAAGACTCCTTTAAAGGGAGGGAGGGAAGCACCTCCAATGAGGCCAGGTGAGGCAATTGCCTCAGGAGGCGAGACCTGGAGAAAAGTGGGGCCAGTGGCAGGGCCGTGGGAAATGAGCGCTTCTCATCTCTCTATATTCAACTGTACCACAGTATGCCTTTAACATTAAGGCTGGAGGGGGACGACAATTCAATTTTCTCCTCAGGCAGCAGAAAGACTAGGTGCACCCCTGTTTAAAGAAGATGCCAGCTTCAGATGGACAAGAGTTACATCACATACTGCATATCCTTGGCCTATAATTCACATAAAAAATAGATCTGCACATACAGATGTAGGAGGCGCTAAAGCGATTCCTGGCGAATTAACACACAAGCTTATCACATTAGTTTAGTTTAGAAATGTGAAAGGTTTCTAAAGCTTAAAGAGTAACTAAACCTTGGTAACAATTTTTAATATGATGTCCCTAATGCCTTACTAAAACTATTTCTAATATACTTTATTAATCAATTTAGTAATTTTCTTAGTCTTTTATTTTTTATTACCCAGGAAGAAGTACAACAGTGACTTGAAAAGAATAAAATTGACAAATTGCCAGGACCGGATGGCATACACCCCCTTATCCGAAGGGAATTAAGTACCGTATTTTTCGCCCCATAAGACGCCCTTTTTTCCCCAAAAAATGGGGGGAAAGTGCTCCTGCGTCTTATGGGACTGGGAGGAGGAGCTGGGGGCCGGCAATTGCGGAGGGGCCGGTGCAGTGACTGTACTCCGCCCCCCTGCTCCAGTGCTGCACTATTGAAATATGTAATTCAATTAAAAGTTCCTATCTATGCCCCCCACCCCTAATATTACCGACACATGGCAGCTTGTTGAAAGCAGGCAGTCCGGGCGGCCGGCGCGTCACTCACTGACGTCACGTTCCTGCGCCGCCTGCTTCATTCATAAAGTAGGCGGCGCAGGCACGTGACATCAGTGAGTGACGCGCTGGCCGCCCGGTCTTACTGCCTGCTATCAACAAGCTGCCATATGTCGGTAATATTAGGGCTGGGGGTCATGGACAGGAACATGAACTTTTAATTGAATTAAATATCTATTTCTATAGTGCCGCGGGGGGTGGGGTTCTAGTCCGGAGTACAGTCACTGCACCGGCCCCTCCGCAATTGCCGGCCCTGGGGGGAGGGGGTCTGTGGATGGCACTGTTATGGGATGGGGGATCTGTGGATGGCACTGTTATGCCATCCACAGATGCCCCCATACAGTGCCATCCACAGATGGAAATAAGCAAATAACGCCATATCAGCATGGCTGCATGAGGGATCGGTCATGCCAAACGAATTTAATCAGTTTCTATGAGAAGGTAAGTTCTAGACTTGACTGCGGCGAATCAATGGATGTCGTATATCTGGACTTCTCCAAAACATCTGACACTGTACCACATGAAAGGTTGGTATATAAAATGAGAACACTTGGACTAGGAGAAAATATCTGTATGTGGGTAAGTAACTGGCTCAGTAATAGAAAACAGAGAGTGGTTATTAACGGTACACACTCAGATTGGGTCACGGTCACTAGTGGGGTACCTCAGGGTTCAGTATTGGACCCTATTCTCTTCAATATATTTATTAATGATCTTGTAGAAGGCTTGTATAGTAAAATATCAATTTTTGCTTTGTAAAGTAATTAACACTGAAGAGGACAGTTTTCTGCTACAGAGGGATCTGGATAGTAACATAGTAACATAGTATATAAGGCCGAAAAAAGACATTTGTCCATCCAGTTCGACCGCTTTCCTGCAAGTTGATCCAGAGGAAGGCAAAAAACCCCTGTGAGGTAGAGCCAATTTTCCCCACTTAAGGGGACAAATTCCTTCCCGACTCCAATCAGGCAGTAAGAACAACTCCCTGGATCAACGACCTATCTCTAGTAGCTATAGCCTGAAATATTATTACGCTCCAGAAATACATCCAGGCCCCTCTTGAATTCCTTTAATGTACTCACCATCACCACCTCCACAGGCAGAGAGTTCCATAGTCTCACTGCTCTTACCGTGAAGAACCCTTTTCTTTGTTTGTGTACAAACCTTCTTTCCTCCAAATGCAGAGGATGTCCCCTCATCACAGTCACAGTCCTGGGGATAAATAGATGATGGGAGAGATCTCTGTACTGACCCCTGATATATTTATACATGGTTATTAGATCTCCCCTCAGTCGTCTTTTTTCTAAAGTGAATAACCCTAATTTTGATACCCTTTCAGGGTAGTGTAGTTGCCCCATTCCAGTAATTACTTTAGTTGCCCTCCTCTGAACCCTCTCTAGCTCTGCTATGTCTGCCTTGTTACACACTAAACTGTGTAAAGTAATTAACACTGAAGAGGACAGTATTCTGCTACAGAGGGATCTGGATAGATTGGGGGCTTGGTCAGAGAAATGGCAGATGAGGTTTAACACTGACAAATGTAAAGTTATGCACATGGGAAGGAATAATGCAAGTCACCCGTACATACTAAATGGTAAAACACTTGGTAACACTGACATGGAAAAGGATCTAGGAATTTTAATAAACAGCAAACTAAGCTGCAAAAACCAGTGTCAGGCAGCTGCCGCCAAGTCCAATAAGATAATGAGTTGCATCAAAAGGGGCATAGATGCCCGTGATGAGAACATAGTCCTACCACTTTACAAATCACTGGTCAGACCACACATGGAGTACTGTGTACAGTTCTGGGCTCCTGTGAACAAGGCAGACATAGCAGAGCTGGAGAGGGTTCAGAGGAGGGCAACTAAAGTAATAACTGGAATGGGGCAACTACAGTACCCTGAAAGGTTATCAAAATTAGGGTTATTCACATTAGAAAAAAGACGACTGAGGGGAGATCTAATAACTATGTATAAATATATCAGGGGTCAGTACAGAGATCTCTCCCATCATCTATTTATTCCCAGGACTGTGACGAGGGGACATCCTCTGCGTCTGGAGGAAAGAAGGTTTGTACACAAACATAGAAGAGGATTCTTTACGGTGGGAGCGGTGAGACTATCGAACTCTCTGCCTGAGGAGGTGGTGATGGTGAGCACAATAAAGGAATTCAAGCGGGGACTGGATGTATTTCTGGAGTGTAATAATATTACAGGCTACAGCTACTAGAGAGGGGTCGTTGATCCAGGGAGTAATTCTGATTGCCTGATTTGAGTCGGGAAGGAATTTTTTATTCCCCTTAAGTGGGGAAACTTGGCTTCTACCTCATAGTTTCTTTTTGCCTTCCTCTAGATCAACTAGCAGGATGACAGGCCGAACTGGATGGACAGATGTCTTTTTTTCAGCCTTAAGTACTATGTTTTGCCTACCTAGCGTGCACCATTCACTGTGAGCTTAAAACACAGTTCTCTGTGTATGGAGTACAGATTGTGAAATTTATGAATGGGGCAGCAGAGCAGTGAGTATGGGCAGGAGCGCATATTGTGTACTAACTCCTGGCATAGCACATGGGTACCCTGTAAGCATGTACTATGCCAGGATTAGCTGAGCGGTGCGGGCTCCTGCTTCTGCCTACTCCGCTAAACCAAGAGCTGAAATGCAGTTCTCTTAGCTTAGTGAAGAAGGAGCCCGCTCTGCTCAGCTAATCCTGTCATAGTACATGGTTACAGAGTACCCATGTGCTATGCCAGGAGTAAGTAATCCTTTGGGGAGCATGGACAGGAGCAGCAATGTGCGCTCCTGCCCATACTTACAGCACTGCTGCAGCCACATTCATAAATGTCACAATCCGTACTCCATACACTGCTGAGCAGTCAGCGGTGTACAGAGAAGAGAGTTTTAAGCGCACAGTGAATGGTGAGCTTTAGGGAGGTAAAAGACTTAGAAAATTACAAAATTGATTAATAGAGCATTAGAAAGTAGAAATAGTTTTATTATAGCATTATGGAAATCTAATTAAAAATTGTTACAAAGGTTTAGTTCCTCTTTAAAGTTGGTGTCGAGTTATAACGTCTTAACTTTCTGATATTGGCACTTTCTAGATATGTATAAATAATGTAAGACCAATGGTGACAACAAAATAGCCATGATGTACATACTGCAGTAAGCTTCATCCGAAAAGTCCTCACAGTCAGGCTTGTAGTCACAGACTAAGTGGGATTCAATACATTTTTGGTTTTTGCATATAAAATCTGAATTTTCAGGGCATTTTCCAGGCTCCTCTCCAACTGCAAAAAAACAAGACATTAAAATCAATATTCATCCGAGTGGATGTATGCTCCATTTCATTTGTTGATGTAAGTTTAGTAACACGTTGTTTCCATTAACATTGTGTCATCTCTTTCCCATTACCTGCATTGGTTTTTACTACATCATTTAGTCATCAGTCTGTCTCTATTTAAGTATTAAATGAGAAAGAAATCCAAAGTCAGCAGCTTATGAAATGAAATCTTATCTAAAAAGCTGTAGACATCATTCTCTATGGAAATGTCTCAAAGGCTCTCAGAACGGGAGATACGTGAGATAAGGTTTGTAATACCTGTGAAGGATAGACCTGTCAACCTCTCCTCCTCCACTCTGACGTGGCTGATAACAACGAGTAATAGACTGCATTGAATGGCACTGATAATATAATAATATAATATAGTTCAGGCTCTGTGTCTATTTAAGAATAAAATGTTGCACTAGAATGAGTTGATGCCACTGGAGGTGCACCCACAAACAGTTTCACCCAACTGTAAAAAAAGGGCTAAAATAATATATAAATAGTAGGGCACTCTCCTTAACAAATGGATATCATATGAAGCAGATTTATTTGGAATAGATAAAAACATTATATTTACCATACATTCATAAAGTGCATTAGTGTATTAGCGCAAAGCCGCTAGTAAAGTGCCAAAAAACTAGAAATCTGTGAAAACACACATGCAAAATGATCATCAAATAAAGTGCTGATTGTGCTGAGGTGAATAATACTTAATAGAAATGTATCACCATAAAAATGTCCGTTGCAACAAAGTTTCTAAAATAATGAGCATCCACCAGTCGTGGCTGGTTAAAGTCTGTAGATGTCCCCTAAGTGAGCTCCTATAAAAGGTCCCAATATGGAGCGGCGTCCCGCTCCCACTGTAATACAGCGGCGTCCCGCTGTGAAGAAACTAATGCAATCGCGTAGTCTCTGATGCCGATAGCAAGGAAACGTCTTACCAGGAAGATTGCGTGGATCGTATTGCCCTCTAAGCAGGAATCCTGCTTCGGGTCCCGGTATCAAGGGCTCCCTGGTTCCCGGCTCACCACGCCAAACGGTGTCGGCCCACACGTGTAGGAAGGTCCGCCCACCGATCGCACACTCGCGCGGAAAAAAAGGATGCCAGTAAGTTCACAGGGTCACTCCACTACTGCCTGGGTGCATCGGAGATGAGTTCTCCGATGCACCCAGGCAGTAGTATTATTCACCTCAGCACAATCAGCGCTTTATTTGATGATCTTCATCATTTTGCACGTGTGTTTTCAATGCACTTTATGAATGTATGGTAAATATACTGTTTTTATCTATTCCAAATAAATCTGCTTCATATGATATCCATTTGTTAAGGAGAGTGCCCTACTAGTTATATATTATCTGTGTCTATTTAACCAAACTTAATGATAGCATTGACTGAATGTGCTGACAGATTGACAGGAACCATTTTTTGCATAGATGACAATTTATATGATTGCTGTCACTTTTTAAAGAAATGTCTCTTGCCCTTTAAAGAGAGTCTGTCAGCAGTTTTGATCATGAAAAACCGCTGACAGCACAAGGTAGGGG
This sequence comes from Bufotes viridis, assembly GCA_033119425.1. Lineage (NCBI taxonomy): Eukaryota > Metazoa > Chordata > Amphibia > Anura > Bufonidae > Bufotes > Bufotes viridis. Next base: position 355,042,656 of record CM065593.1, read on the forward strand.
CTGGAGAGAGCAGGACAAATATAAAATTTGTGGAACATTTTTTTGTCAGGAGTAGTATGAACATGAACTTTTTTTCTGCCAGATTCTGCCTCTGCAAGTGCACTGGAGACGGAGCTTCACTGCAAATGCAATTATGATCTATACATTGAGATGCGTCATAGCTCCTCCATTCTACTCTGAGTGACAGCTGTAACATCTATCCAAAAGACCACTACAACTCACTTACAGCAGTACAGAGGGTCTGTGAAGTGCCTTGCGGGAAAAAAAATCATATTCACGCTACTATTGATCCTTACATAATGCTGTCAGCAGGTCTGCAAAACTGCTGTCAGACTCATTTTAATGGTAATATTGCTATGTAATCAAACTATACCTATCACCCTAATTTCAGATTTACTCATTTATGGTGCTTATTCTTTATAGGCATCCTTTAGTTCACAATAAAAATGTTCCAATAAATGCAAAATTGCATAGTTAAAATATCCGGTGTTCTCCTTTTTAACCCCTTCTACACATTCATGGAGTTGGGCCTACTCCATACACAATGTATGTTGGCCATGTTATCTCTGATTCTGGACTTTTAACTCTTCAGATGCCACAGTCAATATCAACCATACATCTGAGCATTTAGATAGAGGCTCCCAGGACTGCCTTTGTAATCTGCTTCTGGCAGGGCTTAATAGAAAGTTACCATAGACTGCAAAAGTATTGAAGTCTTTGGTATAAATAATGGAATGATTGCATGTTCAAAAGTTTTAATAACACAATTTAGATCAGAAGCCTTTTTTTAAAAAAAGCACAAGAAAAACTTTTATAATTTAGGTAATGCTGCAAATGATTGATACAGATACCCAGAATAAAAGTAAGATGGCTTTTGGATGGACCAGCTAAGAGTAGGGTACAGTTTGTCAGACTAACAAAGCTCAGTGAAAAATTTGTACACGAGATGTGGTGCCTCAGTGGACTCGCAACCACATAAAAAAACATTAGTGTGGTAAATGGTATATGGTGAGATTTATGTCCCAGATTTGGCATTAGGGTCCACTAGCTGCAAGTTACACCTCTTTAACTGCATATTTATTTCCCACATAGAGTCATTCCGCAAGATACAATGGCCTCAGGATACAATATTTTTAACATACAATTATCTTTTCTGGGACATTGTACGTTAAAATCAGACTTAAAATACAATGTCTCAGACCCAGATCCAACCATCAACATGGCCACTTTTCTAGAAAAACACCTTTATTGGTTGTCCAGTAGGTTCTCTGCAGTATTAAATAGTCTGCACTGCCCTCTGTCTGTGCCAGGATGAGCTGCTCCATTGGACACCAGTTGAGCGGGAACTCAACCATAAAAAGTCATTTAGGCTTCCAGCATCTATTCCTATATGGTTTACTTTAGGACTTGCTTTATATGTTTTGGTTATCTGCTTATTTTTCTTAAAACTTTACTTTTTCTTGTTTTGAGTTATGGACTTAAGTTACAATGATTTTACTTACAATGGTCATCCCAGAACCAATTATCTATCTATCTATCTATCTATCTATCTATCTATCTATCTATCTATCGTGTGCCTTCCTCTATGACATACGTACAATATATATAAGTGATTTTGGCGGAGTATAACAGATGAACATTTACTGCATCAATCAACATAGTGTTAAGTTTGATAGTTTTTCACTTATAGGATAAGGTCAGAAGACAAGACATAAGGAAGTTACAAGGTGTCTTTCAATTGTTGTTGAGATTCAGGGCAAGCTAGTTTCAACTATTTACCCATCAGTCAGGAATCTGAAGGTGAATCGAAATGAACATCACAGGGTCACTTGTCCGATTATAAGCTCATTACTTTAGTGACCTCTTGTGTGAGTTTCAAAGTCAAACTCTTCGCTCTTCTGCGGTTCCCTCTCGGTTTTAACAATTTCTTTAAAGTCCCTCTGTAAATGCCTATAGAATAAGTCATCCATGAAGGTTGTGCGCAACACAAAGGAAAGGGATATGGTTTATCAAAGGGTTGTATCAATTGTTTTAAATACTTAAAGGCTATGTACACCTTTAGGGGCATTATTTGTTTTATTATTGCACTCGTACTCATTTTGAGATAAAAACTTTTTCAATTGATAGTTAAAATTTTACTGTCTTTGTGCCACCTTGAGTAGCAGGATATAAAATTTCACTCTGTTCCTTAAGGCAGCTCAGCCGACGGCTCCTAATCTCTAATCACTGACCTCCTAAACCAGTGATGGCTAACCTCTGACACTCCAGTTGTGGTGAAACTACCACTCCCAGCATGCTCCATCCATTTGTAAAGCAAGTGTAAATCTTGAGAGTCGTAGTTTTACCACAGCTGGAGTGCCGGAGGTTAGCCATCACAGTCCTAAACACTCATTATGGCTCAATTCTTATTTTACTGATAAGAATGTGGCTTAATTAAGTGTTTAGAGATAAGGTTTATTAAATGATCGGCACAGTACCATTCACACAGCTAGAAAAACAGCTCAACATTTTTAATAAAGACCAATTGAAAAAAGTATTTTTAGCCCCAAATTAGTAAAATACAAAAAAATATATAATAATTGACTCCAAAGGTGTACAAAGCCTTTAAAATAATACATAATCTAGTACATTACTCTCTCTTTCTAACAAAGCTAGAACCAGCCCTTACCTCAGATGGATCTAGAGATCTCCCCAATCATTGCTCCAATTGTTCTGCTAGATTTATTTCAGGCTGGGAACTTGGGGAGGTGTGTCCTTTCTCAGGGGTGTCCTTTCTGCTGCAGCTCTCTCCCTATCACAGCTCAGGGGGCATGTCCGTTCTGCTGTAGCTGTTTCTCTGTGACTGTCACAGCTTCTAACTAAAGATATAGCTCATGACAGTTAAACATTTAATCTGAGCATGTGTGACCACTTCAGTAAAGTGGACAACGAAATAACGGAAAGAATAAACAGCAGGTGACACTTTACAGATCAATTTTATTGACTAGTTCAATGGCTATATTACCTTTTTAAATTCATGCAATTACAAAAGTATTCAGATCCAGGTGCTGGTTTGAAAAATGTAGAATACTTTTTGTGGCACAACCAAGGGAGACCATCACTTCCTAAATTAGTTTCAATGTAAGCATGTGTGAACGTAGCCTAATAGAGGAACTGTACAAAATAGTGTCATAGGAATAGATGATCCAGATTTGCTATTACAAACAGAATGTTTTCCATTCTCCGAGTCCAGTGATGCCACTTATACGGTATATACCTGCACTACTCCTAGAATCTATGCATTAATCAGTATTTATTGTCATACTTAGCATCTTCATTTGCTGTACTTCATCTTGATGAAACTCTTATCTGGCCTCTCCCTGCTATGTGTTTTATCTGCTCCCTGAAGCTACTGCTGTCAGATCATGTCTAATGGTGCTTTCTCTGTCTTATTAGACCAGTGCCCCCACAGATTGAATTATTACCACCAGGCTTGTTATTATATACCGCCATCGATTAATACCTGGAAGAACGGAGGGGTCAAGGTCTGGCCTAATAAAAAAAAAATATTTGATTATAGAAAAGAAATTGCCTCTTGCGCTAGTAATTTAAGACATTATGAGGCTGCTGTGTTGTCGTCCAATTCATGAGATAACTGAGATTCCCCCAAGAGAAATTTGCAGGAAAATTGATACAGTAGGTATTATCCAGTTTTTCAAAGAAAAAAAATTAAACGGCAAATATTAAAAAATAAAGCTACCACTCTCATCTTATATACACTGCTCCGGTGGTTCCCACAGACTTTGTGTACCAGGAATCAGCATATACCCACTGCAGACAATGAGTGTCATGGACATGGTCTTTCAAAGATATCTCATGGCTTAGGGCTATGAGCCCTGTTCCATGTTCAAAGGAACCAGGCGAGTCATAATGGGACCATTTGATCCATATTGCAATCAATTCCCTCTACCAGGTTTCATTTTTCCACCAGGCAAAATAGCATAGCACACTATGTTCATTATACTGCCATCAGGGCCGGTGGACCCTGGCAGAATGGAACCATAACCCAAATTCAGAACCTGTAACCCCCGACAATCTATAATGGGACATTTATAATACTGATGTCTTTTTAGGTGGCAGAGAGTTCTTTCCCCTCCACCCCCCTGGCTTGGGTGCGACTGCCACTGTACCTCTGCACCTGCTGTAGCTATGTCCTTGCCTAGAGAGATGTTGTTGCAACTATATGTGAATGATTTTAGATTACCAAACAAGCTTACATCATTGCTCCGTGTCTCTGCCTGCTCAAAAAATTAGGTTCAGAGGGAAGGTCAGAGTGAATCCTCCATAATTACATTTTGTCTTGCCATTCTCCTTTCAATGTGTAGTCTAGGGTTACTTCTCATTGACATTGTAATACAGTTAATTCTGTTCTATGCGGAAAATTCTGATCCAACTCTCTAGTGTGATGTTCTGCACATTCCACCATATTTCCATAAATATAAACCTTTGTTGCCAGCTTGACTGATCAAGGTTCTTGGTAAGTACTTGTCTTTGTACTTAAACTCTCACTAAACATCACAAATATTTCTATTTTATCCTGTAAAATACCAGTTTTCTTTCCTAATCTTAACAAGTGGAAGAAACAGGAATCTTTAGTCAATTTAACACTCTGTGTAATTTAGAAATTTTTGAAAGTGCCACTGGTAGAGGGGGTATCCATACAATTCCCATGATGTGTCAAAGCAGTAGCTGGTCAGAGCGCCCATGGGACAGCCCTGTGAACCAGAGTTTGGAAGTGCTGTAAAATATTTAATTTTGAAAATAGGATAAAAAGGGTGGTGCATTTAGAGGGTGACAGCTTTGTCATCCAAAAACTCTCCTTTGACTAGTGTTGTTGTCCTCATAATATGTCATCCACATATCCTTTTTCTGAGGAGGATTGTAGACCAATGTCATTAAAAATGTAAGAAGATTGTAAACCTCTAATCTGGTTTGAAGGGATGTGCAGTAAGGGCTTGAGCATCAACAGTATAAAAACTTTATAGCCATCTGTTTAATGGCTAAAATCTGACTATCCTATGGCTTTCTAAGGACCCTTTGGGTAAATACAAAACAAATGAATTTAGTAAGTATGACTGGACCCAGCAATTTAAATTTCCATTGGCATGAATTAAAAATACCCAAATGGTCATGGGGGGATGTATAATTTCATTTGCATTAGAAAACTGGCATCAAGAAGTCAAAATATGGTCCTGTTTAAACAAAAAATTAGTGATTTTTTTGCATTTTATACTGCTCTTGCTTCATTAAAAAAGTCAGTTGGCAAGATTCTTCTTCATACCGGTCATGGTATATCAGTAATGATAAGTCAGATCAACTGGACTTGTATTTTTTTCCATTGAAGATGTTTCATTTGTCACCTAAATAGCTTTCACTATTAGAATCACTTACTGGTGAATACTGGTGACTCATTCTTCAGTCATAGACAGGGGCAGACTGAGAACCCTGAGGGCCCCCGGGCAAAATAAATCAAGGGCCCCCTTCCAGGACCCACCCATGTTGCTCCTCCAAGCCACACCCATATCCATAGAATGAAGGGGGATATTTCTAATGGGCCATTGAGGGCCTTTTATAGAGTGTGTTAGAAATAGTTCTCTTCAGGTCACATTAGAGACTACATGACGTCAGTACGCGACGATGGCGCGCCTCTGTGCACAGGATGCCATGGCTGAGCCCCTCATCCCACGTCTGTATGTAGCTCCAGCCGCTGGGCCCCTTCTCCCACGTAACTTACGTGACGTAGGTAGCTCCCTCCGGCTGCCGGGCCCAAATAGCCTGCCTGATGTTGCTCAGACTCTGAGAGTATAGAAAATTATTTCACCTGTCCGATGTCTCTGAGCCTCAGAGACATCGGATGGGTCAAATAATTTTCTGTACTGGGCGGTGGGCCCCATTCCCGGCCGGGCCCTTGGACCACGTCCGAAGTGCCTGACCGCTCAGTCCGCCCCTGGTCATAGAGCTAAGATCTTGTATAATTGAAGCTATTAGGTGTGATTAAACTGCCTTGGGAGAAATGTTAAAACAGCATTGCAAGTGGCATACTATAGAGTCTACAGGGTCATCAGAAACCTACACCACCAGGCTGAAAAGATATCAGATGGCATAGTGGCTAAGACAAGGGCATTTAAACCCTTCAAAAGGGCCCATAGAACTTGCAGGTATCCAAACTGGGCTTTTGCTAAAACTGAGAATAGAAGAAAAAAGAATGTCAAGATCATCAGTGATGATGAGTAGCAAAGAAAATGGAAGAACTTGGTTCTTCCATATATAACTAGGGTATCTAAGATTTGTTTTTAAATAAACATTGCATCCTGTCTGCTTTAAACCTCTCAACACACTGAGGTAGTAACTGATTTCCCCAAAAGAGCCTACACCCAAAACACAAAAAGAGCAAAATTGTGTATACAATCCAGTGCAATGAGGAGTGCCAAGAATTGTACATTGGGGAAGCAAAACAGCAGCTATACCAATGTATGGCTCAGCACAAAAGAACCAACGCCTGCTGTCAGGAGCTGGTTACCTATATGTTAAAGGTTATGTACACCTTTGGGGGCAATTTTTTTAATGTTTGCATTTTACTCATTTAGATCCAAAAATATTTTAATTTAATTGGTCTTTATTAAAAAAAAATTGACGTTCTGTCACCACAAGGAGTTACCTGATTGTCTAGCTGTGTGAATCATTTGTTTTAATTTCACTTTGTGCTAGTTATCTATTAAACCTTATCTCTAATTTACTAAGCTGTCGTAAACACTTATTTAAGTCGCATTCTTATCAGTAAGATACAAAAATGAACTATAGTGAGTGTTTATAATGTCAGAGAGCAGAGATAAGGAGCTTGTCAGGTGAGCTGGTTGATGGAAGATAGAGAAAGATTCAGATCCTGATACTAGAGTATCTCCACCCTGTACAGAAAAAAGCGCTCCATATGTTTAATAAAGACCAAATTAAAAAATAATTTTTAGCTCGAAATTAGTACAACGGAATAATAATAAAAAAAATGCCCCCAAAGGTGTACTTAGACTTTAAGTACACTCGTTTTATGACAGCGAGGTTTGCAACTTAGAGGAGGACTGGTTCGAAAGAGCTGTGAAAGAAATTATTTATGTTAAATTAGAAAAACCAAGCTTGAGTAGATGTGGAGAGCTGTGACATCTACTGTCTGCCACTTACAATGCTGTTTTAACAGTTCTCCTCTACTGAGGCGGTTAATCACACCTAATAGCTTCAGTTATGAAAATGTAATCAACTTCTTACCCTACGCCTCAAGCATTAGTCACCAGTATTTAATGCCAGAGAATTCTTGTACAAGCCATTCTAATTTAGAAAGCAGGTCAGGTGATTAGCAAATTGTCTTCAAGGGAAAAAAAAAAACCTAGTCCAGTTGCTCTGACTTATTACTAGTGATATCTTAATTAGTTGCACTCCACATTTATCAACTGTGAGCTTTTTAAAATATTGCCAAAAAAGTTTCAATTTTGCTCTCGTATGTAAGTGGTTCAGAATACTCAAAATCTCAATATCTCAAAAATATTACATTTAAAACTGCACCACATATATTAAACACCACGTGATCTCTTAACAAATTTGGTGGAAATTATATCAAAGCAGACTAAAAATAAGTGACTTCTAAAATTACTCTCATGATAAATTCCTCCCTATGTGTCAATAGCAAATTTAGGCTACCTGGCTCCTGCCATTTGTCCAGCTGTGCCATAAAAGTTTCCTTGCTGATGGAAAGGTCATTGGTACTTACACTCATGTTGACCACAACTCTGTCCGTCTTAGGTATTGAAAACCTACATATTGTTTTCCCTTTCTAGAAGAAAACCTCAGAGGAGAATTTAACCTTCCCTTACCTGGACTTATTTTCAATGAACTGAGAATGTGTTATGATAAACCAGTAGCATGAGGATGGCCCTATCTCTGTTGTGTAGTCTCCATTTGTCCCTGTAAAGTTACACAAACATCTAGAGAATCAATACCCCCATACACATCAGACTACAGTATTTTCAGCAAAAATCTGAAAACGACCAGCTGTGAGTCTACAGTAATATGTATGGGAATCCTCGGACTCTTGAATTTCTTGATCCCTTTGTTCTCCAAAAACATAAGCCACTGCCAAAAGTGTCTGGAAGCATCTTTCTCCTCAAGTGTATATATGTGTATGTGAGAATTGGGAAAGTTAGCTTTTGGCCGAAAGCTATTGAAGATGTATGGGCGCCTTTAGGTTTTCCAGATCTAGTTGTATGTCAGATGAGTGAGTAAAGCCATTTTATTCTGAGACATTATGTAAGATTTTTCACTTTTATTCTGACAACAGAAAGAAGCCACTGGATATATAAACAGGATGGCTACATGAAGAGAGTTATATATAAATATATATATATATATATATTTATATTTATATTTATATCTTAGTCTAGACTGAAGAAGTGTCCTGTTTGCCAGTCCACTGTGCTGATGTCTTGTCTGAACAAGGTCACGTCAAGGCAAGTTGAGATGAAAATGATGGATAGCGCTAGATATCAGACGATGGGGTGGGTGCTCAGTGTCAAGATAAATGCACTACAGGCAAAAATAAAAAAAACATGTTGCTTGGCCTTATTGATCAATCAAGAACATTTTTTGCATTCTGTGCCTGGTATGTACTGTCAAGTAGTCTGGCTGAACATCATCAGATCAGCTGAATTGCAAAGCACTTAGAAATCCGAGCCTTGTATTTTCCAAATCCAGTTTGATGTACATCAAGTATACGGAATATTAAACACTAAGGTCTGGTGTCTTTCCAGAAGCAAAACGCATTGACAGAAATGGAACAAAGATAAAGTTTCACTTCAGAAACTCATGATTTTCACGCTTCATGATGCGACGAAAACATTGTACATTTCTAAACCAAATTAAATTGTGACATAATAATTCTAAAGCCCACACAACATTTTCATTAAATGGACCCATAACATTAGCCTCATTTATGAAAAAAAAGTTACAATTTTTTTTTTTTTTTAATATCATTTTCTCACTATAGGGTTAGGTCTTCTGTGTAAAATGCACCAGTGTGCATGAGTGAAAAGCTTTTTTTTCTCTAGTTCTGGAATAAATATACTAATGTTATCTGTAAAGCAAACCCCTGCTTTACAGATAACATTAGTATATTTATTCCTAAACTAAAGAAAAAAAGCTTTTTACTCATGCACACTGGTGCATTTTAATTTTATGTACTGGGCGGCGGCCGGCCCAGTGTACCTTACTGTTTCCCTTTTATAAATGGTAATTCCAGTTAACCACATCTGCTATTCTTGGGAGGCTGTACATGGACCTTTTAGCCCATTATGCTTAGGCTTGGTTCACAACATTGTTGTTGTTTTTTTTCTTCTATACTGACATAGGACATCAACGGTGCCAGAAGGATCCCATTGACCACAATGGGGTCTGTTAGGTTTCCTGTTACAGTTTGCATGATTTTTACCAGACAAAATATCACACTTGATAGGAACCTCCTCTGTAGATGTGAACCTAGCCTTACAGGGGCTTATCCGCTTGAGGTTTTTCTTATGTTTTCCAATGTTTTTTTTTTCATGTGAGCTGAATATGGCCATTTCTTTATATCATCTTCTTTCTATGATTAAAATATCATTACTGTTTTATTAAGTGCCACAGATATGATTTATCTTTCTAAAACCATCCCTATTAAAGGGGTATTCCCATCTTAAAGTAAGTTCATAATCGGAATTAAGCCGATACTAAGGATGACAGGGCCACAGCTCTGATGTAGCTCTGCGTCTTCTTAAGCTAGTCATATACATTAGATATATGTAGGCCGAATTATTTCTGTGAGATCTAATGTGTGTTGAGGTTAGTGAGCCCGGTAGGGTGGCAGGGTGGCCAGAATATTATAATGTATATGGCTCGGAAACTGATTGCTCAACATTGCCTGGACGAGTGCAGCCCCAGTTGAACTGAACACATAGCCGAGATTAACTGGCTACTTAACCTGGAGCAGGGGGTTTATAGAAAGACTGGGGCCAAAGCTAAATTTGAGAAACTTTGGGCTCCTTGGATCGATGCCTCTTGGTTAGTGACCCAGGAACTTCAGAGATATTGTCTGGGCCTGGTGTGTGGGGTACTACTGCTGTCACTTTGTATTTGTTATTGGCTGTCTTCTGCGTGGCTCGGTGTATGTATTCCTCTTATTTGGTGGAGACGACCCAAGCTGTGCCTGGCAACAACCGAAATTATTGCTGAACAACTATTCTGTTAATTTCCTTGCACTGAAGGGAGTTGTGGATGGGTGGGGCATATGTACTATGTTATATTGCTGTGATGGCAACATCACTGGGATGGGACTGTGGCGGATGGAGAGCATCTTCTGGACATTTTGTGGGGGAGGGAATGGGGTTTCTGTTTACTTAATTTATTAAAATGTTCATAAAAAAGACTTAATTAAAAAAAAAAATGTGGATGGAGGTCTCCTGACTCTCTTGTGATGACAAATGTCGGGAGAGATAAGGGTCTGACAATTAGGATTTCAACTGCCTGATCCTTGTCTTTTGTTTTCCTACTGTGTGTTTTTTTTTAAGTATTTGTATATAAATCCTGAAACCAAAGCTAAAACTGAGCCATAGCTTTTTGGCTTGGGCTGAAATGAACTTTTGGGTTGCCGTGAGTCCTTAATGTTTCCCTATAAGGATAAGATTGTTTTCTTGATGATCCTTTTCTCGTCTGATGTTCGCTACCATGAAACATTATGGTTGTGTTGCAATAGTGCTGCGATTTTGTCTCAGTAAGCAGTAGTATTTGTGCTGCAATATACTAAAATGTGTGAAAAGCACTGCAAACAGAAAAGTTTACAGATTGGATGTCATAAAAATATACCAAAATCGTCCACAACATTCATTTTCCTTTTATAAAAGAACAAAAACTGCACTGCACGTAAATACTTTGCTCATGGCCCTACCTAGTACTAAAGATAAACTACTTAAAAAATCACTCCGAGGGTTAACTCACTTCAGTTAGATACTGACAAAAGATAAAAGATGAGTTCTTTACACATCGCTGACCTTGAGGTTAACTGAGCAGTACGTGGCCTGAAAACATTCCCAGTAACAGTACGATATGCCTAACTATGGCCATATCCTGCGAAATGCAAATGATCTTGCAAAATGTCTAGTGCCTTATTGTGGGTCATTTACATAGCATAACCTTGAACAGCCTTTAATAAGCTTATTACTTTTTGGGGAAAGACATTGAATTTGATGCTGTCTGCTTATATAAAACTTAAAAGAATATTATACAATATATAGTATTAACCTAGACATGAATAGGATATGAATTTGGATTTAAATCTGCCCAGGACGCTATAAGTAAGTAATAAAATAATTAGAGATGAGTGAATTATTCAAAAGTTATCGTGATTTTATTTTAGATTGATTCGCTACCACGAAGCTCGAGGAAATTTGGCTTCGCGCCGAATCGAATTTATCCTCAAACACTCAACACTAAAAATATTAATCACATTGCTATAATACATGTAAAGGCCAGGCTCACCAATAGGTAGAGTAAGCCAGGCAGATGGTAGATTTACATAAGAATACATTGAACAGTGCCTCTTTACTGTGCCAACAATCAGGCCATTATCGCGAATAGCGTTCCTAGCTTCGTTTTGCTGAATAAATACAGACACAGTAATTTGTTATGTGTTACTGTTGATCTGAATTTTTTACATAATTCTGCACCTCTTCATAACTCCAGTGGAGCCACTGCCAGCTTAGACTGCTTTCACATCTGCGTTTTCAATTCCGCCATTGAGATCTGTCATAGGATCTCAATAGCAGAAGAAAACACTTCAGTTTTGTCCCCATTAATTGTCAATGGGGACCAAACTGAACTGAAAGAAACGGAATGCACTAAAATGCATTCCGTTTCGTTTGGTTGCGCTCCCATCGCGGACAGAATAACTCTGCAAGCAGCGGTTTTCTGTCCGCGATGTGATGCGGAGCAAGCCGGATCCATCCTGACACACAATGTAAGCCAATGGGGATGGATCTGTTTTCTCTATAACAATAGAAAACTGATCCGTCCCCCATTGAATTTCAATGGCGTTCATGACGAGTCCGTCATGGCTAAACAGTGGATGTAAAAAGTCTACACACCCCTGTTAAAATGTCAGGTTTCTGTGCTGTAAAAAATGAGACAAAGATAAATCATTTTAGAACTTTTTCCACCTTTAATGTGACCTATAAACTGTACCACGGAATTGAAAAACAAACTGAAATCTTTTAGGTGCAGGGAAGAAAACTAAAAAAACGAAAATAATGTGGTTACATAAGTATGCACACCCTCATATAACTGGGGTTGTAGCTGTGTTTAGAATTAAGCAATCACATTCAAAATCATGTTAAATAGGAGTCAGCATACACCTGCCATCATTTAAAGTGCCCCTAATTAACCCCAAATAAAGTTCAGCTGCTCTAGTTGGTCTTTCTTGAAATTTTCTTAGCCGCATCCCATAGCAAAAGCCATGGTCCACAGAGAGCTTCCGAGGCATCAGAGGGATCTCATTGTTAAAAGGTATCAGTTTGGAGAAGGTCCAAGGCATTAGATATACCATGGGACACAGTAAAGACAGTCATCAAGTGAAGAGAATATGGCGCAACAGTGACATTACTAATAACTGGATGTCCCTCCAGAATTAAGCGACCAAGAGGCCTACAGCAACATTAAAGGAGCTGCTGGAATATCTGGCAAGTACTGGCTGTGTGGTACATGTGACAGCAATCTCCAGTATTATTCATATGTCTGGGCTATGGGGTAGAGTGGCAAGACGAAAGCCTTTTCTTACGAAGAAAAACATCCAAGCAAGGCTACATTTTGCAAAAACACATCTGAAGTCTCCCAAAAGCATGTGGGGAAAGGTGTTATGGTCTGATGAAACCAAGGTTGAACTTTTTGGGCATAATTCCAAAAGATATGTTTGGAGCAAAAACAACACTGCACATCACCAAAAGAACACCATACCCACAGTAAAGCATGGTGGTGGCAGCATCATGCTGCGGGGCTGTTTTTCTTCAGCTGGACCTGGGGCCTTAGTTAAGATAGAGGGAAATATGAACATTTCCAAATACCAGTCAATATTGGCACAAAATCTTCAGGCTTCTGCTAGAAAGCTGAACATGAAGAGGAACTTCATCTTTCAGAATGACAACAACCCAAACCATACATCCAAATCAACAAAGGAATGGCTTCACCAGAAGAAGATTCATGTTTTGAAAAGGACCAGCCAGAGCCCAGACCTGAATCTGATTGAAAATCTGTGGGGTGATCTGAAGAGGGCCGTGCACAGGAGATGCCCTCGCAATCTGACAGATTTGGAGTGTTTTTGCAAAGAAGAGTGGGCAAATCTTGCCAAGTCAAAATGTGCTATGCTAATAGACTCATACCCAAAAAGACTGAGTTCTGTAATAAAATCAAAAGGTGCTTCAATAAAGTATTAGTTTAAGGGTGTGCACACTTATGCAACCATACTATTTTATTTTAATATTTTTTCTTCCCTCTACCTAAAAGATTTCTGTTTGTTTTTCAATTAAGTTGTACAGTTTATAGGTCACATTAAAGGTGGAGAAAGTTCTAAAATGATTTATCTTTGTCTTATGTTTACAGCACAGAAACCTGACATTTTAACAGGTAGACTTTTTATATCCACTGTATAAGACATAATACAACCGGATACATTAATGATGAATGCATGTAGTTGTATTATTGTAACGGAAGCGTTTTTGAAGATCCAGGACAGAGCCGCAAAAAACGCTAGTGTTAAAGTAGCCTTAGGGGTTTATTAAGACTAGCGTCTTAAACGCCAGTCTTAATAAATGTGCCCCATAGTTTGTAAGACTGAAAAAAGACATCCATCCATCAAATTTAGCCTGTAATCCTGCAAATTGATCCAGAGGAAGGCACAAAACAAACTGTGAGGTAGAAGCCAATTATCTATGCTGATTTTGATGCAACCCATTTTCCTATTGGCCTTGGCAGCAGCTGCCTGACACTGGTTTCTACAGTTCAGTTTGCTGTCCATTAAGTTTCCATAGGACCGATGGCAGATAGGTCCCGCGTGAACCTTATTTCACGGACAAGAATAGGACAGGTTATATTTTTTTGACGGACTGGAATCACGGACCACGGACACGGAGGACAAACGGTGCATTTGCCGAGGTTTCCACGGACCCATTGAAAACCAATGGGTCGCAGAAAGAAGTACAAAAAGGACGAACGCGGATGGGGAAACAATCACTTGATTACCGTGTGCATGAGGCGTGTAGTGTTTACCATTTAGTATGTACGGGTGACTTGCATTGTTCCTTCCCATGTGCATAATCTTAAATTTGTCAGTGTTAAACCACATCTGTCAATTCTCTGCCCAAGCCTCCAATCTGTCCAGATCCATCTGTAGGAGTATACTGTCCTCTTCCGGGGTTAATTACTTTACACAGTTTAGTGTCATCTGCAAACATTTTTATTTTACTGTGCAGGCCTTCTACAAGATCATTAATGAATATATTGATGAGAATAGGGCCCAATACTGACCCCTGAGGTACCCCACTAGTGACAGTGACCCAATCTGAGTCTGTATCGTTAATAACCACCCTCTGTTTTCTATCACTGAGCCAGTTACTTACTCACATACAGACATTTCCCCCAGTCCAAGCATTCTCATTTATACTAACCTTACTTGGCACAGTATCAAATGCTTTGAAAAAATCAAGATATATGACATACATTGACTCGCCGTGGTCAAGTCTAGAACTTACCTCCTCATAGAAACTGATTAAATTAATTTGACATGACCGATCCCTCATGAATCCATACTGATATGGTGTTATTCACTTATTTTCATTGAGGCACTCCAAGATAGCATCTCTTAGAAAACCTTCAAACAGTTTACCCATGACAGATGTTAAACTTACCGGCCTATAGTTTCTGGGCTCTGTTTTTTACTTATTTTTGAATATTGGCCCAACACTCCCTGTCGTTATAGAGTCCTTAAATATCAGAAATAAGTTTCTGCCTATGACATCACTTTAAGACCCAGATCCACTTCTTTCTGGGTCAGACAGCGCACTTTTAATGGGATATTTATATTCTGCATTTCATCTGACAGTTTATTTTCCTCAGTAAGGCCTTATTCACATGTCCGTAGTGTGTTTTGCGGAAACACGGAAACACGGATCCGCAAAACACGGACGGCTGCAATGTGCATTCTGCATTTTGCGGACTGCACATTGCTGGCACTATATAGAGAATGCCTTTTCTTGTCCGCAATTGCGGACAAGAATAGGACATGTTCTATTTTTTTGCGGAAACGGAAACACGGATCACATAGTGTGCTGTCCACATCCATTCCTGCCCCTTTGAAATGAATGGGTCTGCAACCCTTCCGCAAAATTGCGGATGGGATGCGGATCCATTTTGCGGACGTGTGAATTAGGCCTAAATACAATGGGGAAAAAAATATTTAATATCCTTGCTTTCTCCTCATTGCTGTCTGCAACTCCCCCCTAATCACTCTGTAAAGGGCTGACACCTTCACGTTTATACTTTTTATCATTGATATAATTAAAGAACATTTTAAAGTTAGTTTTACTCTCTTTGGCAATGAATCTCCCTGTCTCCATTTTGGCTTCTATGTAAGTTTTACATATTCCACTTTTTTTTTTCTTATAGTTTTTCAGTGCTTCCTACCTACCTTTCTGTTTTAGTAATTTAAAAGCTTTCTTTTTGTCCTTTATTGCTTCCTTTATATTTATATTTATTCACATTGTTTTTTTTCTTGGTCCTCACTCATTTATTCCCATAAGGTATGTACTTCTCACAATTAGAGTTTAGGACGGTTTTAAAAATATCTCATTTTGTGGCTGCATTTTTATTTTTGAGGACATTGTCCTAGTTAGTGACACCAATGGCTTCTTTTAGCTGGTCAAATTTAGCTTTTTTTTGAAGTTTGGTATTTTTGTCCCTCCCTTAAGATACACTCTTTTGAATGACAATTGGACGGTTAATATTTTATGGTCACCGTTTCCCCGGTGTCCCTCAAACTGCACATTGGTTGTTCTGTCTATTGGTTAGTACTAAGTCCAGTACGGCTGCCCTTCTAGTCGGGTCCTAAAAAGTTGGGAAGGTAGTTTTTTTGTTATTGCCAAGAACCTGTTTGCTTTTATGAGATCTATAGGTTTCAGTTTCCCAGTCTATATCTGGGTAGTTGAAGTCCCCCATAAGAACGACCTCATTATGATTTACCGTCTCATCTATGGACTGGTATATTAGGTGGCTTATAATAAACTCATATTAATATTTTATTATTGCTTTTGCCTCCATGTATTTCTACCCACAGTGACTCCACATGTTCATGTCCTTCACTTATATCTTCTCAGACTGTGGGCTTTAAACGGGACTTTCCATAAACGCAGACCCCTCCCCCTCTCCGGTTTTGATGATCCTTGCTAAACAGACTGTAGTCCTGTATGTTAACCACCCAGTCATAGCTATCATCCAGCCATGTCTCAGTTATTCCCACTATGTCATAATCCTCCGTAGACATTAAACTACTTCCAGTTCACCAGTTTTAGTCCCACCTTTCACTCCTCCCCCAGTTTCATTACCTCACCCCAGGTCTCCATCTGCACTATCTTCCCCTCCTATAATTTAATTACTCTCCCCCCCAGTCCCTAGTTTAAACACTCCTCCAACCTTCTAGCCATCTTCTTCACCAAAACAGTTGACCTTCCTCATTGAGGTGCAGCCCTTCCCTACAATAGAGCTTGTAGCTGACGCTATTTATTAAGCCACTTGTTAAGCTTCCTAATCTCCCACTGCCTTTCTGCTGTGGCTCGTGGTACAGATAGTATTTTGGAAAACACTACCTTTGAGGTCCTTGCCCTAAGTTTGAGACCTAAATCCCTAAAATGATTTTTAAGAACACTCCACCTACCTCTAACTTTGTCATTGGTTCCAATGTAGACCATGACTGCTAGATCTTTGCCAGCCCCACCCAGTAATCTGTTAACCCAATCCACGATATGTCAAACTCGAGCGTCAGGAAGACAACACATTTGGACGATTCCGGTCTTTGTGACAGATCGCCCTATCTGTACCCCAATTGAGTCTCCCACTACCAGCACCTGTCTGGCCTGCCCTGCTCTCCTTGTCCCCGGCTTACTAGAGCTAACATTCCCCTGACTGTCAGAGGAAGTGTCTTGCTGCAGTAGTGCTCTCCCTGAACTAACATGCCCCTCATCTGCCAACCTTGCTAACTTGTTGGGATATGCCAGATCCAAACGAGCCTCCCTGGCACTTTTCCCTTTACCTTGCTTTGTAACTGTTATCCAGCTACTTAACTTACTTTCCTGAGCCTCCATGCTACCACCCTCCTCCACATCTACCACATAGAGTGCCTGCTTAGTGAGCAGCAAACTCTTTTCCATAATGCCTAAGCTGTTCTCAGTGTTAAACCCTGCTCGTTTAGTTACGCGATGTGCGATTCCAAATGATTTGCTAACGGGCTGTTCCAGGACTGCATACATTTGACAAGATGTGCACTGGACTGCATTGTCAATGATGGAACACATATAATGGAAATTACATAAAAAAAGAGAGAAAAAATACAATAATACAGTGCAATGATAAGCAACTGACTTACTGTAGTCCCCTCCTAGAGTCCCAATGAACTCAATGAGAGGAGAGAATTGAAAGATCACATACCGTAATTCCTATATTATATGATTTCATTACGGGCAGTTCATCTGTTCTTGTAAAAGAACCACTAGGCTCCCTTAACATATGAATGTATTTAAAGTGGATTTTCTGCACAGATTTTGCTGCAGATTCCTGTTTCCATTTTGATTCTGTATCAAAATCCATATATGTTACATGCAGACTTTGTCAGCTTTGGCAGCTGTGCGAGGGAGTGATGTTATTTACATGGGACTGAATATTACAGGGGTCTGAGGGAGAGAGTGATGTTATTTACATGGGACTGAATGGTGAGGGGGCGGTGTTATTTACATGGGACTGTATGTTGAAGGTGGCTGGTGGGGGAGAATGATGTTATTTACATGGGACTAAATGTTGAGGGGGTGATGTTTACATGGGATTGCATGTTAGAGGCGGCTGGGAAGGGGGTATTATTTACTTGGGACTGTATGTTGAAGGCAGCTGTGGAGGAGGTGATGTTATTTACATGGGACTGTATTTTGGAGGGGGCTGTAGATAGAGAGGGATGTTATTTACATGGGACTGTATATTGGAGGGGGCTGGAGAGATGGTGTGATATTATTTACATGAGACTGGATATTGGAGGGGGCTGGAGAGATGGTGTGATGTTATTTACATGGGACTGTATGGTGGAGGGAGGAATATAACTACAGGGTGCACTGCAGGGGGCATTCTAAACACTGGGGCACTTCAGGGCAAGCATTATAACAGTAGGGGCAGTATAAATACTGGGGGCACTGAAGGGATATTATAAATTCAGGGGACATCATCTGCGTTCCTATTAATACTCGGGGCTCTATAGGAGTGACTTATAGATCTGTCTTATGTCTACTAAGAGCACTATGGGGGCCTTATTACTACTGAGGGGTCTGTAGAGAGTTTTATTACCACTGGGGGAGCAAACGAGGGGCTTATTTCTACTGGGGGCTCTGTGAGGGTATTATTAATACTGGAGGGCTCTTCTACTAATGGGCGCACTCTTCCAGAGCATTATCACAGTTGGGGCACTGTAGGGGGCAGTATTACTAATGGGGGCGTTCTGGGGAGCATTATCACTGTTGGGCGCAGTTTTACTAATGAGGGCATTCTAGAAGGGAATTACTATTAGTGGGACTTTGAGGAGCACTGTCACTATGGGGGTCACACAGTTTTGCTCAGGATAGTATTTGGGGGTATTGGGGAGCACATCAAGCAGCAGGATAACACTGTGGGGACTCTAGGTTGGGGGATGATGATAGAAATGTGAGGAAGCTAAGATGTCTGGGTGTCACACTCTGTAGAGAGGAGGCGTGGCTGAAAGAAGTTGTACGGACCAAATGGAGAAGATGAGAAGATCTACATCAGAGGAGACGTCACCTGGGAGACACTGAATGTGACAGGTATGTGTTGCTGATTAACAAGTACAGCAAAATGCAGTGAGGACGACTTAGAGAACTGGGCCATATTCATTGGGGTTTGGGCCCAGGATCTTTTGAGACCCTAGCAATGCCTCTGATGAGGATCATATCACCATTTAGCTTTCCGTTCTTCTGATCCGTCAGAAGAAGAGAAAAAACAAAATAAAAACAGGATTCTGTAAAAAAAACTATTTTTTCCATCATGTATAACAGAAACAAACTGAACCGGTATTTGGCCCCACAGACATGTATTAGGATGGAGCATAATGCTTCTTAAAGGCTTCTGTTTTTCTTTCCATCCTAAAATTCCGTTATAATGGAATTCCCTAACCTAACGCTACTAAAAACCCACGCTTATGCATAGCATTGAATGGGATCCATTTTTTGTATAGGATCCTGTAAAAAAAACTGATCCTGTTGCATCAGTTCTTATCCGTTGGAGCAATTTTCATCTGAGATTTTTTAGACGCATGCAGGATTTTTGCAGAAGCATTTTTTTTTTTTTTTAGACGCATGCAGGACTTTTTCCATCTACAAAACGGATCTCAGGTGGAAATGGCTCAAACGGATGACAAGTGATGCACCAGGATCAGTTTTTTTTTACAGGATCCTGTAAAAAAATGGATCCCATTCAATCCTATGTGTTTTTTAAAAAAATTCTCTCTCTTGTTCTGACGGATCAGAAGAACGGAAAGTTACCCAGGCTTACAGTACTGAGCAGGTGTATTATGCTGCGGATTTGTCGCACAAAGATCTGCATGGAAAATCAGTGTGATTTGTAGGTACATTCCCAAAGACGTTAAATTTGGCAGAAAAGTCTGTTGGGGATTTTGCCACAGATCCACGGCAAAAACTGTGACAAGTGTCACCTTAATCACATGCATTTTTTGTAGAGGAAATAGCTGTGAACTTCATCCTCTCCATTGCAAAGGGTGAGATCCATGGTGAGGAATCGCTGACATGCTGCAGATTTCAAATCCGCAACACAGGTCAATTTTCTTAAAATCTCATCCACTTTGCAGGTACGGTACAATGCTGAAAATGTGTTGCTTGAAAATCAGTGATGGTAGATCTACAGCTTATTTACCAAGTGTGAACCCACCCTTAGTAAGCCTAGTTTAGTATGAGGAACCTTGCAACATCTGGGTAACAGATAAGAACAAATGGAACAAGAGATAAAGCCTTATTATATAGTACAGAAATCCAACAGCAAAGTTTAACCTGTTACCTGACACTAACAGATTGCTACAGTGAGATAATTTAAAAGGGTTTCATAATTATTATTTTTTTTTTCAATCTTCCCAGAGTCAACCAAACCCTGAATATTGTTTCCCCACATACCTGTTTTCATGTCAGCACTTTCCTTCCCTTGTTCTCAGTATCGCTGCATCCTGGCAGGATGTTTACATGCAGAACCTCCTGTTTTCATCAGCTTCCTGACGGATTTTCTAACCAAATCCAGCATGCTTTTCTCTGGATTGTTTTACAGAGCTGGACCTTCCTTCTTCACTTTTAACTCTGCAGTAGTCATGCCCCTTACACTTTTCCTCTCTATGCTAGCTAGGCAGAGTCGGCACTGTGAAACACTATGAGCCAAGCATGCAGGATTTGGTTGAAAAACTCAATAGAAAGTTGCTGAAAACAGGAAGTTCTGCATGTAAACATCCTGCCAGATTGCAGTGATGCTGAGAACAGGGGAAAGGGCTGACATGCAAAGCAGTCATATGGGGAAAAATAGTCAGTGTTAAGGAGACTATGGGCATATATAAAAATCATTATGAAACTGGAGAATCGCTCTAAAGAGGTTGTCTGAGTTGTTTTTTTGTTCTTTGTATGTTTCTAACTAGAGATGAGCGAATTTTTCAAAAATTCGATTCGGCCGGTTGACCCGATTTTTTTTTTTTTTGGTTCAATCCAAATTTATTTGCGGCGAATCACATAAAAAAATGGCTATTTCCTGGCTTCGGAGAGCCTTTATAGTGGTGTAGAACACTGTGCCTTGCAATATCACGCATAGGGAGTCTTCTGTGTTAGTGAAATAATACTGTGAGTTAGTATGACATGCAGATGACAGGCGTCGCTCTTAGAATCACTGCACACTTCACTTATTTGGGCGGTCATGGGGCCCAAACTGACCAAACAACTCAAGTATGAACTCAGCCTTACAGGTCGATGTTAGCGCCAAGAAGAAGGGCACTCCTTTTACACCACTGTCAGCTCGTCCTCACTGTATAGTGGAGCTGAGCCCACAGCATACAATACTTTGACTGAGGGAACAAAAAAGGACAGAGGCAGGTTGAGGACAGGTGAGGGCACAGGGTCCTTTTTTTTCCCCTAATACACACAACAAAGTACTTTAGAACACAGACCTGCACCGCTGAAAGGCAAATCTATTTTTATTTTGCCACTATTACACGACAAAACGGGCTTTATAACATATAACTGCACTGCTGAATGGCAAATATATTTTTCTTTTTCCACTAATACACGCTACAAAGGGCTTTAGAACATATAACTGCACCACTGAACAAAAAATATATTTTACTGTTGCTACTAGAGCTGAGCAAATTTCAAAAATTCAATTCGCCGGTTTGCCGAATTTTTCGGGAAAAATTTGGGTCGATCCGAATATATTGGAGGCAAATTACGGTAAAAAATGGTTATTTCCTGGCTGCTGAGAGCCTTTATAGTGGTGTAAAACACTGTGCATTGCAGTAACACACATAGGGAGTCTGCTTTGGTAGTGAAATAATACTGTGAGTCCATATGACATGCAGATGACAGGCGTCGCTCTTAAAATCACTGCACACTTCACTTATTTGGGCAGTCACAGGGCCAAAACTGACCAAATAACTCAAGTATGAACTCAGCCTTACAGGTCAATGTTAGTGTCAAAAAGAAGCGCACTCCTTTTACACTGTCGTCAGCTGATTCCACATAGATGTAAACAGAACCTGTTCTATTAAATCCTTGTAAAAGTAGAGCCCCCGACAGAGTGGAGAGGGTGTCAGCAGTAAGTTTGTGTTGACGTCACTGATTTTCCCTTCCTCTGATCCGTCAGAACAATAACCCCCCAAAAAACGGATCCTGTCTGTTGAGCATTTGCCTTCACTCAGTCGGCATTTGGTCAGTAATCCATCATTATTGCTAATGCAAAAATAACAGGAGTGGATCCAAAACAGAGATGACACATGAACCGAATATTTGCATGTTTTCTGTGTTTAGTACCCACTCCTGCTTTTGGCTACCAAATCACAAGCCAATTCTAATGGGACCATACAGGCCTGACAGCTGATACACAGAGAGGATCCATTGTGAGTCTTATTTTTCCTTCCTTCTGACAGATCAGAAAAGGGTCAAATAAAAGATGATGTCAGCCAAGTCAAAACGGCAAAATAGTGGCCAAGTCATGAAGTGGGGAGGGTGGGAACAGCATGAAGAGACCACAGAGTGGCCCAACGACAGAGTCTGGAGGTGGCGGCAGCATGAGGAGGCCACAGAGTGGCACAATGACAGATTGTGTAGGTGGCAGCAGCTGAGGAGGCCACAGAGTGGCACGACGACGAGAGATTGCGAAGGTGGCAGCAGCATCAGGAGGCCACAGAGTAGCAAGACGACAAGAGATTGTCGGAGGTGGCAGCAGCATGAGGAGGCCACAGAGTGGCACGACAACGAGAGATTGTGGAGGTGGCAGCAGCATCAGGAGGCCACAGAGTGGCATGATGACGAGAGATTGCGGAGGTGGCAGCAGCATCAGGAGGCCACAGAGTGGCATGATGACGAAAGATTGCGGAGGTGGCAGCAGCATGAGGAGCCACAGAGTGGCCACTTCGTCTATTTATTTAAACTTTTAAACTTTATAAAATATTGCTTAAAACACGATTTAATAATACACGTTCTCCGACAGAAAAGGCTTGGCAAATTGATTATCCGGGAATTTCCCTCTAAGATTTGGAAATATATTGGTGAATTTAAGTTTACATTCTTATAATTTTAATCAAGTTTTGTTTCAATTTAATAAATTTAATTAAAAAAAGTGTTGCCAAGAAAGGAGAGAATCGGCAAGTCTTCTGTTTATTCGACAACGTAATTGCGATGAAGAAAGCACTCCAAAAAACAATTTCTCTCCACCTGGAGACCAATCCTGTCAAAATTGATGGAAGTGCGGTATCGGCTGCTCATCGAGCCAGATACTTCTGGGGGAACCTGCCTGGCATAAACAGGCCTCTAGTAGCTGCAGACAATGAGAAGACAAAACTGCAAGATTGCTTGGAGCCCAAAGAGTTGCGAAGTTCATCAAGATTCAAACTATAACTACCAGCCCCTGTTCTCTACGACAGGGAAAACATCACGAGTTCCCTGTCATCATGGAAAAAGCTTAGAATCAAAGTTGAAAAATATATGGCATCAGAGGTGTGTGAGGACGCCATCATGATAGGACGGGTACGCCATCCAGGGCAGATTGTATATGTGGGCGACATACAGAATATAACCAGGAAACAGATTGAGGAATGGGGACGATTCCATATGATAATTGGCGGCAGTCCTTGTAATGACTTATTTGTGCTTAACAAGCACCGGAAAGGCCTTTATGGGGGCAGTGAACAACTGTTTTTTGACTTTCCGCAATTACTCAATAAAGTGTTGCCAAAGACAGGAGAGAATTGGCCAGTCTTCTGGTTATTCAACAACGTGGTTGTGATGGAGAAAGCATTCCAAAAAACTATTTCTCTCCACCGGGACACAAATCCTGTAAAGATGCCAATTCAAGATTCAAACCATAATTACCAGACCCTGGTCTCTCTACATCAGGGAAAACATCACGAGTTCCCAGTCATCATAGATAGGAAGGAGGACATCCTGTGGTGCACTGAAGAGGACAATTTTCTGCTACGGAGGGATCTGGATAGATTGGAGGCTTGGGCAGAAAAATGGCAGATGAGGTTTAACACTGACAAATGTAAAGTTATGCACATGGGAAGGAATAATGCAATTCACCCATACATTTTAATAAACTGCAAATTAAGCTGCAAAAACCAGTGTCAGGCAGCTACTGCCAAGGCCAATAAGATAATGGGTTGCATCAAAAGGGGCATAGACGCTCGTGATGAGAACATAGTCCTACCACTTTACAAATCACTAGTCAGACCACACATGGAGTACAGTGTACAGTTCTGGGCTCCTGTGAACAAGACAGACATAGCAGAGCTGGAGAGGGTTCAGAGGAGGGCAACTAAAGTAATAACTGGAATGAGGGATCTACAGTACCCTGAAAGGTTATCAAAATTAGGGTTATTCACTTTAGAAAAAAGATGACTGAGGGAGATCTAATAACTATGTATAAATATATCAGGGGTCAGTACAGAGATCTCTCCCATCATCTATTTATCCCCAGGACTGTGACTGTGACAAGGGGACATCCTCTGCGTCTGGAGGAAAGAAGGTTTGTACACAAACATAGAAAAGGATTCTTCACTGTAAGAGCAGTGAGACTATGGAACTCTCTGCCTGAGGAGGTGATGATGGTGAGTGCAATAAAGGAATTCAAGAGGGGACTGGATTTATTTCTGGAGTGTAATAATATTACAGGCTACAGCTACTAGAGAGGGGTCGTTGATCCAGGGAGTTATTCTGATTGCCTGATTGGAGTCGGGAAGAAAATTGGGGAAAATTGGCTTCTGCCTCACAGGGGTTTTTTGCCTTCCTCTGGATCAACTTGTAGGAAACAGGCTGAACTGGATGGACAAATGTCTTTTTTCGGTCTTATATACTATGTTACTATGATACCCCCGCACTATACAGATGTCTCAGAAATGAACCGCTGCTCCCAACAGCAGCTCCTGGGAAGGTCATGGAGCGTCCCAGTAATCCGGCATCTATTCGCCCTGCTGAAGGATTATTTTGAAAGTGTGTGGAAGCCACATGGGGCACCCACGCTGCAGATTTATCATAGAGACAACAGATTTTATAATATTACATTATTATATAAATAAAATAAATAAATAAATGAACCCCCTCCGTCACCCGGCTCCCAAGTGCGATCATCTACATCTTCATCATCGAGTACTGTCTGCACGTCACTAATGTCTTCATCAACCGTCTCTGGGTCAGGAGTATGACAGCTCGCAACACCAGCTCCCACGCCACTCTCCTCATCACTACTTGCCCGCCTAGTGGAGGAAAGGACAGAGGCAGATTGAGGACAGGTGAGGGCACAGGGCCTGCTCCCGGGCCATGCCATCTAAGGGTTGTGTCTGACAAACCCACTGACTTTTGGCTGGGGCTGTCTGATGTCACTTGCAACGAAGTCGAAGAACGAGTCAACCATTCAAGAACCGCTGGGTTGCTTGTTACGACATGACTGCTAGGTGACACTAGGAGCTCAGGCCTCTCGAAGTGACCCCTGCTGCCCTGGCCCCTTACTCTGCTGCGAACATTTACATCTCTGCCACTCCCCTGTGCAGGGCCTGGCACTTCTCTGTCTGACATACTGTTTGATCAAATAATCAAATGTTAGAGCAAATATTTTTTATTTCACCACTAATACACAGCAAACAGGGTTTCAGAATATATCACTGCACCGCAGAATGTCAATTAGGCTCACATTTTTTTCTACTTTTACACAAGAGGCTTTACAACAGAGAAGTACAACGCTGGACGGCGAATATATTTTTATTTCACCACTAATACACTGCAAACAGGGCTTCAGAATTTGTCACTGCACCGCAGAACGTCAATTAGGCCCAAATTTTTTTCTACTTTTACACAAGAGGCTTTTCGACAGATATATGCAACGCTAGATGGCGAATATATTTTTATTTCGCCACTAATACACAGCAAACTGGGCTTCAGAATATATCACTGCACCGCAGAACGTCAATTAGGCCCAAATTTTTTTCTACTTTTATACAACAGGCTTTTCAACAGATATATGCAACGCTGGACAGCGAATATATTTTTATTTCGCCACCAACACACGGCATACAGGGCTTCGGAATATATCACTGCACCCCTGAGCGGCAAAGATATTTTTATTTTTCCACTAATACACAGAAAAAAGGGCTTTAAAACAGATAACTGCACTGCTGAGCAGCCAATTTTTTTTCTTTTTCCAATAATACACAAAAAATGGCTTTAAAACAGATAACTGCACCGTTGAGCGGCAAACATATCTTTCCTTTTTGCACTAATACTCGCAAAAAAGGGCTTTAAAAAAGATAACTGCACCGCTGAGCGAAAAAATTTTTTTCTTTTCCAATAACACACAAAAAATGGCTTTAAAACAGATAGCTGCACCGTTGAGCGGCAAATATATTTTACTTTTGCCACGAATACACGACAAAAAGGGCTGTAATTTTTTCCCTTCACCACACAATTGCTAATAAGCCCTTTTTTCTTACTAATACAAGCCAGAAAATGCTTTAGAACAAATAACTGCACCGCACAAGGGCAAATAAAACTTAGAAATATTTCCTTGTAATAAACCCTGTTAATGCATGTATCAAACAGCACTTACACCCTAATAAGACAGGTTTGCTGGAATTACAGAGCTGTATAATGGCAATTTGGATCCCCAGTAAGTGCAGCAAGGTCTAATCGGATTGTTCTTATTACCCAGGCTGTCACCTTCCCGACAGCCCTGTTCAGCACAAATGCTGGTGGAATATTTCTTCATTATCCTTTCCCAACACCTTGAGTAATCTTTCCCTGCACTTGTAAATAGTTTTTCTTCACCGCTATCAAGTCTTTCCTATCACTGTCCCTAGCACCTGCAGACACGTCTCTCTCTGCACTAAGCACGCCAGTGAATTGCAGAATCTAATATGGCCGCCGTATTTATAGGGCTGTAACATCACAGGGCTGGCTGGCTGCATGCATGTCAGTATGGCTGATCCCGCCTTCCCAGAGTTCCTTGCCCCATGTCCTCACACGTGTAGCAGCCATTTTAGGAAAAAATGCTTTTCGTTACCACGAAGTGTAGGGAAATTCGGTGCAAATCTAATTTTTCCTGAAATTCGGATCGAATTCAACTTCTTCAGCTTTGATTCGCTTATGTCTAGTTGCCACTAATACACAACAAAAAGGGCTTTAGAACATATAACTGCACAGCTGAGCGGCAAATATACTTTTCTTTTGCCACTAATACACGCCAAAAAGGGCTGTAATTTTTGAACTTTACCACACAATGGCTTATAAGCCTTTTTTTCCCACTAATACAAGCCAAAAAATGCTTTAGAATGTATAACTGTACCGCACAAGGGCAAGTAAGATGTAGAAATATTTGCTTGTAATAAACCCTGTTAATGGCTGTATCAAATAGTACTTGCACCCCAATAACAAGAATGATTTGCTGGAATTACAGAGCTGTATAATGGCAATTTGGGTCCCCAGTCAGTGCAGTAAGGTGTAATAGGATTGTTCCTATTGCCCAGGCTGTAACCTCCGCTACTGAACCCTGTTCAACATAAATGCTGTCGAATGATCCCTCCTTACACTGCCTTCTGCTGTCTGCCCTCTTTCCTGGATTCTTCAAGAAAAACTTTAAACCCTTCAGCAGCACATACTCAGGGCTGAAGGCTTTATTGAGTAGCTGCAGGTAGTGAGGAGACAAATGCTGGGCCCAAGAGCTGACCGACTAGGGGAGTTCTGCAGAGCATTACACTAGAACAGGTAGGGGGAAAATCCTGTGTGTATCAGCAGTGTCATTGTGCAGTTGGTACTTGTAGTCCTACACCTAGAACATGCTGCTGAGTCTCCCGGCAGGCAGGCATTTCACTCAGGGCAGGACTTGTATTCACTCCCTTAGCAAAGCAGGGGGAGGGGCACACATATTCATGAGGAAAACCTCAGAGATTGTTGTTACTGCAGGTAAACAAAGGGCCAGAAGAGAACAAAGGAAATGAGGAAATATAATTTTTTTTCCTAGAACTTGCTTAGCTTAGTTATATATTGATGCCCATCAGAATTGCAACCCCTTTAACACAACCAAAGCCACTGAAGTGTTCAGGTAACATTACTTACCACAATGTAATTAAAGCATGAAGTGCCGATTTAAATAACGGTACAGCTGTATTACCAACAGGTATCTTTACTTCATACAGCTAACTGGGGGCTGATGGCACCACTTGGCACAAGCTCTGATGGCATCCTGACCACAGAGGCCAGAGAAGCTATAATAACGTAGCTCATAGAATTACTGGGCCAGATGTACAGCGAGTAATATTTTGGGAGTGGGGGATATTCTTTGACGAGATAATATTGGAATTACAGTATTTATTATGTTGCTACTTACATGGTGAACAGTTTAAAAACGCAATGTCATCAATGGCCGCTCCTCCACCAAAGTCTCGCGTCCGTATGCCTTCAAATATGACTTCAAAGTGTCTCAGCTTTCCCAAGCGAATTTCCACTTTATTCCAGTCCCCATCTTGATTCTCGGATTCTCCCCATACTCTCATTAGGTTATTTTCTGTCTAAATATAGAGAAACATAAATGTTAAGAGCAATGAGTCATAGCAGGTGACATCCATTAATACATTTTCATACCACATTAATGACTGATTTTCAACAGACTACATCTATAAATTATGTAGTGGATGTGGGGAAAATGGAAAATAGAGAATGCTTCAGCACGCATGGATTGCTGGATTTTTTTTATTATTTGAATTTCTTATTTTAACCTACTGCAAGTTAACTCCAATTAAAAAACTGTGGTCGAGACTGATGGTTTTGCAGCTGAAAGTACCTTGAATATCATTTTATTGTATTTAATCATTCCAGGTTTGCACACAGAAATCATAAAGTCCCATAGCAAAATGTAGAATGCCCCCCAAATGAATGTTTGTTAATGGGGTGAGGTTGGACCTGGCAGTGTTTTCTGTCACTTTTCTAAGGTTCCCTCCATACTTGGGGGGGATATAGCAAACCCAGCTGGCCTATGATACACTAGAATGATTAAGAGGCAATATTTCTGGGGCATCGTTAGGAGTTCCATGCGCCAGAAAAAGAAACCTATGCCAGGAGGGCAGCTGGCATAGATTTCTGGTCTAATGTGTGCCAGTTTTCTGCTGCACATGTTGTTAACTGAGTCAGGCTGCACAGGTCCCACCGCCTGCTCCTGCTGTCCAATACATGCCTGTCCACTTTTTGTAAATAGGTGAATGAGGTGGGAAAGGGCAAAAAATAAAAAAAATATATATTTTGGCTCAAGGGATTGCAACTAAAGCACACCAGAAAACTAGAGTACCAGGTTAAAACATTTCCCTAATAGTTTTTTGTGTTTTTTTTATAAATACCTGGAGCCTGCTGATTTTTGGAAAAACAGAGATGCTATCAACCCAAACAAATGAACCAAAAGTGATGAAAAACTCCTAACAAATGCACTGTTTGCTGTGCATTTTATATTTAAGCTAACATCTGTCCACTGCTCTTTTTGAAAGAAAAAAAAAAAAGTTGTAAAAAAGTGGCTTTTTCGAAAAATTTTACACGTTAAACCCGTTTCAGTGAAAGTTATTGTTAACATGATAGAAAAAGTATGATTGTCATTCCATATGCTACATTTTTCAGTGTATTCACACTAGTCAAATACACATCATATCCCATTGGAAATGATAAAGCTCTACTAGGGGGAGCTCAGTACATATGAATTTATAAAGCTACAATAAAACGCAATAGCAGCTATATAAACCTCTATGCAGTGAGCTCCCCCCGCTGGCGGCTGCAGGATATTTATTTGACTATGTCGGGAATCAGTGAAAACAGCTCAGTGCCAGACCACCCTTCCTCCGTAGGCCCTATGGCAGGATGTGATCTGCCTCCATGCAAATTACGCCACTGAATCATTCTTATATGATATACAATTGCCTTGGATGCATTGAATTGTAGATAATCCTGTGTGAGAGTCATTTGGTCTATATGTATTCAGCCTCTCAAGGTAAATAAAATGTTTCCATTCACTGACAGTTAACAATGGTCTGTAAAATGGTGAGAAACTGAAAGGACGAATATTAGAAAGTTGCACGATGTGACGTGGGTAGGAGTCATGCTATACTCTCACTGGCCAGAAGATCAATAGAACTACAAGTAACAGCACTGCTTATCAAATGCACAAAGATATAAGAAAACAATAAATGCAAAATAAACTGCTTGGTTGTAGTGATGAGCGGCAGGTGCCATATTCGATTTCGACGAAATTCGCGAATATTCGAAAGAATATTCGTTTCATATTAGTCGAAATCGAATATTCGTCATTATTCTAGTTATCGCGATTAATATGCGATTTAAATAATCGCGTATTGCGATTTTAACTTAAGGCTACTTTCCTATTGGTTTCATATCTAGAATTATAGCGAAGATGACGGATATGACGAATGTATTCGTCATATTCCTCAAAACGAAGATAACGAAGTATTCTACATCTTCGTTTTAGCTACCTATTCATCAACTTCGCTAATTCTAGCAATCAAATAGGAAGGTTGACTATAGAGACAGCTGTGTTTAATTCGGTATGTGATTATATATATATATATATATATATTTTTTTTTTTTAATAAATAGAATAATGATAATAATTATATCAAGTAATATAATTATTCTATTAAAAAAAAATTCGCATAACGAATTTAACACAGCTGTCTCTATAGTCAACCTTCCTATTTGATTGCTAGAATTAGCGAGGTTGACGAATAGGTTGCTAAAACGAAGATGTAGAATACTGCTATCTTCGCTTTGAGGAAGATGATGAATACATTCGCCATATTCGCTAATTCTACCAAGCCAACCATAAACTTCTTAGCTATGGAGCGTCCCCATCACCATGGGAACGTCTCCATATACTAAAATGTACTGTCGGATTTGAGGAATTACGTTGAAATCGCAATGCAATCGTAATTCAAGTTATATTAATCGCATTGCGATTTCAACTTAGAGCTGGGTTTATAATGGGTCAGCTTGCTAGAATGAACGAAGTTAACGAATATGGAATATAGCAGCAGTGCTAAGTTGAATTCGCAATGCGATTAATTTAACTTGAAGTAATCGCATTGCGATTTCAACTTAGCACTGCTAGTGCTATATTCCATATTCGTTAATTCTAGCCTATGTAAGATAGCAGTGCTAAGTTGTAATCGCAATGCGATTAATATAACTTGAATTAATCGCATTGCGATTTCAGCGTAATTCCTCAAATCCGACAGTACATTTTAGTATATGGAGACGCTCCCATGGTGATGGGGACGCTCCATGAGCACGGAAGTCGGCAGACTTCGAATATTCGAATATATCGAATATTCGAAATAGCGAATTTATAGCGCTATATTCGAAATATTCGCGAATTAGCGAAGTGCCGATATTCGCTAAAAAAATTCGCTATTCGAATATTCGCGCTCAACACTACTTGGTTGCTATGTAGAAAAAAATAGAAGCTCCTTGCGCATATTATTGATCAAAAATATGTCGGGCCCATGTACCAGCGACAAGGTGGCTTCCATCGGACGGCGCCTACTCTAGCACATAGCTCTCCTGGGATAACAGCCATATAGGCAAAGTAGGACCCAGCTATAAGTTACATGCCTCTCCTGGGCTTTCAGCCTACAATATGGGCAAAGTACAGCTATGTAATCCTGGTGATTAAAAACTGTTTTTAATCAGCAGGATTACATAGCTGTACTTTGCCCATATTTTAGGTTGCTAGCCCAGGAGAGGCATGTAACTTATAGCTGGGTCCTACATTGCCCATATTGTAGGGTTTTATCCCAGGACAGCCATGTGTTAGAGTAGGTCCCATCTGATGGAAGCCAACTTGTCGCTGGTACATGGGCCCGACATATTGTTGATAGTGTTGAGCGAACAGTTCGAGAATAGTTCGGGTTCGTACCGAATTTTGGGGTGTCCGGGACCCGGACCCGAACCTGGACATTTTCAAAAAAGTTCGGGTTCGGGTTCGGTGTTCGTCGATTACTTCCCGCTTTCTGAAGGGCTGCACAGCAGCCAATCAGCTAGTGTTTTACTTCTTGCCCTAAGAGCCCATCACAGCCATGCCTACTAATGGCATGGCTGTGATTGGCCAAGTGCAGCATGTGACCCAGCCTCTATTTAAGCTGGAGTCACGTAGCGCCGCATGTCACACTGCTCTGATTAGTGTAGGGAGAGGACGCAGCTTCTGTCAGGGCGAGATTAGGCAGGTTAAAGTCAGCAACAGCACCTAATGAACGGATCAATTTACAGCTGAGAATCATTGAACTTCTGCTAGTTACTTGCTCGCTGGTTTTTAGGCTGCACAGAGCGTTTTTCTGTCACTTATTTTCTGGGTTGATCGGCGGCCATTTTGTGACTTGTGGTGCGCCAGAAGAAGCTGCCACCAAGTCCATCAATCCATCAATACTAGTTTTTTTTTTTTGCTATATCTCTACATCAGGGGCTTGGCTGTGCTAATTGTCACCCCTAGAAACTCAGGAAATAAATTTCTATATTTTATTAAGGGGTTAAATACAATTGCCCAAATACCAATCCCCTAAATCTGGTGTTCCAGCTTTGGTTAGACAAGTATAATACTGTCTGCTGTCTGGCAAAGGATAGATTATTTTCTGGGGTTAAATTCAATTGCCAAAATAGCAATACCATAAATCAGTGGTTTCAGCTGTGGCTGGCAAAATAGAATAGTGTCCGAGGTAACGCACACACGTACAGACGCACGTACATCGATCCTTGAATAGTTGTATTATCGCGATAATAAAACTAACAGTGTAAAGTTGACTGTATTGTTCTAAGTTATATTCAGCATCTAATGTAACTTCTATTACAGCACACCAATACTAAAACTGACTAAGAGACAGCTTTAAGTTCAATTCGAACGCGATTGCAACTTTGGAACTTAAAGTGGTGTACGATTTTAAAAGTTGAGTACTAAAAGTTGGAATCGCAATGCGATTCTTATGTATTTGCTTAATCGCATTAGACTACAACTTTGAGCTACCGATCACCATGAACGCTTCTCCAGTAGAATGTACTGTCGGATGTGAGAATTAGTTGAAATCGCAATGCGATTATTATATATCTGCTTAATCGCATTGCCGCTTCAACTTAGCATTGCTAATAATTCCATCCATATTCGCTAACTTACTGACCCAGTAAGTTAACGATATGGATGGAATTATTTAGCAATGCTAAGTTGAAATCGCAATGCGATTAAGCAAATATATAAGAATCGCATTGCGATTTCAACTTAATTCTCAGATCCGACAGTACATTCTACTGGAGGAGGCATTCCCATGGTGATCGTTAGCTCAAAGTTGTAATCGTAATGCGTTTATTGCGGTATATTATCCCTCTGGGTGTCTTTTACAGCCTTTTTAGTGCCCAAAAGTTCGGGTCCACATTGACTTCTATGGGGTTCGGGTTCGGGATGAAGTTCGGGTTGAGTTCGGATCACGAACCCGGACATTTTCCGGAAGTTCGGCCGAACCTCTCGAACCCGAACATCCAGGTGTTCGCTCATCTCTAATTGTTGACCAATAACATACCTCCAACCATCCTGGATCCGTCGGGACAGTCCCGGATTACAGTGGCTGTCCTGCTGTCATGGTACTGGGGAGGTATGTCCTACTTTCTGGCAGCTGTCTGAGTCCATAATAAGCAGAGACGGTTGCCTGTATTATGATGAAGCAGAGAACCGGCATCGGCTCCCTGCTTCATCATCAATCCCCCCTGTCAGCTCTCCACTCCTCTGGTCTGTGCGGGGGGTGGGGCCGGCCGCCAGTCAG
Organism: Bufotes viridis; assembly: GCA_033119425.1. NCBI lineage: Eukaryota > Metazoa > Chordata > Amphibia > Anura > Bufonidae > Bufotes > Bufotes viridis. The sequence goes on from CM065593.1 coordinate 355,076,617, forward strand.
CCTCGGCTCCGCCTCCTTCTCAGACTAGAGCAGCCGATGTCCTGCTGCTGCTGCTTAGATGAAGTTAAGTATGTGGTGTTTATTTTTTTTTACTTTCTGTGAGGGGCACAATGTGGGCATATTACTTGGGGGCACAATGTGGGCATATTACTGGGGGTCACAGCTGGGCATATTACTGGGGGCACAGCTGGGCATATAAGTGGGGGCACAATGTGGGCTTATAATAGGGGCACAGCTGGGCATAATTCTGTGAAGACACAATGTGGGCATAAATACTGTGCGGGGGCATGAAGGGGGAATAATTACTATGTGGGGGCATTAAGTAGACTGGGTGGGATTAGATGTATAGTTATGTTTTGGGCTCAGTTAGAGGAGTGGCCTAGTGTGGAAAAAAATTACTTCGCGCACCGCACAGTGTCCCTCTTCATTCATTTATAAAGCATAATAATATGCACAAAAAGCTTCTATTTTTTTCTATATAGCAACCAAGCAGTTTATTTTGCATTCATCGTTTACATATATTTTTCTTCATTTGATAACCAGTGTGCTGCTACTTGTAGTTCTATTGTATTGTGTTTCAGCCTAGGTAGCGTGCACCTGCGTTCTCATATCTATACATTATGGAGGTGCTGGTTTGTTTATTTTTTCTCTGGCCAGCAGATCAGGTAGAATAGGATACCATAAGGCTTTGTATACATCTCCACTGTCCCTCCCTGGTTCCTGGGTGAGTGGCTACACTCCATACTTTACTTTATCACTGGCCTCAGTGGTCACATGTACTAGAACAGCACTACAAGTAATGTGCTAGTGACATGCTGCTCAAGCGCATATGACCACTAAGGCCAGTGATTGACTATAGCAGGACTGCTAAGTGCTTTTTATTTTTTAAAGTTTAATTGGAAACAGATTCTGAGGATTGAGGTTTTCAGCCACAAGGCTTGACAATCCCTTTAAGTGTAGCAGAATAGACTGCAGTATGTGGTGGCCTTTATTGCAATGAAGAACCGTACAAGTGGTTTGCGAAACGAACTGTTCTGTGGGTGGCTAGATTAATTATTTTGTGGGTGGCATCATTAATTGACCACTAACTAGTGGCGTTAATTGTACTGTGGATGATAGCATTACAATGATTACATGGACACTAAATTGTGGCCTGTATCATTAAATGGACATTGAATGGCTGTATTAATTGAATAATAATTGCATGAAGGGTATTGCCGGTAGTCAAGCACTGTATTTGTAACGAAATATTTATTTGTTTACTTTACTTTTTTATGCTTTGTAATTTTGATTTATTCTTGATTTTACACCATTGGCAATTTTCAGTGTCATATGCTCTCAACTGAAGGGCTCATTCAGATTTCTGTATTAAAATACAGGTCACATAGGGATGCACAATATGGATCTTTTTTTCTACAGTTTTGTTTTTGTTTCTAATTGTATCTGTTTTTTTTCTGTATTGTGTTCTGAGCTGTCCATTTTTTAATCCATATTTTTTAAAGGGTTAACTTTTTTTCCCTAAATGGGACATTTATTTATGGCATATCACAAGGATATTGTCCAATCAGGTAGGGCACAGTGCAGCCCTAAACTCCACCCATGCCACTATTACTACCTACTTGGAAGATCAGACCTATATGGCGGGCAGCAACTGCGTGACAGTCCCTAACCTTTCTAAAAGCACAGGACCTAACAGGTATAGTAAGACAAACCAGACAGGAACAACAAGGACCAAATCAGAATCCAAACACAAAACAAGGAACAAGCCAACGTCTAAAGTAACTTCAGGATCAGAACGAGTGAAAAAATCGGAATAAAAAACCAGCCAGGTTCAGCACCAGGAGAACCGTCCATAATCAAATCGGTAGTCAAAAGGCAAATCCAAGGTCAGAAATCCAGTACACCATGTGAGGTAGGCAGTAGTAAGACCAACCACCGAATTTGATTGGCCCAGCGTCTCTGTGCACTGTTAAGCTTACCAGCCCAGCTGGTTGCTGTGGTGCAATGAAGATGGACTCACCAGGGTGAGTACAGGACAGATAAGGTGCAGGCCCACCTCTTGGACCCACTACTATTTCCACAACGGGGCCCCTGAAGTGAATGGAGAGCACACTGCACACGTGTGGTATGCTATCCATTCACTATCTATTCAGCCATTCTCAGAACTCCCATAGCCATTAATGGAGGGGGGCTTCGCATGCACAGCTTGCCCTTTCTTTACTCTAGCGTTCTGTTCTGCAAATAGGAGCGAGTCCCAAAAGGTTGAACCCACACCTATCTGACATTAATGTTTTTTTTAGGCATATCCTAGCAATACGCTATCAATTTCCCAGACAGGCCAAACCCTTCTAATAGGTATTTCTTGATCTAATGGGTGGAGGACATAGAGCCACCTTCACCCCATCTAGAATTTAATAATATATAGTTTTACGTACCTGAACACAACCCTCTTACCATACATTTTTTCCGTACCCCCTCTCTGCATATATAAAACATAATGTACGGCTGCAGTTTCATCTCCTGCATCCTTAATCCTCAGATGCGCAGATTTTGAGTGATGTTAATTAATTTGTCCTTTCATGTAAGTCGGAAAAATGGCTACTATTATTTCTACTGGTCAATTTATTATGTGGACGGTATCTCAAGGAGCAGAGGTCACGCAATAAGCAATTTAATGTAAAACTTTTTCGTCCAGAATGTATTAGATGCAGACTGTTATTATTCACACAATGCCTTGTTAGACCTCTCAATGCAGCAAGGAAATGCACACCAGCCATGGTATGAAGTTCTGGAAATTCAATGTGACTTTTCACAAAGTTAGAAATGAATATATTTGCTTTAATGGCTTACTGACACAAGCTTTAATGTTAAAGGGGCTTCACGCTTTGAACAATCACATTTTGTCGGAAGAGGTAGTCTATTGGTTAGGAATAGAGATTCACTCCTAGTCTTTTATGGGGACTTCCATTACTCCTGTAGGGTTTCAATGGCGCGGAACCATACATACCTGACCGTGGCTTCATTCCAATACTTCTTGCTAAGCAGATTATGAGACTAAATTTTCTCCTTGTTCTAGAAATCATTGGTGGAACCCCACCGATTTAACATTTATCCCCTATCTGCTGGGTAGTTGTTACACGTTTGCAGCTAAAATACCCCTTTAGGCTGCCCATAGGGTGACCTGTGCTAGGACCAGTCATCAGTTGCCATCTGTAAGAGAACCATGGAAGTAAGTGTTCCGTTCTCTTGCAGTGCCACCACAAGAGAAACTGAGCATTACACAATTCTGAAGTTAATGTGTTGTGTATGCAGCGTACTCAAGTTAGAGTTAATAGTGTACCTGGGTGTTGTAGTGCAATTGGGACCACTAACCTGAGACAGGCTGACTCTCTGGCAGATAGTTGTAGGTAGAGTTCGTGACGCCAGTGCCAATTAACGGTGGCACACCGTTTGCTGATAGTAGGAATAAATGAGGAACTGCGTTATGATAAAACAGAACTTGAACTTTACTAGAGTCTTTGATGGTAATCATGCACATCAATGGATGGAAGCGCAGTTCCTTAATACATAGCAGTGCAGAGTAGTTTCAGATGAATAGATCACAGATGAATAAAGATTGCAACTCCTCTTAGATCAAGCAGGGCTAATACTGCACAGGGATTTGACTCTCCACTATTTCCTCAGGTTCTATGTAGATACAGGTGACTTCAATTCTTCTGACCTGTCTACTCCTGGGTTACTTTATCATCCAAGGCCCAAATACCTCTTAGACGGCTTCTATCCTTGGTTCTTTACACTTGGAGGATTTCCCTTGCTACCTGCTGAGGACATTGCAGGAGACCCACACAGACTACTCTGTCTGCACACACTTCACAGACTCCCTGTCTGCACTGAACTAACTCTACTCTGCCTGGGCCTACCTATATATAGTGGGGCGTACTATCTCCCTCTAGTGGCTGTAGTAGACACTACCCCTGCAGGCCTGTACAAGGAATTAAATTAAAGGTACATACACATAATAAACCTTTGCAGTGTCGGGTATTAACACCCGTATGCTGCATACCCCCTTGCTTTGAAATGAGTACGGCCTCGTACGCTAGTGGGGTGTCCCTTTTACACAACAATAGGCATAAAGATACACATGCAACAATATAAAACATAGCATAACACGGAAGGGAAACAGGGCGACGTTCTCTTCTTATCAGGAAACCATATGGAACAGGGGCGCTGACCTGGCACAGCGGATGTTAGGGAACCAGGATAGTCCATGACAATGAAAAAGTCCATAATAAAATAGAATCAAACGGAATGCAATATAATAGTGCATGGAGGCTCGCACTAGGGAGTCCATTCTGAGCACAAAGTTTACTTAACTGATAACTTACACAGGAGTTTCCAGGGGGGCGATGCCACCAGCATAGTCAAAGTCTCCCAAACGGGCTGGCGGGCGCCCCTTGGTTACCCGGGTGGATCTCCTTAGAATGGGAGTCTCTTCCTCCCATGGCAACGGGATTGGAGGAAGAACAGAAGGAGCAGAAGGAGCATGAGGGTCTCCCTCAGTGGGACCCTCGTCACTGGTACCCTGATCCGGCTCCTCTGGAGATGAAAGGCCGGTGGGTGCTGGAGCAGGCACCAACAAGTTTAACCAGGGTGTGAGGAACCAATGGAGTGGTTCAGCATCATTCAATAGATCTGCCACAGCCTGCATAGGCTCCACAGGCTGAGCAGAAGGTTCTGGCACAGGAGACTGGGGTCCGGAGTCTCCAGCAATGGGCCCCTTTGTCATGCAGAGTTTTAGGCGGTTTCTGTGAACAATTTGGGAACCCTTACCCTCTCTGGTGATCTCATAGGTATGGGTTCCAGCATTGGGGATGGCAGATACAACATAGGGAGTCCGCTCCCATTTGCTGTCCAACTTACTGGTGCGGTGGTTATTTTTTAACCATACAACATCCCCCACGGCAAGAGGCTCTGCATGGGCCGCCAGATCATAGTCTCTTTGCTGCCGTTCTCGGGCACTTTCCATACGCTCCTGGACAATCTCTTTAGCATTTAACAGGCGCCTCTGGTGTTCAATTACCCAGTCAGTTTTAGGCAGGGGATTTATGGTGTCAGGCACTTGTACATCCAGGGAATGATCCGCAGGCAATTTACCCTGACGTCCGAACATCAGGTAAAAGGGAGTGTACCCGGTGGAACAATGGATGGTATTGTTGTAAGTATACATGAGCTGTGGTAGCAGGTTAGGCCAATCTCCTCTGGTCTCAGGAGGCACGGCTCTCAGCATTTCGATCAAGGTCTGATTCATCTTTTCACAGAGTCCATTACCTTGTGGATGATAGGCCGTGGTCCGGACCTTGTGGCAGTTGTGTAATCGGCACAGCTCCTGGAACAGATGAGACTCAAAGGCGGGTCCCTGGTCGGTGAGGATCTTTTATGGACAACCGTAGGGCAGGAGGAAGTGCTTCCAGAACAACTCAGCTGTCGTCTTGGCTGTCAGGTCGTTCACAGGCACTGCTTCGACAAACTTGGTGAAGTGATCAATAATAGTCATAGCATAGGTATACCCTGAGCGACTGGGCTCCAACTTTACATGATCAATAGCAACAAGTTCAAGAGGGGCGGTACTTACAATAGGATGCAGCGGTGCTCTCTGATCATGGTGTTCACCTCTCTTCAGGGCACAGGCTGTACATTCCCGACACCACCTCTCAATGTCCTCTCTCATTCCGACCCAATAGAACCGCCTACGGACAGTGGCCTCAGTCTTTTGAACCCCAAAATGTCCAGACCTGTCATGATACATTTCCAAAACCATACCTGCATCTCGACGTGGGATGAGGATCTGGTGCACTCTGTCATTTGATACAGGATCCAGGCTTCTTCGCAGCAATAGGCCTTTTTGAAGGAAAAGTTGTTGACGCTGCCTCCACAATTTGGTTAGTTCTGGGTCTGCGGTCTTTCATTGAATTCTTTCAGGGGCTCTGCCACTGGTGAGGAAGTCCAGCAGTTCACCGAGAACTCTACTCTCCGATTGCAGCTTAATCCACTTTTCCTCTCTGGGTTCAGGCTTGTTAGAGGATGGAGAATCAGTGGCTCTGTTATTGGCAGCTTGAGCCTGGTCCTGTTGAGCAAACCTGCTATAAAATGCTGGCATTTCTACATCCTCCCAGGCATCCCGCATGTCATCAGGTGCTATTTCAGTGGGGAGCCTTGACAGGGCATCAGCATTATCATTTGAACGGCCAGCCCGGTACTTTACAGTGAAATCGTAATTGGCAAGGCGGGAAGCCCATCTCTGTTCTAAGGCCCCCAGTTTAGCAGTATTCAGGTGGGCTAGAGGGTTATTATCAGTGAATGCAATAAATGGAGTAGCAGCCAAATAGTCCTTGAACTTTTCTGTTACCGCCCACACTAAGGCCAGAAACTCCAATTTGAAAGAGCTGTAGTTCTGATCATTCTTTTCAGCTCCCTTTAAGGATCGGCTGGCGTATGCTATCACTCTCTCTTTTCCCTCTTGCACTTGAGCCAGCACCGCTCCCAGGCCTTTCTTACTGGCATCTGTGTAAAGGTGAAATGGCTTACTGTAGTCTGGGTACCCCAGCACGGGAGGCTCAGTCAACTTTTTTTTTAACAATTGGAATGCGATCTCTCTCTCTTCATTCCATTCAATGGGGACAGGAGTCCTTGGGCTCTCTTTTGGTTGCCCCCTCAGGAGTTCCTGGATTGGATCCGCTATTTGAGCAAAGTGGGGGATAAAGCGCCGGTAATAGCCAGCAAAGCTAAGGAAACTCCTCACCTCTTTCACGGTGGTAGGGACTGGCCAATTTCGGACAGCAGCCAACTTATCAGGATCAGGCTGGACCCCCTCTCCGCTTACAACATGTCCCAGGTATTTTACAGCAGGTTTAAGCAGGTGACATTTGGACGGTTTAATTTTGAGGCCATATTTAATAAGGATTTCAAACACCTCAGCTAAGTGCTTTAAATGGTCCTCATACGTTTTAGAATAGATGATAACGTCATCCAGATACAACAGCACCGTCTCAAAGTTCTTGTGGCCTAAACACCGCTCCATTAGTCTTTGGAAAGTCCCAGGGGCATTGCACAGTCCGAAAGGCATACAGTTAAATTCGAACAGGCCCATAGGAGTGGTAAAAGCAGTCTTTTCTCTATCCTCAGGGGCCATGGGCACTTGCCAGTACCCGCTGGTTAAGTCTAATGTGGAGAAATAGGCTGAGGAGCCCAGAGCGGTTAGAGACTCCTCAATACGTGGCAATGGATAGGCATCTTTGTGAGTTATCTGATTTATCTTTCTGTAATCTACACAAAAACGGATGCCGCCATCTTTCTTTTTTACTAGAACCAGGGGTGCAGCCCAGGGACTACGGCTGTCCCGGATTACGTTTGAGTCTTTCATTTCTTGGATCATCTCTTTAACAGTTTGGTATGAAGTTGGTGGTATGGGTCTATACCTCTCTTTGATGGGAGGATGAGAGCCAGTGGGTATGGTGTGTTGAATGACACTGACCTCTCCATAGTCCGTTGCATGTTTACTGAAGGCCTGATGGTGTTTCTTTACCAGATTCAGAATTCCCTCTAGTTGATGTTGGGGGGTATCTTCGTCCCCGACATGGAGTTCCTCCCACCAGGGTACTTGTGAGTCGCTCACAGGAAGATGTTCTTGGGCTGCAGCTGGCGGCTTCTCGGTGACAGGCAGCCGGATGACATCCTGGAAGAATACCTGGGAAAGCTGGGCAACAGGGCAGTGCTTAGTAAGCGCAACAGGATGATCAATGAGGTTAATCAGACGGACAGGTACTTTACCTTGGGAGACGGTCACCAGGCACTTGGCAGCTCTCACATAAGGATAGTTCTCCATCTGGATAGGCTCCACCAGGGCTGGATAGTCTTGGCCCTGGACTCCAAGAACAGCACGACACCACAGGAGAGTTTGAGAGTTTGGCGGCAGAGTCACCGGCCTATTATCACGGATCCTGGCGGTACAGATCTCCCCTTTCTCATTAGCAAACCTCTGCTGAGAACACAGTACACTGATAGTCTTTTGGATGGCTCTCTTGGATGCAGAGGGGGCAGTAGGCAGAGTCTGGTGCAGCGCTTCAAGCACCTCAGGGTAACAGTTTTTAAAGACATTGGTCCCTACAATTACAGGATGACCCCCTCTATCTGCGGCATGTACCACGATCACTCCTTGTTGAGGCAAAGTAGCTTCTCCCACTTGGAGAGTGGGCTCCCAGTATCCATGAACTTTCACTGGCTTGCCATTACTTGCGATGATCTCCAGCCAGGACTCAGGTGGCTGGGTTAGTAGGCTGGAGTCCCAGTATTTTTTAAAGGTAGGCTGCTGAATAGTGGTGACTTGAGACCCAGTGTCCAACAAAGCTTCAAAAGGGATCCCATTGATCTTGACACTTATTTTAGGACGGGACCCTACATACCGGGGCATCCAGCTTGGGTCTTTTGGACCTATTGTTCTACCTCCCGAGGGGCGGTCCTCAGCCTCGAGGGTGGCCCGTTTAACTGCCAGCATGTAGATTCTGTGTGGCCCAACTTTTTACAATAACTACAGACAGGCCGCTTGCGGTCCTTAAACCGGTCACTTATACGTTTCCCGGGATCTCTGGGGTGAAACTCCTGATAGGCAGGAGGAAACAGTTTTGGAGGTAGAAGCAATTCCTCTTCTAACATCACTGGTTTTTCCCACTCCTCTAATTTCCTGCACACTTTTTCCAGGCTTTTAGTGAGATGATTAACCTGTTCCACTAACATAGCAACAGTATCGGAGGTTGGAGCCTGAGCTGCTTGGCTGGCCCCGGACTGGTTAATAATAGCCGGCTTAGGTTTACAAGCTAGGGGCTCAGACGGGGCCACTGGTTCTGCAGGCAGGGTTTGACCCAAAATACTAATGGCCAGTTCTTTAAAGTCCAGAAAGGTGCTACTAGGATGTTGGGCAGACAACATTTTCAATTGGGTTTTTAACTGTTCGTTGTATATCCCTGCAATGAACTGTTCCCTCAGGGTCTGGTCTTGGGTATCAGCCTCCCTGGGATCTATCTGAACAACAGCCCCCAAGGCTTCTTGGAGAGAGAGAGCAAAATCACGGAGAGACTCACCAGGTTTCTGTTTCTTCCCAAAGAAGCGCATCTTTACTTCGGACGCGGTCCGTACTTCAAAAGTGGTTCTGAGGCGGCTAAAAATTTGGTCCATGGTGCTCCTCTCAGAGTTAGGCCAGGACATGACTTCTCTGCGGGCTGCCCCTTCTAGCTGGGCTAACAGTATCTCCATCTGCTGTTCTGCATTAACAGGGTATAGTTTGAACAACGCCATCATTTTGTCCTTAAAGTCTTTCAAAGAATGAGGCTCTCCTGTATAGCGGGGAAACCATGGGTCCCTTTAAGATAGCAGCGTGCAGGCCTGATGCCACGCTGGTAGGTACTGACCGACGGGTTTAGTCTTTTGTTAAGGTCCGGGGACTCCCTCAGAGTCTCGGTAATCAATGTGAACCTCTCCGGTACTGATGTCACTAGTCCCCAGGAGTTTTTACTTACTCCGGTGTAGCGCAGTCCAAGTCTCGCGAGATCTCGGGCACCGCGCCCGCGCGATGACGTGCAGGGTTCAAAGGCTGGGCCGCGGCGGTGCGTAGAGGCAACGTCCTTCCACTGAGCACAGGCAAGTGGGCGGGGCGGAGCTTCCCGCTCTTCAGGGGGTGGCACCCTGTACACTCCTCTGATGGTGCAGCAAATTTCAGTCCATGAGGTGGGCGGCCATCTTGGACGCCATTCACCGACAGCAAGCAGGATTGTAAAAAGTTCCTAAAAATCACTTTCAAGTACACAGTTCTTTTCTTTAGGATGGTGCAACACTGGACAGCGCCTCCAGTCCACTTTAGGCTCACTTTTCTGGCCCAACAATGCAAATAAAGTCCCAAAAGTCACTCTGGTCACAGGGCAAACTGGATGAGGCACAAAGTTCACGCTTCTTGCACTAATAAGCGTGCGGATCCTGTTCGTGACGCCAAAAGAGAGGTGCAGCGTACTCAAGTTAGAGTTAATAGTGTTCCTGGGTGTTGTAGTGCAATTGGGACCACTAACCTGAGACAGGCTGACTCTCTGGCAGGTAGTTGTAGGTAGAGTTCGTGACGCCAGTGCCAATTAACGGTGGCACACCGTTTGCTGATAGTAGGAATAAATGAGGAACTGCGTTATGATAAAACAGAACTTGAACTTTACTAGAGTCTTTGATGGTAATCATGCACATCAATGGATGGAAGCACAGTTCCTTAATACATAGCAGTGCAGAGTAGTTTCAGATGAATAGATCACAGATGAATAAAGATTGCAACTCCTCTTAGATCAAGCAGGGCTAATACTGCACAGGGATTTGACTCTCCACTATTTCCTCAGGTTCTATGTAGATACAGGTGACTTCAATTCTTCTGACCTGTCTACTCCTGGGTTACTTTATCATCCAAGGCCCAAATACCTCTTAGACGGCTTCTATCCTTGGTTCTTTACACTTGGAGGATTTCCCTTGCTACCTGCTGAGGACATTGCAGGAGACCCACACAGACTACTCTGTCTGCACACACTTCACAGACTCACTGTCTGCACTGAACTAACTCTACTCTGCCTGGGCCTACCTATATATAGTGGGGCGTGCTATCTCCCTCTAGTGGCTGTAGTAGACACTACCCCTGCAGGCCTGTACAAGGAATTAAATTAAAGGTACATACACATAATAAACCTTTGCAGTGTCGGGTATTAACACCCGTATGCTGCATGTAGGTAAAACCAGGTCCTTCAGAGCTGACACTCTTTGTAGACACTCTTGGCTCTAGTTAATGAATTAGGTCTTCAAAAATGGTTTTTTTTTTCTTTTTATTTTAATACCAGTACCAAACAGTCCCTTTAAAAGGAACCTGCAACCAGTTTTGGGGTCACTAAACCATCAGCATGCCATTTTGCAGATGGAGTTTAGGGTCCGCTGATGACTATTCCAACAAGCACCCATGTAAATGAGATAGGTGGCGATGCGAGGAGCAGATGGAGCAGAGCAGAAGGGACTTGAGAGAGGGAATTTACATGACCTCACTGAAAGTGTTGATACCAATGGGGGCACGTGACTGGACTTCATATGTACTAAAAGGAGCAAGGTTGGTAATGAGAGATAAATGAATTTCTTGAAATTGATTTTGGGTCCAATTCTAAGTAATCGGTCCTCAGATTCAATTGGGGTACAAATAAATACTACCCAAATCAAAAGTACCCTGATTGTCCTGAAAAGTGTATGTCACTCTGAGGTCTCCTAGGACTGCTTTTAAGCAGTCCAAGCTTTTTAACACCGAGCCTGTTTAATAGCACACTGCACTCATTTTGTTTTAAAATCAAACATGGTTGACAACTTATCCATTTTTGATAGCTGATGCTTTCTTTTCGGTCTTCTGACCTGTAAAATGGTGGCCACCATTTTGAGAGATTATGAAGGTTTGGATCTGGCTGGAATCCAAATATTTGGGAAATTTAAGAGGATTTTGAATTATTTAGCATGTTACAAAGTTACATATTGATGGACATTATGATGCATGAGATAATATGTACAACCCTTTTAAAGGGAACCTTCACCTCTGTCACCTTAAGCATCAATTCACACGTCCGCAAGTGTTTTGCGGTACACAAATTGCGGATCCGCAAAACACGGACACCCGGCAACGTGCGTTCCACATTTTGCGGACCGCACATGGCTGGCACTTTAATAGAAATGCCTTTTCTTGTCCGTGTCTAGGACAAGAATAGGACATGTTCTATTTTTTGCGTAACGGAAGTGCAGATACAGAATTGAAGTGCGCATGCGGACAGCACACTGTGTGCTGTCCGCATCTTTTCCGGCCCCATTGAAAATGAATGGGTCCGGACCCGTGCCGCAACGTTGCGGAACGGATACTAATCCATTTTGCGGACGTGTGAATGGACCCTTAAGATGCAATTTAATCTGCAGGCAGCATGTTATAGAGCAGGAGGAGCTGAGCTGATTTAGCTATAGTTTTAATAAAATAAAATTTGTGAAGAGAGAAGAGCATTGGCGATGCTGCGACTCTTAGAGCTGCCCCTGGCACCGAGAATCATAAGGAACAGAGGGTGACCATATGACAGATAGATGGTGCTTTGATACAGGGAGGTAGAGACTACTTACAAAACAATGACCATTATCTATACTAGAGTCACAGACGATTTCCTTGGAGATAAGGGAGGCAAGAAGTTCTCAGACTTGGAAAATGAGGCACTGACAGGGTTTGGTTTTGGATTTTAGTTGTTGCTATACCATTTTATTGTTTTTTTTGTATGTATTGCATATCTCACTGATGACTGTAAACTAGTCAACATAGAGTTCTATTTTTTTTTTGAACCTTTGGATGCTGTACAAAAATTTCAATGAAAAATATATATAAAAAATAAAAATAAATTAAACTTGTAATTTATTCATTTAAACCTTTGCTCTTTCCACACTGAGGTGTGATGTGAGGTTTTGCTTACTGATGTGACAGCCTTCTTGTATGCTTAGCCATGCTGTTAGCTGTCAGTCACTAAGAGGACTGCCCACATAACCCCTAAGCCTAGAATGAGCAGAGGTCTTTCTAGAGATGAGCGAACGCCTGGATGTTCGGGTTCGAGAAGTTCGGCTGAACTTCCCGAAAATGTTTGGGTTCGGGATCCGAACTCGACCCGAACTTTATCCAGAACCCGAACCCTATTGAAGTCAATGGGGACCCGAACTTTTAGGCACTAAAAAGGATGTAAAATAGTCCAGGAAAGGGCTAGAGGGCTGCAAAAGGCAGAAAAATGTAGGTAAATGCCCTGCAAACAAATGTGGATAGGGAAATAAAATAAAAATTGACCAATATCAATTGGAGAGAGGTCCCATAGCAAGGAATAAGGCGTCATATCACCCACCACTGGAGAAGGCCACTTTCAGTTATTTCGGCCCCAGCACCCAGACAGAGGAGAGAGGTCCCACAGCAAGGAAACATGCGTCCTATAACCCACCACTGGAGAAGGCCACTTTCAGTTATTTCGGCCCAGCACCCAGACCGAGGAGAGAGGTCCCACAGCAAGGAATCATGTGTCATATCACCCACCACTGGAGAAGGCCACTTTCAGTTATTTCGGCCCCAGCACCCAGACAGAGGACAGAGGTCCCACAGCAAGGAATCATGCGTCATATCACCCACCACTGGAGAAGGCCACTTTCAGTTATTTCGGCCCAGCACCAAGACAGAGGAGAGAGGTCCCACAGCAAGGAATCATGTGTCATATCACCCACCACTGGAGAAGGCCACTTTCAGTTATTTTGGCCCAGCACCCAGACTGAGGAGAGAGGTCCCACAGCAAGGAATAAGGCGTCATATCACCCACCACTGGAGAAGGCCACTTTCAGTTATTTCTGCCCAGCACCCAGACAGAGGAGAGAGCTCCCACAGCAAGGAATCATGCATCATTTCACCCACCACTGGAGAAGGCCACTTTCAGTTATTTTGGCCCCAGCACCCAGAAAGAGGAGAGAGGTCCCACAGCAAGGAATCATGCGTCATATCACCCACCACTGGAGAAGGCCACTTTCAGTTATTTCGGCCCAGCACCCAGACCGAGGAGAGCGGTCCCACAGCAAGGAATAAGGCGTCATATCACCCACCACTGGAGAAGGCCACTTTCAGTTATTTCTGCCCAGCACCCAGACAGAGGAGAGAGCTCCCACAGCAAGGAATCATGCGTCATTTCACCCACCACTGGAGAAGGCCACTTTCAGTTATTTCGTGGAGACAAAACTTTTCCACATTTCTGCCATACTAACCCTGCCCTCAGTGGAGCTGGCCGTGAAAAACAGCTGCGTTGGCGACCTCTTGCTCCTCCTCTGCCTTCGCCTTGGGCTTCCACCTGTTCCCCTGTGACATTTGGAAATGCTCTCAGGAGCGCATCTACCAGCGTGCGCTTGTACTCGTGCATCTTCCTATCATGCTTCAGTGCAGGAAGTAAAGTGGGCACATTGTCTTTGTACCGGGGATCCAGCAGGGTGGCAACCCAGTAGTCCGCACATGTTAAAATGTGGGCAACTCTGCTATCGTTGCGCAGGCACTGCAGCATGTAGTCGCTCATGTGTGCCAGGCTCCCCAGAGGTAAGGACAAGCTGTCCTCTGTGGAAAACGTATCGTCATCGTCCTCCGTATCCCGCCAGCCACACACCAGTGATGGGCCTGAGCTGTGTCGGGTGCCACCCCGCTGTGAACCTGCTTCATCCTCATCCTCCTCCACCTCCTCCTCCTCCTCCAGTAGTGGGCCCTGGCTGGCCACATTTGTACCTGGCCTCTGCTGTTGCAAAAAACCTCTCTCTGAGCCACTTCTAACAGAATGGCCTGAAAGTGCTAAAAATGACCCCTCATCCTCCTCCTCCTCCAGGGCCACCTCCTCTTCCATCATCGCCCTAAGCGTTTTCTCAAGGAGACATAGAAGTGGTATTGTAACGCTGATAACGGTGTCATCGCCACTGGCCATGTTGGTGGAGTACTCGAAACAGCGCAACAGGGCACACAGGTCTCGCATGGAGGCCCAATCATTAGTGGTGAAGTGGTGCTGTTCCGCAGTGCGACTGACGCGTGCGTGCTGCAGCTGAAACTCCACTATGGCCTGCTGCTGCTCGCACAGTCTCTCCAGCATGTGCAAGGTGGAGTTCCACCGGGTGGGCACGTCGCATATGAGGCAGTGAGCGGGAAGGCCCAACTTCCGCTGTAGCGCAGGCGAGCAGCGGCAGGATGTGAACGCCGGAAGCGCGCACAGACGGCCCTCACTTTATGCAGCAGCTCTGACATGTCGGGGTAGTTGTGAATGAACTTCTGCACCACCAAATTCAGCACATGCGCCAGGCAAGGGATGTGCGTCAAACCGGCTAGTCCCAGAGCTGCGACGAGATTTCGCCCATTATCGCACACCACCAGGCCGGGCTTGAGGCCCACCGGCAGAAACCACTTGTCGGTCTGTTGTTCAATACCCCGCCACAACTCCTGTGCGGTGTGGGGCCTGTCCCCCAAACATATGAGTTTCAGAATGGCCTGCTGACGTTTACCCCGGGCTGTGCTGAAGTTGGTGGTGAAGTGTGTGGCTGACTGGATGAGCTGGTGGAAGCAGAGGAGGAGGAAGCCGAGTAGGAGGAGGAGGCTACAGGAGGCAAAGAATGATGCCCTGCGATCCTTGGCGGCGGAAGGACGTGCGCCAAGGAACTCTCCGCCTGGGGCCCAGCCGCCACTACATTTACCCAGTGTGCAGTTAGGGAGATATATCGTCTCTGGCCGTGCTTACTGGTCCACGTATCTGTGGTTAGGTGGACCTTGCCACAGATGGCGTTGCGCAGTGCACACTTGATTTTATCGGATACTTGGTTGTGCAGGGAAGGCACGGCTGTCTTGGAAAAGTAGTGGCGGCTGGGAACAACATACTGTGGGACAGCCATGGACATCAGCTGTTTGAAGCTGTCTGTGTCCACCAGCCTGAATGACAGCATTTCAAAGGCCAGTAGTTTAGAAATGCTGGCATTCAGGCCCAGGGCTCGAGGGTGGCTAGGTGGGAATTTACGCTTTCTCTCCAAGGTTTGTGAGATGGAGAGCTGAACGCTGCCGTGTGACATGGTGGAGATGCTTGGTGATGCAGGTGGTGTTGTCGGTGGCACATCCTCTGTTTGGTGGGCGGCAGGTGCCAACATTCCTCCGAGGCGGAGGAAGAGGCCGTGGCAGCAGCAGAAGAGGGAGCAGGGGGAGCCAGAGTGAGTTCCTTGCTTTTAAGGTGTTTACTCCACTGCAATTCATGCTTTGCATGGTCATGCAGGTTGTGCTAAGGTTCAGAACGTTAATGCCTCGCTTCAGGCTCTGATGGCACAGCGTGCAAACCACTCGTGTCTTGTCGTCAGCACATTGTTTAAAGAAGTGCCATGCCAGTGACCTCCTTGAAGCTGTCTTTGGGGTGCTCGGTCACTGGTGGCGGTGGCCAGTAGCAGGCGAACTCTCTTGGTGGCGGCTGTTCTGCTTTTGCCCCCTGCTCTCTCTTTTGCTACGCTGTTGGCTCGGTGTCACCACTGCCTCTTCCTCTGAACTATGAAAGTCAGTGGCACGACCTTCATTCCATGTGCGGTCTAGGACCTCATCGTCCCCTGCATCGTCTTCCACACAGTCTTCCTCCCTGACCTCCTGTTCGGTCTGCACACTGCAGAAAGACGCAGCAGTTGGCACCTGTGTTTCGTCATCATCAGAGACGTGCAGACTGCGATGAGGTGGTATTCCCATGTCCTCATCATCAGGAAACATCATTGGTTGTGCATCAGTGCATTCTATGTCTTCCACCACTGGGGAAGGGCTAGGTGGATTCCCTTGGGAAACCCTGCCAGCAGAGTCTTCAAACAGCATAAGAGACTGCTGCATAACTTGAGCCTCAGACAGTTTCCCTGATATGCATGGGGGTGATGAGACAGACTGATGGGCTTGGTTTTCAGGCGCCATCTGTGCGCTTTCTGCAGAAGACTGGGTGGGAGATAATGTTGTGAACATGCTGGATCCACTGTCGGCCACCCAATTGACTAGCGCCTGTACCTGCTCAGGCCTTACCATCCTTAGAATGGCATTGGGCCCCACCAAATATCGCTGTAAATTCTGGCGGGTACTGGAACCTGAGGTAGTTGGTTCACTAGGACGTGTGACTGTGGCAGAATGGCCATGTCCTTTCCCAGCACCAGAGGGTACACTAACACCACCACGACAGCGTCTGCGTCCCTTACTAGATGTTTTCCTCATTGTTACCGTTCACCAAGCACCACAATAAAAAAAAATATTTGGCCTAATGTATTGATTTAAAATTCAGGCCTTTTTTTTACAGGCACCTAACACTATCTGCCTATTTATTTATGTAGCGTATTACACTAATCCAGGCACAGCAGTAACCGCTGATTTAGGGGAATATCTCTTTTAGGGCTAGTATTTAGGCCCTGGATGAAATGTATCCTTTTATGGACAGATTTACACTTGGAGATGCACAGTAGGGTGAGAAAAAATATATAGGATTATGCCTTCAGCAATTGTATTTTAAAACTTTGTGTAATATACCCTTTAACGGACAGAAATCCAATGGGAGATGCACGGTAGCGTGTGAAGTTAATGAGGATGACCCTCTCAGCACTTCTTTATACACCTTGAGTGTAATATACCCTTTTACGGACAGATTAACACTTGGCCTGCAACTGCTGGAACACCAGATTCAGGGTATTGCTATATTGGCAATTGAATTTCACCCCAGAACAAAATATATGTTTTGGCGGACACTATTATAGTTTGCCAGCCAGTGCTGGGACACCATATTTATGGTATTGCTATTTTGGCAATTGAATTTCACCCCAGAACAAAATATATGTTTTGGCGGACACTATTATAGTTTGCCAGCCAGTGCTGGGACACCAGATTTAGGGGATTGCTATTTTGGCAAGTGAATTTCAACCCAGAACAAAATATATGTTTTGGCGGACACTATTATACTTTGCCAGCCATGGCTGTGACACCAGATTTATGGTATTGCTATTTTGGCAATTGAATTTCACCCCAGAACAAAATATATGTTTTGGCAGACACTATTATAGTACTATTATAGTTTGCCAGCCAGTGCTTGGACACCAGATTTAGGGGATTTCTATTTTGGCAAGTGAATTTTACCCCAGAACAAAATATATGTTTTGGCAGACACTATTATAGTACTATTATAGTTTGCCAGCCAGTGCTGGGACACCAGATTCAGGGGATTGCTATTTTGGCAATTGAATTTCACCACAGAAAATAATCTATCTTTTGCCAGACAGCAGACAGTATTATACTTGGCTAGACAAAGCTGGAACACCAGATTTAGGGGATTGGTATTTTGGCAATTGTATTTAACCCTTTAATAAAATATAGAAATTGCTATCCTGAGTTTCTAGGGGTGACAAAAAGCACAGTCAAGCCCCTGATGTAGGATATAGCAAAAAAAAAACTAGTATTAATGGATTGATGGACTTGGTGGCAGCTTGTTCTGGTGCACCACAAGTCACAAAATGGCCGCCAATCACCCCAGAAAAAAGTGACAGAAAAACGCTCTGTGCAGCCTAAAAACCAGTGAGCAAGTAATTAGCAGAAGTTGAATCATTCACAGCTGTAGATCGATCACTTCATTAGGTGCTTTTTCTGACTTTTCCCTGCCTAATCTCGCCCTCACAGCAGCTGCGTCCTCTCCCTACACTATTTAGAGCAGTGTGACGTGCGGCGCTACGTGACTCCAGCTTAAATAGAGGCTGGGTCACATGCTGCACTTGGCCAATCACAGCCATGCCATTAGTAGGCATGGCTGTGATGGGCTTTAAGGGCAAGAAGTAAAACGCTAACTGATTGGCTGCTGTGCAGCCCTTCAGAAAGCGGGAAGAAATCGCCGAACAACGAACCCGAACTTTTATGAAAATGTTCGGGTTCGGGTCCGTGTCCCGAAACACCCCAAAATTTGGTACGAACCCGAACTATTCTCGATCTGTTCGCTCAACACTAGTCCTTTCCTATAAAAGTATACAGAGCATTGATAAGATAGTTTTAAATTGAATTCTCTGTTTGATGGACAGGCAGATCTTTTTTGTAACCCATGCATGTAACAATTATTAATAGTAATTATTGACCTATACCCAACAAAATATCAGTAACTCTGTCTTGTATGCTATAAATTGACTTGGCTTTCATACATCCTACTAATGTTCCCAAATTGTTTAATCCATACAGTAAAATGTACTGAAGATTAATGAAGCCATATCAAGAAAGACATTAGTAAAAAAGGTTCTCCGAAGAGCAGCTGCAATGAAAATCTTGAAAGTTAACAAAAATGTAAAACTCTGGTCAAATAGAGCCATGAAGCCATTAACATAAAATCAAATTATAAGTTTTTCTTTTGCATACCAACGAGGTATTTTTATCTGCATAGATAAGCCTGTATTGCTTCCATCTAAGATGGAAAATTTATCTTTTAACTACATTCTGCATCAAGGCCTCTTGTAATTCAAACTGTATTTTTCATTAAATTGTAATTCAGATGATGTATATTGTTACTAAGGAAGTTAATC